>OX380352.1:13691417-14891417 GCA_947425015.1 Pterostichus niger | reverse complement strand
ATAATAACAAAAAACAACGGTCCTTTTCAGGACCACAAACAATTTTACAATAATAATTTTTATAGTCAATTATGCAATTTATCATAATAATTAATAATACATACAATTTTCATTTCCAATTTACAATTTTGTTTCATTTCCAAGGCTAACCCAAATTTTGAGCTAATTTGTAATATTTTCATATTATTTTCTGCCGTTATAAGGCATGCAAAATTAATTATGTTTATTTATTCTAATGTAGAATTTTATGCTCTACAACTCTTATTTGAAGCTTTTTTACCTAAAATAATTAGGGAAGCAGAAAATCAAGAAAGTATTATTTTACAGGTTAAAGTCATATGTTCCGGGGCCGCGGTAAATTTCAATTGAATTTTTCTCAATATTTTTGTCATGTATCATCGTTGAATTCAGAAAAAAATACTCTATCGAATAGGCTTAAAAAATATGTATAATCTCATTTAAAAAAATATAACTTTGTGTTGTAACTTGAGAACCACTGGTTTAAAAAATTATTTTATTATTTAACCAGATGTCCCCTCTGGTCTTCTACAACTTTGCATCATAATATTTTGTTGTAACTATAATAATAAAGAAAATATAGGCAGTGGTTGGTTTCGCTGTTACGCCCTATATATTTATTGTATATATATTGGGTAGGTGGCTCAGTGGTATCGAGTCGGCCTGTGGATCTTGAGAACCCTGGTTCGATCCCCACAGCCGACAAACAATTTTCACCAATTTAAAAAATCTACTCCTGTGGCTCCTCCACCACTAATATCTTTGGAGGCCGTGATTTGACGGCTGGTAACCGCACTTCACGCGAAAAAATATATCACTTACCGAGATCTGCTTAGGCAGAGTGCCACAACCAGTGATGGGTAAAAGGCGTGATGATATATTTTTTTTTTATTTTATATATATATATATATATATATATATATATATACAGGGTGTAGAATTGAAATGTGGCGTATAGGGATTTCAATGTTATTATTTAAATATTGCTGTATCTCTTTACCTATTCACTTTAAAGCAAAAGCGTAAATACAAACGCTTCCTATAAAGTAAATTTCATTACATAAATGTGAATAGTTCACGAGATATTAATTAAATGAAATTCAAAATTTGTTTAAATGTTTTGTAGATTGCGTTGAAAAATTAAATAAATAAACTGAATATTTGACATATTGTAAAGGAGTTTGATATTTGTTTGTTACAGTGTTGTAATATTTGTTGAACAAGTTTTTGAAGAATATTGTAAGGAAATAGTGAATAAATTTCAAGTGTACAAAATGTTTGACTTATTTATTATAAAATAAGAAAAATACATTATATGCTACTATAATTTTAACAAATTATTTATTCATAAATTTACAAGAAATGTTCGAATAAGTTTCCATTTACTGCTAAGCAATGCACTAACCGATAATGAAATGCTTGGCACACATTACTTAATCGTCTTTGTGTGATTGCTTCACATTCTCTTATTATTGTATTTGTTTAAATATCAATGTTTGCAATATTGGTTTTATAAATTTTTTCTTTTAAATATGGCCATAAGAAAAAGTCATTTGGCGCCAAATCCGGAGAACGGGCTGGCCAGTTAATTGTACCCCCACGACCAATCCACGAATCTGGAAAGCATTCATCTAAGTATGCATTTACATCTCTTGCAAAATGTGCTGGGCAGCCGCCATGCTGGTACCAAATAATTTGTTTTTCCCTGGATCTTAATTCCAATTCAGGTCCAATATCGTTCTGAAGAAGATTCAAATACTTTACTCCATCTAAAGCTCCATCAATAAAAAACGGTCCAATAATGTGCGATCCAAAAATACCTGCCCACACATTAATTTTTTGGCGATACTGGGTATGAGTTTGAAGAACCAAACGAGGATTATCTTTACTCCAATATCGATGGTTTTGCACATTAGGCTCGCCGTTCAAAGTAAAAGACGTTTCATCCGAGAAACAAATGTTATTTAAGAATTGTCTATCTAAATTCGCTTTGTTCATCATTGTTTCACAAAAATCAGTTCTTGCCATTTCATCAGCTTCAAAGATTTCTTGATGTGTAGCGTATATATAAGACTTATAATTTTCTGATTTTAATATTTTATGAACTGTTGAAAAATGTATGTTTAGTTCAGAAGATATTTGACGCACGCTACAATTTGGATTTTCGGTTACGGCTAACATTACATTAAGTTTATTATCATTGTAATCGTCATTATTCACAAGTTGTTGATTTCGCCCTTCACATTTCCTATATAATGGTAAAACACTTCAAGTCGTTCTAAATTTATGAATTATTCTACGGATTGTAGTAAGGGATAGAATTGGCCGATCCACATACAAAGCGCTAAAAAGATCTCGCAATTGCGCAGCAGAATTTTCCGCAAAATACCACTCAATACATTGAATTTTTTCTTGCATGCTAAGATTATTCATTATTTCTTTACAATATTCTTCAAATCTTGTTCAACAAATATTACAACACTGTAACGAACAAATGTCAAACTCTTTTACAATATACCTAATATTCAGTTCATTTGTTTAATTTTCCAACGCAATCTACAAAAAATTTTAATAAATTTTAAATTTCATTTCATTAATATCTCGTGAACTATTCACAATTATGTAATGAAATTTACTTTATAGGAAGCGTTTTTAATTTCTGAACAATTTTTGAATTTACGCTTTTGCTCTACAGTGAATAGGTAAAGAGATACAGCAATATTTAAAAAATAACAATGAAATCCCTATACGCCACATTTCAATTCTACACCCTGTATATATATATATATATATATATATATATATATATATATATATATATATATATATATATATATATATATATATATATATATATATATATGTTGTGTTTTGTAATTTGTTTTATAATCATTGTTGTTTTGTAATTTGTTTATATAGTAATATTTGACTATCCAGGTTACGTAAATAGTTACAGTTTTGTTGATAGATTTTGACTGTCAAAAAAAAAATAAAATCATTTAAAACTAATCTTTTCATTATTCTTTAATGAACTAAATTAATTATAAAATATATTATATTGGTGACCCCTCGTTTTGTGACTCTCTACTGATAATGATGGATGAAGCTGCGCAAATTCTTGAATCTGCAATTCAAGACAATAATCCGGTCGATGTGTCGTCCCTGTCTGGACCCTTTAGACTACCAGATTTTTGGCCTGCAGATGCAGAATTATGGTTCAGTCAAGTTGAAACTATCTTTATCTCCCGAAAAATTTCATCAGAATTTTCAAGATTTTCAAAAGTGATTGAGATCTTAACTCCTCAAAACGCTAATGAAGTTCGAGATATTATTGTAGCACCTCCAGCTGATAGGCCCTACACTATATTGAAAGCTGCCCTCATCGAAAGAACTGGACAGTCTGAAAAGGAGAAAATACAACAATTATTCAATATTTCTCCTTTCGACGACAGAAAACCTACCCAAATTTTACGACATTTGCGTCAATTAATTGGCAGCAAACTTTTAGACACTGCTATATTAGAAGAATTATTTATTCAAAAACTACCAGTGAATATACAATTGATTTTAACATCATTGATCAATACTTCCTTGGATGACAAAGCCAAAATTGCAGATAAACTTATAAACATAGAAAATCCATCTATTTCCACGATATCAGATGATTCTACATCCATTAAGACGTTAATACAAGATGTTAAAGACATTAAACTACAGTTGTCAGCTATGCAAGCACATACGACACAATCACCTACTAATCAAGTTTCTTCGCCTGTATTATGTTGGTACCATTCCAATTATGGCAAGAAGGCAAGGAAATGTGTTCCGCCATGTTCTGGCCCCCCACTGTTGATGAAATCTGAGGTGCTGCCAGTTTCTACAATGACTTCATTCAAAACTGATTATTTCCCTTCCATTTTTAGTAACGTTTCCTATAAAACTCCAACTCCATTATTGTTTTTAACCGATCACCATACCGGACATCGTTTCTTAGTCGACAGCGGTGCGCAGGTGAGTGTTGTCAAAGTTGATAAAAAATCTAAAAATCAATCAAATTTACATTATCTGCAAGCTGCAAATCTAACTAAAATTAAAACATACGGTTCCAAGACAATTACTTTGAATTTAGGTTTGTCAAAATCTTTCACTTGTGATGTATCAACAGGCAATTGTAGACCATACATACCTAAAAAATTCCAAAAAACTGTATTTAGTCATTTTCATTCTCTTTCTCATCCTGGAATAAATGCTACAATAAAATTAATTTCATCTAGATTTATTTGGAAAGACATGAACAAACAAATTGCAATGTTAACAAAAAACTGTTTAAACTGTCAGAAAGCAAAGGTAACTAGGCATACTAAATCTCCAATTTCAAAATTTGACATTCCTTCATCACGATTTTCTTTAATACACATTGACATTGTAAAATTACCAGTTTCAGACAATTACTCTTATGTCCTTACATGCATCGACCGTTTTACTAGGTGGCCCGAAGTTCTGCCTTTAACAGATTGTTCGGCTAAAACTGTAGCCAAAGTTTTGATTTCTGGTTGGATTTCTCGTTTTGGTGTCCCTACTACAATTACAACTGATAGAGGACAACAATTTAATTCAGCTTTATTTACTAATCTGTTGAAATTACTAGGTTCACAACATATAAGAACTACAGCCTATCACCCCCAATCAAATGGAATTATAGAAAGATTTCATCGGTATTTGAAAGATTCTCTTAAAACGTTTCAAAATCCATCCCGTTGGATTGATTTTTTACCTTTTGTTCTGCTTGGTATAAGATCTACAATTAAAAATAATTACTGTAGTTCTGCTGAATTAGTGTACGGTACTAAATTAAGGTTACCAGGAGAATTTATACCAAAACAAAAATCCATTCCTCCACACGATTTCAATACAGCTCAATTTTTAGAAAATCTTAAAAATTCAATTAGTAATTTAAAACCTTTTGCCACTCAAATATCCAATTCTAAATTTCCATCAACTTACATACCTAAAAATTTATTTCTTACTTCTCATGTTTTTATCAGAAATGATGAAATCGGACCAATCCTCAAACAAGCTTTTAACGGACCATTCAAAGTTCTAGAACGGCATGATAAATTTTTCAAAATTCTTGTAAATGGTACTGCTGAGTCAGTCAGCATAGACAGACTGAAACCAGCATATATTGATAACAATTATTTTTAACAATATGATTGATTTTTTGATATTTGTTAATTTTTGACAGCATCGCCTTGTTCACTGTGATGGTCATAATTTTTAATATATTTCAATTGTTATTTATATTGTATTATATATTTCTATTCTTTTCTTGTATGGTATGTTCCGTTTTTCGGGGGAGTAGTGTTGTGTTTTGTAATTTGTTTTATAATCATTGTTGTTTTGTAATTTGTTTATATAGTAATATTTGACTATCCAGGTTACGTAAATAGTTACAGTTTTGTTGATAGATTTTGACTGTCAAAAAAAAAATAAAATCATTTAAAACTAATCTTTTCATTATTCTTTAATGAACTAAATTAATTATAAAATATATTATATTTATATATATATATATATATATATATATATATATATATATATATATATAGTGGAGAGCTTATAAATAGGGAAACCACATTAAAAACAATAAATAAATAATAATAATTGCAAACAATAAATATTACATTTTTATTTATATATACATATATATATTGATTTTTTTTCTAAATTTTTAAACAAAATTCAAAAATGTATTTACTTGCGACGAACTTACAAATAGGGACATTGACAAAATATTTTTATAAAACTTCAAACTTCTCTAAAAACCACTTTATACAAGTGTTTTTCTTATAGATTTTATGATGTACTATTAATATTTAGTGGGTTCCCCCTTATTTTTTATCACTTCGGCACATCTGCGCGGCATTGATTGGATCAATCTTATGCATCTGTCGATAGAAATATTTTTCCATGCAAGTTCAATGACATCGTTTAATTCGTTCAAGTTAGATGGTTTTTTCTCTTTTACAACTTTGTCAACATCATTCCACATCATTTCAATGGGGTTTAAGTCTGGCGACTGCGCTGGCCATGTCATAACATTTACTTTTTGATCTGTCAAATACTTCTTTGCTTTCCTTGATGTGTGTTTTGGATCATTGTTAGCATGAAAAATCCAATCTTTTGCAAGATAATCTTTTGCATAAGGTATAAGATGATTTTTCAAAATGTCATTTACATTAACATGTTGGTCCATGATACCTGGACCATTCATGGTCATTCCAGCCCTTCCATCACAGAACCAGCTCTATGTTTAACAGTCGGTTTTATACACTTCTTGCTAAATTCTTCGCCTTTTCGTCGTCGCACGTACACTTTACCATCAGATCCAAATAGGTTGAACTTCGATTCATCTGTAAAGATAATTTTTGATTACTGTGCAGGCGTCCAATTCAAATGTTCTTTTGCAAACAGTAACCTTGCTTTGTGATTTTTTTTACTAATTTAAGGGTTTTTTCTTGCTACGCTTCCTTGGAAGTCCAAATTCATTTAAACGTCGACGAACCAAATGAACGCCAACATCAATCCTTTGTTTTAATAATTCAGAGCGTATTTCAACCGCTGTTTTTAATCGATCCCCCTCGGAACGACGATGGATTATTCGATTAACTCGTGGTGCAGTTTTTCGAGGTCTAGCAATTCGAGGTTTATTTGAAAAATCAGTCGAATTTTCCGTGTACTTTAAAGCTTGATGGCAAGGATTTACAGATACCTTTAATTACTTAGCAATTTCCTGAAGTATCAAACCATTTTTACGCAAATGAAAAATTGTTTGTTGTTGAGCTGGTGTAATGTGCTTGCCACGACCACTATCTATTTAAAAAAATGTAAATTGGTAGTTTAAATTATTTTTGTACAATTTATGAATAAAATAAACAATGTCTAGTGAAACTTACCGATAAGCTAACAAATATCCACCTGTTTCTTTCCAAAGTATACGGAACAATGATTTACCTTAATTATACTTTTGCGGAAAGTAGTACCCTTAAACTAGTGTTTACAAGTATACGAATGAAAATACATCAAATATAAATTCAAACTTATCGAATTATGAACGTAATAATATATTTCGTCATAAACTCATAAAATATGTTTTTATTTGGAGATCACTGATTTTTTTTTACATGAAAATGCATTATATAAGTATTTTTCATTATTTTCCTATTTATAACTCGCCACTATATATATATATACGTTAAAACAGCTTATTAATTCATCTATAAGGAAAACTGAAAACAGTATAACTCTAGTGGATCCTGTGTTGTGTAAATATGAAACTTATTTTAATACTTAAATAATAAAATATACAATTTTTTTCATGAAACAATCAGAATAAATGTAAAAGAAGATACAGCAAATAAGGAAAAAAATAATATGAATACGTTGTAAGGATACGATGCTTAAAAATTTCATTTAAATTTAAATCAAGTAAATATTAAAAGATTGAAGAAGGTCGATATGTGAATATGTGACCATTGGTGTGGACTGTATTTTAATTTTGATTTGATTGACAATAACTAGACACGTAATTCTAACTTACACGGCTTTTCCTACAATGTTCTCATACACACTGACTGACTTCGCTCACACACCTCCGCTCACTGCTGGTACCGTCATTAACAAAAGTATTCTATAAAATAAGTAAATCTGGTCCTTTTGCCTTAACAAAAACCGACCGCTTAGAAGTATATGTACTATATGCATTTACAATCTTTGAAATTATTACGAACTAGACTATTTATTCATTAACATATTTGTCTTTAAATTGTGATAGAATGATAACACACACACACACACCCTTTGCACTGCTCTTTTGGTAACCCCACTTGCAGATTTTACACTGACCACTCGCACTTCACCATCACTACCACTTCGGTGACGTAGTCCAGTTTCCAGGTGGCTTGGATTGTTGGCGCTTAAGGGATGATCAGATTGCCCTTTGCCACTTTACACGCTGTCGTAACATTGATAAATATTCAATGGATCAACATTTCCAAACGTGTTGATACATCGACTGCACCCTTTGCCAATAAGTAGGACCAGTTTGTGGAACGTTAGAATTAGGCATAATGGAAGGTTCATCGCCGATTAAAGAGGGTAAAGGAGTTAGAAGAGATTCTTCCTCTGGATCTGAACATAGGAGTCTTGAAATAATACAAGCCTCTATTTGTGCTAACAATCTGTTCATTTCCTCAAACGTGAGATGAACATTGGCAGCTACCTTAAGAGTGTTTTGGCAGATTTTACTGCTGCCTTCCAAATTCCTCCCAAGTGTCTCCAGACATGGTGGTATGAAATGAAAGTTGATACAGTCGCCAGCCATTTTAGTTAGTATGAAAACTTGATTTATATTTATGAATTCATACATCTTGTGTATTTCATTTTATGCTCTAAAGTTGATTACATTGTCACAATATAGGTTTGCATGTTTTATTCTATGGCATATTAATCTTCTTAAAGCACCTAGAAATGCTTGACTTGTTAGATTTGTTACAAGTTCCAAATGAACTGCTTTTGTAGCCAATACAGCAACGGAAATTTTTATGAAAGTATAAATAAATTTATCATCATGTCTTTCACCCATCACTGGGTGTGGCACTCTGTCGTAGCTGATCTTGGTAAGTGATATATTTCTTTTCGTGAAGTGTGGTTACCAGCCATCAAATCACGGCCGCTAAATATATTAGTGGAGGGAGAGACACAGGGGTAGATTTAATTTGGTGAAAATTGTTTGTCGGCTGTGGGAATCGAACCAGGGTTCTCAAGATCCATTGGCCAACTCGATACCACTGCGCCACCTACCCCATTGATGAAAGTTTTTTGCCTTAAACGAACAACTTTCTTTTCGAATGTTTCACAAAAATCTACACCAGTGTTTGTAAATGGTTTGGCGGCGTTTACTCTCGGAGAGGGTAAGTTACCCATAAACTGACTAGAAATTTTGACATTTATTTTTGCGCAGATTACACATACATGTCTGATTTTTCTCATTACTATTTTAGCAGCAATTGACCAAAACCTTTTTCTTACATTGCTCAGTACAACTTAAGCACCTGCAGGTAAACTTTTGGTGTGCTCGTGCTTAACAAATAATTTTGTGAAGATATGAGTTGTACGGTGAATTTGCATATGCTACTCTTTCATCCACTCTTAATAAATTGTTGGCATCTATGAAAGAGTTTAATGATATTAAAACGCTTGCAGAACCAACTTTTTCTTTTAAATCTTCAATGTCCTTGAAAAAACATTGTACCTTGAGCCAGTTGAACTAGGCGAAGTAACACGTCTTCTAATTCAGCCACTGTTAAAACACACTTGCTCATTTTTTTCAGTTTTTTACGTGTATTTAAATAATAAATCGCAACAAATATGCGACGTTTCTTTTAAGTGGTCTAATACTTGAGTATCTTTCTAGTAATATTTTGTCTCCTATTGTTTGATAACATATACATTTGGCTTTCTTAAAATCCAAGATGTAATTGCTTGTTTTTTTTTGTAGCAATTGTACGATTAAATGCGTCCATGTTCCTTATAATTTTTTAGCCAGTTCGGACCGTTCCACCACAATTGATTATACACGATCTCTTGCGGTAAACATCCTCTGGATTGCTGTCCGTCAGATCTGCAGGGTTGTCTTTAGAAGCAATTTGTCTCCATTGTAAAGTCTTGGTAATGGATTGAATATCAGATACCCTGTTCGTCACGAATATTTTTAATTCGTGTGGTTCCATATTAATCCACCATAGCATGATCGTAGAATCTGACCATAAAGTAGCTTCCTGAATATTAATAGTTAAATATTGTTTTATACTTTTATGGGGTAGGTGGCTCAGTGGTATCGAGTCGGCCTGTGGATCTTGAGAACCTTGGTTCGATCCCCACAGCCGACAAACAATTTTCACCAATTTAAAAAATCTACCCCTGTGGCTCCTCCACCACTAATATCTTTGGAGGCCGTGATTTGACGGCTGGTAACCGCACTTCACGCGAAAAAATATATCACTTACCGAGATCTGCTTAGGCAGAGTGCCACACCCAGTGATGGGTAAAAGGCGTGATGATATATTTATTTATTTATTTATTTTTTACTTTTATATAATTTTGATATAGTAATGCTACACATAATTTCAGCCTAGACAATGACAATCTTTTAAGAGGTGCGACTCGGGATTTTTAACAAACTATATGCACTACGTGATCACCCTGGACGTTGATTGATCGTAAATTATGACCGCATCATATGCATCTTCTGACGTATCTGTGAAAGCATGTAGCTCCAGTGTTTGGTAACTTATTTGTATGATGCAACGGAGAATTTGTACAATATTTAAACTATCTAGTGTTTTTTGAAATTTATCCCATGATCAGAAATGGTATTTGGAACTAACTCATCCCAATCAGAATGTATAAGCTACAATTTTTGCATTATTCATTTAGAAAACGTGATTGTTGCTCCCACTAATTTTTTTAAATCAAACAATTTGCAGATTTTTGTCAAGATTTGTCGTTTTGTTAATAAAAAATGGGGGTTCCTATTTAAGATTTCAATGTTGCCCACCGCCCCACGCACTGAGGGCAGGAGGCGTCCTGATGTTAGCATATAATGATTCTTTTTTCAAAACTCTTAAGATTTGGTCTCGGATCAATTTTTGGTACATCGCGTATTTTTTGAGTTTTTTCAAGTTGTCAAGTTAAATGGGACAGCCTGGATATATATATATATATATATATATATATATATATATATATATATATATATATATATATATATACATAACTATATTTTAACGTATATGCATACATCACCAGTTAATTTGAAATAGAATCTATTCTGATTAAATTATATTCTTCTATGTACATTTGTATATCTAAAATGTCATCATGATGTTGTAATAAATAACCTATACTGTACCAGTTATTTATTAATCTTTGTTTATGATTCGTGTTTAAACTTTAAACTGTAAATTTCAATACCGGCGTGAAGTTAGCCCCGCCCATTAACAAATAAATAATTTTCATGATGTCATTAGTTAGTGTTTCGTTAGTGCTCTTTAGTGCACTAGAAAGTAACGTTAGTGCACTTCACAATTCTATAATTTATTAATAAATAATGGGCCGGGCCAACTTCACACTATAATTAAGATTAATTTTAAATGTAATAACACACTTTGTTAGTGCATCGTTAGTGCTTCCTAATGAAATCAATAATTTCGTTAGTGTTATTACCGTTACCTTGAAATAAATAATAAACTACGGGCGGGGCTAACTTCACACTGATATCAGGGATAATTATAATAATTATGACATCATTAGTTAGTTCTCCGTTAGTGCTCTTTATTGCACTACAAATCAATGTTAGTGCACTTTATAATTCTATAATATATTAATAAATAATGGGCCGGGCCAACTTCACACTATAATTAAGATTATTTTGAAATGTAATAATACACTTTGTTAGTGCATCGTTAGTGCTTCCTAATGAAATCAATAATTTTGTTAGTGCTATTACCGTTACCTTGAAATAAATAATAAACTACGGGCGGGGCTAACTTCACACCGACATTAGGATTAATTATAATCATAATGACATCATACATTAGTGCGTCGTTAGTGCTCTTCAGTGTATTGATATTAAACTTTGTAGCACTTTAAAATTATATGTGATTTAATTAAAATTACGACCGACGTCAACTTCACAATATAATTGAGATTCATTCGAAATGTAATAAAATATTTTCTTAGTGCATCGTTTGTGCTTTCTAATGAAATCGATGATTTTGGGGTTAATTTTTATCAATATAACATCATTTGTTAGTGCATCGGTAGTCTTACATTCTGAAATATTTATAATTATTTGTACGTTTATTAGTATTGTCAATTACATTCTTACAAATAAATCAAGCCTTTGTAATTTTTAACTTATTAATTATTTATTTTCTGTTCTCTACATTTCACGTGAAGCGGGCAGGGAAAACAAGGTTCAAGTTTCCGATTTCAGTTATATTTAAGTATGTTATACCTGTTCATGTTCTCGACTCAGATACAACAAATTTTTTTATTGGCAAGCCTGGTTCACAAAATATCGATCTTTGAAGATTTGAGTGACCGTGATGCATGTACTTCTTCGAATGCCATTATTCATACTACATACTATCGGGAGAACCCAGCGACCCGCTGAGCTAGTTTCCCTTGCGTTAATTACTCTCTTACCTCCACGCCTTGATTGAATTTCTCGTTCAACTCCATTTTTGTTATTGATAAGTTACTGTACGGAAAACTCTCTTTTCTGTTATTTTATTAATTAAATATACTATATTATCCACTCAATGCACTGGCCGCTAGTAATTTTGTGCACCCTCGTATCCCCTTTCTGGAACGTATCCCGATTTTCGTCGGCCGTCAGACACTTGTTGAACCGGTCGCGGCTCAGGCAGGCTGGCGCCCATCAATTTTGTGATTTATCACCCCTTCTCCGACTCACCCCATCTTCACTGAGTTTAGCCGCGGTTCAACCGTTCCACCCGGGCTCATCATTCCCCTCAGGGAGCGTATGGTTAATTGTAAGCGTGACAAGCAAGCCGCGTTATATAAAAATCGGCATAGTGCGAGTCGCGTCGCTATAAAATGTTCATTTATTAAAATAAACACCATCGTGTAAGGGTAGAAGGAGAAATAATATAAAATTTAAACAGTATACAGGATTGCGTGCGGTTTTACAATTTTATTACTTTTAACTAAAACACAATCCGATTTGCAGTCATCATATTCTTCCCAATGTCCATTTGCACGTCTGCAAAAAACAGTATAATGACCCATTCCTTCTAATACTGTTGGTTTAATAAAATTCCAGATACACCGTAATAAATATATTTTTCCTTGTAAAATAATTGACACCGGAAATTCTTTTAACTTAAAATGCATTGGAACTTCTATATTTTTATTTACTATTGAACCGGGCAGATCTATTATTATATGGCCGTAAACTCCAATATCTTGCCTGGTTTCCAGTGTTTCATTGCAATCATCATCAATGCATGGTGATTGTTTTATAAATCTATCCAAGTTCTCTTGAATAACAGTGGCAAGCAAAGATAATTTACCGGATTCTATGCAATGTTTATCAACGGTTAAAACAGATAAATTTCTTTGTAAACCACTGTAATCGGCACCACAAATATCCGAAGAACACTGTTTTTTTTCTATAACTGACCATGGCATAAGTTTTGAAATTATATGATTTATATTACAATGAGAATTAATATGTCTTATTCCGGCATAGAGGTTTGTAGTCGTAAATATATCTATTAATAACTCACATCTCCACTTATAGACATTTATATTTACCTTATTATTACATATTGCCTTTATAATATTTTGAATATTTATTGCAAAATGTTCTAAATATTTTTTATATGTCTCACTATCACAATATGCAGTAGCTATTCCCTGCATAACACTGTCGAAGGCACAAGTATTTGTAACAGAATACAATATTCCTCTTACATTAATAGATTTTAGGTCCATAGTACTACCATTTCGTATTATAAAACATTTTATACTGTTTTTAAATGCCATTACATCGTCAGTACAATTACTGTTTGGAGTCAAGTAATACCCTTTTATTTTCACATCTTTACATTGCTGACCTTTACCTTGAAAGATCTCTAATGCGTTAAGTTCTTCGTTATATGAAGCAGGGTAACTCCACTCCTTTGTTTCAGCAACAGTTTTTTGATTATATTTCTGTGAATCGGTTTGCATTTTTAGTGTATCCTTGGAATTCTTTAGTGAATTTTTCGACGAGGAAATTAGCATGAAACCTTCGATTAAATTTAAATGTGTTATTAAATAACTATCTACAGAGGAAGAAGTATATTGCATTAGATGAGTCTTAAATTCACTAAAATAGCCCTCGACTGAAGCACTACTTGCGATTATATCTCCATATTGAAAAAATGGTCTCATTATGGCTGACCACAAAGGAAGTTTCTCACAAAAATCACAAAATGGTTTTACAAAATCAGGCAAATAGAGCAAATTATCCCTATCTCCTTCATCATGTTTAATTTTTAATGCCACATCATTTTTGATATCTCGTACCCACTGTGAAAATGATTCTATATTTGAATCTAATATATTACTGTCTTCACTAGTGTTCTTGTCTACGTAGTCCTCATCATCAATATCAATTAATATATTTAAATGAGGTTCCAAGTCTTGATTCAAACCAGTTTTTTTAAATTGCTTCAACCACTTCTTTCTTTCTTCACAAATTGTTATTGTGTTTGTAGATATTAAGTTCCCTTCAGTTTCTTTTTGGCACACTATCAATGCACTCTCAATCAAACTTTTAGCTTCATTAATATTGCTGCACTGAATTAGAAGTCCTATTGTTCGAATATATATCGTAATTCCTTATGTCTCACGGTTTTTCCTTGAAAACATTTCCATTTTCTCACAAAATTAATAATATGTGCTACGTCTGTTCTAATATAGCCATTAGGTATCAAAGTACTTTTTTATGAACAATTTGATAGCACATATTTACATAACTTTGAAGTGTTTTATGTTCAGTGAACGCATTACAAATTGAACTTAAAGAGCTAAAGAATAATCAGAAATACATTCCTTAGGTATCCTTGCTCCAGATCTAATCCATTCTTTCAACCAGTAAGATATACTGTTAGTATCATGTTTTACTGATAACATTTGTACAATCGGAATTTGATTTTCACTGTTACATTCTGGTATATTTATCACACCACAGTTGCATCTATTACAATTTTAGGATATTTTATAGTTTGACAATATTTATTATATACCCGTAACTGATTAACCGACCAGTAATGTACATAAAATTTATTTAATCCTATTTCCCTAATCATGCCTCTATATTTTTCACTATACATGAGCAATTGTATTGCCTGTATTGGATCCTCATGTAATCTTTCATTTTTAAGATAGTCGCTTTTGGCCTTGCGTAATACGTGCATGGATGGAAAATGCGAGGGTTCATCGTCGAACAAAACAGTATCCATTTTCTTAATTTCTAATTTTCGGTACTTATTAACTGATATTCGGTCATTAACTAGACGCTTTAATGTTTCTTCTCTCACTTTTCTTGCAAATTTTCTTTTTTTCCCGAATGTGGAACATTACAATTGCCAGATATGACGCATTCCAGAATAACATCTGCATCTAGATATGGCTCTGTGTCTATCTTTCCAAAAATTTTAGTTTCGCAGTCTATACAATGTGCCCAAAATTTAAGATATATGCTAGAAGGATCTTTAACAACAGTAGCTTGTTTGAAAGAAAGTGTACAGGGCAAATGTTTTTTTTTGAAAATTTCTTCATTTATTATATTAGTCCAAATTCCGGGTTTTAGTCTCTCATAGTTTTTACGCTTATTTATACGTTCTTTGTCATTTCTATGATAAGCAATACTTTTTGGTCTATTAGATTTCACTTATCAGAAGATAATTTAATATAAAAGTTATGGCCTTTTAACTCTTCGCATGAGTCATCAGAGGATCCATTACTTTGTCTTGTTATTTCTGTAGAATTTTTATAAATTATTTCTTCGACATTAGCTTTTATGAAATATTTAATTGCAAAAGTATATATTGCCTTTGGTGTCATTGGTAAATTATTATATAGCTGAATATTCCACCATAATTCGGCAGATGGTCCAGGAATTTCATTTTTAAACTCATATTGTTGCAAAATTTTGTATAAAACATTGTGTTGCACCGCTGGCACACGAGGCGTTTTGATCTAAAATTTAAAAGTAAAGTAATAAAATACTAAAATGCTATAATTTAATTGAAAATAAATTTGTACTTTAAGAAAATGTTATTAATAGAAGTGATGAAATAAGAAAAGTTAATAAACATATTAAAAATAAGTTTGTAATAAATACCTTGCAGTACAATAAAAATTAAGACTTATTTTTCTATGAATTATCTATTTACATTTTCATAAATATTTACAATTTTATTTATTCTTATGTGCAATATAGGTATGAAATACTTACAGCACATAAAGAATTGAAGAATATTAAAAATACGTATAAAACAACATAAACAGATTCAATTGGAACACTTCTACTTCTGTTTGGCTTGCAGCAATACTGACAACTAGGTACGAAACGTAGCTATATTAAAGTCAGTTATTGAAGTATATTAGATTTTTGACCTGAGAATTAATTATTATATTTGTGAGCAGTAAGTGTAAAGAAAGCGGCAGGTAGTAAGCAAACTGCGGTACTGTTTAATTACACAAAGCCGGCGCCTTAAGCCGAACAACAAAGAGATTCGTGAAAAACCCGTTAGTCGACGGCTCGGTTTACAGCCACTGCTTAGAGAATGCATTTGATACAAAAACTCTTTAGTTTATTATTGGTTATGTTAATTATCTGCAATAATATATTAAAACTTAAAACAGCTTGATATTAAATTTTGTTTTCACCAGCATTTCTAGAGATAATTATATATTTATATAATTATATATGTATATAATTACTTATGAATATATTATTATATTACATACAAGTAATTTATTAATTGAAATACACACTCATATTGAATGATATTTCTTAAAATCCATAATTAGACGTTAAAAATTAATTCTAGTATATTGAACTTATTTATTACGGTAATTAATTAACATTATAACAAAAAATAACAATTTTATCATCAAAAAATATAAAAATTATATTATGAATTACGTTAATTTTACGACATATTTTCAGATATTCAATGGAATATTATATTATATTTAGGTGACCGCGAGATTACGTCCCCTTTTCGCTTCATAACTGCTTCAATGCATTTAGACATTGTATTTAATAAATTTTGACAATTACTTGCAGTAAACGGATCGCATATTTCTTCACCTTTCATTTTAAGCGTTTTAAATGAATGGTCATGCCAATAATAATGCATTATATCTAGTGTACATAGAAAAATATGACATTATTTTTTAAGAAATGGATATAAGTTACCAACATGCGCTTTAAAGGTTACATTAAACCTAATAGCAAAATTAATTTGACTAACGACGCGCCAACGTATGATGTCATTATGATTATAATTAACCCTAAAATCGGTATAAAGTTAGCCCCGCTCGTAGTTTATTATTTATTTCAAGGCAACGGTAATAGCGCTAACAAAATTATTGATTTCATTAGGAAGCACTAACGATGCACTAACAAAGTGTATTATTACTTTTCAAAATAATCTTAATTATAGTGTGAAGTTGGCCCGGCCCATTATTTATTAATATATTATAGAATCGTAAAGTGCACTAACATTGATTTGTAGTGCACTAAAGAGCACTAACGGAACACTAACTAATGATGTCATAATTATTGTAATTATCCCTGATATCAGTGTGAAGTTAGCTCCGCCCGTAGTTTATTATTTATTTCAAGGTAACGGTAATAGCACTAACGAAATTATTAATTTCATTAGGAAGCAATAACGATGCACTAACAAAGTGTATTATTACATTTCAAATTAATCTTAATTATAGTGTGAAGTTGGCCCGGCCCATTATTTATTCATATATTATAGAATTGTGAAGTACACTAACGCTGCTTTCTAGTGCACTAAAGAGCACTAACGAAGCACTAACTAATGATGTCATAATGATTATAATTAACCCTGAAATCAGTGTGAAGTTAGCCCCGCCCGTAGTATATTATTTATTTCAAGGCAACGGTAATAGCACTAACGATGCACTAACAAAGTGTATTATTACATTTCAAATTCATCTTAATTATAGTGTGAAGTTGGCCCGGCCCATTATTTATTAATATATTATAGAATTGTGAAGTGCACTAACGTTGCTTTCTAGTGCACTAACGAAGCACTAACTAATGACATCATGAAAATTATTAATTTGTTCATGGGCGGGGCTAACTTCACGCCGGTAATTTCAATAGGTGTTTACTTCATTTTGCTAATTGCTCATTTTATTTTTTAAACAGCACATTCCTTAAGCCTATTTTATATTATATATTTTTGGGCTAGAAACTTGAACTAGATATTAGAAAGTTTTTATTATTCCAGGTAATATATATATAAAAGAAACACAATTACAAAAAAATCGTGTTCAAATTTTAGGAACCAAATGATATTAATTCGTCCTATCTTGTATTGCACAAATTCAGTCATTGTTTTGCAAAATTAAACTCAAGTTGGCCGATTATAACACAAGTTATGATTTGTAATTCTAAATAGAATGATTTCATGCGGGAATATAAATTAGAATAAAAGTACCTTTACGGCTATGTATACTATTTATTATGTTATGATTTTTAGAACATAATTTCATCTGGTTACAGTTGTGCCAATTTTTCGGGAACCAATTCCTGGATGGATGAATACATTTCAAGCTACTATACAAGTAGGAATAGGTTTAGCTGCCGGCATAGTTAAAGTAATTCCTTCAACTTCGCGGCATAACATGCATATTGTACCAGGGGATTTAGTCATCAATTGTATGCTAGCCATTGCTTGGTGCACAGCTACGCAAAAAAAGTAAATACAAATTATGCTGATGTTTTATATGAAATGAAGTAGCAAATATTTTGTTTATTCAGTTTATTTTGCGAATTTATCCATATAACATACTTGAATTACGTAGAGGTAAATGAATATGTAGATTTCTGAATATAACTAACTTTAATACTTAAGCAAGAACTATCATGACTTAATATTGCTGGCTATGGAGACTGTATACAAGACAAAACATTGAAAGGACGCAGGATTATCACGGTACACATACACTGTATATACAATTATAAATATTGTATATTTATCTTACAGACTGGATAACAATGTAAAATGTTCAGCACTGACTTCAAGGACTTAGATCTTAACATAATAAAGTTAAATCTTTAGACTAGACTAAAAATAGACGTAGATTTTATACCAACGTTTATATTTATATATAACGATTGAATATTTGTTTCTGTCCCCAATATTTTACGATTTTGATTACACCCAGCAGTAGAAATATTATATTTTTTTACATCTTAGTAAGAGTGCAAAAAAATGACTGCAACGATGGCCGGTACAATTTACGGTATTTATAAACATGATATATGCTGCTTCATTACCGATCAAACAGTCAATATTTACAAATAATATATGTTATTATAAAACTGATTTTTTTCAGGAATAAGAAATTAAAAGTTTATAATTATTGTCCACAAATGAATCCTATTTCTCAAAAAAAATGTTTCGATAGTTCTGTGAATACGAAATATCCACTAGAATGTACAGTTTGGACACCAGGATATATAGCAACAAATTCTAAACGATTTTATGAAATTTACAATTTATTATATCACACGATTCCAGCATACATATGTGATATATTATTGAAAATTCTACAACAAAAGCCGATGTATGTATTATCAAACTTTGCCTAAAATATCATAGATAAAAAAGCTAGGTTGGTTCTGAGCAAAAAAAAGCGCACGTAAATGCCAGACATAATCGAGCTTTTATGAAAAAAAATATGTATATGAATGAAACAAAATTGATGTACCAGGATAGGAATGCTTGGTATACAGTATTACATAATAGCTGAATATAATAGTTACCAACAGCGGTAAGTGATGTTTTAAGGTCGAGTATCTTATATCTCAGAAACAGCTTCCAGAACATTTAGTTGCAGTTAACGGTCGTGGTACATATTATCAGCGCAAAATAAATTCAGATGTCGTCAATATTTTGTTAAGTTCATTAGTAGTATTATCATAAAATAATATCATCGTTTTATCGCTCTAGCCACAAAATGACTCAATACATCCTTAGTAACAGAGATGTAATGATATACTTTCTGTACTGCCAGCAGAATATTTGTTTATTTCCATTCTTATTTATTTTTCTGCCAAAATTTATTGTCTCAAAATATACATCTCGATCGCTTTGACATAATGCTAATAGTCATTCTAAGTGCTTTTAAAATATTTTCAAACCTTCTACAACATTCATGCAGCAGGTCATGTTCGTTACGCTGTTCTGTCCTTAAACCTGTTTTAATAATTTTTCTACGTCTTTTGAATATGCTGTAGTATTGAAGAAATGATAGTTCATAGTACAGACAGACTAAAGCATTTATTGTTCATTTTCTTGAGATCATTTTCTACACTATCTATTCACCCAGTACTTTGTTTTCTAACGCTTCTTTTTCGGATTCGCTTTCTTGTCAACTTCTTTATTGTCATCCTTGTTCTGATCATCCGTTAAACGTGTGCAAGCCATCGTAGGTGTCCGGCTTTGATGGTTTTAATAATATCGAACTCGATAAATTCTTGATAAAGTTCCAAGTAATATGTAATACGCCATCCTTGCTCTTCTTGTATAGGCACCAGGATACCTCTTGAAAATTTTAGTTCAAAGCTATGAAGCATATATTCGGTTTTCTTCGTGAGGCTCTAGGTTTCTGATCCGTAGATTGCAAATGGTCTGATAATTGTCTTATACAGTATTAACTTCAGACTTTTATGTAACGTGTTAGATCTCTTAATTTTCTTATACACGTAGTAAGCTCTGTTGGCTTTTATAATTCGCTTTTGGATATCCTCATTAATGTCATTTGATTTATTGACGTCCGCACCCATGTATGTAATTTTTTTAGTTTTTTTGATAATCTAACTTCCAATCTCCAGTGGCGTGTTTACATTTGTTTGTCTTTTTGATGCAATCATATATTTAATTTTGCTTTCGTTTATTGTCAAGCCCATTTATTTTCTTCTTTCTCAAGGCGAGTGAAAATGTTGTTATAAGCTGCTTTGGACCTGCTTATGTTATCAATATCGTCTGAGTACTCGAGGATTTGTGTATTTTGCTCATACAAGATTTTCTCTACATTTATTTTAATCTGTCTTTTTATTTTTCTAGGGTTACATTGAAAAGTACCGATGCCAATGGATCTCCCTGTCTTAGTCCGTTGTATGTCTGGAAAGCTCTAGGCGTAATATTTTTGACTTTAATTTGGCACTTGACTTCTGCTAGTATAAGTCTTGTTAGTTTTATTAACTTATATGGAAAAGCAAAATCATGTATTGTGTTCTATAGGTTGATTCTTGACACACTGTCGTATGTTGCCTTGAAATCTATGAATAAATGGTGTGTTTCAATACCATATCCTGCGTATTTTTCCAATACTTGCCGTATGCCGAAGAATTGATTCGTTGTTGAACGATACTCCCGAAAACCACATTGACAATTTGTTATCGGTTCCTCTGCGTATGGCGCCAGTCGCTGCTAAATATCGTATATCTTATAGTAAGTAGTGTTATTCTCCTGTAGTTTTTGTACTGCAATTTAACGCCTTTCTTATAGAATGGACATATTATTTCCTTGTACCACTTCTCTGGCATCTTCTCTTTTTTAGATTATGCGTGACTTTACATTGCTGTTCATCTCCGTATTTACATAGTTCTTCGACTACCTTGTTCGAGCCTGCTGCCTTCTTCTGTTCTTCTAATTCCTAATGATATTTAGTATTTACTCCAACTTAGGCGGTTGATCTTTAATTTCCACCGTTTGGAATACGGTATTTTCCTATTGTACCGTACATGTATTTTATTCCAGCAGGCTTTCGAAGTACTCTGCTCATCTCTAAATATATTTTTCCTTTACTGAGAGGGTAATTCCTTCCTTACTGTTGCACATTACCGTATGTTGTTTAAATTTGCCTCTTAATTCTTACACTTTCCTGTACAATGTACGCGCGAATTATAATTTTCGATTTGTATTTAAGGAAAAAAATACAAATTCTTTCGTTTTGAAAATTATATTTTATTTATTTAGAATCTAATTACAACTGACGTGAATACGTTCAGCAACAGTACAAGAGTGTTCTAATCTAGTTTTTTCAAGCTTATATATCATTCTCTTATCATAACATAGTTCAAAGAAGTATGAGTCAGACTATGGAACCATTGTCTAATATAATAAAACACTTCGTAATCAAAATACAGATATCATAATTAAAATACAGATATCATAATTCCTCCCCTTCAAGTTTTTTATTATATTACTCGAGAGGGTGAGTCTTTATTAATTCTAAATCTTTTAAAGCAATTAATTTCAGTTTTCTTTCTTTTATATACTTATAAATCTTAAAACATATATAACTAATTATCATTATACTTATAAAGGAATATATAATAAAAAGATGATGATCGTTATTCTTTAAATTTAAATTTTGTATTTCTTCCAAATGATATTCAGTATTATTTACTTTATGCAATTCGATTAATTGTCTGCTTTTAACGTTTAACCCATTTATTTTATCAATTTTTCCTTCATAGATTAATTCTTTATAATTTTGTTCTATCTTTTCAAAATGATAATTATTTAATGTGCATTGTTGATCGTTATTAAATTTGTAAATTCCTATTATCTTTTTGTGAATTTCATTACTTTTACAATAAATTATGAAATTTTGTAAAATTGGGCTTATTATAATGATTTCATTTGTATTTGGTATTTGTTCGATATTATTTTCATTATCCATTAACAAGTAAGAACAATCATCATTTTTATATCTTATTGTTAAATCATTAATACATTTCTTTATTTCTACATTATCAGTTTTACAATAATAATTCTTATTTCTAACACAGTTATTGACAATAATATTCTTATTCATTTTATTAATATACAATATATTGGGTTCATCAAGGATATACATTTTTGTGTTATTCATAAAAGGTATTGACGTAAATTGATATAAAGGGTATACGGTGGTGCTCATAATAGGGATCTCGATAATATAGTAGATCATTTGTCCATCGTATTGACAGTGAGTTGTTATAAGTGACATAATTTCAAAGATATTTTGATTTTTGATAAAGTTCTGGAGTCTATTCATGGAAATTATAGTTGAATGTAATTTATTTAAGGAACAGAACGTAAGACTAGTTTCAATTTGTATAGCAAAATTTTGGATATTGTTCAGAATATTTATTATTAACTGGATTTTTCCTTCAGATTCTATTTTTGTTTCCCAAAGTTTATTTTTCTTCAAAATTTCTTTTATAAAGGTTAGTTCCTTTTTCATTTCTTTTTCGTTTATTTTAATATTTTCTAATTGTATATTAAATTGTTCCGTTACTTCTTTTAAGTTTTTAAATAATTTATTCTCATTATTACTTAAAATTTTTTCGTTCTTTTTTATAGTCTCAAATAATTTATCATATCGTTCACCATCTGAACTGTCCAAGTTACCGGAAATTGATTTTATAACACTTCCTAAACCGTTTATTAAGCCTCTTTTCCTTCTTTTGTTAAGTTTTCATTTGTTTAATTGATCTTGTGTATTTTCAAAGGTGGAATTTAGTAATTGTATATAATTTGGGTTTATGTGTTGAACTGTGTGTATTTCGGTTAGGAGTTCGTTAATTATAGTTTCTATTCTATTAAAGTTTTCGTATAAAGGTGTTACGTTATAGTAAAAGTATGTATGTAATTTTTCCTGTTCAATGTGTGTCGATCCTAGGTTTGTCAGATGATATCCGTTGCCGTGTGTTATGTCTGTCAATTGTTGACCCTGCGCACTGGGAACAGAGATAAAGTTATAATTTTATTCTGTTGATACGTATGTTTCTAATTTTCTTTAAGGTTTTACTACGTTGTTTATATGGTTTCTCGACTTTTACAATACCTAATTTTGGGTTATATGCTAAGACTTTGCTTTTTATATACATTGGTTTTTTAAATTTTTGTATTCTCCTTACTTCTTCTTTTACGTATACGTCCTTTGGTAATGCTAACGGGTTTATGTTCTCTTGGTGACGTTTCTCTTTTTCTTGTTGTATCTTATTATTTATTATTTTGTATAATTCTTTTTGTTCTTTCAGATGTTGTTGTATCATTTCAGAGTTAGTTCGTATTTCTTTGGGGTATTTATACTCATGTGTCTCTCCAAATATTATTTCTGTTGGAGTTTTTTCGGTTATGGTGTGTTTTGAGTTATTGTAACTAAGTATGCATTTCTTTATTTTTTCATTTTGATTAAGATGTTTGAATTCTTCGTTATTTTGAATTAGTCTAAGGTGTTCTATTAATGTCGAATGAAATCTTTCGACCGCGTTACTCTTTGGATTGTTAATACAAATATAATGGGGTTTTACATTTAATGTTTTTAAATAATCTTTTAGTAATTCGTTGTTAAATTCTAGTCCATTATCCATAATGATTAATTTTGGTAGGGTATATGTCTCGAAATATTCTTTTAATGCTTTTAATACGTTTACTGAATCAACATTTATTGCTTTTATTTGTCCGAATTTGGAAAATTGGTCAAATATTGTGAGGTATTTTTGAGTATTTAATGATAGTATGTCTATGTTAATTGTCTCGAAAGGTCTTGTCGGAGTTATAGTTAAATTTTCATGAATTTTTATAGGTTTTCTATCGTATTTATTTTCTTTACATATTTTACAATTATTAATAAAATTTTGGATAGTTTGTACCATTTTTGGCCAGTAGTATTTCTTCTTCAGGTATCTGATTGTTTCCAATATTCCCCTGTGGTTTCTAAATCCGTTATGATCGTCAGCTACAATTTGTTTTTGTTCATCTATTGTAAAGATATCTTGTACAAATTTATTTACTCCGATTAATTTTAAAGAATTTGGTTCGAAATTTTTCTGTAGTTCTTGAGATATTACTTTATCCAGTTCGTCATTAAATATAGCCAGATATCTAACTTTAGGTACTAAATAGTCTTTCAGAAAATTATTTATTTCGTTTTTTAGATTATTCTTTGAGAAGGTTATATGAATTCTTTGTTTAGGTTGTACTGTTTCGAAAGGTAGTTTTTCTATTTTTAATTTTGAATATTCTCCTAATTTGAATATAATTTGGTTATCGGCAATATTCAGTCTATCTTCTTTATATTTTATACCGTTTACGATGTTTTCTGGGGAACTATGTATTGTTGCGTTTGTGTCATCGCTGGTAAGGAAGTTTTGTGGTAATGAATAGATATTCACGAGGATATTAGTTTCCGTGAAGGTTAATTTTAAATATTTTATTAAGTCTTTATAGTCCATTTGGTCTAAGCCGCAGGCAAGTTTTGGGATATTAATTTCATACAATTCATTTTTGATGCAGTAATCTCGAAGTTCCATTAATGCCTTTTTAAAGTTTTTTACAGATGGTAAGTCGTTGCATTTCTGCTTAGTAACTAAGTGTAATATAGTTTTGCCGTTTATAATTTGTGGTATTAGTTGAGAATTTTGATCTATATAATTTTGACAATATTTTTTACTATTATATGTTTGGTTTACTTGGAGTGCGAGTCCTTGACTCATAGCATAATCTCGTGATATGCAGTGTGAAAATATTGTTGTTTCAGTTACGTCTCCTATTTTTTCTACGATTTTAAATGGATTTCTTTGTCTACTAAGAAAGTCTGCAATTTTATTAGTTTTTCCCATGATATGTTCAATTTCGAAATTGTACTCTCCGAGTTCGATCTTCCAACGCATTAATTTTTGATTACCGTTTTTCATATTAAATAACCATACTAAAGGTCTATGGTCGGTTTTTATTCTGAATTTTTGTCCGTAAAGGTAAGGTTTAAAGTTGTTTATTGACCAGACGATACTTTTTAATTCTTTCTCTATAGTAGAGTAGTTTTGTTCGGCGGAGTTAAATGTTTTTGAGGCGTATGCTATAGGTTTTTCTTGGTTTTCTTGTACTTGTGACAAAACGGCTCCCATGGCGAAGTCTGAGGCGTCTGTAGTTAGTATAAATGGTTTAGAGAAATCTGGTGATATCAATATAGGTGGGTTTGATATTAATTGTTTCACGTGTTTAAAGGCTTTCTGATATTCTTCATTTTCTATTTCTATGTGTGAACCCTTTTTTAAGCTATTTGTGAAAGGTTTTATTATTTTCGCGAGATTTGGAATAAATCTTCGGTACCAAGAAAGTTTTCCTAGGAAACTTTTAATTTCTTTACTAGTTTTTGGGATGGTGATTTGATTTATTGCTTCTATTTTCTTTTGATTGGGTTTTAAACCTTCGGATAATATTACGAATCCTAAGTATTCGACTTCGTTTTGAAAAAATTCAGATTTATCAATTTGGACTTTAAGGTTTGCTTTTCTAAGTGCTTCGAATATTTTTGTGATATTTTCTATATGTTCTTGTTCAGTATATCCGAAAATGATTATGTCGTCCATGTAGACGAGACATATTTTATTTATATATTCTTTTAATATTTCGTTCATCATTCGTTGGAATGATGCCGGTGCATTTACTAAGCCGAAAGGCATCCTAGTGTATTCATAATGTCCAGATGGTGTGGAGAAAGCCGTTTTTTTCCTGTCCGATCTTTCCAAGGGTATTTGGTGAAAACCTGAGTGGAGATCTAAAGTCGTGAAGTATTTTGGTTTTCCTATTCTATCCAATAAGTCGTCTATATTAGGAAGAGGGAATTTATCTTCTCTGGTTTTTTGGTTTAATTTTCGGAAGTCTATTACCAATCTAGTTTTCCGTTTCCCTGACGCATCTATTTTTTTTGGTACTATCCAAATAGGTGAGTTGTATGGTGATTTAGATTTTTGAATGATCTGTGCTTTTAATAAGTTTTTAATGTGTTCTTCTATATCTTCGTCATAACATTGGGGTAGTCTGTAGTTTTTTGTATATATGGGTGTTTCGTCTGTGGTGTGAATTTTGTGTGTGGTGACGTTAGTGGCGGAGAGTTGTTCTCCTTCTTTGGGGAACAAGTCCTCGTATTGTTTTAGTAATTTAGCAATTTTTAGTTTTTTATTAATATCTAGATTTTGATCTCTAAATTGTATGTAGTTTAGTTTATTATTGAGTTTATTTTGTGTTGTAAATTTCATTTTTCTGTTTTAAAAATAGATTTCATTTGTTTTAAAATTTAGTGTTATATTTAGTTCTTTTAATATATCCATACCGAATAATAGATTGCATAAATAATGAAAGTCTGTAATATAAAACTTAAATAATTTTTTATTTATTTTTAGATTAACTGAATTTGTAAGTGTTTTCTTTCCATTTGCTGTGTGAAAGGTAATTTTATCTTGATTGTTAATTTTCAGATTTCTTGATTTTGCGTAATCGGGTGATATGAAATTTATGTTTGATCCAGAGTCAATTAGAATAATGGAGTCGTGATCGTGTAATATCGGGATCGAATTTTGATAATTAGCCATTACGTATCTTCGTTTTCGACCAATGTGTCTTGAAAATCCTCGAAGGCGAATTCTGTTTCGTCTTCTTGTTGTTCATTATATTCGTTATTTGGTTCATTAGTGGTTGTTACGTCGTTTTCGATGTCTGTTTGGTAATTCTGTCTTGGT
Organism: Pterostichus niger; assembly: GCA_947425015.1. Classification (NCBI taxonomy): domain Eukaryota; kingdom Metazoa; phylum Arthropoda; class Insecta; order Coleoptera; family Carabidae; genus Pterostichus; species Pterostichus niger. Next base: position 14,863,969 of record OX380352.1, on the reverse strand, counting down.
ATGATTGTCTGTGTTGACATTGGGCCGGTCTGTCTAGTTTGTGTGGACATTGGTTGAGGTGTAAATGTCCTTCTTGTGTTTATGTCATTTACTATGTTTTGTCTGCCGAAGTTATTCCTACCGTGTGGTTGAAAGTGTCTTTGAATCGTGACTGGTTTTGAAGGAAACATTTGTGCCGGGAATTTCTGTGGTGGTGTATTCTTCTGTATGTTATTATGTGTTGTTTTTACTTGGTTTTCAAATCTCCTTAGGGGAGATTGATGTTGGGCGTAATTAAAATCGTTTACTAATAGCTGCTCACATTCTTCAAGAGATTTAGGATTTTTGACCGTGAAGGATCCTCGAATGAGATGAGGTAAACAATTTATGAAGTGAGATACTACGATTTTCTGATTTTCCGCGATAATTGCGTTTTTTGTTACTAATTGATGTTGTGTTAGCATGATTTTGTTCTTATATTTATTAAAATTATTAGTGATGTCTTTGAGAAACAAATCGGAATTGTTATTTTTGGTATTGTATATGATTTTTAATAATAAAGTTTCGGCTGTTGTTTTATCTTCGAAATTTAGTTGTAAGAATGATTTTAATGTTGGCCAATCAGCAAATGAATTCTCTGAGAGATATGTTTTTGCAGGTCCCTTTAATTTATTTTTTATTAATTGAAATAAAAATATTCTTTGAACGTTTGTCAATACAATTCCTGTAAAACATAATATAAATTCGTCTACAGTATTTATAAAATATGGTAGATCTTTAATATTACCGTCGTATTCAGGGATACCTTTAGAGAGCATTTGAATTTCGTTGTTTGTGGTTGTGGCCATTTTTGAGTTGAGTTGTAATTTACTGGGCGTTAATATTAAATTTCTTATAACACTAGGTGTTTGGTTTGTTTCTGAATCAGAATCTGATGGGTTTGATTCTGGTTCACTATCGCTATTGTACATATGATTTGTAATGTGTGTGGAACTGTGCCGGTTCCTCGGTGTCTTTATTACTAGTTATTACTAGAGACACCCCTTTTGTGTAATATATTTAGGTTTATAATTTGTGTTATGCCTTGTGCTGGGGCTCGTTTTGATTCTTAAAAGCGTTAGCCTTTCCTCAAAACCCTTTAGTGTATTTTGTTACATATATTTTACTTACAGTTGAAGTAAAAGGATGATTAACAAGATAATCATGTTTGTTGAGAATCAGCTAGAGATTTTCTTCTGGTTTTCTCTGGTAATCGGGATCAGCGAAGTTGTGTTGTCCTGGTTTCCCGGAGAGGTGGAGTCAGCGAATGTGTGTTGTCCTGGTCCTCCTTGACTGCTTGCCTGGATGATGGTTAGAGATGGGTTGTTCAACCTCTGATGGGCCACTGTTTAGGCCTGAGCTGGTGTTTCGCTCATAGATTCTTGTTCGGATGCCAAATAAATCGATGGAGATCGAAAGAGATTTATTTATTTTGCTTAAAACTCTTTTGGCATCCTACCGACTGCGCCAATTATAATTTTCGATTTGTATTTAAGGAAAAAAATACAAATTCTTTCGTTTTGAAAATTATATTTTATTTATTTAGAATCTAATTACAACTGACGTGAATACGTTCAGCAACAGTACAAGAGTGTTCTAATCTAGTTTTTTCAAGCTTATATATCATTCTCTTATCATAACATAGTTCAAAGAAGTATGAGTCAGACAATGGAACCATTGTCTAATATAATAAAACACTTCGTAATCAAAATACAGATATCATAATTAAAATACAGATATCATAATTCGCGTATTTTTCTTCATGTGGTTTTTCTATTTCCTCAATGACTTTTTTGTCACACTGCCTTAACTTTTGGCTGCAGAATTCTCTCTTCTTTCCTTTTTTGCTTATATACTTCTGTGTTGCTTCTTGTCGGTCTTAGCAACATTTTGTTTCTAGCTTGATTTTTGCATTATTCACTCTTCGTCGTACCAGTGATTGCACTTTGCTTTTCTTTATATTCCTATCGTTGTTTCCGCAATCGATTTGATGTTATTTGTTATTTCGCTCCACCACTTATCCGTATCAGTCTGCTGTCCTTGTTGGTCTTGATACGTTTCACACCAGCTTCTTATATTTTGTGCCGTTTCATCACACCATTCTCCATAAATTTTTCTAGGTTGAATTTTTATCAGGGTTTTGGTTATATTTAATTTTCGCTACTGATATTCTGAGTTGCTGTTTGGTCCTCTTTTACTTCTTACATATATTTACGTACTTGATGCATGCTCTCCATATATTATTACATGGTCGATTTGGATTATTGTTTACGCTTCAGATGAGATCGTGAGTTTATGACTTGATTTGTAGGTGATATAGGTACTTGATATTATGTTCCCAGCTGTAAAATGGATGTCTTTGTCCATTGTTGTTTATTACTTCATATAGACTGTGATTTCTGATGGACGGTCCGTAGAACGGTTCCCATCTCCAATTATTGCTTTAATGTCGCTTCGCTATTATAGACTCTGTCTAGTTTGTCGTGAAACTGTTATTTTTCTTAATAATTAGAGATATATTTCTAAATGCGCCATTAATCTGTAGTACGCAGCATCTGTCGTCTATTGCTTTAATATCCAAGAGTAGGTGTTTACAGACTTTACTCATTATAAACCCAGTTCCGAAAGTTTTACGTCCTGACATATTTCCACTGTAGAGAAATACGTGTTCCTTTGTTACTACGAGTAATATGTCGTTTCCTAGCCACTTTTTTTTCTGTATTGCGGTTACATCTAGATTTACCTTATATTAAAATTAAATAAAAGCGCCTGATTTGTTCAGACTGCGCATGTTATATGAACCAAAACTCAAATCCTTATTGCTCTGCTTGTGTCGTTCTTGTCATGCTAAAGCTGTACACAATATATTTCTAACTACCTAATCTAATTCATTAAGTGCACAGTTAAATTTTGATACCTCTAGCTTACATGTGTAACGTCGTAATTCAACAGATGTCCTGGTACACCAATAAAAGTCTTTCATAAAATATGATTAGGCTGTTTTCTCGTATGATCGTTAATAGGTGATGTAATAATATTGGGACCGTTTATATTTTATGTTGTCATCCCTTAGTTGTAGTTTTTTCCCGACAGATGGTCTCTGAGTAGCCAAATTGGACGACTAGAAGATCTGAATCTGCAAAATTTCTTCAATTCCTTGAGATATCATATTATCTTTTACAACGCAGTAGGCAATAATATAGATTCAAAGTGCTTTCCATACCGAGCATTGTAATCAGTCGAATAGTTATTCATAAAATTTTGATGTCACAGTAATATTTAATTCTATTACTAGCAATTTAAATGTTTCAATGAACTTATTCGTATATCGATTATGTTATCGTAAATGTTAAATCGCATGGTAAACGTAACTCAAACTCAAATATGTTTGTAAGTATCTGTCTTGTTGTTTTATACATAAACGAACAATATATTATCAAGAACATATTAGGATGATGTCTCAGTCTGTATGGTGAATAGAAACAACTTTTGAAAAATTTCTCTTGATCGTTCGAACCGAAAAATAATATATTTAAATTTTTTTAAACTTACATTTCCTTATTGACCTTGTTCAATGATTTTCTAACCATCATTCCTTAACCGGTCCTTTCTGATTTTTGTTCTCATTAGAGATTAGCATTACCGAAAATTTATATATCCGATCCAACTCGATTCAAAATCCGATCCACACCGATCTGAGAGAGTTCTATTCTGATCAGATCCGATATTCGACTTTGAATCGGATCGGATCGTATTTGGATATCGAATATTTTTGCCGACTTCTTATATTCTAAAATTATCTTTTGTCCTTTTCTATAGTATTAGAATTTCTGTTAAATTTTTCTTTCAATTTCTGTTCTGATTCTGATTAATTGTAGGAGTAAAGATCTTAATTTCGAAATGTCATCGTTTTCTATGTATTAAACAAATTTAAACATCAATTAATGACATAGCCAAGTTATCCAAACAACAAGAAGTACACTTTATTTTACCAATTTACATCTTTACTCCTACAACCCATATTCCAGAAGTTTCTATTCTTTAACAATATTCGTCTTATTTTGCAGTATTCTCTTGTAGTTTCATTTACAATGTTTTAAACTAAAACCTGACGAAGTTTTTAATAAGTATCCTTAAAGATTCGCATCGCCTTTTTCTGGTTGTAGACGAAGCTAGTAGTGTTGTCTTGATTCCGATATCATCATATTCCTGCAAGAAGTTACTAATTTGTATTTCATTATTATTGAAGTAATACCTTATGTTTTCTCATCCATACCGAACAATAACTGCCATACATCAAATTATGAACTAACGTACTTTTATAATTACTGATTCAAACATCTTTGGCTACATTCACATTTTAGGCGAAAGTTTCCAGAACAAGCAATACCTTGCAACCTACAGATATTTCTTCTTTAAATCTCTTGATCAATATGACCACAATCCTTCGACAACAAACTACACAAATATACAGGATGGGTCTTTTATCTTCAAACAACGAAAAATCTAAAGAACTGCGCATCAAATAAAAAAAAATGTAGGATAAAAGTTTATAGTTTCGGGACGACATATTTATTGGTGCCTAATTCGAACCCCAACCCACACCTCCAAGCGGGGGGCAACTTTGAAATCTTACACGGGTACCCCCAATTTTTTTTTCCGATTTGAGATAGATGGCGCCGTAATCGCGAAACTTCGATTTACCGAAGGGAACATAAAACTACTACGTCCATGTTGTTGTTCCGGAGTTGTGCCGAACGTAGTTTTTTAATGAAAGTCAACATGCATGTTCTCAAAATTATTATTTTTTTATTAAGATTACCTTGCCATAAGAGGTGGGGGTGGGCGACTATTATCCGTTTAATTTCCCGAAAAGTACGGTAAATCGAATTTTCGCCATTACGGCGCCGTCTATCACGAATCGAAAAGTTATTTATTTTGTTATAGAGAATCCGAATCTGCAATAAAAATTGGGGGTTCCCAGTTAAGATTTAAAAATTATAAAATTAGCCTGAAAAGCGTTCGGTAAGCTAAGACTCTACTAGGTGCAAGGTTGGTACATAATAGAAACGAAAACAGCCGAATAGGAATTCCGCCACGCACGAGGCGTAAGACTGCACTTGAAGCGAGATACCTTAGTATGTACCATTGACTGCAGCAAAATGGATCTCAATAATTTATTGTTGTTGGATTCAAAATCAAGTGAAAAAGGACTTTACGGACATTGTATAAAATTATTGACAAAATTAGACAACAAACAATTTTTTAATTTTTGTCGAATGAGCCGCGAACAATTTAATTTTATACACGATCATGTAAGACAGCATAAAAAAAAATGGACAAAAAATTAGGAAAGCCATATCTACAGAAGAAAAACTAGAAGTTTGTTTAAGGTGTGAATAACTATAAAAAATAGACGTATTACAGCGTTCACCTCACAGTATGCAATGGATTTTGTAGCGGTGGGAGAAAGCGGGGTCTGAAAAACTCGATCAGTGAGCGAGTCAATGCGAGTCCCACGCTGGATCTAACAATTCAGCGCGGACTCGCCCCGCTCAATGGAGGCTAGTGCACTGATTATAACGCATGCGAGTTTTTTCCTGTTGGGACTCGCGTGTAGTGGAGTCTAGGCTTAAATTCTTTGCAATCTCTTAGGGAGGCTCTTGTTAAAATAGAGTAAGTTTTAGTACAGTCTTTTTTAATCTCATTGAACGTTGAACCAGTGATAAGGAAATCTTCACCTTATTTAATGTAATCATTTTTCTCCAAAATGGTTATACAATTGCCTTTGTCTGCTTTAACTAGTATTAAATTATTCTCAATAATTTTAGTTTTTACATTTTTAATGTTGTATTGAGGCAATTTTTGGAATTGGCCGATTCTAAATTATTTTTATATAATAAGACAGTATAAGTAACTTCGTTTTCTATGTATTCAATCATAATTATTTCTAATGCATTAGTGAGTTCAGCAATGAACGTTAGAACATCTTTTAAAGTAGGATTGAACTGAGGATTGAATTTAAGTCTTTATTTAATTTAATTTAAAACACAGTTATGACATTGATGTTCCGTAAAGACCTCAGTATGTTTAAAATGGGGCTCCTTATTTTTATTTTTAGCAAGAAATCTAAGTTTTCTACTACGATAAGTCTTCTTCTTTCTACTAACATAAATAATCATTTCCTCAGACTCCATTAAAATATTGTCTAATTCAAAATAGTTGAAATATAAAATTTAATTATCAAATAAAAGGTTTAGTTGAATGTCACATTTGTTTAAAATAACATGTTGTCTTCTTATTTCTTTACGAAGTAGACATTGTTTCGTCTTGTCAATTATTATTATTGGTTGCTTGTTGAAACGGTTTTCAATATATTTGGGATGTATGAGTGTTTTAAGACACGTTGAGTTGAACCAGATGTTGATTTTTGTAGATTGTCTTTTTTGGAGTAGCCTTTTGTACCGATCGGCAGTAGATACGAGACTCGTAGATTCCATATTGAAAGAGAATTGCCCAAAATCGTGAAGTGGATTAATTAGTATAAAGGAGTAAATGAAACATATGTTTTACATTAATAACATCTTTTCTCACGTCCTTTAATTGATGCTAATCACGTAAAATCCAAAAGGTTAATATTGTATGTCCAGGATTAAAATAAAAAAACAAAGGTAAGCTTTAAAATACTCTAGAAAATGTAAAAATAAGAAAATTGTTTTAACAAAAAATATCCGCAAACGACCAAATCGCTGAACGTGCAGCCCCACTAGTACTCGATATCGTTATTTGAATAATTTTTCTCTTTTTTTCGTTTCCGTTTTCCATCTCTTTCCGCTGCCAATTGCTTCCTGACCGTGTAGGTTTGCGCACAACTAAACACCTACGTTGTAAATTTTTTGTCGTTATATTTTAATCTTGGACATACAATGTTTACCTTTTGGATTTTACGTAAATAACCTATACTTTACTGTAAGTAATTTATTTGTTATTTAATCCCTTGTATTACTTGTTACCATGTTTTTGTGTTTTATGTCTTTTTAGTCTTCACCGGTTCTGAAGATGGACATATTGTTTGACACCGGTCGACTTTAAAATTTTACATCTATTTGTAGAACAATAATTGTTTTTAAATATTTATAAATATAAGCGCTATTAGTATATATAATAGAAAGTCAAACTTGCGTTTTGTGCGATCAGCGGATGGTCTATTTTTATACTTTACTGATGTCGAGACAAAACGAGGCGAGAAATTACCTGTCTCGTCTCAAACATGGTCGTTTCGTGATCAAAATTCTTGACGATAATTCTCGATTTTTTCTAAGAATATTTCTACTTTACCCAAGGTATTACGCTGAAAGTATTGTTATCATTAGAGACCGGATTTATAAGTACAAAAAAATAACAAAAAAGACGCTTTAAAAAGCACAAAATTTTGCAAAAAATGAAAAAAAAAAACAAAAAAGCACAAAATAAATTTCGCAAAGTAAAGTAATTTATTTGTAATAAATAGGTACATGTTTTAGTATACATAATTATATTGTTATAATTATATTATATAAAGTACAAAATAATGTAGTGCGAAACATAGTCGTATTTAACACTCCAATTAAAATATTTATAAGCACAGAATCTACTCCGGTTGAAAACAGTTATTCAATAAAAGTTTTTCCAAATTTTCCATTGTAAAATTTTGTCATCTTTCGCTTAAAATATTCCTATACGTAGGGAAACTTTTCTCGACATCAATATGTTATGGGTGCGTATTTGAATTTAGGTATAATAGTCGGATCCAGGTCATAATCATTAACAATTTCCCCGTTTAAATTATTTGATTCATTTAATAATTTTTGAAACCCGCCATTCTTAGAAAATACATCATTTACTTTTAATTTTACTGCTGCACCAACACTACCTGGAACAGCAAAAACAGCGTCTTTGAAGTTATTTACCAATTTAACTGATTCAACCAAAGACAATTCTTGCTTCTCAAAAAATTAAATTTTTACAAAATTATAATGAACTTTAATGAAGATTAAATTATTTTTTATTTCTGGTTGCTTTAGAACAGTTTGAAAATCTTTTATTGATTCACTAATATGATCTGGAAAGTCAAAAGTAAGTTTCTTCCAATTTTTTAAATTATTGGACTAACAAATAGCAGCATCTAGCCAGGTACCCCATCTTGTTTACACTGGTTCAGGTGGTAGTTGAGTGTCAGGGAACTTTTCTTTGAACATTACACCCTTAAAGGAGCATTAACGAATATTTTTTTGACGTTTTTTATTAATTCATTTACTAAAGAAAAGTGAATTCGTATTGTTTCAGCAATTTGATTGCATCCATGACCTAAACATGTGCAATGAATAAAATTTTTATAAAAAATTAGCATTAGCAATTTTTTTTAATTGGCACTGCCTCTGGCAAATAAAATATGTTAACATATCGTGAATAAGATTTGAAATTGTATAACTGTTAGTTTTATTTAATTCTTTAGAGCATAATAAAAGAGCCCTTTTTCTACGACTGCTATGAAAAGTGGACAATTACGTTCTCATTTGTCATTGTAAAGTTGCCGTTTTCTGTGGAACAATCGAAAAATATCTTTTTTGCGCGCCTCCAATGGCAACGCACAAAAAGATGTTAAATGCGCGCATGTCCAATGGCAACGCATGAAAAAGATATTAAATGCGTGCTTATTTCAATAGTTACCAAGGATACAAACAAAACAGAAACTTGTCATATTGACAGTTAACAGAACGGCTTTATTTTCAGTACGCATACGTTTTTTTAATAATATTACGATGCAATCGTAGAAAAAAATATGTGTTAAATACGAACGTAAAGTAACTTTGTTTCTTTTACACTATTGCAGCTTTCGCCTTCGGCTTGCGCTGCAATTACCGTGTTCGAGTAACAAAGAATCACTTTACGATCCCCACAGTCGACAAACAAGTTTCACCAATTTAAATCTACCCCTGTGGCTCCCCTCTACTAATATCTTTGGGGGGCGTGATTTGACGGCTGGTAACCGCACTTCACGCGAAAAAATATATCACTTACCGAGATCTGCTTAAGCAGAGTGCCACACCCAGTGATGGGTAAAAGGCGTGATGATATATTTATTTATTTATTTATATATACATAAATAACTATTGACGAAATTTCTTTATTGAGTACCCCTATTATTATATTAACCACGTATTTACCGCCTGTGTCTAGTTTCGTCAACACAAATCCATATATAATTGTTGCCTATATTTTTTTTAATTTCCTGCATGTTTCATCGTATACAAAGCCTGTGTAGTTTTTTCGCACACTATTTTCATCTGGAATTTGCCTTTTACAATACTTATCCAAGAAGGCTTTAAAAGGCGAATTTTGCAATTTGATTAAAGGAATATTTGATTTTATCATAGTTTTGCACAGATCGTAATTAAATTGTTTTTGTTCGCTCCATGTGGGAGATGAGGCTATAGATGCTTTAATAGTTTGTTGGTTGCTCTCTTTTAAACGTTCTTCATGTAATTTTGTTTTAATTTGCTGAATTATATTGGACTTTTTGTCACGCATAATCTACAAAATGATAACCGTACGGTACAGTATTATATTTACAAACATTTTCAAAAAAAATCTTACAATTTTACCGCACGTTTGACAAAATATTTTATTATTTTCAAATTTTAATTCAAGACACGCTAGTATCCATTATTCAATAGTGTTTTTTTGCTCCGGTATTATACAATATATACAATTCACAATTGTATTCAAGTTAACACGATACAACACTACTTGCAATTAAAACAGAAAAACTAAACAAGACGCAACCTGAGATCTATACGTTGAATCTATGGATCACGAAACCGGGGAACCCCAAAGAACAAATATGTTTGCTTGTGCATCATTAAATATTATGTAATAGATAATTTTTTTAAATACTATATTATAACATCAAATAAAGCTGTGAAAAAGCATAAAACTAAGAAAAAAACTTAAATACGCAAAAAAGCTGTGAAAAAGCACAAAACTAAAACGCAAAAAGTAAAAAAGCATAAAAAATTATGTCAAATGATACCATTTTTTCCAATACGTAACATTTTAAGGCTAATTGTTATTGTTTTTAATATTAAGAGAAAGCATAAAATTTAGAAATCCGGTTGCTAGTAAACATAATCATTTCAGAATTATTGAATTTTTTAAAGATTTTTGTTATATTCAATGGTCATTATTAGGGATCGACTGATATGATTTTTTGTGGCTGATACCGATATCGGCCGATCCCGATATACTCATATTCGATATCGGCCGATACCGATATATCGGCCATAAAATTTTGTCTTAAATTTTTTGCTGTATAAATGAGGTAAAAGTGATTTTTAATGATATACTGGAATACTTTTGATGAACTTACTGGTATGATGACAAGTAAATCAGTGTCATATAAGAAAAGTAATGATGATATGATGAATAAAATTGATGATGAGATTGAATTGTATAAGAAATTAGAAAAAATATCAAGAAATGAAGATCCTTTGATTTGGTGGGCGCAAAAAAAAGACATTTTTCCATTGATGTACAACGTTGCAATAATATATTTAGCACCACCGCCAAGTAGTGTTGCTAGTGAACAGCTATTTTCTTCAGCTGGAAATGTATGAAAGCGCAAGAATCGTCTAACTCCGGAAAGAGCAGAAAGCTTAATTTTGTTACATTACAAGTTGCCAAAACTTAACTTTAAATATTAATTTGTTTAACTTAGTATGTAAATTTACTTCTACATTTTAATGACTTTTTTGTTAAATTTTGAATAAGAATAAACTTGATTTGTTTTTTATTTAGTATTTCTGTTATAATTTCCTTAAAAAATCCTTAGCAACTGAAATATTAAGCAATTTATATTTTTTTAGGCCGATACCGATATAGGCCGATATCGTGGTTTACATATCAACCGATATCGATATCGGCCAAAAGGACCGATATACCGATACCGATATCGGTATCGGTCGATCCCTAGTCATTATACTCGTATATTTAATAAAATAGGTGTTCCAACCAGATGATATTATACACATGGTATGTGTGAAGATTTAAAAAAATAATTTTTAACATAGTAGAAAAGTATGTCGTCACATTCTATATATTTTTTCAGATAAAAACAGACATCTTTCATGATCAATAAGTACAAAAATAGAATTGTTATCAAATGCCTATGATCCGCTTCTCTTGTAAAATTATTACTAGTATGATAATTATTTTTAATTAATAAAATTTGATTCAAGAATCTCCAGAGGCATGTCTCTAAGTTCTTGATTGTTTTCAAACTTAAATGTCCTTGCTCGTTCTCCAACGGAGTTGTTCCAAAACGCGTGCAATAACTCACGGAATAAGTCATGTCGTGATGTTATTTTTTTATTTTATTTTTTTTTTAACATATGACTTCGACTGAACGTACAGTAATGAAGATAATTTTAAAGTTAAATTTTTTTTTATGAAAGAAAAATTCGGATGACGCCTGGATTCGAACCAGGGACTCTCCGCTTGCCGGGCAGAGATGTTAACCGCTACACCACGTCACCTGTGTCCGACGTATGGCTTCAACCGAATTCTTCTTTCATAGTGTCTAACGTAGCATCGATCCCAAAGACTCCTATATCTATGATAGGCATTGACAACGGGTTTCGTCTACAGCGACACAGTTCTGATTTATAGGGAATCATTCCACGAACTAATTTTTTAACATATGACTTCGACTGAACGTACAGTAATGAAGATAATTTTAAAGTTAAATTTTTTTTATGAAAGAAAAATTCGGATGACGCCTGGATTCGAACCAGGGACCCTCCGCTTGCCGGGCAGAGATGTTAACCGCTACAATTAATAAAATTAGTTCGTGGAATGATTCCCTATAAATCAGAACTGTGTCGCTGTAGACGAAACCCGTTGTCAATGCCTATCATAGATATAGGAGTCTTTGGGATCGATGCTACGTTAGACACTATAAAAGAAGAATTCGGTTGAAGCCATACGTCGGACACAGGTGACGTGGTGTAGCGGTTAACATCTCTGCCCGGCGAGCGGAGGGTCCCTGGTTCGAATCCAGGCGTCATCCGAATTTTTTTTTTCTTTCTTAAAAAAAATTAAATTAAATTTAAAATCGTGATGTTATATTTATAAATAATATGACAATAAAAATAAAAGAGAACATATGAACTATATATGAATAATTTTCAAATAAAAATCTATAACAACATAAAAGTAAACTTAGTGGTGTATTGTAGGTGAAAGTAAAGTAAGTCAATAACAATTATATTATATATTTCATGTTAGCTACAATTAAATTAAAATTACTACGTAAGTATTAGTTCTAGTTATATTGATAATTTAAATATTAAATTTTAAAACTAGTTTATAAAATCCGTATTTAACCAAAAAACATTATAATTGTGTACTACTCAAGGAATTTGGACTTGAAATCAATATTTAAATTAATGTTAATGTGTTAAGTATGGAACAAAAGGAGAAAACAAAAATCTATTGTAAAATAAACTAAATATAAAAGAGAAAATAGTCACGCAAAACATTTATTTTTTTATTGTTCCACATAAAACTTTACGATTAAAAATGAGAGCGTAATTGTCAACTTTTCATAGCAATCGTAGAAAAAACATTTTTTTAAATACGTATTTCTATAAATAAATAAATAAATATGTCATCACGTCTTTTACCTATTACTGGGTGTGACACTCTGCCGTAGTAGATATATTTCTGCGCGTAATGTGCGGTTGCTAGCCGTCAAACAACGGTCCCCAAAGATGTTAGTGGAGAGGGAGCCACAGGGGTAGTTTTAACGTAATGAAAATTGTATTTTTACTACAATAAATTCAACTTTTCTGCTATTAAGAAAATATATTTCACTTTAGATTTATGAAGCTGATGCACAGAAATAAGAAAATGTTAGATTCGGCTGCGTTCTTTGTATTAAATGAATTCATATTTGAATATAAGAATATACCTGCACTATGGAATTCGCTGCAACTAGAGGATCAAAAGTTATTTCATTTTGATTTAGATTCCATCAAGTGGGATGAATATCTAGATGTATTAACTAAAGGTTATAAAGAATTATTAAAAGAAGATTTTAATAAAATGGAAAAAGCTGAAGCTAAACGTTATTTGTAAGTAACATAATAACTATAAAATTTATTCTAATTACATATTTGTATTTCTTTCAGACTGCGTTGTAAATATTAACATAAAGTGTCCAGTTACTATCTTTTGCGTCATTTTAACTAAACGTAATTTAGTAAAAATAGGTTTAAAAACTTAATCCATATATTGAAATTATTGATTTCCGGATTTGAGGTTCAATTTAAATCAAAGCCGGCAATAATTCGTAATTATTCATATGTAACCAAAAGGTTCCGGGTTCAAATGTCGATGCTAATTCCAATTGTTCTCTAAAAATGTTATTCAAAGTCAAGTTATTACGAAAACAATCATTTTGGGACTGCAGATTAAAAAAATGTTTTTCTATTAAGTTACTTAATTAATGCATCGATTTTGTAGCAGAAGTCACTTTGTTTTGTATGCTTAAATATTAAAAAAAAATGTTTTCAACGAATAAAAATACATAATTTGTAAATAAGATTTAAACTGAGCTCAATTTAATAAATATAAATACAATTATATCTACCATTTCTTAAATCTCGGGTGGGGTTAACATTATTTCGACACTTCCCAGTAAATATGAATATAAAATTGTTTAAAATATTCACAACAATCATAACATTTATGACATTATAAACGTCAATCTTTTTTCACATACCCAACATGAACACTACGGTGATGCCATAACCAGAGCTGTGCACAAGTACAAAAAAAATGTACTTAAGTACAAGTACAAATATTTTACCAAAAAATGTAATTAAATACAAATACAATTACTTCGATTTCAAAAGTATTTAAGTACAAATATTGTACTTGTACTTGAATTTTAACGTAATTCTGCAAGTACAATATTAAAATATAACTAAATAATAATATTTTGCAGAATTTTAATTTTTTTTTAAATATACATATATGTGAAGGTACTTAAAAAGTAATTTTATTTGATTTTAATATAACCAATTTTTAAAAATTTTCATCTGAGAGGGCATGCCGTTTGGGTTCATTTATTATACTAGCGGAAGAAAACAATCTTTCCACGGGGGCGGAAGATGGCAATGTGGTATTATATTTGAAAAAAACTTGTTTTATTCAGTATCTTGAGGAATATTGTATTATTATGGAACCAATAGCAGCTACATTGGACATACTACAAGGAGATGAAAATGTATTTAATGGTAATTTACTATGCTATTGAAATAAGAATTCCATCTAGTGTCACCAGGAGAAGAAAATGTATGGCCAACAATTTTATTTATTATTTCAGAGAATTTTGGTTGTTGTGCTGTTTTCCATAACTAATTGCATTTATGCAATGCATGTATGTGTCTATTATGCAGAGTTGCATTAGACTCTATATATATACGAGTATATATATTTAAATCTGTCGTAGCTACTAAATTGAGTGAGTGACTTGCACATCATTTATGTTTTGGTAAACTAATTTTTAAATTTTCAATAGTTTCCGTTCAAATAAAATTAACATCGGAGTCGTATTCTGAGTTTTCGAGTTCCAAATTAGTATTCTTCACATTTACAACTGAATATTCTTTGAATGCTTTTACGAAATTAGAGCCGTTATCCGTAACAGTAGATACTAACTTATTGTCACTAATTTCAAATTTAATATTAATTTCATTTAACATTTCGCCATTTCTTCTGTAATTATGTGTGCCTGCAAATCTTTTGCATGTAACAGCAAATGATTCGCGAATAAAATTATCATTATCCAATGGCAAGTTTTTCCCATAAAACTTCTACGTCTCCCTGACCATATGTCAGCAGTTGTGCAAATATATTTCTAATTTTTAATCGCATTTTTAAGATTTTTTATTTGTAATACGCACTAATCGAAAATTTTTTGTATTGCTGCTAGTCTACATTTCAATTAAATCCTTCAAATATAACAATAAAACTTGGGGTTTCTACGATAGAAATAGGACTCATAGTGATTACCAAAAACCGGTGCTACTCGATTTTCAAATTCTTTTTGAGAAATATTGCCAGAAAATTTGGTTATTAATTTTTTCGATTTATTATATTTGTATTTTCTTGTGATACTTACAGGTTATAACTTGTTTATTAGTACTTGTACTTGTCATTGTAAAATATTTGTATTTGTATTTGAATACATTTAAATGTATTTAAGTACATTTATAAGTATTTAAATACAAATGCAAGTACAAAGTACAAATACTTTTACAAAATTGTAATTAAATACAAGTACAAATACTCAATTTTAAATTGTACTTAAGTACAAGTACAAATACCGAAAATTGTATTTAATTACAGTATTTAAATACTTCTACTTAAGTACATGCACAGCTCTGGCCATAACATTAACAGCAAGAATCTCCAAAAAGTTTTAGCTATACCTAAATTTTGGATTACCTAATATTATTCTAGGCCGATTTTAAAAAGTTAATGTAAATAAATTTCCGAAAACCAAATAGTAGCAAGATAATATCGTAATTTTTTAAAACTTTTAAAGAAGATGGTGTAGCTTCATTTGTCTAACCCAAAATTTAGGTTTAGTTAAAATTCTATCGAAAATTGAGCAGTAAAAATATAGAAAATTATTAGTAAACTCATATTAATTTTAAACAATCATAAAAAATATATGTGCTTAACACAGCTATAAAACTCGAGCCACGGCTGTAAATATAATACATGCTTACTTTATACGAGGTCATATTCCTCGTTTGTTCTCATATACAACTTATTTATCAAAACAAAAAGTTCTAGCATATCCTGAATGTTTGAATAACTAACCTTATTCTAGCCCTACATTTAACACATTATCCAAAACACATTATAAAACCAAATGGTAATGGTTTTATATTCGGGTTTATTTTCTCTTCTTTTTAAGTATGGTTTGCTCATCACAATTAAACTGAAATCCACGATTAAATATATATTTTTTTAATTTGAGTTGATAAACTAAATCTTTTTAGAATGTCAAAATCTTGTGGTACCTACCTATCTGGTATAATAAAATCATTTTTAAGATTTGTCGCTGATGAATAGATAATAATAAATTTTGCTTGAATTTCATAAGAATTAAAGTTTGTAAGGTAATACATATTAAGATACTTAAAAATATATATCAGTTTAAGACAAATATTTTCAAATATAGTTGTTAACTAATCTTGCCGCCATAATATCATGCTGTGTAATATCACCCCGATGTTATTTAAGAAATAGTTTATTTGTACTGGAACAGATATTGTTTTTATATGTTATTGTGGAATAAAGATGTTAAAAAGTATTATCATGTTTTTTTCATCTTTAATTTAATAGTAATATATTATTAAACTGGTGAATTTAATTGAGTCTGTGTTTTTATTTTGATGTCTTGATGTACAATATAATACAATAACTGATTTTATTGTTTGATTATCTAGTTTTAAATATTATATATGGAGGACAAGGTAAGTACTCAAACCAGTGTACCAGTATTGGTATCAACTTCAAATCTTTCCAAATAATTAAAATAATAAAATAAAATCAACATCTTCATTCAGCTTATAACAACCGTGCCAAAGGAACGTTTCACAGCTTACTCCTAATATCGTAGTTGTAAAGTGCCTTTAGGTGTCTGTTTTTTTTAACAACTAGGTATTAGTGTTCTTCATTATATTTCTTGCTACTCTTTCCATTTTTATCAACATTTTGTACATCTGGCCGTTTTTTTAACCATAGTGGTAAATTAAAATTCAAATCCTTAAGTATCTAACCATAAAACTAACAATAACCCGAATCTGCAAGAAATACTAAAACAAATGATAGAAGTGTTTAAAATTATGCTAGATTATTTTTAAAAAACAAAATTCTCCACTTTTTATATAGAACTAATTTTTTATATAGAACGCATTTTTACCCAAAATGCATTTTTATAAAGAACGCATTTTAATACAAACTGAATTTTTTACATAGACCGCATATGTATACAGAATTTATTTGTTTACAGAACTCAATTTTATACAAAACACATTTTTTTTACAGAGCACAACGAGACATTCCATATACAGGATGTCCCATTGAACTTGACAACTTGAAATAACTCAAAAAATACGCGATGTACGAAAAATTGAGCCGAGACCAAATCTTAACAGTTTTGAAGGGGGAATCATTCTATGCTAAAATCAGGATCCCTCCTGCCCCCAGTGGGTGGGGCGGTAGACAACATTGAAATCTTAAATAGGAACCCCCATTTTTTATTTCAGATTCGGATTCTACGGACAAAAATACATAAGTTTTGTGTGAAACTTTTTTCTGATTTGTGATAGGTGGCGCTGTAATCGCAAAAATTTGATTTCCGAAGATTTCCGACTGTAATTTGAGTGATTTTGAGCGTGGTCGATTATTTCTGAGTGGTTAATAAAAATCAATATTTTTTACGGAAGTCAATAAACTACTTTTAGCGTAACCCAGGAACAACGACGTGGACGTAGTAGTTTTCTGTTCCCTTCGGAGTGCTTGTTTTTTTGTCCGTAGAATCCGAATCTGAAATAAAAAATAGGGGTTCCTATTTAAGATTTCAATGTTGCCCACCGCCCCACCCACTGGGGGCAGCGGGGTCCTGATTTTAGCATAAAATGATTCCCCCTTCAAAACTGTTAAGATTTGGTCTCGGCTCAATTTTTCGTACATCGCGTATTTTTTGAGTTATTTCAAGTTGTCAAGTTAAATGGGACAGCTTGTATATTTTTTTTTATTTATTATAATTATAATGGGTGTTTCGGTAGCTGTGACCATTAACACCCAGGTACATTAGAGGTTTTTACAATAGATAGTCTTAAGATATTTTACGTTTTATATTTGTTTGTATATGTGAATTTTTTGTAGGAATGACAAGGTTTTTTCCAGTTGGTCGGGGTCGTTGCCTAGGGCTTCTTTGAGGGTGTTTGGGATATTCAGTTCACGACGGTCGTTGGCAAATTTTACACAGTCAACTATGATATGTTTCACAGTTAGCTGAGCATTGCACGGGTTACATATTGGGGGGTTTTCTTTATCCAGGATATGTTTGTGAGTGGCTGTAGTATGTCCAATTCTTAGTCGTGCTATGACAACTTGTTTTCTTCTGTCTTCTGGGATCCACCATTTAGAGGTCGTTCCTTTTATTTCCCTCATTTTGTTTGTTGTGATATCTTGCCATTGCTTCTCCCGGATTAGTGATGTTGCGGTTTTAATTTCTGCGTGGAAGTCTTCTTATGGGATTGTGATGTTCAATCGGTCTTCCTCTATTGCGATTTTAGCTGCTTGGTCTGCCTTTTCATTTCCTGACAATCCTACATGGCTTGGAACCCACATGAGAACAATTTTGTTGCCTTTTGTTATTGTTTCATGGATGAGTTCTTAGATTTGTATAGTCATAGCTTTCTTGGTGAACATTTTTTGATCTCTTGGATTACACTAAGTGAGTCTTAGCATATTAGGTACTTGTTTTCTCTTACATTGTTGTTTATGTAGTTTAGTGCCTGTAAAATGCTATAACTCTCTGCAGAGAAGTTACTATAATATCCCGGTAAATGGAATTTGAGGGTAGTGTCTTGGATTAAGGCGGCTCCTCCAACTTTGTTATTTATTTTTGATCCGTCGGTAAATATGGCGCAGTGGTTCTTGTATTTGTTCATTTCTGCCCTAAATGCTTGTCGGTAGAGCTCAGGGTGTGTATCAGCTTTTGAATATAGTGTGAGGTTAGTATTTGTTTTTGGGAGTTTTTTATTCCAGGGTGGGGTACAGTGTGGGGGGTTTGTAAGGATAATTGGGAATTTTAATGTCAGTTGATTTAGTTGGTCATTGATTGATTTTTGAAGGGGTGTTTGGTTGTGGATGTATGTTTTGTTGTTATGCTGTACGAACATGTTGCTATATAGAGGGATATTTGGGTGGCTGGCTAAGGTGGTAATATAATTTAAGATTATTTTATTTCGTCTCAGAGGTAGGGGAAGTTCGTTGGCGTCGCACAGTATGCTTTGAATTGGGCTTGTTCTAAATGCTCCACATATTATTCTTAGTGCCGTGTTCTCTATTGTGTTTATTGTTTTTAGGTGTGACTGTTTTGCTGTGGAGTAGGCGATGCATCCGTAGTCAATTTTTGAAAGAATTGTGGCTTTATACAGGTTTAGAAGTGTTGTTTTGTGAGCTCCCCATTTTTGGTTCGCGAGAATTTTAATTAGGTTGATTCGTTGTTAACATTCTTTTCTCAGATTATCGATGTGTGTTTTCCAGGTAAGTTTCCTGTCAAACGTTACTCCTAAGAATTGTATGCTGGTCTCGTATTTAATTTTTTCGTTGTATAATTTGAGTTTTGGATGTTTGTGGTATTTTGTTAATCGGCAGAAGTGTACTGCCTTAGTTTTTGCGGGGGAAAAAGTTAATCCTGTTTTTTGGGGCCATTCTTCCAGGTTGTGGATTGAGGATTGTAGATTGTTCTTTATTTTCTGTATGTCTTTGCCACGTTGAAGTATTACTATGTCGTCCGCGAAAATTGCCATTTTGGTTGTTTCTTTGACAAATGATGAGATTTGGTTCATTGCAATTAAGAAGAGTGTTACACTCAAAATCTCCCCTTGAGGTATGCCGTTTTCTTGTTGTTTTCCTTCTGACATGCAGTTGTTTGTTTTAACTTTAAAAGAGCGATTTGAGAGAAAGTTAATTATATAATTGGTCATATGTCCTTGGATATTATATTTCAATAGACTATCTATGATGTACCTTCTCCATGTTGTGTCGTAGGCTTTTTTAATATCAAAGAATACTGCAACAAGGTGTTGTTTATTCATAAAAGCGTGTTGGATTTCTTCTTCCAATAGAATAATGTGGTCGTTTGTTGATCTGCCTTCTCTGGATCCCGACTGGGCTTTGTTGAGGATATGTTTGCTTTTAAGAAACCAAAGCAGTCGTTTATTGACTAATTTTTGTAAAAGCTTCCTTAGACAATTTGACAAGGATATTGGTCTATAGTTCAGTGGGTCGATTTTACTCTTGCTTGGCTTTGGGATTGGCACTGTCCATACTTCGCTCCATTGTTCTGGGTACGTGTTGTTTAGCCATATGTAGTTATAGATATTTAGCAAATGCTTGAGGGTTTTTTCAGTGAAGTTCTTTTTCATAATTGGGGGAATTCTATCTGGCCCTGGACTTGTATTTGGGTTGAGTTCTGAGATGCCGTTAATTAGTTCTTCTTTGCTGAATACTTTGTTTATAGGGTTTTCGTCATCTTGGTTTATGGTTGGGTTAGCCGTTTCTATTCTTTGTTTGTATTGTCTGAATTCGAGGTTCTAGTTTTCATCGCTTGAGTTTTCGCTGAAGCATTCCGCTATGGTATCTGTTATTTCTTGCGGTTCTGTGATGGTTTTGTTGTTGTGTATTAGTGCTGTTATATTGTTCGTGTTTCTTTTATTATTTATTTTCCGAATTTTCTCCCATATTTTTTGGCATGGGGTGCTTGGAGAGATAGATGTTACAAAGCGTTGCCATGATTCCTTTTTGCTTCTGATTATAGTTCGCTTTGCAATCGCTTTTGTTTTTTTCAGATTGATGAGATTATCAAGTGTTCGATTTTTTCTATAGCTGTTCAGTGCTTTTTTGTTAGTTTTTATTGCCAGTTGGCACTCTTTGTTCCACCAAGGTACGGAGTATTTTTTTGGGGTTTTAATTTTCATTTCGAAGGAGCTCTCTGCTGCTTTGTTTACATCATTAATGAAAGCATTTACTATTTCGTTAATATTAAGGTTTTCGTCTATGTATTGCTTGCTTCTTGTGATTTCATCTAGTTTTTCTCTGAAAATATGCATTTTTTCGGGTTTTACTATCCAGGACCTGTATTCTGGTGTTGGTTCGTTGTTTGTTGCATTAATTGTGGAGATCTTTATTGAAAAATGGTCACTGTTGTATAGGTGCGGCATTACTTCCCAGGATAGATCATATGCTAGTCTTGGTGTGCATATTGTTAGGTCTATGCTTGAGAAATTTTCAGTTCTTGTGCAAAAATGCGTTGGGGAACCATCGTTCAGTAAAACTATATTGTTATCGTTGATGGTTTGTTCAATTTGGTTGCCTCTTCTGTCGCTGTGATTTGACCCCCATATTTGGTTGTGTCCGTTGAAGTCTCCAGTGATAATAAACGGAGACGGAAGTTGCTGTATTAGTGCCTCTAAATCCAGTTTATTTATATTTTGGTTGGGTGGTAGGTAAATGTTACATAATGTTATTTTTAAGGGAGAGAATGTTGATACAGCTATGGCTTCAAGGTCAGTTTGAATATTGAGCTCTTCTGAATGGTTTAGATTTGAAGTGAATATGGCTACACCTCCGCTGGCGTTTCTATCATTTATTCGGTCTCTTCGCAAAGCTGTGAAATTTTTTATATTTGCTTGTTGATGTGGGTGGAGTCTAGTTTCTTGGAGACATATGTAGTTTGCTTGCGTGTCTTGCGTAAGTTTTTGGATTTCGCCAAGATGGGCGTGGAATCCATTGCAGTTCCACTGGGATATGATCATGCTGTTTGGTCTAATGATTCTTGACTGGCGAGAATGGCGTCTTCTATTTCTTTTTTTGCTTGTGTTTTTAAACGGGTGATTGTTCTTGAGAATCGAGTTTTTGTTTGTATGTGTTTAATATGGCCGTGCAATTGGACTAGCATATTTATCGTTCCTTGTATGTTATCTGTGTAATATCTTACCGGGTTTATTTGATCCTGTTCACCTTTTCCGTCGTTTAGAAATTTTTGTAGTTGTTCAAATGATAGAGGGAACTTTCTGTTCTTCATTTTCTCTTTCAGTATTTCTATTTGTATATCTGAATTTTCTTTTTTGACTTTCTTTTTTGATTGGTCTGTTTTTCCCGATTTTCCTGTTTTTCCTGTTTCTTTGTCAGTGTTAGCTGATGAGTCGCTTTGGGTATTTTGATCTGCTGAATCGGATAAAGATCTTTCTGATGCTGTGCGTTTGTTTAATGCTGGTATTTCGTTTATTTTGTCGTTTTGTGTCGGGTACGTTATAGGTGTGGTGGGGGGTATGTATTTTGGTTTTATAAATTATTCTTGTATTGATAGATTTATTGCTTCCGTTGACTGGATTTGGTGAGTGTCTTCCGTTTGAGTGTCTGGTGGACTGGTGTTTTTTTGGGTGAGGTCGATTGTTTGGTTAGTTGTACTAGTGGTGGGAGTTTGGCTTGTTAGCATAGTGTTTGTTGTTATAGGCAGTTTTTCTGGGTGTGGTGAATTACATTCGCTTGTTTTATGTCCTTGCATTTTACATATGAAGCACGCCATGTTTTCTTCGGTTATAAATATTCTGTAGCTTGTACTTTCATAGTCTATTATTATTGTGTAACGCAACTTTCGTTGTGCTACAATGAATCAACCTTACGCTCCCTGGGGGATGAGCCCGGGCTGGACGGTTGAACCGCGGCTAAACTCAGTGAAGATGGGAGTGAGTCGGAGAAGGGGTGATAAATCACAAATGAATTGGGCGCCAGCCGGCCTGAGCCGCGTCCGGTTCAACAAAAGTACTACGGCCGACAAAGTACGGGATACTTCCCAGGACGGGACTACGAGAGGTTTCAAATACTTCAAATAACAAAAGGAGAATGCGGGAAATTAATAATATATTAACGCAATTAACGAGTAAGTTACACAGGACACAATAGTCGTTGCTACACGATAGCTGGATCGTAAATCCACTTAAGATCAAAACGCGTCAAAGCGGATACTAGCATAAACGGAGGCGGGGCGCTGCGTTTCGCCGTAGCGACTAGGGCGGCGGAAAAGTCTACACCTAAAATGAACTGGCGTATACCGACGTATGACGTATCATTGGCCAATAATTCGTTTACGCGGCGCGACCGAACGTACTTGACTACAGAATCGCAGACCCTAACAACTATTACGTTGCACAAGCAACACACCTCGTCAGTGACCACAACGTCACTACAAATGACTCTACCAAATACTCTTAACTGGATTTTCACAAATATACTGTAACTACTCTTAATTATCTTGCTCAACAATAACTTAAATAATCTCGTGCACAGAAGGCACACAAGCCAAGGTATAACAATACGGTACATAAATCGAAAGTATGACAACATATGACTACAAGAAAAATAATGAATAAATAAAACAAATGATTGTGGCTTAGCTGTATGGCGTCCAGGCGTGAACGGGACAGGTGGCAGCAGTGACACAACTCGGTCTGCCAACCGGATGTCCAGAATCGTCACTTCCCAAGATGGCGGACAAGCACGTGAAATGGGAACGTCACGCAGCGTCACTTCCGCTACACGTGGCTTCTTTTCCCACACTGCTGGGCTTTACTCCCTTGGCAACAATTAACAGGAACTCCTCCAATGCAACGCCAACGAGCTAGTGCGCTCACATCAGCTTCGATGCCAGGAACACGGGCACACAGCATAAACCAACAATAGCACGGACAGCTGACCAGCCACAAAAGTACGTAAACACGTAAAACGTACAACAAAACGTACATAAAGCGAACTGGCTGTCGTCAAACATAAAACGAAAACGAAAACGAGAACGAAAATGAACGTAGACGTAAAACGAAAAAAAAAAAAAAGCCTAAAACAAACGACTGCAATTAGGGCCATGTGCGAGGGAAAGCTATTAACAGGCTAACTTTACTTGACTAAAGGCAGATTCACTAACAAATGAACAGACATCTTTACCTGAGTTCTTGGGCGGCTTCAAGTGGCAGAAAATATGTGATCTTTCCTACTGGGAACCAAATCCGGAACAACTCCGACGAATAATGCAGTAACCTAAACTGCAATATTCCCTAAATGGCACTATTTCCCAAATCCCCACACGGGTATTTCGCAAACAAAACAGGTTTGCCGAAATATAAATGAAATAGCCCATCTTCCAATATTCAGAACTCACATTTCCGCAACAGACGTCGTTCGAAAAGACAAAACAAAAACTGAATGCGTTCGAAATCGAACCTGTGAAATTCTGCCAAGAAAAGAGAGCGCTGCGCGAAGACAAGGACAGCCTCCGCCTAAATTCGAATGGTGCCGGTAAAAAGGCGCGCCTAGCCGACAATAATATCGGCAGAGCTACTTCGCGGCAAACGGCCACTAATTGTCTGACAGCTAAACAAACAAAGTGATAACCTACAAAATACAATGAAGCCGAGAGAAACTGAATCTAAGTTTTGCTATAAACTGGAATACTAAAAGAAGGAAATCTAACTGATGCTAAGTATTATCAAAATTGATCGGTCAATAATTAATTGATAATTAAATTTCAGGTGCTGATACACAATAAACAATAAACCGAGTGAAATTCGAAGGAAGGCTCAAAATGAAACGTAACAATTCTCCCCCTACTTGTCCAGGAAATTTTCCCAAAAATTTCCGATAAGGAAACTCTACAAAGGACGCGAACCCCCAAAAAAAATGCAGCTACTAGGTACAAATAAATTTTAAAAAAATTGACTGAATTTAATTAACTACCAATCGAATAATTCTCGGAATTCTATGTGTCGGGAAGACAGCTTTGTTCGTTCTCCATGTTAGCCTCCAACGTACGAGAACTCAATGACAATCAAATGTAACTAAAACTAAAATTAATTTAAATACTAGTTGCAGAATACTGTCCAAACCTAAAATTTAATTTCCTAACTCAGAGCCAATTTTCAAAAACAAGCAGGTAAAACAAAAAAATCACAAAAACGAGCCAAACATGAAAACGACAACAACAAAATCGAGCCTCTTCTGCTCGTGCCTCTCAAAATTCTCAGGCCTATTTTTCTCGAGGCCCCACTTTTCTCGATGCCTATTTTTCTCGATGCCCTCAAAATTCTCACGCCTATTTTTCTCGAGGCCCCACGTTGGGCGCCAAATTTGTAACGCAACTTTCGTTGTGCTACAATGAATCAACCTTACGCTCCCTGGGGGATGAGCCCGGGCTGGACGGTTGAACCGCGGCTAAACTCAGTGAAGATGGGAGTGAGTCGGAGAAGGGGTGATAAATCACAAATGAATTGGGCGCCAGCCGGCCTGAGCCGCGTCCGGTTCAACAAAAGTACTACGGCCGACAAAGTACGGGATACTTCCCAGGACGGGACTACGAGAGGTTTCAAATACTTCAAATAACAAAAGGAGAATGCGGGAAATTAATAATATATTAACGCAATTAACGAGTAAGTTACACAGGACACAATAGTCGTTGCTACACGATAGCTGGATCGTAAATCCACTTAAGATCAAAACGCGTCAAAGCGGATACTAGCATAAACGGAGGCGGGGCGCTGCGTTTCGCCGTAGCGACTAGGGCGGCGGAAAAGTCTACACCTAAAATGAACTGGCGTATACCGACGTATGACGTATCATTGGCCAATAATTCGTTTACGCGGCGCGACCGAACGTACTTGACTACAGAATCGCAGACCCTAACAACTATTACGTTGCACAAGCAACACACCTCGTCAGTGACCACAACGTCACTACAAATGACTCTACCAAATACTCTTAACTGGATTTTCACAAATATACTGTAACTACTCTTAATTATCTTGCTCAACAATAACTTAAATAATCTCGTGCACAGAAGGCACACAAGCCAAGGTATAACAATACGGTACATAAATCGAAAGTATGACAACATATGACTACAAGAAAAATAATGAATAAATAAAACAAATGATTGTGGCTTAGCTGTATGGCGTCCAGGCGTGAACGGGACAGGTGGCAGCAGTGACACAACTCGGTCTGCCAACCGGATGTCCAGAATCGTCACTTCCCAAGATGGCGGACAAGCACGTGAAATGGGAACGTCACGCAGCGTCACTTCCGCTACACGTGGCTTCTTTTCCCACACTGCTGGGCTTTACTCCCTTGGCAACAATTAACAGGAACTCCTCCAATGCAACGCCAACGAGCTAGTGCGCTCACATCAGCTTCGATGCCAGGAACACGGGCACACAGCATAAACCAACAATAGCACGGACAGCTGACCAGCCACAAAAGTACGTAAACACGTAAAACGTACAACAAAACGTACATAAAGCGAACTGGCTGTCGTCAAACATAAAACGAAAACGAAAACGAGAACGAAAATGAACGTAGACGTAAAACGAAAAAAAAAAAAAAGCCTAAAACAAACGACTGCAATTAGGGCCATGTGCGAGGGAAAGCTATTAACAGGCTAACTTTACTTGACTAAAGGCAGATTCACTAACAAATGAACAGACATCTTTACCTGAGTTCTTGGGCGGCTTCAAGTGGCAGAAAATATGTGATCTTTCCTACTGGGAACCAAATCCGGAACAACTCCGACGAATAATGCAGTAACCTAAACTGCAATATTCCCTAAATGGCACTATTTCCCAAATCCCCACACGGGTATTTCGCAAACAAAACAGGTTTGCCGAAATATAAATGAAATAGCCCATCTTCCAATATTCAGAACTCACATTTCCGCAACAGACGTCGTTCGAAAAGACAAAACAAAAACTGAATGCGTTCGAAATCGAACCTGTGAAATTCTGCCAAGAAAAGAGAGCGCTGCGCGAAGACAAGGACAGCCTCCGCCTAAATTCGAATGGTGCCGGTAAAAAGGCGCGCCTAGCCGACAATAATATCGGCAGAGCTACTTCGCGGCAAACGGCCACTAATTGTCTGACAGCTAAACAAACAAAGTGATAACCTACAAAATACAATGAAGCCGAGAGAAACTGAATCTAAGTTTTGCTATAAACTGGAATACTAAAAGAAGGAAATCTAACTGATGCTAAGTATTATCAAAATTGATCGGTCAATAATTAATTGATAATTAAATTTCAGGTGCTGATACACAATAAACAATAAACCGAGTGAAATTCGAAGGAAGGCTCAAAATGAAACGTAACAATTGATTCCGGAAGGTTCGTGTTTTCTACCGGGGAAATGTAGACTTGTCAGCGGAAACTGAGAACATGGGAGTATTATGAGTTTTGGATACTTGCTCGGAGGAACATGATAGATGATACTAATTTTAGTCCGTGTTTTTTAAGTTCATTTTCTATTGTTGAGTGTGGAATAGATGGACAGACATTGGATAAAATTATACGTTTTGTCGGTGAAATTAATCTTCGGATATTTAATTTGTGATTTGATATTGAGATTGTATTTTGTATAATTTGATCTACTAAGTTTTTATTGTTTAAATATATACAAACTCTATTACTAGAAATTCTTGATGCGAATATGACATTTTTTGCTCCGATAATGTTTCCAACTTCGACTACATATTCTACGATTTTAGGTCCATCTATTGAATTTATTATTGTTCTTTGGTTGGGAAGGACGCTGTAATTGCTTGTTTAGTTCGTTGTTTAATCACGTTTGAGAATGTTGACGAGTTGGCGTTTGTAGTCATTTTGCCCCGTGGGGTTATCTGTTGTTGGGTAGGGAAGTTAACAAATTTATTTTGTTAGCTTTAGCTAGATATCTACTTTTGATTTTTATTTATGGTATAATTATTTTTATGTTAGTTTAGGGTTTTTTTATTACTGTGGATTTGTGGGTATAGTAAGGTATAGGATATTATAATATATTTGAGCTCTACGTCCGTTGTGTAGGCACACTTGTGGTAAGTTCGTAGCAATTCCAGGTAGGTTTAACCATGCGGTCGTACCGACGAAGAAAGGGCTTGTATATTTAAATTCAAAAACGTTATTAATTCATAAGCATAAATAATTATAGTTTTACACATAATACTAACTTAAAAAAATTATATTTTTGTTAAAATTAATATTTTAATATAACAATACAAAATGTAAATTTTGTGTAACAATGCAAAAGCGGGTATTGTTGCAAATAAATAAATATATCATCACGCCTTTTAAACAATATTGGGTGTGGCACTCTCCCGTAAGCAGATCTCGGTAAGTGATATATTTCTTCGCGTAAAGTGTGGTTACCAGTCGTCAAATCACGGCCCCCAAAGATGTTAGTGGAGGGAGATCCACAGGGGTAGATTTAAATTGGTGAAATTTATTTGTCGGCTGTGGGGATCGAACCAGATGTAACGACGCGACTCGCACTTGCCGATTTTTATATAACGCGGCTTGCTTGTCACGCTTAGAATCAACCATACGCTCCCTGGGGGGAATGATGAGCCCGGGTGGAACGGTTGAACCGCGGCTAAACTCAGTGAAGACGGGGTGAGTCGGAGAAGGGGTGATAAATCACGAAATTGATGGGCGCCAGCCGGCTGGAGCCGCGACCGGTTCAACAAGAGTCTGACGGCCGACGAAAATCGGGATACGTTCCAGGAAGGGGATACGAGGGTGCACAAAATTACTAGCGGCCAGTGCATTGAGTGGATAACATAGTATATTAAATTAATAAAATAACAGAAAAGAGAGTTTTCCGTACAGTAACTTAACAATAACAAAAATGGAGTTGAACGAGAAATCCAATCTAGGCGTACAGGTAAGAGAGTAATTAATGCAAGGGAAACTAGCGCAGCGGGTCGCTGGGCCTTCCAATAGTATGTAGGACTGCGGCAGTTAGTCAAAATACCTAAGGAACACAAGGCGCGATAACAACGTATGACGGGTCGATGGTACCAGCGATCGCAATACGAGCGCCGAAATTACACAAGGCGCAGGCCCTAGCCACTATCCGACGTACTAGCTACGCGCTACGTAGGAACAACTTGTCCAAAACAAAAATGAAATAATAAAATAATAACTCGCTTGACCGGACTCTTTCAACAGAAGTAAGTATCAACAAACTGTTAATACAATACTAAATTACATACAACGTTTTCTGCCAATTGCAGGAACAACAAAATAGATACTAACATAAAATAAGTGAATATAAGGATAATATGAGAAAATGGCTTAGCTGTGACAATCGCACTGTTGACTGGTAGGTGGTGGAATACTGGAACTGCTGGGCTGAATCGGTACTCTAGCGGACAATTACGAATCGCTTTGAGATGGATCGTCGCCGCTAAGTTTCAAGATGGCGTCAACTGCAATTCAGCCGGAAGATGGTGGGCGAATTACGCACGTGAACGTGATGCGTAAAATAAATGCTTCACTTGGCGTGACCTTCGTATATTCCCGCAGTAAGGTTCCAGGGTAGAAATCACAACACGTACGATGTGTGCCAGGGCCACACAGATTACACAGACTTCGACAATTCGAAAATTCTCAGATAATCCAACAACAAGGATTAAACAACAAGAGAAGAAAAAAAACCTAAAAGATATTAGAAATTAGGCTCAAGATTAAGGGCGGAACGACACTGCACTTTCTTTCTTTACTTTTCTTTAACAATTACTACTGTACTTCAGAACTATATAAAACTAATGAATCAACAGCATAAGTTACTACAATTACTGAAACTGATTTTACTTTACTTAAATAAATTGCAAACTAAGCGTTGAATGAGTTTTCATTTACCTGAGTTCTTGGGCGGTTTTTTATGTAAGATATTTAATCTTGATCGATTTGATCCGGAACAATATCCGACGAAAATACTAAATCTTCACTATCCAATGCTACTTTTAATCCAATAGAAATTGTATAAGTTTTACGAAGCAACTTTTCGCAAAACTCAATATTTAAAGCAACACAACTTCTCGATCACGATTCTAAATTTTCAATGGCTGTTAAAAGACGAAAAACCCGTTAAAGTCAGTAATATCCAGAAAATTTATGCCTACATTAATTACAATTTAATTGCAGTGAGGGCCCAAAATCATGAGATTTCCCGAAATGCGCTCCCGTAAATAGGGTTGCATGAACAAGGCGATACAACAACGAGAAGGATAGCTAATGAAGGAATGAGACAGCGAAAGCAGATAAGACAGAACAACAGACAACTTTATCGGCCGAGAAAAATGGCTAAATCGAATATCAAATAAATGTACTCTATAATTAATCTTTAATGTACGCAAGGATGCTAATTGTAATAAAACGAACTATAAGAAAAAGTATTTGTGCTTATAAAAAAACTATATCTGTACCTATACACCAAACTTCCAAACAATTGCTGGAGTAACTGATGATCGCGCGCGCCAACTTCATCGCGTACTGTCACTAATTAAAGACCATCAACAAAATGTGATTAACCTAAATATGACTAGAACAAATAACATTTACGTTAGATTATACAATACAAGAACTGTTATAAGTTACTATTATGAAAATATTAAATAATAATCTGTGATGAATGTAATGAAAACCAATTTTCAGGCCGAGAAATGAGCAGACAAATTTTGAAATGACACAAAAATTACAAAAGCGAAAACTAATCGTTACACAGAGTTCTCAAGATCATGAAAATTTCATTAAATTATCTCATGTTATTACATTATAAACATTGTTAAATTAATTTCAATATCAGCAATAAAAATGTTCCTTTATAATAAACACATTAATGCAGAGATAGTAAGAATGTTTCTATTTGTGAATATTATTACATATTATCAAAAAAATTAAACCTTTAATATCTGAAATATTTTAGTAACCTAATTAATTTATTCAAAAGTTTTCAAAATGTGTTAAGTATAATTTTAAAAAATTATAACTTTTTTTTATTGTTATATGACAAGGTTTGATGTCACAA
Source organism: Pterostichus niger (assembly GCA_947425015.1). Lineage (NCBI taxonomy): Eukaryota > Metazoa > Arthropoda > Insecta > Coleoptera > Carabidae > Pterostichus > Pterostichus niger. The sequence goes on along the minus strand of OX380352.1, from coordinate 14,833,195 downwards.
TTTGAACAGTGTTACTAAATATATTAGTCTGTAACAATATAAAATATACAGAAATACTAAAAACGTTTGCAAATTATATTATGTAAAATATTGTAAATAAAATATCTCAAATATTTTTATCTTCTTCTTCTTCTTCTTCAGCTCTCTAACCCCAGTTAGGTTTTGGCTTCCGGGCACACCGAGCCGCAGTTTTTACACTGCCGTACTGCCGGTTTCTTTTAGTCAGATTATTTATTTAAGGCGTATAAGTGACTAGCTTATAGCGCCCGAGTGTGATAAATACATGAAACTGTATTTTTTATATTTTACGACAAATCACACATTGTCGGCAGGCGGATTCGAACCGACGAACCTTGGTTCGGGTGACGTCACAGCATGCTAAGAGATGTGCCTTAACACGCTCGGCCACCGCGCCTGCCAAATATTTTTATATAGAAATAAAATTTTATTCAAAAGTACTCAAATTTTTTACAATAATTTTATTTAATTATCTTATATTTGATGTTAAAAAGTATCATACTTCACTTAACATTAATCTAAATATATAATCACATAAATCCTTAATTTATCTTACTTATTTAAGCCATTATACATAGAAGAATAAATTTAATTGAGATTATGTTTTTTAACCCGAAATACTTAGTAACTCATTTTTTGGACACACATATTTATGATCAATAATTTAATTAATACCATAATTGTAAACAATTAAATTTGTTTACAATTACATATATACTTATGGTTAATCAAATACATTGGAATGAATATTTTTAGACAATAATATTAATTTTAAATTATAATTACTGTTTATCAAATATATTTACGGAAAATTTGTAAATAACCAGATTTATGTTCAATAAGACAGGGAAACGCTCCACACAATATGAGACCCTATAGTAATCTATCTAGTTCAACGATACTCTCCATATATAATACAAAATGTAATTGTTATACAACAATGCAAAAAGCTAGTATTGTTGCAAATAAATTATACTTAAATTGCAGTATATTTAAATTTAAAAGTGTAATTAAACGATAAGCTTAAATAATTATAGTTTTATACATAATATTAACTTGAAGAATTTACAAAATAATAAATATATTTTTGAAAATGAGTAATTTATAAAATTAACAATATAAAATGTAATTGTCGTTCAACAATGCAAAAAGCAAGTATTGTTGCAAAGAAATTATACTTAAATTCCAGAATATATAAGTTTAAAAGCGTAGTTAAACCATAAGCATAAATAACTATACTTTTATACATAATATTAACTTGAAGAATTTACAAAATAATAAATATATTTTAGTAAAAGGGTAATATATAAAATTAACAATATACAATGTAAGTATTGTCCAACAATGCTAAATCTGGTGATTAATGCAAGTACATGTCAATAAATAAAACTATCTATTTAAAAAAGATATGGATGCGCTCCGCTTTGTTCCGCGCTACGTGATACTGTATAGAGATCCACCTCGCCCAATAAGACATGAATTAACGGTTTTAATTTTTTACTTCGTTGGAATCGTCGTCACGAGCCCAAACTCGACTATATTTGGAAGAAAATAGATGTAAAACAAAACACAATCACGTTAAAACGTGTCTTTAAGGACGTAAAGGAAACAAATTTTTTCTAGTGGGACGAGTCCCTACATCTTTTATTTGAAGCATTTTTTTGTAGGACGCACGGCTCAGACTACGATGCTTTGTTTTAATATACAGGAGGATGTAACAGCGAACCCAACCACCGCCTATGTTTTCTTTATTATTATAGTTACAAAAATATTATCAAACAAAGTTGTAGAAGACAATGGGGGACATCTGGTTAAAGAATAAAATAATTTTTTAAACCAGTGGTTCTCAAGTTACAACACAAAGTTATATTTTTTCAAATAGGATTATACATATTTTTTAGGCCTATTCGATAGGGTATTTTTTTCTGAATTCAACCATGTGCCCATTCTACACTCTTACATAATAAAAATATTGAGAAAAATCCAATTGAAATTTAAATAATTTTTATTTTTCATATTAATGTGCAGTAATCTATGGATGAAAAACAAAAACAAAAGAACAAAATTTAGCTGCTGTCAAGTAATACTAATTGTTGTAAATTGTTATTCTTTGTGTGTTTAATATTTTGTTGTTTTGTTTTTCATCCATAGCTTACTGCACATTAATATTAAAAATAAAAAATTATTTAAATTTCAATTGAATTTTTCCCAATATTTTTATTATGTAAGAATGTAGAATGGTCACATGGTTGAATTCAGAAAAAAAACTCTATCGAATAGGCCTAAAAAATACGTATAATCTTATTTGAAAACATATAACTTTGTGTTGTAACTTGAGAATCACTGGTTTAAAAAATTATTTTATTCTTTAACCAGATGTCCCCCTTGGTCTTCTACAAATTTGCTTTATAATATTTTTTTGTAACTATAATAATAAAGAAAATATAGCCGGTGGTTGGTTTCGCTGTTACATCCTGTTTATAGTCTCCTTTTTGGAGTCGGATTCCCCTGGTCCGTGCCAGTTCTGAGTTGATCGTTAAATGACAGCCGAAAAGGACACTCCGAACGGCTTATACTTGCTTACCATCGTACTTGCGAGGCCTTGCAGCAAGTCTTGATCCTCAGACCAATCCTTATTCCGAAGTTACGGATCCAATTTGCCGACTTCCCTTACCTTTTTTTTTTTTTTTTTTTTGTCCTTGGTGGGGGAAATGCTGTTACGCACTTTTGTGTGGGACTCGTCTGTCATTTGACCATACCCACTAAAACCTACCACCAATATACATGGGGTTTGATGCAGCCCGTAGAACTACCTCTCGGCATTACTTTCCAGGCTGCCCCCTCTTCTACTCAGCTGGGTGTTCCGCTGAGGTCGTCTTTCTCCTTCATTTCCATATCTTTATAGATATGATGTCTTATAAGCCCAAGGATTTACTCCTTCTCCTTCTCGTCTGCTTCTTTCTTTCGCAGTATTAGGTTTGCGAATTGTTGGACTGCGGCCCATTTTCCTTCTGCTGACAACATCAATAGGACTATGTTGTCCGGGCTAATGTCTTCCTCTAGTTCTTTCTCCGCTATTGACCTCTCTTCATTCCATTCTGGACAATAGAAGAAGGTATGCTCGGCGGTGTCCTCCTCCAGGTGACAGTAGAGGCAGGTCGCCGAGTCCCTCCTTCCTATCTTTTTAAGATAGGCTTCGAAAGAACCGTGTCCGCTTAGAAGCTGAGTGAGGTGGAAGTCTAGTTCACCATGCTTCCTATCCTTCCACCCCCTTATATCGGGGATCAGCCTTCTAGTCCACTCCCCTGTGGTTCCCGTGTTCCATCTTTCCTGCCAGGCACCGATTGTGGCCTCCTTTATGGCTTTGGCCTCCTCTTTTGTTTTGCGGTACGTTGCCGCTCTCTCCTCAACCAGCAGGTCTATAGGGATCTGTCCCGACAGGACTTGTGCTGCCGCTGTCGATACAGTCCTATATGCGCTGCAGATCTTTATCGCCATTTGCCGCTGCACTCGCTCATATATTAGTCTATATTTTGCGAGCTGCCTGGTCTTGCTCCAGATCGGGGCTGAGTACAGCAGTATGGAGTTTACCACTGCCCCCAGTATCCGTCTCTTTGTTGCGGCTGGTCCTCCAATACTTGGCATGAGTCGAGAGAGGTTTCGCACCGCCTCCCCTGCCTTTTTGGCCGTCCGTATGACGTGCTCCCTCATCCTGAGGTCCTTGTCAAAGTACGCCCCCAGGTATTTAATACAGGGCGACGTCTCTATCCTCTGGTCCTGGACTGCGATGTCCATTTCCAGGAGTGTCCTTCTACCGGCCAAAATAACCGCCTCTGTTTTTTCCGGTGCCACTTGCAGGCCCTTGTCTTTAAGCCATCTGATGGTGGTCTCAATGGCTACTTCCGTTTTAAGTCTCAGTTCGGCTTCAGTCCATGCTGTGACCACAATGCCGACGTCATCTGCAAAGCCTATGGCTGTTGCTCCCTCTGGTAACTCTGTCTCGAATATCCCATCATACATGATGTTCCATAAGAGAGGTCCCAGCTTGGAGCCTTGTGGAACGCCACATGTCATCGGCAGGTTCTTATTGCCGATTTCTATACATCTGCCTTGCAGGTAACTCCTTGTGACTCTCACCAGATAGTCACTGATGTTCTTGGCTCTCATTGCCTTTATTATTTCGTCCCAGTTTGCACTGTTAAAGGCGTTTCTGATATCGAGCGTCACAAGTACGGAGAAACCTCTCGTGTTCCTCGCCCTAGTTCCTCTTTGGAGGCAGTTTGTAACCTCCATCATTGCATCTGTGGTGCACAGGCCTTTCCTGAACCCGAACTGATACTTTGACAGGCCCCCCTTGGCCTCGAGCTCTGTGTTGATCCTGTCACAGATAACTTCCCTTACCTACATTATTCTTTCGACTAGAGGCTCTTCACCTTGGAGACCTGCTGCGGATATGGGTACGAACCGGCGCGACACCTCCACGTGACCCTCTCCTGGATTTTCAAGGTCAGAGGGGACGATCCGGACACAGCCGCAACTGCTGTGCTCTTCGCGTACCAAACCATATCTCCCTACTAGAGGATTCCAGGGAACTCGAACGCTTATACTGAAAACAAAACTCTCCCCGGATCTGCCGACGGCGTCTCCAGGTCACGGAAACTCTTACGAGGATCCAAAATTTTTAACGGTTCCGCTGCCGGGTTCTAGAATAGAAACCAGATTCCATTTCGCCCAATTGGTTTATACACAATAATAATAATAATAATATATCATTTTTACTACTTTTTTTTTGTTTGTAACTTTTCCCTGTGTCTTTGTTTTTTCCCATTACTTTCAACGAAATTGCTAATTGATAATATATATACTGGTGCCAAAAGCAATTTTTTCAATTGTAGATATCTAACATAATCTTTAGCAAATTTTGTGTATGTAGGTTTTACTATATATCATAGCTCCTGTACTTCTATATGCATGCATGATCTTAACAGTTTACCTTCATATTTTAATTTTTTTTTAAAACAAAAAGTTAGTTAAATGGTCTCAAATATTCAATAAAAATTTAAATTTTTGGTAGCTTTCATTCGTCAATAAACGGAACTATAACGAAGAAGCAATGAGATTAATATGTTTACCGGTAGATGCTACTGTAAGTTTATAACTTCTTTGATAAATTTGCATTAAAATGACGTCATGGGTGATGTTTTGAGTATCTTTCCTGTCCATAGTTGCCAAATCTGATAAAGTTACTTTTAAAAGTAACGTGATTTGATTCTTGTCAAATGAGTTAAATTTAAAATATTATTACATTTGAAATTCATTTATTCTTTATGAATCAAAATCGTACAGATCAAAAAAGTTAAATATTGCAATAATAAATTAATCATTTTAAAAACTTTACATACTGTAATTGGGATTAAGTTCCTGTTGTACAGCGTAACATAAATAAATAAATAAATAAATAAATAAATAATTATTAAATAATGTTTTACTTAGCGTATGTTTTTAACTGAACGTGTATAATTTAAATAGATAATTATTATTTTTAGTGCCAAGCATTTGTTACCATTACCTAATAATGCAATTATTTACGGACCATTGAATGAAATGAAAATAAAGATTAATACACATTCTACGAACAAAAATATATAATTTTCGTCTATAGTTATTTAAAAATTGAGCACAATTAATTTTTTATCGTATCTCTACTTCAAATATTAGCATGGCGCCGTTTTATAATCACATTGGTTGAGTTTGGTTTCGAATAAACCATGGGACAAGTATTTATGGTTTTAATATAAATATTGAAAATTTTTAATTTCAATTCTACGGTGACATTCATCTTAAATAAAATATTGCAAGTTACAACACATGATTTAAAACTGTTTGGCAATTTCAAAAGAATATTTGAAAACATGCTGTAAAACATATTTCAATGGCTTTGTTTCGTAACAAAATTTGGCTACGTATGTCATTCTCTAATGCCATGTTCTTCAAATAAATAGTGAAAATTTTAAATATTATATCCATGGTGATTCTATGAAACATTTATATAATATTAAATATTGGAATCTAAAACACATTATTTAAAACATATTGTAAGCAATTTAGAAAAGAATAATTGAAAATACGCTGTTTTTAATTTACTTTTCAGTTGTTTCAGGAAGGCTAACGGTAGCTTGTCGTAAACCACATGGATGTTCTTCTCAGTTTATAACACTTTAGCCCACGTTGTGGCGCCAAAAGTTATAAGGACGTGACTTGAGGCTCCAGAGATGGAGGCGGCTAGCTGGCAGTGGAGAAGGGGGTGGTTCCACAAAATGAACACAAAACAAAACAAATATAGAGGGCGCCACGTAGTTGTATGACCCAGCACTGTACCCAACTACGAAGGTACCTGAAACCAAAAGCACGGGAGACGAGAGAGGGATATAGGGCATACAGGAAAATCTCAATCCGTGAACACTATTCCAGAGGCCCACGGATGATATAATTAAAATGCTGTGTACTACTTACCGACAAAACCACACTACTTACCAGTAAATAAACTTGAACACTAACGGAAACACTAAGTTCCTGGAAAATGACAAAAGAAACGGTTCCGAAATAAATAAACAAAATGGCGGACAACACTGACTTTAATGAACAAACGTAAAAGACAACAACAATACTAATAAACGCGGGAAGGGTTGCGAAAGCGACGTGGAACAAATTGAAAGCGCAACGTAGTGCAGTCATATGCCACTTACACCTCGACGAAGGTCGAACGCGATTTACGTTTGGCCAACGCGTAAACCCGGACAAATACAGTCTAAATGCGGCGTATAACTCGGCTACGGCGAGATGGAACAATAAAATAAAACCTAACGCAACAGAGCGCCACTGCGCAACTTCCCTTGCAACACAAATACAAATATGATTCAAACAAATTAAAATGACTCGCAGTGTTGTGATAAAATAAATTGATGTGCCAAATAATCAGGTGACACATATAAATAATAAAATAAAATAATAATGATGACAATATAAATATATATAAATGAAGTTAGAAACTACTGAACCAGTTAATTTACTTCAGAACGGCAAACTGCGACCAAAGGTGTCGATAATGAAAAATAAAAGTTAAGTCTACTTTGCTGGTCAGTAGGTAAATAATTAGTGTAAAAAGGAGAAAACAATTAAATGAGAGTTCTAGAACACTTAGCTGTCGCCTCAACAGGCTCAGACCCGTGGCTTCTGGAATGGTGACCCGCGGATGGACCTTGGACTCGCGAGACGTAGCTCAGGGATTCCAAACCTGGTGTACTGGATCAAGAGGATGCTGGCGGTACCTTCCAGTGGGCACAAGTGCTGACTGTGGGTCGCTGGTGGGCGGCGAACAAATCTTGGATCTTCGCGATCACGAAAATAAATCCCCAGAAGGGCGTCTTGCGGAGTGCACGCACGGCAATGCAATTTACACAAACTTGCAACTACTCCGAAGAACTGAATGAGATTTCGCTTTAATAATTCCCAAATGGAATTGCAAACTGCAATCAGTAAAGCGCAAATCACCACGTAATCAGCGAGAAAAATCACTTGTCAACTCAATCGGACAACAGCCAAGAACTCACTCTCTAATAATTTTTCGGAATCGGTCCGGAAGACAAAAGAAAAAGAAGGAAGATATAAGAAACAATAAGAAGAAATAAGAAAGAAAATAAATTTGGCGGCAAAACAAAAGTACATCGGAATAGCAACTAAAGACAGCTTTACACTTACAATTTCGGGGCCGAGATGCATGGAAAATAAGGAATCGGTAAGGAATATATTATTGTAAAGATATGGCAAACTAGATGACAGGTGAACTAATGGTATAACTAAGATAAATCAGTAATCAATTACTTTTTAACTATTTATCGGGGACTTTTTATTAACCAAGTAGACTGCGCGTTGCTTTAAATCAACCTTTACCTGTTTGAACGCTCTAACGGCAAGATAAACAATTAAGTAAACAACAACTGTCAACAAAATATTTAAATAACAAAGAAAGTTAAATTTAAATGGAAATAAAATAACAAAATATAAAGTAAATGAAATGGAAAGCAACGTGGAAATTATTTTAAACAAATAAGGTAAGTAGTGTACAAATGACTAATTAGTATTTTGCTGCTGCTAATTCAAAATTCTGATTTTAGGTTACACGTAAAAATGGGATGGGAAAGAAATTAAAAGGACTGAAAGAGAGAAAGGAATTTATGGATAAAGGACGAAATTGAAGCTTGACAAGTTGCTGTTTCCTTGGCTAGCTGATCTGCTCTCTCATTTCCCTCGTTGCCCTCGTGAGCTTTGATCCACCTCCACTTTAGCTCGATCACGGCTTCGGCTTCGGTGGACGTCGTTCTGTAGGCGGCTGCTGCTTCTAGCGCTGCCTGTCTTTGCACCGGCAGCAGCTTGGTGGCATCCTTCTTTTTCTTTCTTGTCGCTCAGATTGGTACTGCATATGCAAGGGCAGGTTGTATTACTCCTTCGTATATCTGATCCATTGTGCGATGCCCCAATCCCCAGGTGAGTTTGCAGTTGACTCGGAGTTGATGCGTTAGTTTTTTAACCTTGTTACTCACTCTGTTAATATGTGCAGCCCATGTCAGCCTGTCACTCAGCGTAACCCCAAGGTAAACAAGTTCCGTTGAGCAACGTATTCTATCTTCACCCATTTTGAACGTTGTTTTCTGCTGCCCTGTTTTTGTTCCGAAGAACAGTGCTGCTGTCTTGGCTGTATTGAATTATAGAGTCGTTGGCCCAGTTTAATAGCCCCGTGAGCGCCTCTGTTGTCTTGATCATTAATGTTTTGTATTGCGCCGCTGTTACCATAATCATGGTGTCGTCTGCGTACATCACCAGCTCGCAGTCCTCCGGGAGTTCGATGTCGTTGATGGTGTTATGTAGGATTTTCCACAGTCCTGATCCTGATCAGGATCCCTGCGGGCAGCCATGGTGACCTGTCTCTCAGTTGTCTTGAATGAACGCTGTTCGTTACCTCCGGTAGCTTTGGGCCAGCGCGATGATGTTGGCAGGGCATCGTTTTCGCACCAGTTCGTTGTCAACCAGCGGCCACCAGGCTGTATCGAATGTCCCAGATATATCTAGCGAAATTGCCGCGCAGTAGTTCTTCCGTTCCCTGGCTCCATGTATCACTTGGAGTACTCTGTCTATTGCGTGGACCGTTGACCTGTTCCTGGTGAACCCAAACTGGTTATTGGCTCGTTCTGTGTTCCCTGTCTGCATCTAGTGCTCGATGCGGCTGATGAGTATACTGTCTCGGATTTACCCTACCATCGGCAGCAAGCAGATCGGTCTGTAGCTCTTTACATCTGTGGCATCTTTTTTCCCTGCTTTAGAAATCAAGACGACCTTTGATCTCTTCCAGAGCTTCGGAAAGACTCCATGGTTCAGGCATAGATTGAATATTTTAACGAATATTCCTGGTTCCATCTCGAATGCTTTTTGGATGGCGTCTGATGTAATTCCGTCTTCTCCTGGTGTTTTGTGCGGATTTGTGTGTTAGAATTCTACCGATTTCTGCCTGTGTGATCTGGCGATCATCCGGTGCCCTTGTGATCCGTTCTGGTCCTGCGCAGATCTCTTTGTGCACTTCTTGCTCGTCTATCGGATCGTCCAGTGGGAAGAAGAAGAAATTGGTTTGTTTCCATAGTTTCCATTTTTTTAGCGCTGTTCTAATCGGTGACGATTTCTTTTGCTGCGCCCCAGGGATCCGTTCCAGTGCTTACCGCTCAGAAGGTCTTCCATTTTTCTACTCTTGTCTGTTGCATTCTAATTTTGTATTCGTTTCTTTTTTGAATATATGCCAAACGCTTGGCTTCTCTTATTACTTCATCTCTTTCTCTTTGAAAATTCCTTCGTAGTTTCCTGGCCGGCATGGATTCGCTGCAGGCTGTCACTAGTGCGTTGTTCAGCAGCTGTGCGCATCTCTCGACGTCATCATGTGTGTTGCATGCTTCTACCGCTGTGTGCAAACTCTCTGCGTTCTGCCTGAATACTTCTTGGAATGTGTCCCAATTCGCCTTCCTGTTGCAGAAGCCTGTCTTATATGCTGGCGCGTCATCATCAGCAGCTGTTGTTATGCTAAACATGATCGCTCGGTGATTGGACATACTTTCTTCTTCGGATATTCTCCATCCGGTTATTTTGAAGTATAGGTGCATTGTTGACGTTCCGTCACGTCAATGATAGACGTGCCCCTCGGTCCGTCAAAAGTTGGCGTGTCATCGTCGTTTAGTATGTTCAGCTCTGAGTTCTCTATTATTTCTGGCACTTGTCTGCCCCGCGGATTTTCGATCGGGCTGCCCCACATCGGCGACTTGCTGTTTGCATCCATACACAGCAGCACTGCCCCCGTGGTCTTCAGCTCCTCGATTTTTGTCTCGAGGAGCTGTACCATTTCCTCGAAGTTTGCTTCCTGATTTTCGGCCGTTGGAATGTATGCAGACACTGCGAAGAAACTCATTCCGGCCATTTTTATTTGTACCGTCGTCACTAGCTCATTCGACAGGTTTGCTAACAGCAATCCGCTTGCGTATTAATAACGTAGATAGCACTTCTTGGCCGACATCCGTGTTTGTACAGGATTTTTAATTTGTTTCCAAACCCGATAATACTCCCCTGTCTTGTCTTGTGTGTGGCTCTTGTATAAAGCAAATGTCAATATTCTGCGCGCTTGCTGTTTCTATTAAGTTGTTTGTTGCTGCTCTCGATCTTTGGAGGTTTAGTTGACTTAATTGAATTGGTTTTGCAGCTCTTTTTTATTATTCTGTGATTATACTATACTATGTTCATTAAAATAATTATAAATTAAACATCTGTTCTATTGTAGTGAAAGTAATGAAGTGTTATATTTATAATAATAATTCTTTTATTTCTGTCGAACATATTCAATTTATATTATATATGTACCGGGTTTAGAATTGAAATATGTAACACACGAATTCAATGGGATTTTTTTAATATGATGATTGTTGCTTCCCTGAGTAAATTAGACCGAAAGTGTAAATACAAATATGTTAAGTATTAAAAAATGCATCTAATAATTATCTATTTGTTGCTAAATTGTTTTTTATGCAATTATAGCCTTAATTCGACAAGTTCATTAACTAAATAAATTAAATTACTTAACCAAAATTAATAGTAAATTAAACTTGAACTTGGATTGTTATATATTATTCAAAATAATAAAAACAATAATAATAAAAATTATTTTGTAACCTAGTTTTCCACAGCACTCTTAATCCTAAATTTTCTTTATAAAAGCCATTTTTCGTTTGCTTGTTAATCTTGTATAAAAACAATTAAGCAACAAGTAAATACTCATTAGATGTAGATTTTAATACTTATCATTTTTTGTATTCACACTTTTGGTCTAATTTAACTAGGGAAGCAACAATTGTCATAGTAAAAAAAATACCATTGTATCCTGTTACATAATTCAATTCTACACCCGGTATATGTATTATGTATATATTGCATAAAATTAGATCACGGTAATTTTTTTGAAAAAATAAGAATTATAATACAAATTGTTTTTATTTATAATAGGTAGCATTTGCAATAATAAAATTTGGCCACGCTTCTTTTTTGAGAAAAAACCTTTTTTCAGACAAAAAATTTCTTATTATTCTTCGTATCGCCGAAGTGTTTGAAACGAGTATCGTATGTCAGAATGAGAATATTCTGTTAATGTTTCAAGGATTCGTGCTACCTTATTTAATGGGATATAGCGTGGTGTTATGTATGTAAACATTTTTTTTGAGAAAAATGTTTAGTGGGAATCTAGTGGTTTTAATTCTATGATCTATTGGACAGCAGTTTTACACTGATGGCAACACTGTTAGAAAGTAACTATATGAACTATTTCACATGCAGTGTGATTATTATTTAAACCTCGTATTTCATCTGATTAAGCGAATTTTCCAAACATGTCCAGATTGTACGAGTCATTTCATTGTAAATAATTTTACGTAAGAAACTTTTTTTTAATATAGATTATAAATCCTTGTTGATGACAGATAATAGTGCCAATATTATTTTTTAATCTAATGCACTAGTGTACATTGTTTCTACCTACACTGCTTTGCACTATACTACTTTGCACTTCTACAAGTATCAACGTACAGAGCTAATATCTGAAAAACCTGTACTCCTTAATCCTGCCAACTGTAAAATTATAAAATTGTAATATCTAGTGGGAAACGTGATACATTTCCGAACGACTGTAGTAATTCATGGACAAAGCGTAGGCAAGTCTAGTAATCTGCAGGAGATAGTCAATAACTATAGCAAACTTTTAACAAAAGTTCCAAATTTATTGTCTGATAACCTATATTTTTTTATAATTACTCATAGTATTTTCCATTCAATTATTACCAATAATTCACCTCTAAAGCTAGACGATTATCTTATAGTAAACTTGCAAGGCCTAAGTTAGAGTCTGCATATGGAAAATGTAAAACTAATTCCTATAAAGTTGATTTAATGTAACATTTTATCATATACTAATTGATATTTCAGACATTTCAAAAACAGTAGTCAAAACACACTTTGGCTTGTTTGAATTTGTTAATATGCTCTTTGTATTTCGTAATGCGGTATAAACATTTAAAAATACATTCACGGAATTCTACTTGCAAATGATTCGTACGAAACAGTTGAACAAAATTCGTTCTTACAATTGTACTTATCTAGTCACAATGATCGACAGATTTTCACGCTGGCCAGAAGCTATTGCGGTTCAAGTTAATTTTGATAAATATAACTGTAGCTCAAGTAATTTTGTCTAATTGGATCGCTCGGTTTGATTTTCCTATTTACATTACTTCTGATCGGGGCCAACAGTTTGGTTGCAAGCTTTTTAAAAGTTGCACGTATCCTCTTGGTATTCATCATATTTAAACTATAGCAATCATCCGGCAGCAAATGATAAAATTGAAAGATGGCACCGAGTACTTAAATCAGCTTTAAGATCTAAATTAACTAACTGGACTGAAAAATTACCCATGATTCTTCTCGATCTCCGATCTTACTTAGTCCCAGAGTATAAAACTATGGAAATTGAAATAGTGTATGGTGAACCAATAAAATTACTATCAGATATTCTTAATAAAACTGTTAATTTTCGTTCACAAACTAAAAGAAAATAACCGATTGCAGCCTATTAAGATTAAATATCGTTCATCACGTAAAGTTTTCATCCATCCAGAACTGATAATAATTCAAAATATTGTAATGGGTACGGCACTGTCCTCTCTGGAACAGTCGACATGACGTAGTACGCCGCGCTCCTAAGCGGTCACTCATACGTAAGACGTTACAATAATTCTACAGTATACCCATGATATGCTTCTACAATATTCCAGAAGGTCTGGAATATTGTAGAAATAACTTAAATCAGTATAAAAGAATTTGGGCCGGCTTAGTACTTTAATGTGAGCTGCACTTCACGCGAAAAAATATATAACTTACCGAGATCTGCTTAGGCAGAATGCCACACCCAGTGATGGGTAAAAGACGTGATCATATATATATATATATATATATATATATATATATGTATATATATATATATATATATATATATATATATATATAACAAAACGGATTGAGAAACTAAAAAATACATCTTAAATATTTCTATCGAATGAAGCCAAATGAAAGAATGAGGGTCACTTCGCAACCCTTACTCGTGGGATATAGTGGTATTTATATTTAGCACCTGTATTTAGTTTTTTATTTATTGTTGTTTTGTAGGTTATACTATTCTCTCTCTCTCTCCTCTCTCTTTCTCTCTCTCTTCTCTCCCTCTCCTCTTTCCCTCTCCTCCCTCTCCTCTCTCTCTGACTCTCTCTCTCTCTCTCTCTCTCTCTATTTATATATATATATATATATATATATATATATATATATATATATATATATATATATATATATATATATATATATATAAATTATATTTTTGATTTTGCAATTTGTTAAAAAAAACAAATTTTAAGTTTCAATATTTTATTCGTGACAATTTACAGGCTAGCGTACTTCCAGCTAGACAAGTTAACACAATCTGTCTACTCCTATTAATTACATTTCTTATCTTATATTCTAAGAAACACGAATGACATTGTTTCTAGTGTCGAATAACGAAACTGCAGCGTTTCGAGATTCATAATTCCTCCCCATCAAGAAACAATGTTATTTTAGGGGGTTTAATTCTAAATCCTTATTATTTTGTTAAATAATCCTATTTTGTTTACATTTGATAATAAGAGTATATATTTTATTTTTAAATAGTATTAATACAATAATAATTATATGTTAATTATTATTGTATTAATACAATAATAATTAACATAATAGAGAAAATTATATAAAATGTAGGTATATGGTGATTGCTAATTTGTTTGATAGATCAATTTCTTGTAAATGTGTAACATTCAATTTTAATTCATTTACTTTAGTAATTTGCGGCACTTTCTTTAATTCCATATTACCTATTTAAGTTATCGAAAATATATTCTTGATATAATGGTTTATATTTTTGAAATTGCCAATTTTTTATGGCGCACGTATCTTGGTCATTAAGGAAAATACCCTGCAATTGTTTATATTTATAAATATTTCCACAGTTAAACTCTAATTTTTGCGGATTTGGTGAGAAAATATCTCGTTTTCTTTTGGAAAAAGTGAATCATATTGTTCTAATAAATTATATAATTTGTCTTTTATGTCTGATTGTAAGTGTTCGTCACGTATTTGTACGTAAGTTTCATTATTCTGCTTACTCAGGTTTTGGATATTAAATTTCATCTGTTTCATTTGAATCATATCTTCCGAGAAATTTATAATAGTATTTGTTTCGCGTAGTATTTCTGTTCCGAATAGTAAGTTACAATTTACATGGAAATTTAGAATGAAAAATTTATACTTTTTATTAAATATTTTAATTTCAACATATTTGTTACATTTCACTGTATTTGTTTGCGGTTCTAAAGGTTAAAAATTCTTCTAAAATTTTCATATTATTTTGTTTTACAGTTTGTTCTGTTATTAAGTTAATATCTGATCCTGAATCGATAAGGATTTTAAAATTTTGGAACTGAATTATTGGAATTATTAGACAGCATTACGTATTTTCTTCTGTCTGTTCTAGGTCGTAATCTAAAATAGATTGATTTTCAAAAATTTCGTCTTGGTTGTTTCATTCTTGTTCGATCGGGGTTTCGTCGCTATTAGTCTCTATGTCGTTTTGCATTTCTAAAGCGTAATTTCGTTTTATAGTTTGTGTGGACATTGGTATTGTTGATTTTGTCATACCGGACATGGGAATTGGTTTAAAGTCGCGTCGAGTTTCTATGCCATTTTTAATATTTTGTCTAGCAAATGTGTGTGGTCCTGAAGGGCGTGAGACCTGAGGATTAAATGGGTGTGAAGGAAATTGTTGTGATGGAAATTTCTGTGGTGGGGGATTAAAATGTCTTTGTGATTTTTGTTGTGTATTTTGAGGTGATATTCTATTCATGGGTGATCTGTGTAATTGCATTGAATTGTATTCGTTTGTTAAAAGTTGCTCGCAAACATCGAGTGTTTGCGGATTTTTACTTATAAATGAGGCTCTAAAGTTCATAGGTAATAATGAGATAAAATGAGCGACTACTGTTTTTTGAGTTTCGACTATTAAACATTGTCTTCCGTATTGTTCGTATGGTAATAATTGAATTTTGGAAGTCATTCTCTGATATAAATCTTTAAATTTCTTTAGAGTATCATTTATGTTATTTTCTATTTGTGTGATTTTAATTGTTGTTAATAGCAGTGTATTATAAGTACTTTTGTCTTCAAAGTTAGTTTGAAGGTGTAATTTGATATCGTTCCAAGATGTGAATTCTTGAGTATCTAATATGTCTTTAGCTTTGTCAATAAATTTCTTTTGCAACATAGAAAAACAATATGTTTTTTGTATTTGGGATAAATTTAGTGTATTCATTATTGCATAGAAGTTGTCAGCTTCTTTTATAAATCTAGGGAGAGATTTTATTTCTCCATTATACTCAGGCACTCCATCGATGAAGTTTCTGATATCTGCAATCGTTGCGGTTGCCATGTTTAATTCTAATTGACAGTTATTTAATTCTTGTATTGGATATGTCAAGTGTGTATTTATGTTTCCAGTAACAGGTTGTTTGACTTTGCTACTACTACTTAATTTACTTGGTTTAAGTGTAACCGGAATTGTATACAATTTGTTGGGTATTCTTTCAATATCTTCGTCGGAAGACATATATTAACATTTATGATTATTACAATGTGTAATTGTATGTTTTGCCTTGTGTCGGGGCTCGTTTTGTTTCTTAACAGCGTTAGCCGTTCCACAAAACCCTTGTGTTAATTTGTGTAACAGTATTTAGTCACAGACCGATTGTTACGACCGGCAAAATATATTTATCTACTATGAAAATGGACTTACAGTAAGAGTATCGTGAAGTAGGCTGCTGTTTTCATAGTAGTGATGGTCTTGATGCGCTTCAAGTGGGCGGAAATTGTGTTTCTGTCACGCAGCTCGTAGATCGATTGGATTGGTGGATCTGATTGCAGAGCTGGATTCAAGTTGAGGCGGTGTCTCGTAGTATCGGAATGACGTTCTCGATGTGTAAAGATGGGTCGTGGTTAGACCCTGGTGCGACCACTGCATAGGTCGTTTGAAGATCGTAGATGATGTTCGGATAGCTCTTGTGAAAATTTGAAAATTTTCGACAAGCGTTTCACAGACTTACGAGGTTTATTTTCACTCACTGGATTCTTGTCGGCTATCCTACCGGCTGCGCCAATTATAATTTTGATTTTGCAATTTGTTAAAAAAAAACAAATTTTAAGTTTCAATATTTTTGACTAAAGTTAATTTATATTATGACAGAAAAGTTCTGATGACGCCTGGATTCGAACCAGGGACCTTCCGCATACCGGGCAGAGATGCTAACCGCTACACCACGTCACCTGTGTTCGAAATATGGCATCAACTGAATTTTTCTATCAGTGTCTAAGCGTAGCTTCGTTCCGAGAGACTCCTATATAGGCATTGACAACCGGGTTCGTCTACAGTGACACAGTTTTTGATTATGAGGGAATCATACCCAAGCTTAGAGCTAATATTATTAAGTTGTGTGATTATTAAAGGTAATCATACCTGTAGTTTTTGACTAAAGTTAATTTATATTATGACAGAAAAATTCTGATGACGCCTGGATTCGAAAATTCAGTTGATGCCATATTTCGAACACAGGTGACGTGGTGTAGCGGTTAGCATCTCTGCCCGGTATGCGGAAGGTCCCTGGTTCGAATCCAGGCGTCATCAGAATTTTTCTGTCATAATATAAATTAACTTTAGTAAAAAACTACAGGTATGATTACCTTTAATAATCACACAACTTAATAATATTAGCTCTTTCAATATTTTATTCGTGACAATTTACAGGCTAGCGTACTTCCAGCTAGACAAGTTAACACAAACTGTCTTACACATGTCTCTACTCCTATAACAAAACGGATTGAGAAACTAAAAAATACATCTAAAATATTTCTATCGAATGAAGCTAAATGAACAAATGAGGGTCACTTCGCAATCCTTACTCGTGGGATATAGTGGTATTTATATTTAACACCTTTATTTAGTTTTTTATTTATTGTTCTTTTGTAGGTTATGCTATTC
Source organism: Pterostichus niger (assembly GCA_947425015.1). NCBI lineage: Eukaryota > Metazoa > Arthropoda > Insecta > Coleoptera > Carabidae > Pterostichus > Pterostichus niger. The sequence goes on along the minus strand of OX380352.1, from coordinate 14,815,434 downwards.
TCTCTCCCTCTCCCTCTCCCTCTCCCTCTCCCTCTCCCTCTCCCTCTCCCTCTCCCTCTCCCTCTCCCTCTCCCTCTCCCTCTCCCTCTCCCTCTCCCTCTCCCTCTCCCTCTCCCTCTCCCTCTCCCTCTCCCTCTCCCTCTCCCTCTCCCTCTCCCTCTCCCTCTCCCTCTCCCTCTCCCTCTCCCTCTCCCTCTCCCTCTCCCTCTCCCTCTCCCTCTCCCTCTCCCTCTCCCTCTCCCTCTCCCTCTCCCTCTGCCTCTCCCTCTCCCTCTCCCTCTCCCTCTCCCTCTCCCTCTCCCTCTCCCTCTCCCTCTCCCTCTCCCTCTCCCTCTCCCTCTCCCTCTCCCTCTCCCTCTCCTCTCCCTCTCCCTCTCCCTCCCCCTCTCCCTCTCCCTCTCCCTGTCCCTCTCCCTGTCCCTCTCCCTGTCCCTCTCCCTCTCCCTCTCCCTCTCCCTCTCCCTCTCCATCTCCTCTCTCCCTCACCTCTCTCCCTCACCTCTCTCTCTTGTCTCTCTTCTCTCTCTCTCTCTCTCTCTCTGACTCTCTCTCTCTCTATATATATATAACAAAACGGATTGAGAAACTAAAAAATACATCTAAAATATTCCTATCGAATGAAGCCAAATGAAAGAATGAGGGTCACTACGCAACCCTTACTCGTGGTATTTATATTTAGCACCTTTATTTTGTTTTTTATTTATTGTTGTTTTGTAGCTTATGCTATTCTCTCTCCTCTCTCTCTTTCTCTCTCTCTTCTCTCCCTCTCCTCTCTCCCTCTCCTATCTCTCTGACTCTCTCTCTCTCTCTCTATATATGTATATTGAGACGGTACACCAATTTTACTGGATTATAATTTTCCATGTTTAACAATAATTCAAGCATATTTAAATTTTTTGAATAACCAAGTAAAAGCATGTAGTGACAAGAGTTTTTTTTTTTAACTATTATTAGAACGCCGAAACTAATCGGGTGGTTGCAAATGTAAACAAAACACAAAAAATGCAGTATCATAAATTAATACAAACGACCAAGAGTTGAAAGACGTTAACCAACGCCTGGGAATGTCGCAGGCCAAGTTTCAAGTGTCTAGGCGAGGGTAGTTAACAGGGCCGTGCCGATAAATTTGTGTTTCTCAAACTAAAATTATCATAGAATGTGGAAATTAGATTAATACTCTTACTATATCAAAAAGAACGCGATGAACTAGAAGAATCAATTTAGTTAAAGCATTGCATGTCCTCAGTAACATCTAGATGTACAATACATCGTCGGCCCATTAAAAATAAAGAGAAACCAACCCTGTTCGGAGTTATATTGCAAAGACGATACATGACAATATGTAAAGTTCTATCACATTTTTGTACAAGTAGCGCTCGCGTTGATTTAATTCATTGTAATAAGTGCAGTTTGAAGAAATTACATGCGCGAGGAAACATTTGATAAAAATACAAAAGGGTTTAGAAATAAGAGGGGGCAAAATTTAAGACGTTTTCGTTCCGTCTCTTTCTCATCCACTTGAGGTAGACTATAGCTGTCTCTATTGCATTGAAAAACGAACCAGAGCACCCGACGGACCACCACCATGGGTGAGAATTCCTACAAGAATCCAACGAACGAATAAACATGCAGGAATTTCACCCCGCCAAGTCACTCTGAGTATTTGGGAATTGCTCGCGACAAATAAGAGTGATTGGAAAGATTGTTAGCTCACTCTGACACATACAAAACCTGATCTTTTGTCCTCGATCACGCCAAGACTATGTTAACCAATAAGAGTAACATAAACAACTGTTTTCCCCGAAATATTTTGTGATTTCTGTTTAGCTTAGGGAAATGGCATCTTCGATCGCAGTTCAATCAAGGATCGAGGGCGGCGCCTACCTGTATAAAACACGACGTTTTATCCAGGAACAGCACCTTGGTTCCGGCCAAGATCAGCTATTGTTCAGTTGCGATTCTGTCAGAATTGGCCGTCGCACGTTCAGTAGGTCATATTTCTCTCAGTTCAGCTGCGATTCTGTCAGAATTGGCCGTCGCACGTTCTGTTAGAACCTGTATTATTTATTCACCGACTTTCACCGTTCAGCTGCGATTCTGTCAGAATTGGCCGTCGCACGTTCCGTGAATACTCGGTTGAATTCAACACCGACCCCTTTCAGTCCAGCTGCGATTCTGTCAGAATTGGCCGTCGCACGTTCTGAAAGGCTGTCTGGCCATCATCATCGTAGTCCAGTTGCGATTCTGTCAGAATTGGCCGTCGCACGTTCTACTGCAGTAATGCAAAACAATAATCACAAGGGTGAAGATTCACGACCTTCTAACTTGCGATAGATATACTTGGGGACTATTTACCCAGAATTAATTGAGATAACAGCTCTTTGAGCACATAATAAGAATCACAAAGGCGAAGATTCACGACCTTCTAATTTGTGATGGATATATATTTCTGGGGACTATTTACCCAGGTTTGAAATATTAGCTCTTTGAGCACAGAAATAATTGAGTGAAGGATTATTCCCTCACTGACATATCTTGCCTCCGACCGTCACTCTGGTGACACACAGAGGTGTACCTGCCGTCATCGAGGGGTTCCCGCACGCTGCCACGGCCTACTGCAGGCCGCTGTCCGTCATCCGTGCTAGCCTTGCTAGCCTACCAGCCGTCACCGAGGGGTTCCCGCACACTGCCACGGCCTACTGCAGGCCGCTGTCCGTCATCCGCGCTAGCCTTGCTAGCCTACCAGCCGTCATCAAGGGGTTCCCGCACACTGCCACGGCCTACTGCAAGCCACAGTCCGTCATCCACGCTAGCCTTGCTAGCCTACCAGCCGTCCCCGAGGGGTTCCCGCACGCTGCCACGGCCTACTGCAGGCCGCTGTCCGTCATCCGCGCTAGCCTTGCTAGCCTACCAGCCGTCATCAAGGGGTTCCAGCACACTGCCACGGCCTACTGCAGGCCGCTGTCCGTCATCCACGCTAGCCTTGCTAGCCTATCAGCCGTCACCGAGGGGTTCCCGCACGCTGCCACGGCCTACTGCAGGCCGCTGTCCGTCATCCGCGCTAGCCTTGCTAGCCTACCAGCTGTCACCGAGAGGTGCCCGCACGCCGCCACGGCCTACTGCAGGCAGCGGCCCGCCATCCGCGCTAGCCTTGCTAGCCTACCAGCCGTCGCCGATGGGTTCCCGTCTACCGCCCGACCTACGACAGGCCGTCCAACCGCTACCTGCGTTAGCATTGCTAGCCCAGCTATCTGCACAGGCATAACTCAGGGAAGAATTGCTTCCTCCCTGGCATCACCCGCTGGCTGTCATCACGGTGACACCCGGTGTTCTTTTGTTCTATGTTTCAGAAGCCGACGCCGCCTGGCTTTTCCACTTAAGATACAACAATTTTGGTGATAACAGACCATCTGGCCGAATCCGTCTGCACGAGGATTCAGAGTCACCCTCCGTTTGTGGTCGTGGGTGCCGAGATTCATCTGTCAAACACCAAAGCCGCGGACGACACCATTATCGTAACTACTGCTTCACCCTCTTTGCTTACATCTTATGTTTTTATGTCATGTTATCATGTTATGTTCGATTTATCCATTACTGATTTTGAATTCCTCTGCCTGTGTGTTTTCTGTGGTTTCCCTCAGGTGTCAGGTGAATACCAGAGGATTTTGTATCTCCACAGCCGAAATAAATAACCTTTAAATAGTTGCAATGTGTAATTTCTCTACTTCCTCATAACCTACCACATTCACGACTTCAAATTAAAGAATCTGGTCATTAGTAAAATCAAATAAACACAACGTAAAACACAACGTAAACTAATTGGTCCTAAATAATCTAAAATAATAAATTTCGATACTAGACGATTGCCGCGTCACAATATATATATATATATATATATATACAGGGTGTAACATGAAAACCTGGCCATAAGCGATTAACTTGGGAAATCAGTTTTTTTTTGCGCAAAAGTGGCTAATTGATTTTAGACAAAAATACTTCAAATAAAAGTTGTAGAGCTTGTAAATTATGGATCTAAATCAGTTTTCAGATTTTATTTTGCACGTTTTGTAAGCGAAATAATTGCATTAATATTTTTTAAGAATTTCTACTTTATAGTGATAGCCATGGAATTGAGACAAAATGATAAACAAATGTATAACGTTTTAACTGTCAGAAAAGTTTAGTTTTAAATAGATTTGTGATTTATTTAAGTGACAATACAGGTGATTGTTGTTATATCATTATTGAAAATGGATAACTATTCACGTGAAGAAAAGTTACAAATTATTAAGTGGAATTATTCTGGTGAAAGTTTTCGAAGAATACGTGATTTAATCAGTATTATTTGGCCGCATCATAACATTCCAAGTAAAACATCAATTGAGAACTTTATTATCAAATTTGAGAAGACCGGTACATTTAATAATCAAGTGGAACAGGAACAGGGACGTGTGCATGGAGATAGAAATAATAATAATGAAGAAAATGTACTACCATTAATAGAAATGGAACCAAATTTCAGTGTCCGAGAAAAGAACTAAATATTAGTTTCATGACGATTTATAGAATATTAAAAAAATACAAATACTATTCTTATAAAATACAAAACCACCAAGAAATTTTTGGACACGATTGCGAAAGACGCGCAACATTTTGCGAAATAATTATGGAAAAGGCCAACAATGATAGGAGGTTTTTAAAAAACATATTATTTACAGATGAGTGTACATTTACGCTGAATGGCGAACCAAATAAAAATAATTTTCGACACTGGTCTCAGAGAAATCCGCACATTGTTATTGAATCCAGAACACAATATCGACAATCAGTAAATGTATGGGCAGTAATTTTAGGCAACAAAATTATTGGTCCTTTTTTTATTAAACGATTAAATGGAAACACTTATTTAGAATTGTTACGAGAAATAGTGGGACCGGAAATAGCCCACGCAAATAATGAGTATGTGTGGTTCCAGCACGACGGCTGTCCTGCCCATAATACAAGAGAAGTTGTAAATTATCTGAATGATACGTTTCCAGAAATTTGGATAGGGCGTGGAAGGCCAGTAAACTGGCCAGCACGGTCTCCAGATTTAAATCCCTGTGACTTTTTTTTATGGGGACACTTAAAGTCTTGCGTTTATAAAAAAAGATACAATGCCATCCAAGAACTAAAAACGCTGTTGTAGGCGAATGCAACAAAATAAATATTAGACAGTTGTGCAATGTTAGAAATAGTTTCTACAATAGATTAAGCTACTGCTTAGCACAGAACGGAGGACTTTTGGAACATCTTTTGTAATTTAATGTTATTTCTAAATAAATAAAATAATTATTTGCGTAAAAATTCTATTATTTTTTATAATAAATATTAAAAAAATATAAAATAAAAATATTAATGCAATTATTTCGCTTTTAAAACGTGCAAAATAAAATCTGAAAACTGATTTAGATCCAGCTCTACAACTTTTATTTGAAGTATTTTTGTCTAAAATCAATTGGCCACTTTTGCGCAAAGAAAAACTGATTTCCCATGTTAAACGCCTATGGCCAGGTTTTCATGTTCATATATATATATATATATATATATACATATATATATATATATATATATATATATATATATATATATATATATATATATATATATATATATATATTTATATATATATTAGGCTGGCCCTTATTTTGGGTAAGTTCGAATTTTGTCGGTCTCCACCCGAAATTTGGTTTCAAATCACAAAAAAGTAATAAATTAATTTTTTTAGATTTTAAAAATAAGTTTAACCCGTGCCTCTAGGCCACATTCACTTTTGCCTTCAGTTCCCAAATCACTGCTGAGCAGTGACTATTCAAAATGCAATAACTTTTTTGTGTTTCAATATTTTGACACAATTTTAAGCGGGCATTGAACTAGATGAGATAACGAATCGATCGATTACAATAAACAATTATTTTATGTGATTATTTATTGCTAAACGGATTGGTAAATCTTAACGAAAATTCAGGTTTTTTAAATACGCAAAAAGTGATTCACAGTACTGATTCTTTTCCAACAACTTTGTTTTATAAACTATTTTGCATAATTTTAGACTATTTTTGAATAATATTCATATTGATTATAATATTTTTATCATATTTTTATCCCCATATATTTTATCATTTGTAGTGTTTATTTGTAAATGTGTATAAGGGAAAGTGGCCTAGAGGCACGGGTTAAACTTATTATAAAAATCTCAAAAAATTAATTTATGACTTTTTTGTGATTTGAAACCAGATTTCGAGTGGAGACCGATAAAATTCGAACTTACCCAAAATAAGGGCCACCCTAATATATATATATATATATATATATATATATATATATATATACCGGGTGGAACATCATACCTGTGTACATAGGCGATTAACATGAAAAATAATTTTTCTGTGCGCATTGCTCTCCAAATTATTTTAGCCAAAAATGCTTCAAATAAATGTTGTAGAGCATAAAATTCTGCATCTAAATCAATAAACAGAATTACATTTACATGCGTTGTAACGACAGTAATTAAATAAAAAAATATTAAAAATTACGTTGAAAATATCAAATAGCCATGGAAGTGAAACAAAAATAGATAAATGCTTGACGTTTTTCTGTCTATTTGATATTTTACCCCCGACAAATTAATCATTCAATAAAATTCATACAAAAAACTCCATACCTATGATTACAATTTAATAATAAATAAATAATTGTACATTTCAATGAAACGTTAATTTCTTATAAGGTTGGTCATGTAAAAATTATAACCTATCTATTATAATTCAAATATCAGACAATCATTCTCTCAATAAAATAATCACTACAATTTATTATTACAATAAATATTCAAATAAACCTCCATTTTCAGCCAAGCAATAACCAAGTCTATTGTAGTAGGAATGTCGTACATTTGCGACCTGCCTATTTGTGATTAAGGCGCACTTATCCACGATAGCTTCTCTCAAAGAATTAATATTTGGGTGGCGTTGCTTATAAATTTTACATTTAAGATGACCCCATAAAAAAAATCACTAGGTGTTAAATCAGGAAATCTGTCAAACATCAAGCATCTATCTATTTTTGTTTCACTTCCATGGCTATTTGATATTTTCAACGTAATTTTTAATATTTTTTTATTTAATTTCTGTCGTTATAACGCATGTAAATGTAATTTTGTTTATTGATTTAGATGCAGAATTTTATGCTTTACAACATTTATTTGAAGCATTTTTGGCTAAAATAATTTGGAGAGCAATGCGCACAGAAGAACTGTTTTTTCATGTTAATCGCCTATGTACACAGGTATGATGTTCCACCCGGTGTATATATATATATATGTAGGGTTAGGATGCCTGAGCGTGATTGAAAACAATTAGTTATGTTAACAAATTATTATTGATAATAAGATTACAAATTAAACTATAACTGGTTACTAACACAACAAAATAAATATGATATACTTCTTTGTAATTATAATGCGTCATACGTCGTTTGCGTCTTTATTCACACTCGTTTACCGCGACTCTCTGCCCGTATTCCCTCGCCAACAAGGGAGCAGCGAAGTTCGGCATCATTCGGTAGCATTCGTGGAGCAGCTTGGTGATGTGGATCCTACAGATCGGCCGTCCTGCTCATCGTCCGACCCGGATGATGGAGTTTCGTCGCCTGGAGGTTGAACCCATGGTTTCATTTGATCGGCAGATGTAGATGTTTTTAGTGGACCTTCTCCTGAAATTTTTGAACAGAATAGCGATTATGACGTTTAGTTTCAGTGACACGATAAGGTCCTAAATATTTTGAATGAAGTTTCAAGCCTGAACCGTATTGCGTGCGTTTGATTGAAACAATGTCCCCAACTTTATATTGACGAGCTTCTTTTCTTTTACGATTGTACGTCTTTTTATTTTCCTCCTGAATCTTGAGAATTTGTTCTTTGGCCATTGTTCTTATTTCTTCTCGATTGTCTTGGAATATTTTCATACTTTCTTCTTCTATCAATTCTTTAATTCTCAAATCTTCTTTATTTCTCATCTCAACACCGAAAAGTAATTCAAAGGGTGTAGTGTTAACGCTTCTTTGTAGAGTGTTATTTATAAATCTATGTAATTTATTAACGTGCTTGTACCATTCTGTCGGTTTCTCTATAGAAAGTTTAATCAACACTGAAGTTATTATTTGATTCATTCTCTCAATTTGTCCATTTCCACGAGGAACTCCGGTAGTAATTAAGAGATGTAGAATGTTTTCTTCTTCACAGTATTTCTTGAATGCTGTCGACGTAAAAGCTGTACCCCTATACGAGATAATTCTCTTCGGACTACCAAAATTTTGCTTCTGTGTTTCTAGTTTTGATAGTACTTCTTCAGCTGTAGTGCTTTTAACAGGATAAATCCATACAAATTTCGTAAAAGCATCAATAATATTTAGTAAATAATTGTAACTTTTCTTAGTAGATGGCAAAGGACCAAGATGATCAATGTGGTACGTCTGGAGAGACGTATCTTCCTTCGGTATTGGTTCAAGAAATCCTTCTTGTTTTCCTCTTTTCGCGTTACCAAGGATGCAATTTACACAGTTTTGTATCACGTGTTGAATCTTTTCTTTTGCTTTCGGCATATAGAATTCGCGACTTAAAAGTTCAAGTACTTTATTGACAGAAAAATGTCCATTTTCGTGTATTTTCCTGATTACTGCAGATTGAAGTCAACTCCGCCAATTTCTTTGTAAATTACATTATTCCTCATAAAATAAGATTCGTACGGACCATGTTCAAGACATTTTTTAATAGTTTTTACATTTTCATCATCTGATTGTAATTTGACTATACTTGCAGTTAGCGTGTTATCTTCTTCCACGATCATGATAGGATTACGTGACAGTGCATCCACGTGTCGCATTTGCATTCCAGGGCGATGAAATATTTCGTAATTGAATTCTTGCAACAGTAGGGCCGTCTTGCTACTCTTGTGGCTAAATCTCGTTTATCCATAGTTTTCGTAAATGCAGCACAATCAGTAAAGATTTTGAATTTAATTCCCAAAAGATAGATGCGGAATTTTTTCACAACTTCAATTACTGCTAAAACTTCGAGTTCGTAACTACTGTAACGTTTCTCAGCGTCAGTCGTTTTTCGACTCATATAATAAACAGGGTGTAGTTGTAGATCTTCTTTATCTCTTTGCAGTAATACTGCACCATATCCGTGTTGACTCGCGTCAGTATGTAGTTCAGTTTCCGATCCAAAATTAAATATTTTTAAAACAGGATTTTCAGACATCAGTTTCTTTAAAATTTAAAAAAAGTTCTTCTGGCTTCGACCAAATTCAAACTTAGAACCTTTCTTTAGCATATCACAAAGAGGTTTAGCTATCAGGGAATACTAAGGGATGAACTTCCTAAAATATCCTGTCAGACCTAAATACGATTGTACTTGCTTTATACTCGTTGGTTCTGGGTAATTTTTATTAGCTTTTGTCTTCTCAACAGACGGCATAATGGTATTCTTGCATATGATATACCCAAGGTATTCAATTTGCTTTTGTAAAATCTACATTTTTTTTAATTAATTTCTAATCCATATTCAGAACATCTGGACATAATTGTTTTGAGTCGCTCCATTGCTTCATTGTGGTTTCTTGCAGGGATAATTAAATCATCTAGATAAATTAAAACGATACCATCTGCGATTAAGTCCTTAAAAATGTTGCATACAAATCTTTGGAAAACGGCTGGGCTATTGCAAAGACCAAAAGGAGTACGCAAAAATTCAAATTGACCTATGTGCGTCACAAAGGCAGTATAGCGTTGACTATCTTCAGAGACAGGGACATGAAAAAAAAAAATCTCAGATCCAGAGTTGAGAATACTGTAGCATCGCGTAACTTATCTATTTTTTCTTCTATTACAGGAAGTGGACATCTGTCTTTGATTATCTTCTTATTCAGTCTTCTGAAATCTATGCATATTCTAGTACTTTCATTTTTCTTCTTAACTAGTACAATAGGGCTAGCATAATCAGAGGAACTTGGACGAATAATTTCATCTTTCAACCATTGCTGGATTTGATTTTCCACTTCTTCCTGCTCGACTTATGGTAGACGTCTTGGCGATTGGTATACAGGGATGTCATCAGTTAGAGTTAACTTCATTCGTACTTCTGTATCTTTTATTTTATTGGGCTTGTAATTATGAATTAATACCTCGATCTCTTCTACGAAACATTTTTCACCAACATTTAACTCTGTTTGTTTATCTGGTTGTATGAGCATGATGTTATTGGTCTCCTCTGTTAATTTCGAAATTCTGAATTCCTTGTCATTAATAACTACTTCAGCATCACGTAATAATTCTCGACCGATAAGAACATCAACAGGAAGTGATTCGTCTAGTACAATGTGAAAGCAAGTGTAAAATGTAGCGTCGTCAATAGTTACATTAATTAAAAATTTGCCTAAAGACTCAATTGTGTGATTTCCAACCCCGAAAAAGACATTGATTTCCTTCTGCAAGTTAGGTGCTCCAATTTTAAAATAACGGCTAACTTTCATTATATTTACAGCAGTACCCGTATCTATTAAAGCATCAATTTCATTATTCAAAATAAAAATTAGTTTATGATAGTCTCTATCGCCTTTAATTTTAGACACTAAGTTTACGTCAGATCGCGTTTCATTATTTGTTGTAGATTCACTCTTCTTTTTACACGAAAAACATTTAAAACCTTTATCTTTATTTAAACAGTCTTTAGATTTATGTCCGGTTTTACCGCAATTAAAACATCGATTAGGTGCATTGGTATTTACGCCATTATTTTTTAAATCGGTTTGATTATGTGTATTATTATTTTGCTTTTTATATGATCCATGTTGTGACAATTTAGATTTTTCTTTTATCCTCTCATAGATCTTGACTTTCTCTTTAAATTCAGTAAAAGAGTTACATCCATACAAGATTATTTTGTTTGATTCATAATCTTCGATACCGTCTATAATATACTGAATAATTACAGACTGTGTAAGATTCGCGCGCTTCCCTATTTCTTTCATCCGTAATATGAATTCATGTAAATTTTCTTGTGATTTCTTCTTTTGTTTACTTAATAATTGGTGAATCTCCTTACTATCTGCTTTAATACTAAATTCTTCCGTTATAGCTTGCATAAATATTTCCCATGACTGAAATATAACTTCTCCTTGCAACCATAATTTAGCTGTTCCTTCCAAAAGTTTTTTAGCCAATACTAATTTGTGTGTGTCTGTCCAATTAAATAAAGTAGCATTTTCCTCAATATCATTCAGCCATTTTTCCACAGTGTAAGTGATGTCGGTTCCATTAAATTTAGGCACATAGGCTGGTAGCACAAGCTCTGTTTTTGGGTATACTAAGAGCGATGTATTTGGGTATACTAAATATTCCTAGCACGAGCTCTGTTTTTGGGTGTTTTAAGCATGTTTTAAGCAATTGTTTAGTATCTGGTTTTAGAACAGCTCATGGCTGTTTTAAGCAGTGTTTTAACGCAAATATGGAGGACACATATACAAAAATTTGTGCTGCTCGCGCGGTTCGCGATGTAAATAGACATAAAAGACGAATAATTGTATTTAAAGAACGAAAGAATCCGTTTATCTTGTTGTCTGAAAGTGAATTTAAACGCAGATATCGTTTTACTAAAGATACAGCGAAGTTTATAATAAATATTGTGGAAGATGAATTGGAACCACTACAAGAGCGACGAAATACAATTTCAAGTGAAATGCAAGTACTGATTACTTTGCGGTACTTTGCAAAAGGGGTGTATCAAGAAGATAATGGTATGTAAAGTTGAAATTTAATTTACGCGCCGTATATTCACTGCTGCGCAGTAGTGATACTACACACGTAGCTGTCAAATGTCAAGATACATAACCAACATTCAGCACAGTAATTGCAAAGAGTTTTTAATATATATTTTGTTCATATTACATTAAAATGGTGCGTATTTTTACAACAACACATTACATATTGTTTATAGGTGATCTTCATGGTGTTGCCCAACGTACTGTTAGTACAGTAGTAAAGAGGGTGTCGGTTGCTCTAGCATCTCACATAAATGAATATGTGAAACACGAAAGCCTGGACAATATTAAGGAGGAATTTTACAGTATAGCAGGGTTCCCCTCTGTAATCGGTTGTGTGGATTGTAAATAAATAAATAAATATAAATATATCATCACGCCTTTTACCCATTACTGGGTGTGGCACTCTGCCTAAGCAGATCTCGGTAAGTGATATATTTTGTCGCGTGAAATGCGGTTACCAGCCGTCAAATCACGGCCCTCAAAGATATTAGTGTGGATTGTACACATATAAAAATCAAGAACCCCGATAAAGAAAGACCCCTGTTGTACTGCAACAGGAAAGGATGGTACTCTTTAAATGTCCAAGTTGTGTGTGATGCAAAATATAGAATAGTGGATCTTGTTGCACGTTGGCGTGGCAGCGTTCATGATGCACGTATATGGGATGACTGTAGCATTAAGCAGAAACTTGAGGTAAGTCAGTTTAAAATACTTTTTTGTCTTTCCTATTTATAATTGATTTATAATTCAGACTGGACAACTGCGGGGTATTATTTTGGGCGATAGTGGATATCCATGTACCCATTATTTGTTAACGCCACTCCATAATCCTACTACTCGTCCAGAAGAACGCTACAATTCATCCCATATACGGACAAGATCCACTATTGAAAGATGCTTTGGGCAATGGAAGGCAACATTCAGAGCTCTTCAGAACGGAATTCTTCTTTCACTCGATACTGCAAAAGCTGCAATAAGTGCAATGGCAGTTTTACATAATATTAGAATAAACTCGCAACAAAGCGAAGAAGGTATTTTAATCAATAAATCATTTTATTCACGTTTTCACTAATGTTAATACTATACTTACCTATATTTTTACAGATTCTGATTCAGAAAGTTCTGAAAATAATGAAAGTGACGAAGATGTGACGCCAGATCAGGACAACCTGCCAGCACAGCACAGGAATACTATTCGCGGCAACACATTTCGGCAACAGTTCATCAGACGACATTTCGCATAAAAGTAATAAAGTGCGTCGCTAATGTAGTAATTTTAATACATCTTTTATTATATTTATTAAAAACTTCACTGTATCTTTAGACAAACGATATCTAAGTTTAAATTCACTCACAAACAACAAGATAAACGTATTCTTTCGTTCATTAAATACAATTATTTGTTTTTTATGTCTATTTACATCACAAATGTTTGTTAAACTTAGCATTACATTTTTATATGTAAATTTCAAATGATTAAAAAATAAATTTGTAAAATAAACATTTATTTTATTATCAGTTTTTTTTTATTTACTTTTTCTTTTAACAATACATACTCTAACTCTTCTCGCTTTCTTTTAAATATTGCCGCCTCAAGTTCCTCTTCTTTTCTTTTTCTTTCTATTAATAATTGATTCATCATTTCTCGATGTATTTCAATTTTATGTTTTTGTTCAAGGTTGTGTCTCTCCTTTTCAATTAATAATAATTCCTCTTCATAACACGTAATTTTTCCTTTCGATTTTAATTTGGGAATATCACATTTAGGGGGTAGGACCGAGGATTTAGATGTGGAAGGGGTTTGCACAAACGTATTGGACTGTTGTGCAATTTCCAGGAATAGACTACATGCATAAAAATGGGTATTTAATAATTTATTATAATAAGAAATATATTAAAATAAACTTGAGATACAGAATTTACATTCGTATAATACATCTGCGAGTATATAGTAATAATAAAAAAAGAAATATAAATACACTTACCCAGTTTCAGCATCTAATACTATTTCTGGTGCATTTAGATCTGTAGCATGTACGGGTACTGTTTCCTATACGAAAATAATTACATATTACTTAATTTCCAATAACATTTGTCTCAAACATAAATACCTTCCTGTAACCATCCGTATCATAAATTGATGTATCTGCGATAAAATCATCAGGGCACATATTTTTTATGACGAAATCAGTGTCAGATGGTTCTTGTGGTGGTGATCCACCATCCATGCCGATTTCTTTTCTTTCAGTACCCTAATATCGTTATTTTTACTCTCAATCACACTTTTTCTTTCATTCACGCATTCCAAAAGCAAGGATTTTTCCTCTTGTGTCCAATTTTCAGATCTACTTTTCTTTATGTCCATCTTCCTACAATATTATAAACCATTATATTCAATTTAATAATTATGTTTAAAGTATTACTAAGGAACAATAAATACATCTTATAAATTGGATTATGAAGTTTATCCATAATGGATATAGCTGCTGGTAAACTATCTTCGAGAGCAGCACGTTGAAAATATAAAACTAATGAGTTCCAGTGCTCTAGAACTCTGTTAACTACTGCCTGCAAAAATTTAAACATACATAAAAATTGTGAAAGAAAATATTTATATAAGAACCTACTCTTAAAGAAAGCCATCTAGTCTGGCTCGGATATAGTAATTGCTGAGGTTTTTCTTCAATAAAAATTTGAAATTCTCTATATTCGGCCATTCTTTTGCTGCTATGGGAAAAATAACTATAAATAGCTCTTAAAAATTGCTCAATTTCATTCGGAAATGCTTTACTGGCATATGAAGCACATAAATGGAGAGTGTGACACGAACATCCTTATCTTATGTGTATCCAAAAATAATTTTATTACATTAAAAAGGGATTGAGAAGTTTGTTCTTCAATTTCCAATAAAGTTAGAAATCGGTCTATTATTTTATTATTTCTCCAATAACGAACTACAATGGCTAAATTTTTTTTTGTAGATATATCGGTAGTTTCGTCGCAGATAATTGAAAAATAATTATTTTTCAAATCATTCAAAACATCTGCTAGCATGTATGGTCCTATGACGCCAGTGATGATTGAAGTAGCTTTTTTCTTTTTAAAACTACATTTTTTATAATTTGAGAGTCAGGTACTATTTGTTTAATAAAATTTGGCAATGTGCCCATCGTTAGAAATGACAAATTATGATCACATATGTAGGCGCATAATCTAAGTTCTGCTTCTTTAGCTAATAACAAATTGTTAGATTCTGGCGTTTTAAAAAAATTTTCAACACATAGCGTACTTTTTGCGGCTCTCAACATAGAACAGTAAAGCATTTAAATTTAGATGTATATATAAGGCTTTACTTTATTTACATAAATAACAATAATAATATTGAATGAAAATAAATAAATAGTTGACAGAAAAGTAAACATAAACAACAGAGTAATAATTAGAAGTAACTTGGAGACGAAATAATGTAACGTCGCCAAACTACTTGATAGCGACGCTACATTACTCCCCCCTCAAGAAAAGAAAAGAGAGGGAAAAGAAAGGACAATAAAAATGTTGTGCTCAACATCTAAAATGTTAAATTTAATGTGTGAAAGATAAGAATAAAGAGATAGTGAACAATACATTGGATAAATATAATCCAGAAACGAAGAAACTAAAAGAATGATAATTTCAACGGAAAAAGTTAAGTAAAAATTGCTGAAAGGGGTTATTGAGAAGGGATGAAATTATCAAGAATTAATTAAAACATTACTGAAAGAATTTAAGAAGTATTAGTAGCACTAGATTGGCTTTAAACTAAATGTCACACAACACAACATTGATATTGATGAAAATGGAAAGGAAATAGCAAGAAAAAGCACGTAACACATATAGTAATGTAGTGTTTGGTGATGTTGAAAATTTGTTGCAATAATAGTAATAATAAAATTGTATAATCAAGTAAGTCTGATTAGTTGATTGTGTTAGCGTACGTGTTAGTGAATAAATGTATGTGTTACGTGTTGAAAGAATAGAAATAGAAAATAGTTATAGTTACATTAAATACTTAATAAAATAATTAAAATAAAAATAATGTTCATATTTCTTGAAAGATGGGTAGACTGGCAGAGTTGGAAAGACTGGTAGAATTGGGAAGACTGGTAGAATTGGAGAGACTGGTAGAAGTGGGTTGACTGGTAGAAGCGGGTAGACTGGTAGAAGTGGGTAGACTTGAAGAATATCAAGAAACGTTGGGCACTTTGTTAAGCACTATGACATTCGCGGCACTGAGTTATGATTATTTTTTTCTTTTTGTCGGGGTCACCAATGTAAAGCATTTAAATTTAGATGTATATATAAGGCTTTACTTTATTTAAATAAATAACAATAATAATATTGAATGTAGAAATAAAATATAAATATATATTATGGAAGATTTTTTTGTTTTATTTTGTTTCTTATATTTACAACTAGCTACTAAAGCTAACCAGCAAATCTGATCTAGTATAAGTATGTACATCATGTGCGTGAGGTTGCCATCCAGTGATGGTTCCTCTTAAAAATAGTTTGCTTAATATAGAATTATAGTTCTAGCGGTTTTATCCTGTCGAGTCTTCTTACTTCCTCTGAATTGTTTAGAAGGTTGATGGCCAGATTATTTGGATGGTTGTTGAGCCTTTTTTCATATTTTTCTGTGAAGATCTTTATTTGGTCTTGGACTGTTTTTACCTTTAGGTCTTGGTGTAGTACGTCATTTCTAACGTACCATGGGGCGTCCGCGAGGGTACGTAGTGCTTTATTTTGGAATCTCTGAATTTTGTTAATGTTAGTTTTCTTTGCACAGCCCCATAGCTGAATTCCGTAAGACCATACGGGTACTAGCATTGTTTTATAGATTAAAATTTTGTTTGTCATGCTTAGCTTTGATCTTCGGCCAATTAGCCAGTTTAATTTTTTGATTTTTGTGTCTACTTGTTTTCTCTTTGCTTGGATGTGGTTGCTCCACGTGAGTCTCCTGTCCAAGTGCATGCCCAGGTATTTGACATTGTTCTTTTCTGGGAGAGTCTTGTCGTTGAATTTTACTTCTGGACAAGAAGCTTTTTTTAGGGTGAACGTTATATGTGCGGACTTATTTTCGTTTATTTTGATGCGCCACTTGTTAGCCCATTTTTGGATTGTGTCGAGAGATTCTTGTAGTTGTCTGGAGGCTACGTGAGGGTTTTCGTCAGACGCCAGTATTGCAGTATCGTCTGCGTAGGTTGCTATGGTTGTTTTGTCGTGTTGAGGTAGGTCTGCGGTGTATATAAGGTATAATACAGGACCCAGGACGCTACCCTGTGGTACGCCAGCGTGTATGGGGTATATGTTGGACTGGCTATTTTCGATCTCCACTAGGTAGTGTCTATCTGTTAAGTAGGATTCTATTAATGAGTAGTACTAGTGTGGTAGATTTAGTTTTAGTTTGTAAAGTAGCCCCGTGTGCCATACTTTATCGAACGCTTGTTTTATATCTAAGAATACCGCTGAGCAGTATTTTTGTTCCTCAAGACATTTCTCTATTTCTTTGGTGATTCTGTGTATTTGTTCTGTCGTAGAGTGCTGATTCCGGAATCCAAACTGATGTTCCGGTATCGTATTACTGTCTTCCAGCTCATTCTTTAGTCTTTTGAGTATAAGTTTTTCTGCTATTTTGGATAAGCAGGGAAGCAGGGATATCGGTCTATATGATGCGGGGTCGTGGTTAGGTTTATTTGGTTTGGGTATTAGTATCATTTTGGATAATTTCCAGAGAACGGGGTAATATTGTATCCTTATTATAGCGTTGAGTACGTGTGTGATGACGGTAAGCGCTTTCTCAGGCAGTTTTTTTATTATGTTTGGAGTAATTAAATCTTGTCCGGGTGCTTTTTTAATGTTGAGGAATTTTATTTCTTCCTGGATTTCTTCAATTTTGAATTTTTTAATTTGAGAAGTTATCTGTAGTGGGGAGTCTAGATATTTGGTTATGTTGTTTTCTTCCTCGTCAGTGATAATTTTTGTGTTGGGTTTAAATGTATTTGATAAGTGCTCTGCAAATAGTTTTGCTTTATCTTCGTCTGTCCTGGCCCAGGTGTTGTCAGGTTTTCGGATGGGTGGGATAGCTTGTTTGGGTCTTTTCAGATTTTTCGTTGCTTTCCATAGGGTGTAGTCATTGTGTGCTTCTGCTGACAAGCTGTTAATGTACATTTGTAGAGACTCGTTTTTGAATTCCCATATCATTGTTTTTAGTTCCTTGCTCAGTTTATTTAAAATAGTCTTGTCGCTGGGTAATCTATGTAGTTGCCATTGTTTTCTTATCCTTCTCTTTTCTTCTACTTTTGTTTTTATGTACTGTGGGTAGTTAGTGACTGTATTGTTAGAGTCTTTTTGTTTTGGCGTAGATATCCGTGCTGCTTCCTGTATTTGTTTAGTTAGAGTATTTACTGCCTTATCGATATCGTCTTTTGTTTTTAGAGGTATATTTCTTTTTATTTTTTCGTTAAGATACTTTTGGAATTGGTGCCAGTCTGTTTTTTTGTTTGTCAATGTGGGTTTGCTTTCTTTTCTTATAATTGTTGTGCTTAGTGTGGCTATAATGGCCGAATGATCTGAGGAGAGATCGAAACTCTCATCTATTTTTATATAGTTTGGGGATATCTTATACAGTATGAAGAAATCTAAGGCATCAGGGATTTTAGTAGGATCCGTTGGCCAGTAGGTTGGCTTTCCTGTGCTTGCTTGGTCGTATTTTTTGTTGGTCATTGCGGCTTGTAGTTGTCTGCCCTTAGGGTTAATTAATCGGGACCCCCACCTAGGGTGTTTAGCGTTGAAATCCCCGCCTGCTATAAACCGGTTGCCTAGGATTTCGAAGGCTTTTTCAAATTCTTCTTGTTTTATTGCATGTTTGGGTGGGCAGTATATAGCAGATATGGTTAGGTTGCCGTTATTGTCTTTGATTTTAACGTTTGTTCCTTGTATATAGTTCTTTTCTATTTTTTCCATCTCGTAGTGTGAGATTTTTTCTTTTATGATAACGGCTGTGCCGCCATGAGCCGTGTGATCAGGATGATTTGTACAGTATACTTTATACTTTTTTATGTTAAAGTAGTCTCTTTCCGTTAGGTGCGTTTCGGATATCAGTAGGATATCTATATTTTGTTCGTGTACGAATAGTTCGATTTCTTGTTTGTGTTGTTTTATGCCGTTGGCATTCCATAGAGCTATTTTTATCAAGCTAGTCATTGTTAAGTTTGTTTATGAGCGTGGTGAGTAGATTTATGATCATTCCGTTTTGATACATTAGTTGGCTAAAAAGTGTTTCAAATTTGTTGAGAAATTTTTCAAGAGATGCGTTATTCGGGTTGTTATTCTGAGTTGTCTGTGAGTAGCTAGGAAGGTTTTGTCTGGTTTGGTGAGTGGGTATATTTTGATTATGGTTTAAGTTAGGAAATTCAGTATTTTTCATTGTGAATTCTCGGTTCTCCGGTTTGTTGTCTCTGGAGGTGTAGGTGGGTTTTCTTTTGTATTTTTGTAGTTCCTTGTGAACGATGCAGCCTTTGTAATTGGCTGGGTGTGGTCCGTTGCATAGCACGCATTTTGGTGTTGTGGTTTTTTGTTGACGACAGTTTGCAGTTGGGTGGTCCCCTGCACACTTCACGCAGTTGTAAGGTTTTGTGCAGTAAGACTTGGTGTGTCCGTACCCTTGGCATCTTGCACACTGGGGTATTTCTTTTCTTTTTCTGGGTTCTTCGACATTGATTTTTGTTCCTAGGAGTGTTTTGATTTCGTAGATTTCCTTGTTGTTCTCGCTTGGCTCTTGGTCAACGTAGAACATTGGCAGAGGCTTTTTGGTTTGCCAGCTGCGTATGTTGATGATATTACGTATTTTGAAACCTTTGTTTTCTAACTCTACTCTTATTTCCTCAGGTGTGATTGATTGATGTAGATTTTTTATTACTACTCTATAGGACCTTTCCTGTCTTGGTTGGTATGTGTGGAATGCTATGTTGTGTATTTTTAGTTGTTGGACTGTATTTCTATAACTTGTTGATGTTGTTGTATTTACTTTAACTACATTGTTAGACAGGGTTTTGCATGTGAACTCTTTGCTGTCAATATATCTTTTTATGCTTGATATCATAGCTGTGTAGTCTTCCACGTCTTGAATGTAAATTGGTGGAGGTTTAAAATCTTCTTTTGACTTATTTTCGTTTCCTGTTTCTTGGTTTGTGGTGTTTGTTCTCTTTTGAGTTTTAGAGGTGGTTGCCTCGTTATTCAGTAAGGAGTATCTATTGCTGGTTTGTATTCCTGGTGTTTGTAGGATTGATGAAGGATTATTGCTTCTTTTGTTTGTAGTTGGGTTTGTCTCTTCTCTTGCTCTTTTCCTTTGAATTTTTTGCCACGAAAATTCTTCTGTTTGTGTGTTTGTGGTTTGCATAGGTGTTTCTTGTGTGTTTGCTACTGGCGTTTTAGGCATATAGTAGGCGTGGTATGGGTTTGGTGTTTGTATGGGTGAGTTATCTGTAGATATGTAGTCCGGGCTACTATTAGCTGTTAGGGTATCACTGCCCGGTGAGAATGTCCTTTGGATTGGGATGGCTATTGGTGATATGTAGGTATTTGTTGTGGTGGTCATGGTTGTGTGGACACATGTTGTGGTTATGGCGGTAGTAACTGTGGCAGGCACTCTGACAGTACCGCCACTATTTTCTGACATTTTTAAGGGAGTTGGATTGAGCACTCCGAGTTCACAGATTGTGTAACGAGTATAAATATTAATTAGTTGTACGACTAATTAGTTTTAGGTATTAGGTAATTGCACTTCACAGCACAGCACAGCACTAGCACTCGTCGCACGTCCGATCTCTTCGACTGCTCGAGCACGACTATATTATGGAAGATGTGTACACTTTTAAGTTTGAAAGAAGAATGAAAATAAATAAATAGGTGACAGAAAAGTAAACATAAACAACAGAGTAATAATTAGAAGTAACTTGGAGACGAAATAATGTAACGTCACCAAACTACTTGATAGCGACGCTACAGAACGATGTTCTTCGTTTTTTTCATGTCTTCGTAAATGATACCTATTTCCCGTAACTTTTTTGTTGCATACTTTGCAATAACCCGTATTGTTTTCCAAAATATTCAGCCAAGCAAATTCAGAACTCCAATTCTTGTTAATTATTTGTTTATATTTTCTTTTTGGTTTAATTACAGAACTAGTATTATTTTCGGTTTCACTAGCGAATTCGGAACTTGAAATATCTTGATTTCCTTCATTATATGTTTCGATATTCAAATGTTTCTGATCTTGACCTTGCTCTTGTTGGTCATTTGACTTCAATGTAACTTCATTTTGCAATGAATCTGACTCTTTCGTAGATCTGTCAAACATATAATAATAACATTAAAACATTATTGAAATAAATAAATGTGTAAACAATTACTTTAATACGGATCTTGATATTTCTTGTTCATTTAATTCACTTTTTCTTTTACGTGTAATATACCTAAAAATAGTATTTATTGTAGTTTTGTTATTGATATACAACTATAATAATGTACTCTACATACATAAATACTCTAAGAATAACGCTCCACTTTGACCTGTATTTTCTTCATAATTATAAATAATTGACATATGCCACTATCTAATCAATAATTCAACGTATATTGTAAACCTATTTTAAGATTTTCTGAATAATTCTATGCACAGGTATCAATTAAAATGCAATACTTTGGCGCGGCCATAAACTGAATTAACTGTAATGATTAGTAGGGATAAAAATTCAGCAAGTTTGCAAATATAGAAATATAATTCTACTCTGCATGATCCCACAACAGGGTGAATCTGGCAGCTAACAGCGGGCAAATATAATTAATGCTAAAGGAAGTTTAATAAAATGCATGTGCAGTGCAATACAACCACTAACTTGCTAGCCAATTACCAACTGGTATTAATTCCATGATGCGAGTGATAACATTACCTACACATAGTTTGCACTAAGAATATTTCCAAATATCGAACCCTTGTAACATTCATATAATTCTATATTCTAGCTATCGAATGTGTACGATAATTATGTTAAAATACTACCTTCTAAAGCAATATTCACCGCATTTAAACAAAAATATTTAAACAAGACCTAATGGGCCAGTGCGCCCCTGAGTCTAGGTGTCTCAAACCATAGTCCGGTGAGTAAATAAAGCTCTACAGGCTATGAAACGTCTCTCTTGCGATTCGCTAGAATGATAATGGTGCAGTATAATCAGTGCCGAATTGAGGAGAATATCTTTTTTTAACATTACTCCTATGGGTCCCCATAGTTCGCATTAGGAACATTTCAAAATTTGTAACTCTTTGTACGAAATAGGTAAATGATATTTTGATAATAAAATTAAATATAGCATTAAATACTAGTTAGATACTAGTTATATCGCATTAACACCTATGTCAAGCCGTTTTAATATTTAATGTAAAAATGACTTCATGCAAAATTTAACGCAATAGAATGCGTATCTAAAAATAATTGTCTTAAAAATAATTGTATCTCATAAAAAATAAGATGTTTATAGGTATTTTGATGAATATAATTTTCAAATAATTTTTATGAGTAATTAAGTTACATATGTAATTATTTTTTGTTACGAATATTTTTATTTCAGTTTCATTATTAACTATGCTACGCTATGTAAACTATAAATCCAGCTTAAAGCTGGATTTATAGTTTACATAGCATAGATTTTATAACATAATGAAAATATAAATATATACAAGCCCATATACCACTTTATAGTTCATTTACACAACATGACATGGGAAATGAACAAATTACATTTCATATGCTATGTTATGTTTTTTCTGGAATCCTCGGTCATTATCGGAATTTCTCTAAGTACATTAATAATGGATAAATTGTAATATTTTTGATAGGTATCATAATTAATCTCAACAATTTATGTTGATTATGATATGAAAATAACCGTAACAATTAAAAAAAATTGAATGTAAATATGTTTCTAAAGAAAAATGGAACTCTTTAAGCACTAAGGCAGAGATTTATTTTTATTTATTAAAAATCCCGCAAACAAGTGTAAATGCAATGTTATTTTCATAAAAGTTTTACGACGTCAATATCTACCCACCTACTTAAGAGGAAACTCCATATCATTGGAGACCTATGAGTAAAAAAATTGAAAAATGTTTGGTTTGTTTTAAACAACATTTAAAAATTATGTACAGATTTAATATAATTACCTTGAAGTATCCGCCATTTTACAACTAATAACATAATAATTATTAAAAATCCTATTTTTTTGGTTAGTTTTATTGCAGGAAATTTAAAATAAAAATCTGTTGCATTTTACTGATTTTATCTACGACCGTGCGAAAAATTGAATTTTTGAGGCTGTTTTCAGTTTGTAAAACGATTGTTTAATCACAAGATTTCATTAATCACGGGTTGCCCAGCAACGAGTGGTTAAAATTTTTACCCACGCAAAGTTTTTATCATAGCGTATTCAAACCATAGAGAGGAAGGTTTAATTTGGGCACATCGCTCGTGAAAATTATATAAACTACCACACTGCGGCTCGGTGAGTGCGGACCCTGAACTGTAATTGGAATTAAATTCCTGTTGTACAGCGTAACATAAATAAATAAATAAAATAGGCCAAAAGGACATTTTCTGTTTTAATTTTATTAAGCACACATTTTGATTTGCGTATTAAAATTATGCCATAAAATCAAATCTATTTCAGCACAATCCATTTAAGTTTTTTGCTAAAAATAATGACTTCTGCAACAATTTTTTATCAATTCATGATTTGCAAGTCTCTAACAATATAATTGATATTAACATATAAAATAAAAATGTAAAATATTTATTTACGGATTTGAACTACGGACATTTAGAACCAAATTCGCGCTTGCTAGCGTAGAACTATGTACTGATGTACAATATTGTGTGCGAAAGTGGTTGATATGATGTCGTAATAAATAAAATATTAACAATGTTATACTCGTATTATTTTATTGTTGTTAAAATAGTAATATAATCAATTTATCAGCGCAATCCGTAACAACATATCAAAATATACAAATTTGTTAAACGATTTATAAAAAACATATTTTAAAGTATTTATTTATTTATGCTTTTCTGTACAACTGAAATTTAATCCCAGTACAGTAATATGTTAAATATTTAATACCTTACTCCTATTCTATACAGGGAGTATATGTTAGTATTCAATTTATTTTCATTGTTAAATAATACCAAAAATATTTACCCCAAAAATATTTAAAATGAGATTTATATATTAGCTAATTAATTAAGCAATTCCTTTCTTTTATATTATGCTAAAATGTTATCATTATGAAATGTTCGTTCGTTTGTGTATAGAATATTATGCTCATTACAACATACTATTTCACCTGCTCTGATCGAGTATTTTGCGTGTTCAATTTACTACAAATTATGTATTGTTAAATTAAGAAAATAATTATTTTATTGTGAATATAATATAAATATATTATAAAAATACCAACACATATTATATTCATGTTATTAACTAGTTATTATCTCAAATATTTTTAGTTTTCAGTAAAAATATCATGATGGTTGCCTAAATAAAAGCGCGTTTTATTACGAGTCAGTTGGCACCACTGATGTACTCATATTGTATGAGGTTAGAAGGAATTTAGGTCACGTAAATAGTCAAAGTTAAAGCAGAGATATAGAATATTGTGACATAAGATGGAACAGGCTAATTAAAGCATGATGCACAACTGTCAATTTGTTTAATATTATTCATTTACAGTATAAATTTATAAATGACAACGATTAACAAGAAGTGACAGTTGGACAGGTCACTTGAAGCCGGTTCTAAGATTGTCAATAGATAAGTAAGTATTTGAAACAATTTTTTTAAAGTTTACGGAAATTATATTTTCATTTAATTATTCATGTATTTTTTTCGTATAAATGGATAATAATGCATTTAACATAACCTTTAAGTGAAATGTAAAATTTTTATAATAATATGCATTAATTTACAGGTAATGCGATGATGACAATAAATTAATACTGTATATTAATATAAATTTCTCCAATACACACTCAAATGATGGAACTTCTTGGTCGTAAGAGAAATTATCAAGAACAAACAAACATTTCAACTGTATCTAATTTTCAGTTAGTGTTTTGTTTGGCCCTTTTTACATATAATTACATATCGTCGCTGCTTTGGCAAATACACGTATCAGAAAAAAGTTGATTTTACGGCAAGTGAAAAAAACTGTTTATTAACAATTTGGAGAGCATTATTATAATGAGTATTGTTTTATTCTCATTCAATTAGTTTTCTACACTAAAATAAACAAAAATGTTTGCTGAAATATCATTAACAATATAGTTTCTTTACTTACGTGGTTTTGCGTTATCAAACATGTAAAAATTTTGCTTATAAGTGTTTAAGCGCGTTTTGATATAATATAAAATAAAAAGAACCTTATCTCATTGCAAATATTTTTTATTTATAAAAATCACAAAAATCACAGATCATTTATTTCATTTTGAAATGGCACGAAATCACAGAATAACGTAAATAATAACATTTTGTTATAAAAGAAATGGAAGGATTTTTAGTGTGGAAGATCATCATAATAATTCCAGCAATATGCTGGAATAACCGATTTTAATTGTTGCAGATGATTGTATTTCTCACTTTTTATTTTTAATCGGCTCTTATACAATTTTTTTATTTCATATTTTTTTGCTGTACTTGATCTCCTTGGCAAAGATTTCCATTCATCGGAGTATTTTAATTTGTATTTTATTTCTCCACAGCTCGCATACTTTAAACATCTCATACTTGTTACTGTTGGATCACCTGCTTTATAGCCCGGTCTTATAGAATTATAATACTGAATATTTGTTAAGTCCAAAAAGTCTGTGTATAATAAATATTTAACGGTGTAAGGTTTGGAAGGTCTTGCTTCACGGCAAACATTGACATAATCGGTAGGCAAATAGATTTCTCGATTTTTTAGTCGTCGTTCAATAAGACTGTGAGCAGAGTCTACTTCCATTTGCGTATGACCTTTTTCTAAATAATTATGAATTAGTGTAGTATTACATTCCACACAAAATTTAAGAAGAGTATTTGAAAGAACTGTGTTTTTATTTTGGTAGGTACAGTTATCAGAATATAATACTATGGTGTTTACTGTAGGATTATTTTGCTTGTATGAACGTAAATATTGCAGTAGAATTGATGCAAACACAGTAGCCTCAAGCCCAGCATTAGTTTCATCCCATAAAAAGCAAGTCACGTCTTTAGTAGAAAGATTATAAATAGTGTAATTATGAATACACAGCTTCGTTTTATAATACAATGCGCTAGCCTTTAATAATGGACATAATTTTACTGCTTCCATATCTAAAGTAAAAACAGATACTGTTTTGTTGTTCTCTGCCAGTTTTTTATCATTTTGCTTCTGTTTTCGAGCTTCTTCTTTATTTTTGATGTGTTCCTCATAAACTACATCATCAATATTTCCTTGTTTGTGACTTACGCATAGATCACATTGATCTTTCTTTGGCTGAAATATAGCCAAATTCTGTGCATCAAATTCTTTACAAAAAACAGAACGAGATACTGCTAGTTTTGAATTTTCATTGCAGTATTTTTGATAAATTCGATACACATCATTTTTGCTTTTGAATAATGGTTCTAAATACAATTTTTTTGATGATGATCTACAATAATGGGAGGGCATTTTGAGTAATGTTTTTGAAAGATATTCTTTCATTTCTAGCGAGGTATTTTTTTTCGATGTTGTCACTCGAGATCTGGTACTCTTACTTATATTATTGTCTGGAATTTGCATATTATTTACACTGGTTTTGCACCAGTTTCGAACCATCCATTCGTTTAAGCCAAATGTTGATAAAAACATTCGTTTGCAAACTGGTAACAATTTAGATTCTTTCTTCAGGTGATAAAATAATGTTAAAGACCTCTTCGAATCTTCTTTTTGTTTTTTGCTGGGAATAGTATCTATAAGCGTCGATATCATCGTTTTTCGCATGTCCCAAGAAGTCATTTTTTTCCAGAATGTATTAAACATTTCTTTTCTCTCTTCTTCAGAAAATACTGAACATTGTCTTTTTATTTTAATACACCTAACTGACTTACAAATTGGCCCCATTTCTCGTTTTTTGCCTGTTTGCTTCCAAACATATTTTCCGTTTTCCTTTCTTAATCCTTTGTAGTCATCTCCAGTAAGCCTGCGTCTTTTTTGTACTTTCCTTGAATAGATTGCCTCATCACCAGTTAAATTTCGATGTTCAGATTCTTCATTATCGCTGATGTCAGATTCTTCTTCATCACTGTTGTCAGAATTATCTTTATCGCTTTTGTCGTGGACTTCATCAGGGGCATAATTAGGGTCATTTGCTTCAGTTTCTATTTCTTCGTTTAATTCTTCTTCCTGTCTTAGTTTTTTGTGTTTTCGATTTCCTTCATCTAAATTTTCAGAGTGAATGGTACATTGTTCATTATCATTTCTTTCTTTATTGACTTCCTCGTATTGCACTACACATTCCATAATTTCCAAATTAATGGCGTTATTAACTGGATTATGATTTTCGATAATAGTATTATCTATTACAGATTCACAGGTATTTGCATCATTTTCAAAATTAATGGAATTTGCTGCATAAGCATTCAATTTCGGCTCATCCAATATTAAGAACTGAGAATTAACTTTATTTTCTATTTCTATATTTAAAAACTCGTGGGAAAATGGACTTAGTTCAATTTCATTGATTTCTTTACTGAGTTCTTCATACTGATCTACATATTCCAAAATATTTGAATAAATGTCGTTGTTAAATGGATTCTGAGTTTCGATAGCAGAATTTTGTTTTACTTCAAATTCACCGGGACCAATATCAATAGAAATGGCTTCATTTTCAGAATTAGTGCTATTTGCGACATTTAATTTAGGCTCATCTAATATAGAAAACTTATAATGAACGCTATTGTCATTAATTTTATTATTGAGAGCCTCAGCAGCCAGTGATAAAATATTTTTTGTTCTGTTAGACGCCATAATATTCTGTAAGTGTAAAAACACGTATCAGTATTTAAGGTAAAATCAAATACACGTATCAGAGATGAATATTTTAGAAGCTCTCTGGGGAATTACCAGTGATTAAAAAACCAATAAATTTATAATATTGTACAGATTCATCCATGTAATATATACCCTAAATGTGATTTTTGCTTAATTTTAAACAGAACTAATGAAATAAATGAACTTACGTGACAACGGACATCCAGCTATACACACCACAGTATCTGCGTATTGAACTAAGCTCATACGTGTTTTTACAAGTACAGTTAGTATACGAGGTTTTAACAAACTGGCAAAAACTAATTTTGTACTACATTTTCCGAAACGTGGTTTTACCTAGTGGTAGATACGAGGTTTCGCTACATAAATACACAAAAAACCCAATTTTTGTTTTTTTTCTCATACGTGGTTTTGCCAAAGCAGCGACGATATATGAGACGTGTGTAGTGTGTTCAAAGCAATTATGAGTGATTTTACTTAAGCGATAAATTATTGAGTAAAAAATATCTAAAATAATTGATATATTATGCTGTCATGTTTTTATTATTTATTTGGAATTTTCATATTTTAATCGGTTCAATAACTAAAATATGATAATATCTCAAAATTATCCGTAATTTTTATTTGACATATTTATTACTTTCTGCAAACAAATCATAATTTGTCAGTGTATAACTTATTTTAATGTTACCAAATTTTCAGATTACTAAATTTACTCCAAGCGAGAAGAGATCGATAATTAAGCTTGTAACATTTGTAAAAAAAATAGTGATACAAAATAGAGAAAGTTACATAACCTATTTTTTTGGGGA
The DNA here is from genome assembly GCA_947425015.1 of Pterostichus niger. Taxonomy (NCBI): domain Eukaryota; kingdom Metazoa; phylum Arthropoda; class Insecta; order Coleoptera; family Carabidae; genus Pterostichus; species Pterostichus niger. The sequence continues at coordinate 14,786,617 of OX380352.1, read as the reverse complement.
ATCGTTCGAAATTATGAATGTTCGATAACCCCTTCTATACACCGTCGTAAATTGAGCTAAGATATTTGATGTCCGTGTTTTCGTTCCTGTGAAGGTGGAGTTACAGACAAATTCATGTCTTTCTCTGTGCCTGTGTTGAAATAAATCAGTTTCTTGTATTATTGGATTTTTCGATATCCTTTTATGGCTGGCCATTGACAAAAATCCTAGTATTCACTGATAAAGTCGTACGCAGGTAGGTGCAGACGCATCAGTTTTCTGCATTTAATAAACATTCTTTAATATATTTCAGGTCAATCAAATTGTGGTTTTTTGGGAGTCATTTTGCAGTACAAATTTGATGTCAATAGCGGCTAGCCTTGTGCAGTTTTTTATCAGTTAAGTATGATATTTATACGTTTTCGCTTTATGTACTGATTTATTTAATTTTTTTATAGTTTGACCTGTTTCACTAAAATTTTATTTTGTTCAGGTATGTTTTATTTTTAATTAATTGGTTTGAAGAGATAATATTTCAAAATTAAAATTTTCTCGTTCAAGTCATCAAGGAATATTTTTCAATCATGATGTAACGATAATTTTATCAATCATTAAATAACAAATTACAGTAACTTTTATATGTTTATAAATAGATTCCATTTTTAAATCGATACTAAGTTAAATTATTTTTACAGATTCCAACGACGAGAAGAGCGACTTCAGATAACTGTCTGCATTCTTATGTCAAATAATACAGCACCCACGACTCTGCAGTCTCAATTTCTACAGTTCAATCACTAGAAAATCACATACCTGAGGGGTTTGATCAATAGAAAGATAATTAATAATGTTAGAATCACTGTTTTTGTATTTATATATTTTCGATATAATGATTTTTTTATGAACCAGTTTTTGTATCAATAATATAATGGAAACGCCTTCAGGATTAAATATAGCATTAAATGTTAAGATAAACGATGTAGGATTAAACGTTTTCGAGAATTATCGATTTTAATTTTTTTATAGATCCGACTGTTTTGTAACATTATTAACTCGAAAACAGTTTACATCCTTAATCTAGTAAATATGTATACATGTACTAATTATTATAATTATCATTAAGATTGTAATTTCTTATCTATGTAAATACATAGCATCTATTTGATTAATTTTGTTTGTAAATAATTTATTATAAATAATTTCATGTACTTATCATAAATTCTCATTTGTATATTGAATCTAGTTATTATATATATCATAATTTTTATTAAAAGCTATTTAATTTTTCTTTTATTAATGTTCAAACATTTTGTAAGTTATTTTCCCATATACACTAACACATACACAGTCTAGCATAGATTCACACTTAAAGGTAAATATTTTCTACATTACCGACCGAATCTAACCTCAAACCTTTAACATTTTGCTAAAACTTTAAACTTGTCTATCTCAGCTATTATAAGGCTTTTCAAAGCGGGACTTGCTGTATTATAAACTGCCATGTTTCTATTTTACGTTTATGTAATAACTTTAAAGGGCCTCAATTGATACGTGCTCGATTGATACCGGATAGAAGTATATATATATATGAACATAATTTCGTCATCTAGTGACCTATGTACCATTTTTAAAGCGGAAATAACAATGAAATGGCCTATTTATTACAAAATATGAATCTAATGTAACCGCAGTTAAAAGTACCTATTGTTTTTTAAATTTTTATTTTTATGTTAAAAGTAATAATAAAAAATATTTAAAATAGATACATTTGAATTTGTATTGTTATTAACAATATGGGGAAAAGAGATTAGAGAGGACGAATAGTCAATATTCTCTAAATACGCAAAAAAATATATTGTATAATTCATTTATACACATTACCACAAAGAACACGGAAACTATTTTATGACGAAAATCCAGAAAATAAGGTAAATACCTCAGCGGAACAGAAATGTTTATTTTATTTATTATTTTAATTAGTAATATTAAAAGGAGGTCCGAAGTTTAGAAGCGTTAACATTAATTTTTAAACATTTATAAACCCCCCAATTTTAAATATTTTGTAATGTATTCGTTAATATGTTTTTACAGTTACGTGATCGTTAAAATAAATATTAACGTAAGTTAAATCACTATATTTAATGAATTTTCAATTTTAGAAATACATATTTTTGTAATTATTCTTGCTGGGTTTACCAAGTTACGAGTACCCCACCTAATTGTAATAAAAATTCAATTTTATTACAATGAACATTGTTCCTGAAGAAGACATATTTGATGTCGAAAAGTCGGATTAAATGAAATAAGTTAACTTACTTATTTAATAGCTTTTGACTGCTTCGAGGGAAAAAATAACTTGTTAATATTTTACATTATTAATTCATTAATTTAGAAAATATGTATCTTTGATTTAAATATATTTATATATAATATTCTATTTTTCGTAATAAAATCGCAGAAACAATAAATTATGCTGACGTATGGAAATTTGAATGCTGAGATGTATTATACAAAATATCATCTGAACATGTAACACAAAATCGTCTTGATTTTATATCATAACAACTTCATTGCAAAATTGTGAAACCAGTGAAGTTTGATAATATTTATAACGTACTCTTCTCGGATGGAGATAAAATAGTACTTGTTATTTGGATTAAACGTTATCCCTGTTTGCTCGGCAAAATTATTGCACGTCAAACAAAGAGTAAATTTTAATTACACTATATTATTATCAAAAACAGGTGTAAATAGTTACAAAAATATAAAAAATCGTACAAAACATCAAGAAAGATAAAAAAAATGTAAAAAACAAAATAAGCAAATGGGCTCAAGATGGAAGAAATTAAGTTAAAGGATTTGAAGTTTTTTTCTTCTTACTTGCAGATGTTTAGGATATGGCAGTAGATGTTACTAAGGTCATTAATATCATTTCTGAAGTTTATGCTATCATTGTTGTCCTGGATAGATAGCATTTCGAGTAGAAGTCTTGTTGAGGTTGGCCTCGATGTGAAGGATGGAAATGTTGTCGAAGTCGAAAGAGTGGCTTGATTCAGCACAGTAATGGGCAAGTGCGCATTTACCAGAAACTTTTCCATTACGTATACTGCGTTGGTGTTCCAGCATACTAGTTTTTACATAACGTTTGGTCTGCCCGATGTAGCACCCGGAGCAATCGTTACATTTAATCCTGTAAACCACAGTCGACTTGTGTAGTGTATCAGATTTGTCTTTAATTATGCTGAATAAATTTCCAACGCTTTTTTTATTCTTCAAACTGATTTTAACTTCCCTGGAACATTCTAGAAACTGTTTTAAATTACGCGCCATCAATCCAACATTCGGAATGGAGTAATATTTGGTAAGTAGGTCTCGGTCAACCAGTGTTATTATTTTGTTGAACAGTTGCGTCGCAATTATTATAGATCTTATTCACAATGCGAGACGGATAGTTATTGATATGTAATAAATGTTTGACAGTTTGAAGTAACTCATCTCTGTATTGCACAGACGTTAAATTGATGGCACGTCTTTTTAGATTATAACTAATATTTATAAGTTGTGATCTCAGATGAGACGAATTATAATCAATATATCTTGTAGAGGATGATGGTTTCCTGTACCATTTGTAAAATATGCGTCCATTGTCCTGTCGGCACAGTAAAGTATCTAGGAAAGGAAGTTTTCCACCGTCTTCAACTTCGATCGTAAATTGTAGATGTGGATTCAAATTTAACAACGATACATATAAATTAGAAGACGGTTTACCTATGGGTAGTCCAATTAGTGGACTCTTATCGAATATTTTTATAGATAATTTAGAATTATCAATCATGAAGGAACCATTAAGTGAAAATATAATTTTCTGGAAACGTTATGTAGACGACATACTGGTGTTCTGAACCGGTACTACTCAAGAATTGGATATTTTTCATAATAAAATTAATACTCTATCTAAAATTAAGTTTACTATTGAATTAGAATCATATAACAAAATTAACTTTTTAGACCTCACTTTACAACGTGATAATAATAAAATAGATTTTAACATTTATAGAAAATCCACTTCCACTGACATAATTATCCCAAAACACTCATATCACAACCCGAAAATAAAATCACTTGCTTTCAACTTCCTATTTCACCGCTTATTAAACACTCCCCTATCAAAAGAAAATTTTGATAAAGAATATAATACCATCTTAAACATTGGCTTAAACAATAAATTTCCACTTTCTTACATAATTAGTTTTTTCAAACACATGAAATTTAATCATTTCATTTTTAACAAAGTATATAAACACTTTTCTACAAAACAACGTTACATATCAATTCCTTTTTTCAATACCGTCCACTCCAAATTGAAACATATTACAAATAACCATAATATAATCCTCACTTCCAAATCTCAACCGAACTTTAATAATATTCTAAACAACAGCAAACCACCCTTCAATAAATTAGAAAAAAGCGGTATATATAAACTAAAATGCAACAACTGTGAAAACATCTACATCGGTCTTACTTCACGCAACTTAAAAACTAGATTTAAAGAACAGATCAGAAATAACCCTTACTCTGCCTTCGGCTCTCACCTTATTAACAATAACCACTCATCCAGCGCTGATAATATTTCTTTACTACACTCAGAAAGTAACTTTCATAAATTAATTTTATTGGAAAAATATGAAATTCTAAAACACAAAAAAGAACATTATCAATTATTAAACGAACAAAATAATTTCCCGGAATGTTATATTTTCAAAAATTTACCGCCTTTTCAATAATTAACTTTTGTCAAATATAACTTCCCGCCATTCCCGTCATTCTTTTCCTGACACTTGTTCCTACTACATCACTTGACAGTTTTTCTTCAAAATTAAATTTAATAATATTATTTTTTATTTATCAATGTATTTACAATATTTTTGCTAACTTTTCAACTGTACACTTTTGACGGTAAGTCCTAAATTTTTCAACATATTCCATGTTATGATCAATGTGATTACCTAAGATTTAAATTTATAACCTAAATTTATGAGCACGTTGTAATTTAGTTCATATTTCGTTTAACATACTCCTTAATTTGTTTTTTATATCTATAACAACTCCAGTAACAATGACTATGATTATATTTGTTTTTCATATACATATATTCTATTTATATTTATTTTTATATTATCACATTTTATTTTATTGCTTTACTTTATATCAAATATTTTTTATCAACTTGGACAAATTATAATTTAACTTATTTATTTATGTACTTATATAGATCATTTATTTATTTATTTATATAACGAGAAACCAATGACTTATTTTGTATATTATATTCGAATTATTTATTAATGTATTTTTCAGCTGTTTGCCCGAAGATGAGCATAGTCTCGAAATCGATCGCACATAGAATATAATATAAAATATTATAAATTCAGTTTGTCCTTCTTACAACCAACCTTCCTATAATATAATTATTACAAACTGACATGGAGTCCTTCATTACGAAAGTGGATTATAACTGTTGAAAATCTCTTTGATGGTAATGATTTCAGTCTCAGGAATCGCTGTGAGCAGGTCGTCAACATATTTGAATAAGAACGGAGTCTCAAAAGGAACGTCGCGTAACACGCTGTCCAGCAAACAGTCCATTACTAAACATGAAGCGATAGGTGAAATTGGGCTACCCATCGCGTAGCCATGAGTTTGTGTGTACCACTTCCCATTGAAAGTAAAATAATCATGCGTATAGCAGATGACCATTTCCAAGAACTCGGCCTTCGGGATGTTTGTGCGACTTTTTATCAAACCCCATTTTGATTCTTGCAAGGTTAAGTCAAGGAATGTTAGTGAATAAACTGACAACATCGAGTGATATAAGAATATAACCTGGTGGCAGAGTTGTATCCGCGATGCTCTTAATGAGTTCAAGTGAGTTCCTGACATAGTATTTATCTTCATGGAAGCCTTTGAGAAGCAACATGTTTTGAGAGTTTCGTGCACGGTCCATCGTAAGCAGACACGATGGGCTTAACAGGCATACCGTCTTTATGAAGCTTGATTAGTCCATAAATACGTGGCGCAACAGCGTTATCGGATATAAGTCTGCGTATTGTGGTTTTATCGATGTATCTTTTGCTGAACATTTTTACACAATTATAATGTCAAAATACTGAACAACCTCACTTTTGTTAACATTTAATCTCTCTTAAAATATTTTCATTGTCCAAAATCGTCAATTATTTTAATTTATAATTCAATTTGCTTATAACACAATTTTGATTTAATGGATTATTTAAAAATGCTAAATAATGAATAACTTTTTAACTAAGCTTCGTATAACCGGCCCTAAGGAATTTAAAGGTACTTCGAAATTATTCTCATATAGCAACTTACAAATCAAATTTATTGGCAACGAAAACAACTTGTTAAACTTATAACTTTTTTGAAAATAAAAAATATATATATATTTTTTGTCATATTGTCATATTAGTTATTTATTTGGTTTATTGCAGCACACCGCGCCATCTATGAGATAAATTTTGTACTGACTAAGTGACGCTACCCGTGATATCACCAATAATCGTCATCGTTCTGAAGTAGTCCATGATAAAGTGAGACAGAACTACATTCGGTGTTGTGGACAAAAGTAGTGGGGGACTATTTCGGCCGGGTGGATTTTAGGTGGCGTGGAAAATCGGGCGCGTGGAATATCGGTGGTGTGGGATTCGGTGGCGTGGCATTACCTCCTTTATTGTATGGGTTGAAGCTCAAATTAATTCCTAAATTATATCTTATTTATACACTAGTGCTAAACTAAATTGAAAATATTCGTAAGTAATATATAGACAACAATAAATAATAGTTTATCTACATGGAAGTGAAGTCCCGCAGTGCCTACGCACAAAGAACTACCCATTCTAAGTTAAACGGATCTCCATACATTAAAACATAAATCCTATATTTATATCTCATTCTAATTTGTTTTCAATTCGACAATCTAATAAAATGATGAATATTAATCTTGAAATATTTTGTCCTTATTTTGATGACACAATTTATTTTTTCTATTGAATTTGTAGTTATGTTAAGAAACGAATTGTTATGGTATTCATTATTGTTTTATGAAAATGGAATTTTGATTATTATTATTATAGATTTTGACTCTGTAACTACAAATAAGCACGGAATGCATAACTTATTATACTTGTTTTTAAAATTCACAGTCATTTTTTGTTTTTCCCTTCATTCAAGCGTTGCTTACGCCTTAATAAACAATGCATAAAATGATTATAGTAGGTAATGTTTTGTTCCTAAATATATTTTCTCTCGTCGCAAATATTTTATCTTTTGTAATACCAGAGCCATCTGTTGCTAAATATATGTATGCAGTATTTTAGTTCCTTAAATGGCCACTGTTTATTTCGAGGAAGTTTCAGTCAAAATTGAAATGTCATTTTTCGCTGAACTAAATAAAATTTGAACAAACTAAGAACGGTTATTCAAAGAGCGATAAAACATTATAACTTTGATATACAATCATCATTGTGAAAGCTAGGAATCGTTGGAAAATTAGGTTTGAAAGATAGCTTATGCTGACGACATCTTACTTGTCTTTGACGCCAACTCAAGGCAAGAAATAGAACGTAAGGCTGCTATCATTCTTCCGCAAATTAACACATGGGCGGAGATGAGGAAACTCTCCTTCTCTGCCAGCAAGAGCAACTATCTCCTTCTCAAAGGCAAACTGGCACGTAACCCACAAATCAAAATCTGCGAGTCCTCCATTAGACGACAAAGAGACATTAAGTACTTAGGGGATACCATCGACGACAAGCTGACTTTTGCTAAGCACGTAAACCTTACTTGCGAAAAGACCCGTAACATCTTCGTCGCTTTCAGAAGGTACCTCAAGCTTGGTTGGGGGCGTCCCCCGGACGGTCTCCTCACCGTATATAACGGAGCTATCATTCCTATAGTTACGTATGCCAGCACGATTTGGGGGCATCGGGCCTCCAATGCTAGAAACAGGAGGAGGCTTTACAGCACTACTGCATTTTGCAGTAAAATAATTGCATCAGCATACTCGTCAACGTCCAATGAGGCTACGCGTGTCCTCGCGGGCATCAAGCCACTGTACCTTAAAATTGAAGAAAGAAGGCCGAAGACCCGACTTAAGACTAACCTCCAAGCGGACTTCCTTGACGAAGCCGTTCAAAGAGCAGATTTCACTAACATCACTGCTCTAAGCAATCACCTTAACAAGCTGTCAATTGAAAAATGGCAAGCTGACTGGGACGAAACCGGGAAAGGGCTTGACACGTTCTCGCTCTTTCCTGATATCTCGCTCCGACTTGAGACCAAACTCCCATTCTCCAAGGCCCTCTCGGAAGTTTTAACCGGCCACGGAGAGTTCAACAACCATCTGAACAGAATTGGGACAAGGGCAAACCCAGATTGTACAAACTGCAGTGAGAGTAATACTTCATTACACCGAATCGTCGACTGTACACTCTACACAGAAGAGAGGAGGATAGTCAGAGATCTAATTCCTGACTTTGCCTTCACACCTGAACTGCTTATACAAAATCTTGCCGAAGAAGACATCACAACTAGCAGAGAAAACCCCTGCCCCTCTACCTTTGAGTCCTTAGAACCTTTTGCCACTCCCAAGAACCTTCCATAAACCCCGCAAGGGAACGTCGACCATGAAAAATTTCGCTTTAGAAGAAAGAAGTAGAGGACAGAGTCACCATGAGTGCAAAGGCACTCACTATTTTGTCTCCGGGGCGACTAAGTCCCAAAGAATGTTTTGATTTTAATTTTGGCTCCAATCGCTTGTTGAGCACATATGTAGAATACATTATATTTTGTTTTTTTTAGGTTAAGTTGTATATTAGAAATAAAGATTAGTAGTGAGGGTCAAAATACCTCTGTAGCGGATGAGGGGAGAGAAAGGGTGAGGCTGGTTGGTTGCCTTTCTCTCCTCTCTTCTTTTTTTTTCTATGTCTACCGAGTCTTGTGCGAACTGTGATAGCAGACAGTTTGGTTAGATTTGGGGCGTACGCTAGTGGTAGTGGGGCGAAGTGCCGTTGTGTTTTATTTTCGTTTTGCGATTGTAGGCGTGTTTGTGGATAGTTTTCCGCGGGGTTTTCGTGAGGGTGGTGCTTAGGCCGACCTGGAAGTTTTCCGGTGGAAGTCTTTGCTTGGTTTTGGGTTTCCGAGTGCGCGGGTACATTTCCCTAGCCCTTCAGGCTTAGGGGAATTGCGGAGGAAAGTCGAGTTTTTAAAACTCGAATTTTTTGGGGTTTTTGTGGGCCGATCGAGCATTTTCTGGGTGCAGCGGAAAGCTGTCGTTGGGGAGTTTTATTCGGGAAACTCAACTTTTTAGTTTTGTTTTTCCAGTCGAATTTTCCGTCCCAGCGGACTTGCTGTTGCCTGGAGGAAGCCGTTTTGAGGGTTAGTTTCTTTCACACGAGATTTTCCGGGGTTTTCTTTGGGGAGCGCGAATTTTCCGAGTGGGGGCTGTTTCTGCTACAGTTTGGTCACCTCAGATTTTCATTCGCAAATTTTCCGGGTTTGCCTTGGCATTTTCCGGAATTTTCCGAGTGGAATCGGTTGTGCTCGGCTGGGGCTACCGACTTCTGGGGCCAGTTTTTTATTCGTGAATTTTCCGGGCTTCCTGTGGGATTTCCGCGAATTTCTGGGGAATAGCATCAGTGTGAGTGACCGAGAGCGTGGGGTGTATGGCCGAAACCGGCCGAGGTGAGGCGGGGGAGCAGATGGAGGTAGCCATGGGGCCGCCGTTGGCGGTTCCCAGTGAGCAGGTACCGGGTGGCTCAGGAGGTACGAGGGACAGGCGAGACTCTGTGCAGAGTACCGCCAGTCAGTCTAGTCTACAAGCATCGCCCCTCCCTGGTACGGCTTCACCTCTGAGTGTTGCAGCCAGCAACCTGACTCCACCAGCATCTATTTGTTCACCCACAACAGGGCAGAGGCGTCCATCCTCTTCCCCACTCATGCAACCTCCGCCAGTTCGGGTTAAAGCAGACGCGCGAAAGCCGGCTGCCCGTCCTTCTGGCAGCACCGGAGCTGATCGAACCTCTAGCTTACGTCCTTCTTCGGCTGTCAGCCCGGCACTGGCCACACCCGTATCTTCCTTGGGACGGTCTTCCATTCCTCCTAGGGACTCCACTACGCCTGTCTCCACTCCAACTGGAGCGCGTCCCAAACGAGTCCAGGACTCTACTAAATCCGTCACGTCCCCGTCGTCACTCCCCAAACCCCCCAAGAAGCAACATCTTGCTCCTCCTCTCCCTGATGTGTCCTCCCTTGACTCATTTCCGCCACTCCAGCCCCCGAGGAGACGACCATCTTCTCCTTCGCCTCCTGAAAGACTGAGAAGCGCCTGGGACTTCATCTCCCCTCCGCTGTCACATGCCATTGCCCAGCCTGATGAAGAAGAGGAACGCATTTGGTCTGACGCCGATATTCTCGGCGAAATCCTACGACTGCTACCTCGCGCCGACTCCATCACTCATGCGCTCATCATTGCTGGGACCTCCGGGACTATGGCGCAACTAGACACGGCGATTTCTCGCTGGATCGAGGCCACTCTGCCTGTTAGGCGACCTCAACGCACCTTTTCTGGCCCTAGGCCTCCTACGGCCCCACCACCTCTGCCGACCTTGCGCCGGCAGTTACGAGTTGCCGCTTATAAACGCTGTCAAGATCTCTTTGTGAAGAAGAGATCCGATCTAGCTGTCAAGCTACTCGATGGGACCTCCTTGCTTCAAGATGAGGTTCTCCCCACATTCAAAATGTAGAAGCACTTTACAGGGATTTGTTTAGCTCTACAGTGACCCTCAAAGACGAACCTGTTGGTTCCTTCCCTCTTAGGAAGAGCATCAGTAGACCCGTTTCGGAGAACGAGATTTCTTCAGCCATTTTAGGTTGGAGGAACTCGGCCCCCGGGCCTGATGGCATCTCTATCAATCAGATCAAGAATTGCCCACGCCAGCTTCTTGCTGTGCTCTTTAATATCATTCTTTACCGCGCCTACACTCCTTCATGCTGGCGAGCCAGCCGTATTGTTTTAATTCCGAGAGAGGGCAACCGCCTGTATCCAGCTAACTGGCGCCCCATCACTATTGGCTCTGCGGTGCAGCGGCTCCTGCACCGCATACTCGTCAAGCGCCTGCAAATAGCCGTTACCTTGCATCCTCTTCAACGCGGCTTCCGCTGTATCGATGGCTGTCTGGCCAACGTTATGCTGCTCGACCACTATATCCGATCTCGCCGACATAGTGATAGACGATCATTGGCTGACAGAAGAAGTTATGGAAGGCCAAGAAATTGATCCGGAATTGAAATATCTACTGAAATGGAAGAAACAAAACCGCAAACCAACCTAGCAAGAAGTTGCTCGACACTCGAAAACCGTAAAATCGTATTGGGTGCAGTGGGACTCCATTGTTATAGAAGATGAAGTACTGAAACGTATCCTGGAAGATCCTGAGTATACGGAGCAAAAGATGCAGATCATAATCCCCAGGAAAATAGTACCGGAGGTACTGAAGGAGATTCATGATGGACACTTAGGAGTTATGAAGACAGTTCAGAAGCTGCGAGAGCGATTTTACTGGGTTAATTGTCGAGAAGACGTGAAGGAGTGGTGCAAGAAGTGCGTAGTTTTCGCTGCCAGTAACGAACGGCAAAGATGTCGGAGGGCCCCATTGCATCAATACAATGTTGCTACTCCGTTTGAAAGACTCGCCGGTGACAACATCGATTGCAAAACCAATGAAGCTCGAGCTCGACGAATTAATCAACAAGATCCGGAAACCACCTTTGACGAGTTCATGGCCTCCTATTCTACGGGTCATAAAGTACGAAATGGTGTGATCAAAGAACAACAGGGAGACCTATTCAAAGTGCCTACAGAATATTCATTGGCGCATTGTGTGGCACAAGATCTACAGATGTCTCGAGGAATCGCCGTGGTTTTTAAGAATAACCGAAACAAGCATTTTTTTACCTGGTGGCCAAACATCTGTCCCACGAGAAACCAACTTATCGCGCCATCTAGAACGCCCTATGTGATCTACGAGGTGTGCTGCTCGATCAGGATATTCTAAAACTAGCTGTACCAAAGTTAGGCTGTGGCCTTGATGAATTGAGCTGGAGAATTATAAGAAACCTGCTGGAAACTATTTTCCAATATGCCGGAATTGAGATTCTGGTGCGCAGCTATAATCCCTGTGGTTCAACAGTAGCGAAAAGAACTGTGGACTGTTATTTCCATCAAACGTCACGATGCTCGCGGGGATCAACGTGCAGATATCGGCACGGCGCAGAAAAGTTTCGGGACGAAACATCCTTAAGGAGGGGGCAGTGTAGCGTGTACGGCCCTGTTCCGTCTGGAACAGTCGACGTGTCATAGTCTACAGCGCATTCACAGCTGTCTCATACGCAATAGACAAGACCGAACCTGTTCGCTCTGCGTCATGCTTCTACCGTGTTCCAGAGGCTCTCGTATATTCTGGAAAATCTTGTTCCAGTATATAAGGGACAGTTTGGGCCGGCAAGGGCATTCTGTATCCAAAGTGTGAACAGTGCAAGTCGTTGCTAAATACTTTGTTGTGAATATAAATACGTGTTCAATATAAATATATGTCTTTGTAGTTGTACTGCATTAGTTTCGTTTTAAAATAAATATTTTGTTAGTGTTTTTCATTACTCGTGTTTTATTTAATAATAAACTTCACCGAACCCGAAATTGTAATAAACGTTACAGTATTTATATTAAGGACTTTGTTTTGAGTTGTGAAATTGTTTTTCTGTACCACGTCGTTAACAACGGTCAATAATGGACTATTATTGACCTAGGTAAATAATGAGAACTGTAATTTTTCAAAGAAATTCAAGCTTCAGACTTTATTTACCTTATCAAATGCTAGGAAAGTATTACTTCTGAATTTAAAATTGCCGCCTAATTTCTTCCACGCAAGAATCAAACCAGCATTAAAAAATAGTAAATAATCAAGAAATATATATTACAATTGTTTGTGCGTTTTCCCGCGCTTTGCGGAATTGAGGCGAAGTGAGTCCCTGCGCTGGCAATACCACAGGTTTTGTAGTTCCCACTTGTGTGAGTCATTGCTGATATCCCACTTAAACTATTATATTTCAATTTTCCAACGCGAGCCAGATATAGTATATGCGGGTTACTAACAAATTCATTATAACGAATTAGTTGAATTTTAATATTACGGGAAACTGAAGTTTTCAATGATAACACTTTGGCTATGATACAATTCTGATGTTAGTCAGAAATAGCTTCAGTGTCAAAAACGAACTCGGAATAATGAATTTGTTGGATTTTAATTTTGCAATGAACAAATTTCCAATATCACAACTTATAGTCAGAGTTCTGCCGAAAAATGATTAACTGTCCTTGCTTAACAATCTCAGGTCAAACCTGGACGCGATCAATTAGCACCGTCATTCAATATGCTGGACAATCGTACCCGCTCAACAATCTCAGCTTAAACTTGGACGCGATGAGTTCACCAAAATCAGAGCACAGAACCTAGATTCCACCGTATATGCTGACAGTCGTAAATAACTCAACAATCTCAAGTCACCTGGACGGGATCGTAATACCAGAACCAGAGCACAGAAACAAAGCTTCTAAGACCGGTTAGAGACCATACTCTCGCCGGAATGCTAGATTGTCATAAACGCACAACAATCACAGATTAATCTGGACGCGATCGTCTATCACGACCAGAGCACTAGAGCAGAAGTTTTTAGCTGAACGAGATCGGAATCAAGTTCCTCGATTCGAACTCAAACTTGCATATTTAACCTAATTACCTCACCGACGTTCCTACCCTCTCCAAATCAAAACTACCACCTCTACCGTAAAGAACCACCCCTAAAACGCATCAACAAATCGCGTATCTGTAACTATGTCAAAATTGCGTCCCCGTTACGTCACATCCACCCACACCGTTTCTTAAACATGGAACCCTCTCCCCAGATTTTTCGTTGTCTCAAGATAAACATAAAGCTACTACAGCAAGAAAATTAGATTTACCGAAGGGAACATAAAACTACTACGTCCACATCGTTATTCCTGGGTTATGTCGAACGTAGTTCTTAAATTAAAGTCAACATGCATGTTCAAAATTATTTTTTTAACTAAGACTACCTCCCCATAAGTGGGAGGCCTCCTTATTTTGTTTAATCTCCTGAAAAGTACAGTAGATCGAATTTTCGCGATTACGTCGCCATCTATCATACTTACAAAAAAAAAGTTAAGTAAATTCTTCTTATTTTTTACAAGGAATCCGAATTTACAATCAAAAACAGGGGTTCCCATTTTAAAAAATGAGTTGCCCTTGTTATAGCGATTTAATTCATTTTTGCGTAAAATGTTTTGGTTTCGAAATATTTGCGGAAAACACGTTATATGTAAATAAATAAATATATCATCACGCCTTTTACCCGTTACTGGGTGTGGCACTCTGTCGTAGTAGATCTCGGTAAAAGATATATTTCTTCACGTGAAGTGCGGTTACTAGACGTCAAATCATGACCCCCAAAGATGTTGTAAATTTAACGTAGTGAAAATTGTTTGTCAGCTTTGGGAAACCCACAGGCCGATTAAATACCACTGAGCCACCTACCCCATAGTTTATTTTAAGAAATACTATTCATCAGGATCCGTTAGATCCTAGTTACTTATCTAATCAAAATAACGAAATGTCATTTAATTCTTGTCAGATGTGTGATGTTTTCAGCTTATTTAATTTTTACAAGTTTGAGTGAGAAATTTTATTTTTGATATTTCAGGGGATCACTAAGCGTAACTAAAAGTTAAAGCGAATTTTGAATATTTTATAGTTTCAAACATTCTGTAAGTATTTACATATTTTAAAGATGTTATTGATATCTCTTTAACTTCATAGATAAATTTTTCGTAGGTCATACTTGAAAATTTTATTTTGAAATGAATGAATATTTGTTTCTCGAACACAGTACACTCTTGCAGATATTAGAACATGAGTTTCAGGCTAATTTCAGTGATGAAATACGAATCATGTAGCATAAAAAATATTTACTTATATTTCAATTATATTTATTGGTTAAATGACATACGAAAATGCACGCCAATTTTGTCAAATGGGACTATTTTATTTTGTTAAAAATGTCCAAAGATTGTTTGTTATTTCTTCATATGTTACAAGTATTGATTCCGCAGGTCAATTACAATTAGCAAATATTAAATTGCATAACATTCAGTCACACTGGAATATTTTAATTTATTATTATTTTTAATAATAATACTAGATGGAGAAACATATTTTTGGGAGAATGTAAAAAATGAAATCGTTCCAAAAAACTAAATGCCTACAGAATGAAAAGAGATCAACAACATGTAAACCAAAAGAAGCTAATAGGCAAAGAAAAATAAACTTTAAGAGAGCGAAGCAAAGAGATGAAGACAAAAGAGGAAAAAAGAAACAAAAAGAAAGGTAACCAAAATAAGATAATCTGAATTAGCACATGGAACGTGAGAACAATGCTGAAGGCAGGGAAAATTAAAGAAATAAGCGCAGAACTAAAAATATATAATGTACAAATAGCAGGTCTACAGGAAACGAGATGGAAAGGAGAAGGACAAATAGATAATGAAGAATACACATTGCTGTACTCAGGAGACAAAAAGCAAAGGCAGAATGGAGTAGCCTTTATGATATCGAATATAATGAAAAATAATATAATTAAATTTAAACCAATAAATGAACGATTAGCATATGTACGAATAAAAGCAAACCCAATCAACATATCAATAATAAATGCTTACGCCCCGACCGAAAACGCAAAGAACGAAGAAAACGAGAAATTCAATGAGAAAATAGAAGAAGAACTAGAACAAATACCAACAGAAGACGTAATTATAGTAGTAGGTGATATGAATGCGCAAATAGGCAAAAAGGAGTATATAAAAGAAGTAGCAGGACTGTACACAATACAGGAAACATCAAACGACAAAGGTCAAAGGATATGCAATTTCGCAATAAGAGAAAATATGGTCATAAGAAGCACAGAACATAAATATCCCTGGCAGCGCTAGATAACATGGATGTCGCATGACCAAATATATTACCCTCAAATAGACCACATACTCATATCCAAAAGATGGCAATCATCAATAAGAGTTGTAAGAACATACAGAGGAGCGAACGCTGATTCAGACCATTATAAGGTAATAGCAACAGTACTGCAGAAAATTAAAAAAATACACAAAAGCAGGAAAACGCAAACGAAATGGAACACAGGAAAACTGAAGACAGAGCAAGGAATTAGAGAGTATAATGAGAAAATAGATGCAAATATAATGGGCAATGATTTGGGAGAGGAAAGTGTTGAAGAAGAATGGGGTAAAATTAAAGAGGGCATAGTAAAAGCAGCTGAGGATACCCTAGGAGCAAGGAGAAGAGAAAAGGTAAAGGAGTGGTACAACGGAGAATGCAAAGCACTGTCAGAAAGAAAAAGTAGAGCTAGGCTAAAATGGATATAAACAGAAAAAGAAAGCGACAAAGAAGAATACAACAAAATAAGGAAATAATGCAGTCGAGAATTAAGAAGTATGAAAAGAAAATGGATGGAAAGAAAGATAGAGGCAATAGAGGATGTGAGAACGAATAAGAACACAAGACACTTTTATCAAGAATTAAGGAAACAGAAACCTAAGAACAAAATAAAGATAACAAGCATGAAAGATATAAACGAAAAATACCGAAACGGAATTCAAGAAAAACAAGCGTGGGAGGAGTATTTCAAAGAGCTTCTCAATGAAAGAAACCCAAATACAGAGAAAGAGAGAGGGAACGGAGAGAAAGATGACGAAACAGAAGAGGAAGTGGCGGCAAAAGAAGAAACAACGCAAGAACTAACACTAAAAGAAATAAAAGATATAATTATGAAGAGTAAAAATGGAAAAGCGCCGGAATAGATGGAATAAACATGGAGCTCATAAAGTATGGAGGAGACGAAATAATCACGAAAATGCATAAATTAATAGCACAAATATGGAAAGAGGAAAAAATGCCACAAGAATGGGAAGTAGGACAAGTGATAACAATATACAAAAAAGGAGATCCGGAAGAATGCAAGAACTACAGGGGAATAACGCTCTTCATTCACATAAAATACTATCAACAGTACTACAGAGAAGGCTAGCAAGGGCAACGAGTAATAAGATAGGATAGTACCAGTATAGGTTTGTAAAAGGTAGATCGACAATAGACGCGATACACATACTGAAACAAATTCTGGAAAAACACATAACGCTAAAATAACAATAGAGATACTATTATAACGACGCGACTCGCTTTGCCGATTTTTATATAACGCGGCTTGCTTGTCACACTTACAATCAACCATACGCTCCCTAGGGGGGGGGGGGGGGGAATGAGCCCGGGTGGAACGGTTGAACCGCGGCTAAACTCAGTGAAGACGGGGTGAGTCGGAGAAGGGGTGATAAATCACAAATTGATGGGCGCCAGGCGGCCTGAGCCGCGACCGGTTCAACAAGAGTCTGACGGCCGACGAAAATCGGGATACGTTCCAGGAAGGGGATACGAGGGTGCACAAAATTACTAGCGGCTAGTGCATAGAGTGGATAATATAGTATATTAAATTAATAAAATAACAGGAAAGAGAGTTTTCCGTACAGTAACTTAACAATAACAAAAATGGAGTTGAACAAGAATTCCAATCAAGGCGTACAGGTAGAGAGTAATTAACGCAAGGGAAACTAGCGCAGCGGGTCGCTGGGTCCTCCCGATAGTATGTAGGACTGCGGCAGTTAGTCAAAATACCTATAGGAGCACAAGGCGCGATAAAGACGTATGACGGGTCGATGGTACCAACGATCGCGATACGGGCGCCGAAATTACACAAAGCGCAGGCCCTAGCCACTATCCGACGTACTAGCTACGCGCTACGTAGGGACAACTTGTTAATACAATACTAAATTACATACAACGTTTTCTGCCAATTGCAGGAACAACAAAATAGATACTAACATAAAATAAATGATTATAGGATATAATATGAGAAAATGGCTTAGCCGTGACAATCGCACTGTTGACTGGTAGGTGGTGGAATACTGAGACTGCTGGGCTGATTCGGTACTCTGGCGGACAATTACGAATCGCTCCGAGATGGATCGTCGCCGTTAAGTTTCAAGATGGCGTCAACTTCAATTCAGCCGGAAGATGGTGAACAAATTACGCACGTGAACATGATGCGTAAAATAAATGCTTCACTTGGCGTGAACTTCGCACACTTCCACAGTAAGGTTCCAGAGTAGAAATCACAACACGCACGATGTGTGCCAGAGCCACACAGATTATACAGACTTCGACAATTCGAAAATTCTCAAATAATCCAACAACAAGGATTAAACCAAAAGAGAACAACAAAGATGAATAAAAACTGAGTTCTTGGGCGGTTTTTATGTAAGATATTATAATCTTGATCGATTTGATCCTGAACAATATTCGACGAAAATACCAAATTTTCACTTTCCAATGCTACCTTTAATCCAATACAAATTGTATAAATTTTACGAAGCAACTT
The DNA here is from genome assembly GCA_947425015.1 of Pterostichus niger. NCBI lineage: Eukaryota > Metazoa > Arthropoda > Insecta > Coleoptera > Carabidae > Pterostichus > Pterostichus niger. The sequence goes on along the minus strand of OX380352.1, from coordinate 14,767,984 downwards.
TTCGCAAAACTCAATATTTAAAGCAACACAACTTCTCGATCACGATTCTAAATTTTCAATGGCTGTTAAAAGACGAAAAACCCGTTAAAGTCAGTAATATCCAGAAAATTCATGCATTCGTTAATTACAATTTAATTGCAATGAGGGCCCAAAATCATGAGATTTCTCGAAATGCGCTCCCGTAAATAGGGTTGCATGAACAAGGCGAAATAACAACGAGAAGGATAGCTAATGAAGGAATGAGACAGCGAAAGCAGATAAGACAGAACAACAGACAACTTTATCGGCCGAGAAAAATGGCTAAATCGAATATCAAATAAATGTACTCTATAATTAATCTTTAATGTAAGCAAGGATTCTAATTTTAATAAAACGAGCTATAGGAAAAGTATTTGTGCTTAAAATAAAACTATATCTGTATACACCAAACTTCAAAACAATTGCTGGAGTAACAACATTTGATGAACGCGCGCCAACTTCATCGCGTACTGTCACTAATTAACGAACATTAACAAAATGTGATTAACCTAAATATAACTAGCACAAATAACATTTACGTTAGGTTAAACAATACAAGAACTGTTGTAAGTTACTATTATCAAAATATTAAATAATAATCTGTGACGAATGTAATGAAAACCAATTTTCAGACCGAGAAATGAGCAGACAAATTTTGAAATGATACAAAAATTACAAAAGCGAAAACTAATCGTTACACTATTTATTGATTTTCAACAGACCTTCGACTCGATAAACAGAGAAAAACTGATGGTGGCTCTAAGGGAATTAAAGATAGAACCTAAATTGAGATTATTGATAAAAATGTCAATGGAAAACTCAAGAATATGCGTGAAGACTGTGTAACGCAACTTTCGTTGTGCTACAATGAATCAACCTTACGCTCCCTGGGGGATGAGCCCGGGCTGGACGGTTGAACCGCGGCTAAACTCAGTGAAGATGGGAGTGAGTCGGAGAAGGGGTGATAAATCACAAATGAATGGGCGCCAGCCGGCCTGAGCCGCGTCCGGTTCAACAAAAGTACTACGGCCGACAAGGTACGGGATACTTCCCAGGACAGGACTACGAGAGGTGCCAACTTCTTCAATAACACGATGGTAATACGAAAAACTAACGATATATTAGAACACTCACGAGAAAATTACACAGAACACAGTAGTTGAATTTGCAAGACAGCTGGATCATAAATCCACTTAAGACAGAACGCTTCAAAGCGGATACTAGCATAAACGAAGGCGGGGCGCTGTGTCTCACCGTAGCGGCTAGGATCGCGGTACAGTCAACACCTAAATGGCGCTGAAGTGAACTGACGTATTCCGACGTATGACGGTCCGCTGGCCAGCGAAGGCGTTTTACGCGGCGCGTCTGACTGAACGTGACTACCGAACTGTAGACCCTAATGGCTATTGCGTCGTACGAGCGACACACCTCGTAAGTGACAACAACGTCACGACTATTGACTCTACGCAAAATGTTCTTAATTGGATTTTCACAAATAATCCCGTAACTACTCTTAAATTAACTCGCTCAACAAAAACTTAAATAATCTCGTGCACAGAAGGCACACAAGCCAAGGTATAACAATACGGTACATAAATCGAAAGTATGACAACATATGACTACAAGAAAAATAATGAATAAATAAAACAAATGATTGTGGCTTAGCTGTATGACGTCCAGGCGTGAACGGGACAGGTGGCAGCAGTGACACAACTCGGTCTGCCAACCGGATGTCCAGAATCGTCACTTCCCAAGATGGCGGACAAGCACGTGAAATGGGAACGTCACGCAGCGTCACTTCCGCTACACGTGGCTTCTTTTCCAAACTGCTGGGCTTTACTCCCTTGGCAACAATTAACAGGAACTCCTCCAATGCAACGCCAACGAGCTAGTGCGCTCACATCAGCTTCGATGCCAGGAACACGGGCACACAGCATAAACCAACAATAGCACGAACAGCTGACCAGCCACAAGAGTACGTAAACACGTAAAACGTAATACAAAACGTACATAAAACGAACTGGCTGTCGTCAAACATAAAACGAAAACGAAAAGAAAAAGAAAAAGCCTAAAACAAAAGACTGTAATTACGACCATGTAAAACTACGGGTCGGCCTAACTTTACTTGACAGAAAGGCAGATTCAATAACAAAGAAAGAAAACTTTACCTGGGTTCTTGTGCGGCTTTCAAGTGGTAGAAAGTATGTGATCTTTCCTATCGGAAACTTAATCCGGAACGATTCCGCTGAGTAGTGCAATATCTACCAATGCACCACTCACTCAATGGCACTATCTCTAAAATCCCCACACGGGTATTTCGCAAACAAACTGGTTTGCCGAAAAATAAATGAAAATAGCCCAATTTTCCAATATTCAAAATTCACACTTTTGCAACTACGTTGTTCGCAACAGACAAAAGACAAGAATTCGTTCGAAAACGAACTTGTCAAATTCCGCCAAGAAAGAGCGCGCGATGCGCGAAGACAGAGACAGCCTCCGCCTAAATCTGAACGGTGCCGGTAAAGATCCTACCTCGCAGATCGTATTATCGGCAGAGCGTTGACAGCTAAACAAACAGATGTAAATAACCTACAAAAAAAACAATGAAACCAAGAGGAACTGAATCTAAGTTTTACTATAAACTGGAATACTACAACGAGAGTGAAATCTAAATGAAGCTAAGTATCAGAAGGATCTAAGTGGTCAATATCTAATCAATAATTACGTTTCAGGAATTTGTCGACGAAGGAAAAATAAACAACAACAAAAAAAAACGTACGGAAACATGAAGATAAAACAGAACTGGAGAATACAAAAAAAAACGTAACAACTCTCCCCCTACTTATCCAGGAAATTTTCTTGAGAATTTCCGATAAGAAAACTCTACAGACGCAAAAAATTCAGAAGAAAAGTACTACGTAAAAGAAAATAAAACTACATCAAGACGAGTCTTGTTCAAGCTCAGGATGAGCCTTGAGGTCCTTAATATTCCAATTGCCGGTGAGTACGGTGCCATTCATGTCCTTCAATACGTAAGTATCAGCCGCTATACGTCGATGTACCATAAATGGACCTAGATACTTGGCAGCCAACTTCGCCGTATAATACTTCGACGCGTCCGATAAAACGTAGTTCCTACGCCACACAAGCTGATTGTCATACAGGATGACGTTACGATGTCGTAGGTCGTAGCGGGCTTTCGACTTTACGTAAGAAGCATGCAGTCTCTTCCGTACGTCCTGATACAGTTTCGCAAAACAGTACGAGCGTTTTAACTGCCTCTCTTCGTTCACAGGCTCCACAGTGTCCTCCTCGGCTGGTTGATGCCATTCGCCGGATAGCTGCATGTGCCGTCCAAAATTTATGAAGTATGGGCTCACTCCAGTGACTTCGTGCACAGCCGTCCTTACGGCACAGCCAATCTGCGGCAAGTACTCACACCACGTGCGGTGATTATCGGACACGTACGATACCAACATGGTCTTTAATACCCTGTTGACGCGCTCCACCGGGTTTGCCTGCGGATGATAAAGCGAAGTGTACCTACTTTTTACCTGATATTTCGTCAGAAGGCGCCGGTACTCGTGCGAACGGAATTGTGTCCCATTGTCGGAGATGACAGCTCTAGGAACCCCAAAGACTAAAAATACATGTTCCTCCAATGCCTTCACGATCGAGGTTGCCTTAGCTTGACGCAGCGGAAAGAACATGGCAAACTTACTAAAAACGTCGTAGACGGACAGGATAAACGTAAAACCCTTCGACGGCGGCAGTGGACCAACCAAATCAATGCTGATCACCTCCCATGGTTTGGTAATGGTGGAATGACCTCCCATGCGTCCAGGTGCAGCTCTTTGTACCGGCTTTGACTTGATGCAGACCCCGCAGCCCTGGACATACCGAGCCACGTCTGCCTTCATCTTCGGCCAGTAATAACGTTCCGCCAAACGATGGAACGTTTTAAACGCTCCCAAATGTCCACTTGTCGGTACGTCGTGACATTCCCTAATTACATCCTTCCGCCTTTCCTTCGGCACAATCTCCTTCCATTGCTCCCTATCCTCAACTAACCCTAAATAAGTATTTTTAATAAATCTATATAATTTACTATCCCTAATGCAATAATCTGGATAGTGAAGCGAATCCTCCCTAACCAGTTTCGCCATTTTTAAAAACCATGCATCTTTCACACCATCAACATTCACACTAATATCATCCACGATCGGTACAGCACGAGATAACGCATCCGGAACAACATGCTCTTTTCCTTTGCGGTGCACAATTTTAAAATTATACTGCTGCAATCGCACCGACCATCTAGCTAAACGACCTGAAGGGTTTTCTAGCTTATGTAACCATAACAAGGAGTAATGGTCTGTAATCGCAGTGAACTCCGTGCCCTCCAAATACGGACGTAACTTCTCTATCGCCCACAGAAGTGCCAACAGTTCTTTTTCTGTCGTCGAGTAGTTCCGTTCTTGCCGCGTCAATGAGCGAGACAGATAACAAATGACTTTCTCGCCATCGTCATGTTGTTGACTCAGCACAGCACCAAGTCCAAAATTCGATGCGTCAGTCTGCAGAACGAATTCTCTGTCAAAGTCGGGACATGTCAGAATTGGAGCAGACACCAGGTGAGTTTTAATGTCCTGCCAAGCCTGATCACAACGGTTGTCCCACTTAAATGTAGAATTTTTCTTCAGAAGACTAGTGAGCGGAGCGATGACCGATGAAAAATGTGGCACAAAACGACGGTACCACGACGCCATTCCAACCAACCGACGAACCTCAGATACCGATTTCGGCACTGGAATGTTTAAAATGGCGCGAACCTTGTCTGGGTCAACGTGAAGACCGCGCTTGTTCACCACGTATCCCAAATACTTCAACTCATCTCTACAAAAATGACACTTATCGCGCCCTAACGTCAGTCCTGCGTCACGAAGTCGATTGGAGACTTCCTCCAGTATTTCCAAGTGCTTATCAAAGGTAGACGTAACTATGACGATGTCGTCTAGGTAAACGAATACGTGTGGATCCAAGTCTGTACCAATAACGGAGTTAATAAAGCGTTGCCATGTTGCAGGTGCACTGTGCAGGCCAAAAGGCATGCGTCTAAATTGGAATAAACCACGATTTGGTACGGTGAAAGCTGTGTATTGCTTTGCATCTTCCGCAACAGGTATTTGCCAATAGGCGGACTTAATATCCAGCGACGTGAGATACTTTGCATCACGTAACTTGTCAAGCGTATCGGAAACATACGGAATCGGGTAGGCGTCGCGACGACTAACTTTGTTTAATTTCCTAAAATCCACGCAGAATCTATACGTACCATCCTTTTTAGGTACTAGCAGAATTGGAGACGACCATGGGCTCTGCGATTTCTCCACAATCCCATTTGCCAACATAAAATCTAGCTCGCTGTTGACATGCTTCTGCATCGCAGGAGAGATTGGATAGTAGCGTTGCTTGATCGGCTCGCTATCCGTATAAATTTTAAGTTCAATCCTGTCCGTACATCCTATCCGATCCTTATCCATTCCCATAAACATTTTATCCACGACCTCCGATAATCTACCTTCCTGCTCCACTGACAAATGGCTACGAGGATAAATCGCGTCAACTGAAACTACCGGTAAGTGAGAAAATGACCATTCCCCGCGACGAAGATCTGGCACAATGCCCATAATTTTCCAAAAATTTGCCCCTAAAATCAACAGATGCGGTAGTTCCGGCACGACGAGAATGTCAATGACTCTCACACAGTCACGTAACCGAACTGGGACAGAGATACTTCCAATGCTAGCGCAACGTTGTCCGTTCGCGACGGTGCAATGCATGAATGATTTCTGTAATGGTAAATGTAAGCTACTCAAAATTTCCCAACCCATTTTCCCAACGATTGTGCATGATGCACCCGAGTCTAATAATCCCTTAAATGATTTCCCGAATATAAAAACTTCTAAATATGGGCGCTCATCACCCTGAACATGGGCTAAAATAAATTCCAACCGTGCATCGGTTATAGCGGTCGCTATGTCTGCTTGTCGGTGCCGTTCACGACCACTTACGGCATCCGTCTGGCGTTTCCCGGGCGACAATTCGGACAAGACCGGTGGTTAACGTCAGGCTTACCACATTTATAGCAATGAAGCTTGCGTGGAGCATTGCATTCTAGAGCGAGATGCCCTGCTTTGCCGCAATTCCAACAGCGGCGAGAACTGATATTGCTGACGGTAGTCACGCGAGCTGAAGAAGCTGAAGAAGTGGATATATGCGAGGGTGAGGCAGCGTCAACATAAGCTAAATCTGGCTCTAATGATTGGTTTTTCCTAGGTGGTGGCGTAAAACATTGAATGGACTCTTTCCTCTGATCGAGTCTCCTACAAAGCCGTTGCAGTTCGGTGGCTGATTTCACTTCGACCAACGCTAGTTGATTCTGGTAGAACGGTAGAATATTACGAAGTAGTATGCTGACCTTGTACTCGTCTGACAGCCTAGATTTTAACCTGGCGAATAACAATGTCATACTCGCAAGATATTCCCCTATCGATTCATCTGGACCTTGAGTACGACGCTTGATTTCCTCGAAAAGTTTTTCTTCGTAATTGACTGGCAAGAATTCCTCCCGCAGTCCCTCCACAAGCTCATCCCAAGTTCGATACAAGTGTCGATTTGCCCTAAACCATACCAAGGCACTACCTTCGAATAAATCTATCGCCGAAACAATTAATTGCGACTTAGTGACATTACGCGCACTACGCAATTCCTCCACACGCTCAAGAAATGCGTTAATTGACATTTGTCTCCGATCGGCACTAAATTTAATTCCCCATTTCTCTACTGGAACAGATTTACAACCTAATCTAGCCCTCTCACTCACTGTTTCGCCCTCTGACGAATCTGAGTCTGACCCGGACAATTTCAACTCGGCAAAGGATGCGTCTACTAACGGATTAACTAAGGTGGACGAGTGCTTCACCAGTTTTGCTTTCGCCAAGAGATTTGATTCTAATGTGACAATTTTCAATTGGATCTGCGCCCGCTTTTTGACTTCGTCATTGTTGGCTGGCATGCAACGAGAAGCTCGACCTACTGCTTGTGCTATCTTAGTTTCGATCTTCTTATATGCTGACGAATTTTTCACATCGGTAAATGCGCTAATTAGATCAGAAATTCGTTTAATCTGAGCTTCCAAAGCTGCGTGATCCTCTGCGAATGCAAACGGATAATCAGGAAAAACAAAACTAGAACTCTTCTCCAATTTGAGCAATGCACGGAGCGATTGTCTCATGAACTCAACCGTACCAACCTCATCAACACCTCTGAGCTTTAGCTCATAAACTAACTCATCCCTGCCTAGCCTATTTATCTCCATTTTAGCCTCCATCGTACGAGAACTCAATGATAACCAATGTAACTAAACTAAACTAATTTAAGAACTAGTTGTAGAATACAATCCAAACCAAAAATTTAATTCCCTAACTAAGAGCCAATTTTCAAAAACAAGCAAGGTAAAACAAAAAAATCACAAAAACGAGCCAAACATGAAAACGACAACAACAAAATCGAGCCTCTCAAAATTCTCAGGCCTATTTTTCTCGATGCCCCACGTTTCTCGAGGCCCCACGTTGGGCGCCAAATTTGTAACGCAACTTTCGTTGTGCTACAATGAATCAACCTTACGCTCCCTGGGGGATGAGCCCGGGCTGGACGGTTGAACCGCGGCTAAACTCAGTGAAGATGGGAGTGAGTCGGAGAAGGGGTGATAAATCACAAATGAATGGGCGCCAGCCGGCCTGAGCCGCGTCCGGTTCAACAAAAGTACTACGGCCGACAAGGTACGGGATACTTCCCAGGACAGGACTACGAGAGGTGCCAACTTCTTCAATAACACGATGGTAATACGAAAAACTAACGATATATTAGAACACTCACGAGAAAATTACACAGAACACAGTAGTTGAATTTGCAAGACAGCTGGATCATAAATCCACTTAAGACAGAACGCTTCAAAGCGGATACTAGCATAAACGAAGGCGGGGCGCTGTGTCTCACCGTAGCGGCTAGGATCGCGGTACAGTCAACACCTAAATGGCGCTGAAGTGAACTGACGTATTCCGACGTATGACGGTCCGCTGGCCAGCGAAGGCGTTTTACGCGGCGCGTCTGACTGAACGTGACTACCGAACTGTAGACCCTAATGGCTATTGCGTCGTACGAGCGACACACCTCGTAAGTGACAACAACGTCACGACTATTGACTCTACGCAAAATGTTCTTAATTGGATTTTCACAAATAATCCCGTAACTACTCTTAAATTAACTCGCTCAACAAAAACTTAAATAATCTCGTGCACAGAAGGCACACAAGCCAAGGTATAACAATACGGTACATAAATCGAAAGTATGACAACATATGACTACAAGAAAAATAATGAATAAATAAAACAAATGATTGTGGCTTAGCTGTATGACGTCCAGGCGTGAACGGGACAGGTGGCAGCAGTGACACAACTCGGTCTGCCAACCGGATGTCCAGAATCGTCACTTCCCAAGATGGCGGACAAGCACGTGAAATGGGAACGTCACGCAGCGTCACTTCCGCTACACGTGGCTTCTTTTCCAAACTGCTGGGCTTTACTCCCTTGGCAACAATTAACAGGAACTCCTCCAATGCAACGCCAACGAGCTAGTGCGCTCACATCAGCTTCGATGCCAGGAACACGGGCACACAGCATAAACCAACAATAGCACGAACAGCTGACCAGCCACAAGAGTACGTAAACACGTAAAACGTAATACAAAACGTACATAAAACGAACTGGCTGTCGTCAAACATAAAACGAAAACGAAAAGAAAAAGAAAAAGCCTAAAACAAAAGACTGTAATTACGACCATGTAAAACTACGGGTCGGCCTAACTTTACTTGACAGAAAGGCAGATTCAATAACAAAGAAAGAAAACTTTACCTGGGTTCTTGTGCGGCTTTCAAGTGGTAGAAAGTATGTGATCTTTCCTATCGGAAACTTAATCCGGAACGATTCCGCTGAGTAGTGCAATATCTACCAATGCACCACTCACTCAATGGCACTATCTCTAAAATCCCCACACGGGTATTTCGCAAACAAACTGGTTTGCCGAAAAATAAATGAAAATAGCCCAATTTTCCAATATTCAAAATTCACACTTTTGCAACTACGTTGTTCGCAACAGACAAAAGACAAGAATTCGTTCGAAAACGAACTTGTCAAATTCCGCCAAGAAAGAGCGCGCGATGCGCGAAGACAGAGACAGCCTCCGCCTAAATCTGAACGGTGCCGGTAAAGATCCTACCTCGCAGATCGTATTATCGGCAGAGCGTTGACAGCTAAACAAACAGATGTAAATAACCTACAAAAAAAACAATGAAACCAAGAGGAACTGAATCTAAGTTTTACTATAAACTGGAATACTACAACGAGAGTGAAATCTAAATGAAGCTAAGTATCAGAAGGATCTAAGTGGTCAATATCTAATCAATAATTACGTTTCAGGAATTTGTCGACGAAGGAAAAATAAACAACAACAAAAAAAAAACGTACGGAAACATGAAGATAAAACAGAACTGGAGAATACAAAAAAAAACGTAACAACTGGAAACGGGGACACAGAAGAATTCAATATAAACAAAGGTGTGAGGCAGGGAGATGCACTATCGGCAACGCTCTTCAATATAGTAATTGAGCATATAGCAAAGAATATAAATAAAAATTCAATTAGAAGAAATGGTGGGCAAATTATAGCGTACGCAGATGATGTTGTAATCATAACAACAACAAGAGCCATAATGAGAAACATGATAAGGTAATTAGTATAAAAAGGTAATAAAATTGGATTAAAAATAAACGAAGACAAATCGAAAATGATGCGATATGGCAAGCATAAGCAGAACAACAAAATAAAAATAGGAAATCTCGAAATCGAGGAGGTTGAGAAATACAAGTATCTAGGTGTAATGATAACAAATACAGGAGACAGAGAGACAGAAATAAAAGAAAAGGTTTTTGCGACAAACAGAGCGTATCACATACACAAGGGCCTGCTGAAAAATAAAATATTAACAAAAGCAACAAAAATGAAATTATATAAAACATTGATAAGACCGCTGCTACTCTATGATGCGGAGACGTTAACAATGACAAAAAAGAGGAGGAACAATTGAGAGTAATCGAAAGGAAAATACTAAGAGGGATACTGGACCTAATTAAAATAAGTGAAGATGTATACAGAAGAAGAATGAACAGTGAGATACTAGCAGAGATAGACGGCGAAGTCATTGTAAGAAAGATTCAGCAACAAAGAGTAAGATGGCTGGGGCATATATGGCGGGCAGGAGATGACGCAATGATACGTAATATCTTGACATGGGACCCGGGAAGAAAAAGAAAAGGAAGACCTAGGTCAACGTGGACATCTGAAGTCAAGGAAGACCTGAAAAATGCGGGAGTTACCAACTAGAAAGAGAAAACAGGAAACTAGGAGATATGGAGAAGCATAAGTATGAAGCAATATTAAGAAGAATGAAGGGCTGATCCCCCAGTAAACAGGATCTAGAGAGCTTCTTGAAGCGGCTCTGCCCCCACGGGGGCGTTTGAACCACTATATATATATATATATATATATATATATATATATATATATATATATATATATATATATATATATATATATATATATATATATATATATATATTTTTTTTTTTTAATATTTCTTTTAACGACTTAAATGTTGAACATTTGGGCCTTACGTACATCTAGAATTAAAAAAAATACTCTAATTGAAATAATCCATTTATTTATATTATTATTTATATTCTACATAGAAAAAAAGAAAGAAACGGTCACCATTGCGCATGTTGCTCATTTTACACTTCAATCGCGATATAACGCTAAAATAGAAACATTTATTAAATTGTGGAAAATGTTTTACAAAAGACACATTTTAATTATTATTTTTAGACTTCATACAAAATACATAAATTGAATTGGTAACTAAAGCCGTGTTATAGTGGTGTGATGAACAGTGGAAGTGCGAGGCAGGATGTCCAGAGCTATCCAGTCCGGCGTGGCTGTGTGGTTAGCCTGACCGGCAGCGAGCATGCTGGCTGCGGCTCTAGATGACGCACACTCCATTTCAGCAGACAAGCGCTGCAACATATCAACACAACAAATTACTGCAAAATATTCACATAAGTTACCCTTAGTTTAAAACAGTGAATTTATTTATTTATTTACGCTGCTCTGTACAACATGAACTTTACCCAAATTACAGTATAGGAAAGGGGAAGAGAGCAGATTCAATAATGAAGTATATTCAACCACAGGCCGTAACTTATTTACTGTTTGAATTAAGTAAGAAAGTAAGTAAGTAAGTAAGTAAGTAAGTAAGCATTATAGGAGACTTCTTGTTCTTCATCATCATTCTCAATATAGTGTAAAACACGTTGAATTGCAATGTTTGTGATTCTACGGTAAGTCTTTTATACTATTTATTTTATTATTTGCAAGTTTATGAAGTATATCATTACTAAGTCATATGTGGTATGTATAAGTATTTATCATCATCAAAAATCAATCCTATGAAACTGTTCTAATCTTAAAATAATACATGTTGGCATAAAGTATGATATTGTTCACGATGTCAGTATGAGGTACATTCAATCCCCTCACTCGGGGCACTTTCAACCGCTGGTTAAATCAGCTTCATACCTTGGTCAGAAAAAAGTTAAATTTATTGAATTACATATCATATTTCAGTTCGTAAGAAAATATAAAAATAAGACTAATAGAGCCAATATACATATAGATGAAAATAGTATTAAGAATGTTAATGGGATGAAAACTGTTTGTCGATTGTTGGAATCAAACTCAGGTTTTCAAATCCACAGACCGACTCGATACCACTCAGCTACCTACCCCAACATACGTTATCTAAGTATGTATTTAAGTGCAACATTAATTGATATTCTAAGCTCTCGTTCTTTTTAATTAGTTTAGATTCTGCTGTATATTTGACAACGTAACATTAACTGTCAATTCAAGGAAATAATTCCGCTATATTGTTTATGTATTTAAAAATGTTGTAGTGTTTTATACGTCACAAAATGAAAATATTATTGAAGTATAGATATCAACGTTTAATGTATAGTTTGCATTTTAATAAATATACAATGACTTGGTTTGTTTTTAGGGTCCCTAGCTAGATCACCGTTGCTATTAAAAACAGCCAATTTACGAATCGAAATCATCCAACTAAGCTCAATTTTAAACACGGTCGTAAATAAAACATAATTAATCACCTTAAATATTGTTATTACCAATCTAAAGGCAGGTTGTTTACCTCATTTGGGTTCTGTAACAAGTCTTGGAGCGTGTGGACAAGACACGAGAACGTGGGTCTGCTTGACGGCCGCTCGCACCAGCACCCGCGCATCACTTGGTAGCTGCACACATAAACACCGCTCATACAATGTCACACACACTATGTACTCGGCTCTTACATTTCCCTTGTGGAGTACTCGGGCCGCTCCAAGCGGTAGCCACTCGCCAGCTTCCGGTAGAAGCGAAAGTCCGCCTCCAGCTCGGCTGATTAGAATTATAAAAATTGGATCGCACATTATTGGACCGTTTTTTATTGATGGAGCTTTAGATGGAGTAAAGTATTTGAATCTTCTTCAGAACGATATTGGACCTGAATTGGAATTAAGATCCAGGGAAAAACAAATTATTTGGTACCAGCATGGCGGCTGCCCAGCACATTTTGCAAGAGATGTAAATGCATACTTAGATGAATGCTTTCCAGATTCGTGGATTGGTCGTGGGGGTACAATTAACTGGCCAGCCCGTTCTCCGGATTTGGCGCCAAATGACTTTTTCTTATGGCCATATTTAAAAGAAAAAATTTATAAAACCAATATTGCAAACATTGATATTTAAACAAATACAATAATAAGAGAATGTGAAGCAATCACACAAAGACGATTAAGTAATGTGTGCCAAGCATTTCATTATCGGTTAGTGCATTGCTTAGCAGTAAATGGAAACTTATTCGAACATTTCTTGTAAATTTATGAATAAATAATTTGTTAAAATTATAGTAGCATATAATGTATTTTTCTTATTTTATAATAAATAAGTCAAACATTTTGTACACTTGAAATTTATTCACTATTTCCTTACAATATTCTTCAAAAACTTGTTCAACAAATATTACAACACTGTAACAAACAAATATCAAACTCCTTTACAATATGTCAAATATTCAGTTTATTTATTTAATTTTTCAACGCAATCTACAAAACATTTAAACAAATTTTGAATTTCATTTAATTAATATCTCGTGAACTATTCACATTTATGTAATGAAATTTACTTTATAGGAAGCGTTTGTATTTACGCTTTTGCTTTAAAGTGAATAGGTAAAGAGATACAGCAATATTTAAATAATAACATTGAAATCCCTATACGCCACATTTCAATTCTACACCCTGTATATATATATATATATATATATATATATATATATATATATATATATATATATATAAAATAAAAAAAAAATATATCATCACGCCTTTTACCCATCACTGGTTGTGGCACTCTGCCTAAGCAGATCTCGGTAAGTGATATATTTTTTCGCGTGAAGTGCGGTTACCAGCCGTCAAATCACGGCCTCCAAAGATATTAGTGGTGGAGGAGCCACAGGAGTAGATTTTTTAAATTGGTGAAAATTGTTTGTCGGCTGTGGGGATCGAACCAGGGTTCTCAAGATCCACAGGCCGACTCGATACCACTGAGCCACCTACCCAATATATATACAATAAATATATAGGGCGTAACAGCGAAACCAACCACTGCCTATATTTTCTTTATTATTATAGTTACAACAAAATATTATGATGCAAAGTTGTAGAAGACCAGAGGGGACATCTGGTTAAATAATAAAATAATTTTTTAAACCAGTGGTTCTCAAGTTACAACACAAAGTTATATTTTTTTAAATGAGATTATACATATTTTTTAAGCCTATTCGATAGAGTATTTTTTTCTGAATTCAACGATGATACATGACAAAAATATTGAGAAAAATTCAATTGAAATTTACCGCGGCCCCGGAACATATGACTTTAACCTGTAAAATAATACTTTCTTGATTTTCTGCTTCCCTAATTATTTTAGGTAAAAAAGCTTCAAATAAGAGTTGTAGAGCATAAAATTCTACATTAGAATAAATAAACATAATTAATTTTGCATGCCCTATAACGGCAGAAAATAATATGAAAATATTACAAATTAGCTCAAAATTTGGGTTAGCCTTGGATCGGATATATAAATTTTCGGTAATGCTAATCTCTAATGAGAACAAAAATCAGAAAGGACCGGTTAAGGAATGATGGTTAGAAAATCATTGAACAAGGTCAATAAGGAAATGTAAGTTTAAAAAAATTTAAATATATTATTTTTCGGTTCGAACGATCAAGAGAAATTTTTCAAAAGTTGTTTCTATTCACCATACAGACTGAGACATCATCCTAATATGTTCTTGATAATATATTGTTCGTTTATGTATAAAACAACAAGACAGATACTTACAAACATATTTGAGTTTGAGTTACGTTTACCATGCGATTTAACATTTACGATAACATAATCGATATACGAATAAGTTCATTGAAACATTTAAATTGCTAGTAATAGAATTAAATATTACTGTGACATCAAAATTTTATGAATAACTATTCGACTGATTACAATGCTCGGTATGGAAAGCACTTTGAATCTATATTATTGCCTACTGCGTTGTAAAAGATAATATGATATCTCAAGGAATTGAAGAAATTTTGCAGATTCAGATCTTCTAGTCGTCCAATTTGGCTACTCAGAGACCATCTGTCGGGAAAAAACTACAACTAAGGGATGACAACATAAAATATAAACGGTCCCAATATTATTACATCACCTATTAACGATCATACGAGAAAACAGCCTAATCATATTTTATGAAAGACTTTTATTGGTGTACCAGGACATCTGTTGAATTACGACGTTACACATGTAAGCTAGAGGTATCAAAATTTAACTGTGCACTTAATGAATTAGATTAGGTAGTTAGAAATATATTGTGTACAGCTTTAGCATGACAAGAACGACACAAGCAGAGCAATAAGGATTTGAGTTTTGGTTCATATAACATGCGCAGTCTGAACAAATCAGGCGCTTTTATTTAATTTTAATATAAGGTAAATCTAGATGTAACCGCAATACAGAAAAAAAAGTGGCTAGGAAACGACATATTACTCGTAGTAACAAAGGAACACGTATTTCTCTACAGTGGAAATATGTCAGGACGTAAAACTTTCGGAACTGGGTTTATAATGAGTAAAGTCTGTAAACACCTACTCTTGGATATTAAAGCAATAGACGACAGATGCTGCGTACTACAGATTAATGGCGCATTTAGAAATATATCTCTAATTATTAAGAAAAATAACAGTTTCACGACAAACTAGACAGAGTCTATAATAGCGAAGCGACATTAAAGCAATAATTGGAGATGGGAACCGTTCTACGGACCGTCCATCAGAAATCACAGTCTATATGAAGTAATAAACAACAATGGACAAAGACATCCATTTTACAGCTGGGAACATAATATCAAGTACCTATATCACCTACAAATCAAGTCATAAACTCACGATCTCATCTGAAGCGTAAACAATAATCCAAATCGACCATGTAATAATATATGGAGAGCATGCATCAAGTACGTAAATATATGTAAGAAGTAAAAGAGGACCAAACAGCAACTCAGAATATCAGTAGCGAAAATTAAATATAACCAAAACCCTGATAAAAAATTCAACCTAGAAAAATTTATGGAGAATGGTGTGATGAAACGGCACAAAATATAAGAAGCTGGTGTGAAACGTATCAAGACCAACAAGGACAGCAGGCTGATACGGATAAGTGGTGGAGCGAAATAACAAATAACATCAAATCGATTGCGGAAACAACGATAGGAATATAAAGAAAAGCAAAGTGCAATCACTGGTACGACGAAGAGTGAATAATGCAAAAATCAAGCTAGAAACAAAATGTTGCTAAGACCGACAAGAAGCAACACAGAAGTATATAAGCAAAAAAGGAAAGAAGAGAGAATTCTGCAGCCAAAAGTTAAGGCAGTGTGACAAAAAAGTCATTGAGGAAATAGAAAAACCACATGAAGAAAAATACGCGCGTACATTGTACAGGAAAGTGTAAGAATTAAGAGGCAAATTTAAACAACATACGGTAATGTGCAACAGTAAGGAAGGAATTACCCTCTCAGTAAAGGAAAAATATATTTAGAGATGAGCAGAGTACTTCGAAAGCCTGCTGGAATAAAATACATGTACGGTACAATAGGAAAATACCGTATTCCAAACGGTGGAAATTAAAGATCAACCGCCTAAGTTGGAGTAAATACTAAATATCATTAGGAATTAGAAGAACAGAAGAAGGCAGCAGGCTCGAACAAGGTAGTCGAAGAACTATGTAAATACGGAGATGAACAGCAATGTAAAGTCACGCATAATCTAAAAAAGAGAAGATGCCAGAGAAGTGGTACAAGGAAATAATATGTCCATTCTATAAGAAAGGCGTTAAATTGCAGTACAAAAACTACAGGAGAATAACACTACTTACTATAAGATATACGATATTTAGCAGCGACTGGCGCCATACGCAGAGGAACCGATAACAAATTGTCAATGTGGTTTTCGGGAGTATCGTTCAACAACGAATCAATTCTTCGGCATACGGCAAGTATTGGAAAAATACGCAGGATATGGTATTGAAACACACCATTTATTCATAGATTTCAAGGCAACATACGACAGTGTGTCAAGAATCAACCTATAGAACACAATACATGATTTTGCTTTTCCACATAAGTTAATAAAACTAACAAGACTTATACTAGCAGAAGTCAAGTGCCAAATTAAAGTCAAAAATATTACGCCTAGAGCTTTCCAGACATACAACGGACTAAGACAGGGAGATCCATTGGCATCGGTACTTTTCAATGTAACCCTAGAAAAATAAAAAGACAGATTAAAATAAATGTAGAGAAAATCTTGTATGAGCAAAATACACAAATCCTCGAGTACTCAGACGATATTGATAACATAAGCAGGTCCAAAGCAGCTTATAACAACATTTTCACTCGCCTTGAGAAAGAAGAAAATAAATGGGCTTGACAATAAACGAAAGCAAAATTAAATATATGATTGCATCAAAAAGACAAACAAATGTAAACACGCCACTGGAGATTGGAAGTTAGATTATCAAAAAAACTAAAAAAATTACATACATGGGTGCGGACGTCAATAAATCAAATGACATTAATGAGGATATCCAAAAGCGAATTATAAAAGCCAACAGAGCTTACTACGTGTATAAGAAAATTAAGAGATCTAACACGTTACATAAAAGTCTGAAGTTAATACTGTATAAGACAATTATCAGACCATTTGCAATCTACGGATCAGAAACCTAGAGCCTCACGAAGAAAACCGAATATATGCTTCATAGCTTTGAACTAAAATTTTCAAGAGGTATCCTGGTGCCTATACAAGAAGAGCAAGGATGGCGTATTACATATTACTTGGAACTTTATCAAGAATTTAACGAGTTCGATATTATTAAAACCATCAAAGCCGGACACCTACGATGGCTTGCACACGTTTAACGGATGATCAGAACAAGGATGACAATAAAGAAGTTGACAAGAAAGCGAATCCGAAAAAGAAGCGTTAGAAAACCAAGTACTGGGTGAATAGATAGTGTAGAAAATGATCTCAAGAAAATGAACAATAAATGCTTTAGTCTGTCTGTACTATGAACTATCATTTCTTCAATACTACAGCATATTCAAAAGACGTAGAAAAATTATTAAAACAGGTTTAAGGACAGAACAGCGTAACGAACATGACCTGCTGCATGAATGTTGTAGAAGGTTTGAAAATATTTTAAAAGCACTTAGAATGACTATTAGCATTATGTCAAAGCGATCGAGATGTATATTTTGAGACAATAAATTTTGGCAGAAAAATAAATAAGAATGGAAATAAACAAATATTCTGCTAGCAGTACAGAAAGTATATCATTACATCTCTGTTACTAAGGATGTATTGAGTCATTTTGTGGCTAGAGCGATAAAACGATGATATTATTTTATGATAATACTACTAATGAACTTAACAAAATATTGACGACATCTGAATTTATTTTGCGCTGATAATATGTACCACGACCGTTAACTGCAACTAAATGTTCTGGAAGCTGTTTCTGAGATATAAGATACTCGACCTTAAAACATCACTTACCGCTGTTGGTAACTATTATATTCAGCTATTATGTAATACTGTATACCAAGCATTCCTATCCTGGTACATCAATTTTGTTTCATTCATATACATATTTTTTTTCATAAAAGCTCGATTATGTCTGGCATTTACGTGCGCTTTTTTTTGCTCAGAACCAACCTAGCTTTTTTATCTATGATATTTTAGGCAAAGTTTGATAATACATACATCGGCTTTTGTTGTAGAATTTTCAATAATATATCACATATGTATGCTGGAATCGTGTGATATAATAAATTGTAAATTTCATAAAATCGTTTAGAATTTGTTGCTATATATCCTGGTGTCCAAACTGTACATTCTAGTGGATATTTCGTATTCACAGAACTATCGAAACATTTTTTTTGAGAAATAGGATTCATTTGTGGACAATAATTATAAACTTTTAATTTCTTATTCCTGAAAAAAATCAGTTTTATAATAACATATATTATTTGTAAATATTGACTGTTTGATCGGTAATGAAGCAGCATATATCATGTTTATAAATACCGTAAATTGTACCGGCCATCGTTGCAGTCATTTTTTTGCACTCTTACTAAGATGTAAAAAAATATAATATTTCTACTGCTGGGTGTAATCAAAATCGTAAAATATTGGGGACAGAAACAAATATTCAATCGTTATATATAAATATAAACGTTGGTATAAAATCTACGTCTATTTTTAGTCTAGTCTAAAGATTTAACTTTATTATGTTAAGATCTAAGTCCTTGAAGTCAGTGCTGAACATTTTACATTGTTATCCAGTCTGTAAGATAAATATACAATATTTATAATTGTATATACAGTGTATGTGTACCGTGATAATCCTGCGTCCTTTCAATGTTTTGTCTTGTATACAGTCTCCATAGCCAGCAATATTAAGTCATGATAGTTCTTGCTTAAGTATTAAAGTTAGTTATATTCAGAAATCTACATATTCATTTACCTCTACGTAATTCAAGTATGTTATATGGATAAATTCGCAAAATAAACTGAATAAACAAAATATTTGCTACTTCATTTCATATAAAACATCAGCATAATTTGTATTTACTTTTTTTGCGTAGCTGTGCACCAAGCAATGGCTAGCATACAATTGATGACTAAATCCCCTGGTACAATATGCATGTTATGCCGCGAAGTTGAAGGAATTACTTTAACTATGCCGGCAGCTAAACCTATTCCTACTTGTATAGTAGCTTGAAATGTATTCATCCATCCAGGAATTGGTTCCCGAAAAATTGGCACAACTGTAACCAGATGAAATTATGTTCTAAAAATCATAACATAATAAATAGTATACATAGCCGTAAAGGTACTTTTATTCTAATTTATATTCCCGCATGAAATCATTCTATTTAGAATTACAAATCATAACTTGTGTTATAATCGGCCAACTTGAGTTTAATTTTGCAAAACAATGACTGAATTTGTGCAATACAAGATAGGACGAATTAATATCATTTGGTTCCTAAAATTTGAACACTATTTTTTTGTAATTGTGTTTCTTTTATATATATATTACCTGGAATAATAAAAACTTTCTAATATCTAGTTCAAGTTTCTAGCCCAAAAATATATAATATAAAATAGGCTTAAGGAATGTGCTGTTTAAAAAATAAAATGAGCAATTAGCAAAATGAAGTAAACACCTATTGAAATTACCGGCGACAAATTAATAATTTTCATGATGTCATTAGTTAGTGCTTCGTTAGTGCACTAGAAAGCAACGTTAGTGCACTTCACAATTCTATAATATATTAATAAATAATGGGCCGGGCCAACTTCACACTATAATTAAGATGAATTTGAAATGTAATAATACACTTTGTTAGTGCATCGTTAGTGCTATTACCGTTGCCTTGAAATAAATAATATACTACGGGCGGGGCTAACTTCACACTGATTTCAGGGTTAATTATAATCATTATGACATCATTAGTTAGTGCTTCGTTAGTGCTCTTTAGTGCACTAGAAAGCAGCGTTAGTGTACTTCACAATTCTATAATATATGAATAAATAATGGGCCGGGCCAACTTCACACTATAATTAAGATTAATTTGAAATGTAATAATACACTTTGTTAGTGCATCGTTATTGCTTCCTAATGAAATTAATAATTTCGTTAGTGCTATTACCGTTACCTTGAAATAAATAATAAACTACGGGCGGAGCTAACTTCACACTGATATCAGGGATAATTACAATAATTATGACATCATTAGTTAGTGTTCCGTTAGTGCTCTTTAGTGCACTACAAATCAATGTTAGTGCACTTTACGATTCTATAATATATTAATAAATAATGGGCCGGGCCAACTTCACACTATAATTAAGATTATTTTGAAAAGTAATAATACACTTTGTTAGTGCATCGTTAGTGCTTCCTAATGAAATCAATAATTTTGTTAGCGCTATTACCGTTGCCTTGAAATAAATAATAAACTACGAGCGGGGCTAACTTTATACCGATTTTAGGGTTAATTATAATCATAATGACATCATACGTTGGCGCGTCGTTAGTCAAATTAATTTTGCTATTAGGTTTAATGTAACCTTTAAAGCGCATGTTGGTAACTTATATCCATTTCTTAAAAAATAATGTCATATTTTTCTATGTACACTAGATATAATGCATTATTATTGGCATGACCATTCATTTAAAACGCTTAAAATGAAAGGTGAAGAAATATGCGATCCGTTTACTGCAAGTAATTGTCAAAATTTATTAAATACAATGTCTAAATGCATTGAAGCAGTTATGAAGCGAAAAGGGGACGTAATCTCGCGGTCACCTAAATATAATATAATATTCCATTGAATATCTGAAAATATGTCGTAAAATTAACGTAATTCATAATATAATTTTTATATTTTTTGATGATAAAATTGTTATTTTTTGTTATAATGTTAATTAATTACCGTAATAAATAAGTTCAATATACTAGAGTTAATTTTTAACGTCTAATTATGGATTTTAAGAAATATCATTCAATATGAGTGTGTATTTCAATTAATAAATTACTTGTATGTAATATAATAATATATTCATAAGTAATTATATACATATATAATTATATAAATATATAATTATCTCTAGAAATGCTGGTGAAAACAAAATTTAATATCAAGCTGTTTTAAGTTTTAATATATTATTGCAGATAATTAACATAACCAATAATAAACTAAAGAGTTTTTGTATCAAATGCATTCTCTAAGCAGTGGCTGTAAACCGAGCCGTCGACTAACGGGTTTTTCACGAATCTCTTTGTTGTTCGGCTTAAGGCGCCGGCTTTGTGTAATTAAACAGTACCGCAGTTTGCTTACTACCTGCCGCTTTCTTTACACTTACTGCTCACAAATATAATAATTAATTCTCAGGTCAAAAATCTAATATACTTCAATAACTGACTTTAATATAGCTACGTTTCGTACCTAGTTGTCAGTATTGCTGCAAGCCAAACAGAAGTAGAAGTGTTCCAATTGAATCTGTTTATGTTGTTTTATACGTATTTTTAATATTCTTCAATTCTTTATGTGCTGTAAGTATTTCATACCTATATTGCACATAAGAATAAATAAAATTGTAAATATTTATGAAAATGTAAATAGATAATTCATAGAAAAATAAGTCTTAATTTTTATTGTACTGCAAGGTATTTATTACAAACTTATTTTTAATATGTTTATTAACTTTTCTTATTTCATCACTTCTATTAATAACATTTTCTTAAAGTACAAATTTATTTTCAATTAAATTATAGCATTTTAGTATTTTATTACTTTACTTTTAAATTTTAGATCAAAACGCCTCGTGTGCCAGCGGTGCAACACAATGTTTTATACAAAATTTTGCAACAATATGAGTTTAAAAATGAAATTCCTGGACCATCTGCCGAATTATGGTGGAATATTCAGCTATATAATAATTTACCAATGACACCAAAGGCAATATATACTTTTGCAATTAAATATTTCATAAAAGCTAATGTCGAAGAAATAATTTATAAAAATTCTACAGAAATAACAAGACAAAGTAATGGATCCTCTGATGACTCATGCGAAGAGTTAAAAGGCCATAACTTTTATATTAAATTATCTTCTGATAAGTGAAATCTAATAGACCAAAAAGTATTGCTTATCATAGAAATGACAAAGAACGTATAAATAAGCGTAAAAACTATGAGAGACTAAAACCCGGAATTTGGACTAATATAATAAATGAAGAAATTTTCAAAAAAAAACATTTGCCCTGTACACTTTCTTTCAAACAAGCTACTGTTGTTAAAGATCCTTCTAGCATATATCTTAAATTTTGGGCACATTGTATAGACTGCGAAACTAAAATTTTTGGAAAGATAGACACAGAGCCATATCTAGATGCAGATGTTATTCTGGAATGCGTCATATCTGGCAATTGTAATGTTCCACATTCGGGAAAAAAAGAAAATTTGCAAGAAAAGTGAGAGAAGAAACATTAAAGCGTCTAGTTAATGACCGAATATCAGTTAATAAGTACCGAAAATTAGAAATTAAGAAAATGGATACTGTTTTGTTCGACGATGAACCCTCGCATTTTCCATCCATGCACGTATTACGCAAGGCCAAAAGCGACTATCTTAAAAATGAAAGATTACATGAGGATCCAATACAGGCAATACAATTGCTCATGTATAGTGAAAAATATAGAGGCATGATTAGGGAAATAGGATTAAATAAATTTTATGTACATTACTGGTCGGTTAATCAGTTACGGGTATATAATAAATATTGTCAAACTATAAAATATCCTAAAATTGTAATAGATGCAACTGTGGTGTGATAAATATACCAGAATGTAACAGTGAAAATCAAATTCCGATTGTACAAATGTTATCAGTAAAACATGATACTAACAGTATATCTTACTGGTTGAAAGAATGGATTAGATCTGGAGCAAGGATACCTAAGGAATGTATTTCTGATTATTCTTTAGCTCTTTAAGTTCAATTTGTAATGCGTTCACTGAACATAAAACACTTCAAAGTTATGTAAATATGTGCTATCAAATTGTTCATAAAAAAGTACTTTGATACCTAATGGCTATATTAGAACAGACGTAGCACATATTATTAATTTTGTGAGAAAATGGAAATGTTTTCAAGGAAAAACCGTGAGACATAAGGAATTACGATATATATTCGAACAATAGGACTTCTAATTCAGTGCAGCAATATTAATGAAGCTAAAAGTTTGATTGAGAGTGCATTGATAGTGTGCCAAAAAGAAACTGAAGGGAACTTAATATCTACAAACACAATAACAATTTGTGAAGAAAGAAAGAAGTGGTTGAAGCAATTTAAAAAAACTGGTTTGAATCAAGACTTGGAACCTCATTTAAATATATTAATTGATATTGATGATGAGGACTACGTAGACAAGAACACTAGTGAAGACAGTAATATATTAGATTCAAATATAGAATCATTTTCACAGTGGGTACGAGATATCAAAAATGATGTGGCATTAAAAATTAAACATGATGAAGGAGATAGGGATAATTTGCTCTATTTGCCTGATTTTGTAAAACCATTTTGTGATTTTTGAGAGAAACTTCCTTTGTGGTCAGCCATAATGAGACCATTTTTTCAATATGGAGATATAATCGCAAGTAGTGCTTCAGTCGAGGGCTATTTTAGTGAATTTAAGACTCATCTAATGCAATATACTTCTTCCTCTGTAGATAGTTATTTAATAACACATTTAAATTTAATCGAAGGTTTCATGCTAATTTCCTCGTCGAAAAATTCACTAAAGAATTCCAAGGATACACTAAAAATGCAAACCGATTCACAGAAATATAATCAAAAAACTGTTGCTGAAACAAAGGAGTGGAGTTACCCTGCTTCATATAACGAAGAACTTAACGCATTAGAGATCTTTCAAGGTAAAGGTCAGCAATGTAAAGATGTGAAAATAAAAGGGTATTACTTGACTCCAAACAGTAATTGTACTGACGATGTAATGGCATTTAAAAACAGTATAAAATGTTTTATAATACGAAATGGTAGTACTATGGACCTAAAATCTATTAATGTAAGAGGAATATTGTATTCTGTTACAAATACTTGTGCCTTCGACAGTGTTATGCAGGGAATAGCTACTGCATATTGTGATAGTGAGACATATAAAAAATATTTAGAACATTTTGCAATAAATATTCAAAATATTATAAAGGCAATATGTAATAATAAGGTAAATATAAATGTCTATAAGTGGAGATGTGAGTTATTAATAGATATATTTACGACTACAAACCTCTATGCCGGAATAAGACATATTAATTCTCATTGTAATATAAATCATATAATTTCAAAACTTATGCCATGGTCAGTTATAGAAAAAAAACAGTGTTCTTCGGATATTTGTGGTGCCGATTACAGTGGTTTACAAAGAAATTTATCTGTTTTAACCGTTGATAAACATTGCATAGAATCCGGTAAATTATCTTTGCTTGCCACTGTTATTCAAGAGAACTTGGATAGATTTATAAAACAATCACCATGCATTGATGATGATTGCAATGAAACACTGGAAACCAGGCAAGATATTGGAGGTTACGGCCATATAATAATAGATCTGCCCGGTTCAATAGTAAATAAAAATATAGAAGTTCCAATGCATTTTAAGTTAAAAGAATTTCCGGTGTTAATTATTTTACAAGGAAAAATATATTTATTACGGTGTATCTGGAATTTTATTAAACCAACAGTATTAGAAGGAATGGGTCATTATACTGTTTTTTGCAGACGTGCAAATGGACATTGGGAAGAATATGATGACTGCAAATCGGATTGTGTTTTAGTTAAAAGTAATAAAATTGTAAAACCGCACGCAATCCTGTATACTGTTTAAATTTTATATTATTTCTCCTTCTACCCTTACACGATGGTGTTTATTTTAATAAATGAACATTTTATAGCGACGCGACTCGCACTATGCCGATTTTTATATAACGCGGCTTGCTTGTCACGCTTACAATTAACCATACGCTCCCTGAGGGGAATGATGAGCCCGGGTGGAACGGTTGAACCGCGGCTAAACTCAGTGAAGATGGGGTGAGTCGGAGAAGGGGTGATAAATCACAAAATTGATGGGCGCCAGCCTGCCTGAGCCGCGACCGGTTCAACAAGTGTCTGACGGCCGACGAAAATCGGGATACGTTCCAGAAAGGGGATACGAGGGTGCACAAAATTACTAGCGGCCAGTGCATTGAGTGGATAATATAGTATATTTAATTAATAAAATAACAGAAAAGAGAGTTTTCCGTACAGTAACTTATCAATAACAAAAATGGAGTTGAACGAGAAATTCAATCAAGGCGTGGAGGTAAGAGAGTAATTAACGCAAGGGAAACTAGCTCAGCGGGTCGCTGGGTTCTCCCGATAGTATGTAGTATGAATAATGGCATTCGAAGAAGTACATGCATCACGGTCACTCAAATCTTCAAAGATCGATATTTTGTGAACCAGGCTTGCCAATAAAAAAATTTGTTGTATCTGAGTCGAGAACATGAACAGGTATAACATACTTAAATATAACTGAAATCGGAAACTTGAACCTTGTTTTCCCTGCCCGCTTCACGTGAAATGTAGAGAACAGAAAATAAATAATTAATAAGTTAAAAATTACAAAGGCTTGATTTATTTGTAAGAATGTAATTGACAATACTAATAAACGTACAAATAATTAT
The DNA here is from genome assembly GCA_947425015.1 of Pterostichus niger. Classification (NCBI taxonomy): domain Eukaryota; kingdom Metazoa; phylum Arthropoda; class Insecta; order Coleoptera; family Carabidae; genus Pterostichus; species Pterostichus niger. The sequence continues at coordinate 14,741,800 of OX380352.1, read as the reverse complement.
AAATATTTCAGAATGTAAGACTACCGATGCACTAACAAATGATGTTATATTGATAAAAATTAACCCCAAAATCATCGATTTCATTATAAAGCACAAACGATGCACTAAGAAAATATTTTATTACATTTCGAATGAATCTCAATTATATTGTGAAGTTGACGTCGGTCGTAATTTTAATTAAATCACATATAATTTTAAAGTGCTACAAAGTTTAATATCAATACACTGAAGAGCACTAACGACGCACTAATGTATGATGTCATTATGATTATAATTAATCCTAATGTCGGTGTGAAGTTAGCCCCGCCCGTAGTTTATTATTTATTTCAAGGTAACGGTAATAGCACTAACAAAATTATTGATTTCATTAGGAAGCACTAACGATGCACTAACAAAGTGTATTATTACATTTCAAAATAATCTTAATTATAGTGTGAAGTTGGCCCGGCCCATTATTTATTAATATATTATAGAATTATAAAGTGCACTAACATTGATTTGTAGTGCAATAAAGAGCACTAACGGAGAACTAACTAATGATGTCATAATTATTATAATTATCCCTGATATCAGTGTGAAGTTAGCCCCGCCCGTAGTTTATTATTTATTTCAAGGTAACGGTAATAACACTAACGAAATTATTGATTTCATTAGGAAGCACTAACGATGCACTAACAAAGTGTGTTATTACATTTAAAATTAATCTTAATTATAGTGTGAAGTTGGCCCGGCCCATTATTTATTAATAAATTATAGAATTGTGAAGTGCACTAACGTTACTTTCTAGTGCACTAAAGAGCACTAACGAAACACTAACTAATGACATCATGAAAATTATTTATTTGTTAATGGGCGGGGCTAACTTCACGCCGGTATTGAAATTTACAGTTTAAAGTTTAAACACGAATCATAAACAAAGATTAATAAATAACTGGTACAGTATAGGTTATTTATTACAACATCATGATGACCTTTTAGATATACAAATGTACATAGAAGAATATAATTTAATCAGAATAGATTCTATTTCAAATTAACTGGTGATGTATGCATATACGTTAAAATATAGTTATGTATATATATATATATATATATATATATATATATATATATATATATATATATATATATATATATATATATATATATATATCCAGGCTGTCCCATTTAACTTGACAACTTGAAAAAACTCAAAAAATACGCGATGTACCAAAAATTGATCCGAGACCAAATCTTAAGAGTTTAGAAAAAAGAATCATTATATGCTAACATCAGGACGCCTCCTGCCCTCAGTGCGTGGGGCGGTGGGCAACATTGAAATCTTAAATAGGAACCCCCATTTTTTATTAACAAAACGACAAATCTTGACAAAAGTCTGCAAATTGTTTGATCTAAAAAAATTAGTGGGAGCAACAATCACGTTTTCTAAATGAATAATGCAAAAATTGTAGCTTATACATTCTGATTGGGATGAGTTAGTTCCAAATACCATTTCTGATCATGGGATAAATTTCAAAAAACACTAGATAGTTTAAATATTGTACAAATTCTCCGTTGCATCATACAAATAAGTTACCAAACACTGGAGCTACATGCTTTCACAGATACGTCAGAAGATGCATATGATGCGGTCATAATTTACGATCAATCAACGTCCAGGGTGATCACGTAGTGCATATAGTTTGTTAATAATCCCGAGTCGCACCTCTTAAAAGATTGTCATTGTCTAGGCTGAAATTATGTGTAGCATTACTATATCAAAATTATATAAAAGTATAAAACAATATTTAACTATTAATATTCAGGAAGCTACTTTATGGTCAGATTCTACGATCATGCTATGGTGGATTAATATGGAACCACACGAATTAAAAATATTCGTGACGAACAGGGTATCTGATATTCAATCCATTACCAAGACTTTACAATGGAGACAAATTGCTTCTAAAGACAACCCTGCAGATCTGACGGACAGCAATCCAGAGGATGTTTACCGCAAGAGATCGTGTATAATCAATTGTGGTGGAACGGTCCGAACTGGCTAAAAAATTATAAGGAACATGGACGCATTTAATCGTACAATTGCTACAAAAAAAAACAAGCAATTACATCTTGGATTTTAAGAAAGCCAAATGTATATGTTATCAAACAATAGGAGACAAAATATTACTAGAAAGATACTCAAGTATTAGACCACTTAAAAGAAACGTCGCATATTTGTTGCGATTTATTATTTAAATACACGTAAAAAACTGAAAAAAATGAGCAAGTGTGTTTTAACAGTGGCTGAATTAGAAGACGTGTTACTTCGCCTAGTTCAACTGGCTCAAGGTACAATGTTTTTTCAAGGACATTGAAGATTTAAAAGAAAAAGTTGGTTCTGCAAGCGTTTTAATATCATTAAACTCTTTCATAGATGCCAACAATTTATTAAGAGTGGATGAAAGAGTAGCATATGCAAATTCACCGTACAACTCATATCTTCACAAAATTATTTGTTAAGCACGAGCACATCAAAAGTTTACCTGCAGGTGCTTAAGTTGTACTGAGCAATGTAAGAAAAAGGTTTTGGTCAATTGCTGCTAAAATAGTAATGAGAAAAATCAGACATGTATGTGTAATCTGCGCAAAAATAAATGTCAAAATTTCTAGTCAGTTTATGGGTAACTTACCCTCTCCGAGAGTAAACGCCGCCAAACCATTTACAAACACTGGTGTAGATTTTTGTGAAACATTCGAAAAGAAAGTTGTTCGTTTAAGGCAAAAAACTTTCATCAATGGGGTAGGTGGCGCAGTGGTATCGAGTTGGCCAATGGATCTTGAGAACCCTGGTTCGATTCCCACAGCCGACAAACAATTTTCACCAAATTAAATCTACCCCTGTGTCTCTCCCTCCACTAATATATTTAGCGGCCGTGATTTGATGGCTGGTAACCACACTTCACGAAAAGAAATATATCACTTACCAAGATCAGCTACGACAGAGTGCCACACCCAGTGATGGGTGAAAGACATGATGATAAATTTATTTATACTTTCATAAAAATTTCCGTTGCTGTATTGGCTACAAAAGCAGTTCATTTGGAACTTGTAACAAATCTAACAAGTCAAGCATTTCTAGGTGCTTTAAGAAGATTAATATGCCATAGAATAAAACATGCAAACCTATATTGTGACAATGTAATCAACTTTAGAGCATAAAATGAAATACACAAGATGTATGAATTCATAAATTTAAATCAAGTTTTCATACTAACTAAAATGGCTGGCGACTGTATCAACTTTCATTTCATACCACCATGTCTGGAGACACTTGGGAGGAATTTGGAAGGCAGCAGTAAAATCTGCCAAAACACTCTTAAGGTAGCTGCCAATGTTCATCTCACGTTTGAGGAAATGAACAGATTGTTAGCACAAATAGAGGCTTGTATTATTTCAAGACTCCTATGTTCAGATCCAGAGGAAGAATCTCTTCTAACTCCTTTACCCTCTTTAATCGGCGATGAACCTTCCATTATGCCTAATTCTAACGTTCCACAAACTGGTCCTACTTATTGGCAAAGGGTGCAGTCGATGTATCAACACGTTTGGAAATGTTGATCCATTGAATATTTATCAATGTTACGACAGCGTGTAAAGTGGCAAAGGGCAATCTGATCATCCCTTAAGCGCCAACAATCCAAGCCACCTGGAAACTGGACTACGTCACCGAAGTGGTAGTGATGGTGAAGTGCGAGTGGTCAGTGTAAAATCTGCAAGTGGGGTTACCAAAAGAGCAGTGCAAAGGGTGTGTGTGTGTGTGTTATCATTCTATCACAATTTAAAGACAAATATGTTAATGAATAAATAGTCTAGTTCGTAATAATTTCAAAGATTGTAAATGCATATAGTACATATACTTCTAAGCGGTCGGTTTTTGTTAAGGCAAAAGGACCAGATTTACTTATTTTATAGAATACTTTTGTTAATGACGGTACCAGCAGTGAGCGGAGGTGTGTGAGCGAAGTCAGTCAGTGTGTATGAGAACATTGTAGGAAAAGCCGTGTAAGTTAGAATTACGTGTCTAGTTATTGTCAATCAAATCAAAATTAAAATACAGTCCACATCAATGGTCACATATTCACATATCGACCTTCTTCAATCTTTTAATATTTACTTGATTTAAATTTAAATGAAATTTTTAAGCATCGTATCCTTACAACGTATTCATATTATTTTTTTCCTTATTTGCTGTATCTTCTTTTACATTTATTCTGATTGTTTCATGAAAAAAATTGTATATTTTATTATTTAAGTATTAAAATAAGTTTCATATTTACACAACACAGGATCCACTAGAGTTATACTGTTTTCAGTTTTCCTTATAGATGAATTAATAAGCTGTTTTAACGTATATATATATATAGTGGCGAGTTATAAATAGGAAAATAATGAAAAATACTTATATAATGCATTTTCATGTAAAAAAAAATCAGTGATCTCCAAATAAAAACATATTTTATGAGTTTATGACGAAATATATTATTACGTTCATAATTCGATAAGTTTGAATTTATATTTGATGTATTTTCATTCGTATACTTGTAAACACTAGTTTAAGGGTACTACTTTCCGCAAAAGTATAATTAAGGTAAATCATTGTTCCGTATACTTTGGAAAGAAACAGGTGGATATTTGTTAGCTTATCGGTAAGTTTCACTAGACATTGTTTATTTTATTCATAAATTGTACAAAAATAATTTAAACTACCAATTTACATTTTTTTAAATAGATAGTGGTCGTGGCAAGCACATTACACCAGCTCAACAACAAACAATTTTTCATTTGCGTAAAAATGGTTTGATACTTCAGGAAATTGCTAAGTAATTAAAGGTATCTGTAAATCCTTGCCATCAAGCTTTAAAGTACACGGAAAATTCGACTGATTTTTCAAATAAACCTCGAATTGCTAGACCTCGAAAAACTGCACCACGAGTTAATCGAATAATCCATCGTCGTTCCGAGGGGGATCGATTAAAAACAGCGGTTGAAATACGCTCTGAATTATTAAAACAAAGGATTGATGTTGGCGTTCATTTGGTTCGTCGACGTTTAAATGAATTTGGACTTCCAAGGAAGCGTAGCAAGAAAAAACCCTTAAATTAGTAAAAAAAATCACAAAGCAAGGTTACTGTTTGCAAAAGAACATTTGAATTGGACGCCTGCACAGTAATCAAAAATTATCTTTACAGATGAATCGAAGTTCAACCTATTTGGATCTGATGGTAAAGTGTACGTGCGACGACGAAAAGGCGAAGAATTTAGCAAGAAGTGTATAAAACCGACTGTTAAACATAGAGCTGGTTCTGTGATGGAAGGGCTGGAATGACCATGAATGGTCCAGGTATCATGGACCAACATGTTAATGTAAATGACATTTTGAAAAATCATCTTATACCTTATGCAAAAGATTATCTTGCAAAAGATTGGATTTTTCATGCTAACAATGATCCAAAACACACATCAAGGAAAGCAAAGAAGTATTTGACAGATCAAAAAGTAAATGTTATGACATGGCCAGCGCAGTCGCCAGACTTAAACCCCATTGAAATGATGTGGAATGATGTTGACAAAGTTGTAAAAGAGAAAAAACCATCTAACTTGAACGAATTAAACGATGTCATTGAACTTGCATGGAAAAATATTTCTATCGACAGATGCATAAGATTGATCCAATCAATGCCGCGCAGATGTGCCGAAGTGATAAAAAATAAGGGGGAACCCACTAAATATTAATAGTACATCATAAAATCTATAAGAAAAACACTTGTATAAAGTGGTTTTTAGAGAAGTTTGAAGTTTTATAAAAATATTTTGTCAATGTCCCTATTTGTAAGTTCGTCGCAAGTAAATACATTTTTGAATTTTGTTTAAAAATTTAGAAAAAAAATCAATATATATATGTATATATAAATAAAAATGTAATATTTATTGTTTGCAATTATTATTATTTATTTATTGTTTTTAATGTGGTTTCCCTATTTATAAGCTCTCCACTATATATATATATATATATATATATATATATAATGACTATGATTATATTTGTTTTTCATATACATATATTCTATTTATATTTATTTTTATATTATCACATTTTATTTTATTGCTTTACTTTATATCAAATATTTTTTATCAACTTGGACAAATTATAATTTAACTTATTTATTTATGTACTTATATAGATCATTTATTTATTTATTTATATAACGAGAAACCAATGACTTATTTTGTATATTATATTCGAATTATTTATTAATGTATTTTTCAGCTGTTTTCCCGAAGATGAGCATAGTCTCGAAATCGATCGCACATAGAATATAATATAAAATATTATAAATTCAGTTTGTCCTTCTTACAACCAACCTTCCTATAATATAATTATTACAAACTGACATGGAGTCCTTCATTACGAAAGTGGATTATAACTGTTGAAAATCTCTTTGATGGTAATGATTTCAGTCTCAGGAATCGCTGTGAGCAGGTCGTCAACATATTTGAATAAGAACGGAGTCTCAAAATTAACGTCGCGTAACACGCTGTCCAGCAAACAGTCCATTACTAAACATGAAGCGATAGGTGAAATTGGGCTACCCATCGCGTAGCCATGAGTTTGTGTGTACTACTTCCCATTGAAAGTAAAATAATCATGCGTATAGCAGATGACCATTTCCAAGAACTCGGCCTTCGGGATGTTTGTGCGACTTTTTATCAAACCCCATTTTGATTCTTGCAAGGTTAAGTCAAGGAATGTTAGTGAATAAACTGACAACATCGAGTGATATAAGAATATAACCTGGTGGCAGAGTTGTATCCGCGATGCTCTTAATGAGTTCAAGTGAGTTCCTGACATAGTATTTATCTTCATGGAAGCCTTTGAGAAGCAACATGTTTTGAGAGTTTCGTGCACGGTCCATCGTAAGCAGACACGATGGGCTTAACAGGCATACCGTCTTTATGAAGCTTGATTAGTCCATAAATACGTGGCGCAACAGCGTTATCGGATATAAGTCTGCGTATTGTGGTTTTATCGATGTATCTTTTGCTGAACATTTTTACACAATTATAATGTCAAAATACTGAACAACCTCACTTTTGTTAACATTTAATCTCTCTTAAAATATTTTCATTGTCCAAAATCGTCAATTATTTTAATTTATAATTCAATTTGCTTATAACACAATTTTGATTTAATGGATTATTTAAAAATGCTAAATAATGAATAACTTTTTAACTAAGCTTCGTATAACCGGCCCTAAGGAATTTAAAGGTACTTCGAAATTATTCTCATATAGCAACTTACAAATCAAATTTATTGGCAACGAAAACAACTTGTTAAACTTATAACTTTTTTGAAAATAAAAAATATATATATATTTTTTGTCATATTGTCATATTAGTTATTTATTTGGTTTATTGCAGCACACCGCGCCATCTATGAGATAAATTTTGTACTGACTAAGTGACGCTACCCGTGATATCACCAATAATCGTCATCGTTCTGAAGTAGTCCATGATAAAGTGAGACAGAACTACATTCGGTGTTGTGGACAAAAGTAGTGGGGTACTATTTCGGCCGGGTGGATTTTAGGTGGCGTGGCATTACCTCCTTTATTGTATGGGTTGAAGCTCAAATTAATTCCTAAATTATATCTTATTTATACACTAGTGCTAAACTAAATTGAAAATATTCGTAAGTAATATATAGACAACAATAAATAATAGTTTATCTACATGGAAGTGAAGTCCCGCAGTGCCTACGCACAAAGAACTACCCATTCTAAGTTAAACGGATCTCCATACATTAAAACATAAATCCTATATTTATATCTCATTCTAATTTGTTTTCAATTCGACAATCTAATAAAATGATGAATATTAATCTTGAAATATTTTGTCCTTATTTTGATGACACAATTTATTTTTTCTATTGAATTTGTAGTAATGTTAAGAAACGAATTGTTATGGTATTCATTATTGTTTTATGAAAATGGAATTTTGATTATTATTATTATAGATTTTGACTCTGTAACTACAAATAAGCACGGAATGCATAACTTATTATACTTGTTTTTAAAATTCACAGTCATTTTTTGTTTTTCCCTTCATTCAAGCGTTGCTTACGCCTTAATAAACAATGCATAAAATGATTATAGTAGGTAATGTTTTGTTCCTAAATATATTTTCTCTCGTCGCAAATATTTTATCTTTTGTAATACCAGAGCCATCTGTTGCTAAATATATGTATGCAGTATTTTAGTTCCTTAAATGGCCACTGTTTATTTCGAGGAAGTTTCAGTCAAAATTGAAATGTCATTTTTCGCTGAACTAAATAAAATTTGAACAAACTAAGAACGGTTATTCAAAGAGCGATAAAACATTATAACTTTGATATACAATCATCATTGTGAAAGCTAGGAATCGTTGGAAAATTAGGTTTGAAAGATAGCTTATGCTGACGACATCTTACTTGTCTTTGACGCCAACTCAAGGCAAGAAATAGAACGTAAGGCTGCTATCATTCTTCCGCAAATTAACACATGGGCGGAGATGAGGAAACTCTCCTTCTCTGCCAGCAAGAGCAACTATCTCCTTCTCAAAGGCAAACTGGCACGTAACCCACAAATCAAAATCTGCGAGTCCTCCATTAGACGACAAAGAGACATTAAGTACTTAGGGGATACCATCGACGACAAGCTGACTTTTGCTAAGCACGTAAACCTTACTTGCGAAAAGACCCGTAACATCTTCGTCGCTTTCAGAAGGTACCTCAAGCTTGGTTGGGGGCGTCCCCCGGACGGTCTCCTCACCGTATATAACGGAGCTATCATTCCTATAGTTACGTATGCCAGCACGATTTGGGGGCATCGGGCCTCCAATGCTAGAAACAGGAGGAGGCTTTACAGCACTACTGCATTTTGCAGTAAAATAATTGCATCAGCATACTCGTCAACGTCCAATGAGGCTACGCGTGTCCTCGCGGGCATCAAGCCACTGTACCTTAAAATTGAAGAAAGAAGGCCGAAGACCCGACTTAAGACTAACCTCCAAGCGGACTTCCTTGACGAAGCCGTTCAAAGAGCAGATTTCACTAACATCACTGCTCTAAGCAATCACCTTAACAAGCTGTCAATTGAAAAATGGCAAGCTGACTGGGACGAAACCGGGAAAGGGCTTGACACGTTCTCGCTCTTTCCTGATATCTCGCTCCGACTTGAGACCAAACTCCCATTCTCCAAGGCCCTCTCGGAAGTTTTAACCGGCCACGGAGAGTTCAACAACCATCTGAACAGAATTGGGACAAGGGCAAACCCAGATTGTACAAACTGCAGTGAGAGTAATACTTCATTACACCGAATCGTCGACTGTACACTCTACACAGAAGAGAGGAGGATAGTCAGAGATCTAATTCCTGACTTTGCCTTCACACCTGAACTGCTTATACAAAATCTTGCCGAAGAAGACATCACAACTAGCAGAGAAAACCCCTGCCCCTCTACCTTTGAGTCCTTAGAACCTTTTGCCACTCCCAAGAACCTTCCATAAACCCCGCAAGGGAACGTCGACCATGAAAAATTTCGCTTTAGAAGAAAGAAGTAGAGGACAGAGTCACCATGAGTGCAAAGGCACTCACTATTTTGTCTCCGGGGCGACTAAGTCCCAAAGAATGTTTTGATTTTAATTTTGGCTCCAATCGCTTGTTGAGCACATATGTAGAATACATTATATTTTGTTTTTTTTAGGTTAAGTTGTATATTAGAAATAAAGATTAGTAGTGAGGGTCAAAATACCTCTGTAGCGGATGAGGGGAGAGAAAGGGTGAGGCTGGTTGGTTGCCTTTCTCTCCTCTCTTCTTTTTTTTTCTATGTCTACCGAGTCTTGTGCGAACTGTGATAGCAGACAGTTTGGTTAGATTTGGGGCGTACGCTAGTGGTAGTGGGGCGAAGTGCCGTTGTGTTTTATTTTCGTTTTGCGATTGTAGGCGTGTTTGTGGATAGTTTTCCGCGGGGTTTTCGTGAGGGTGGTGCTTAGGCCGACCTGGAAGTTTTCCGGTGGAAGTCTTTGCTTGGTTTTGGGTTTCCGAGTGCGCGGGTACATTTCCCTAGCCCTTCAGGCTTAGGGGAATTGCGGAGGAAAGTCGAGTTTTTAAAACTCGAATTTTTTGGGGTTTTTGTGGGCCGATCGAGCATTTTCTGGGTGCAGCGGAAAGCTGTCGTTGGGGAGTTTTATTCGGGAAACTCAACTTTTTAGTTTTGTTTTTCCAGTCGAATTTTCCGTCCCAGCGGACTTGCTGTTGCCTGGAGGAAGCCGTTTTGAGGGTTAGTTTCTTTCACACGAGATTTTCCGGGGTTTTCTTTGGGGAGCGCGAATTTTCCGAGTGGGGGCTGTTTCTGCTACAGTTTGGTCACCTCAGATTTTCATTCGCAAATTTTCCGGGTTTGCCTTGGCATTTTCCGGAATTTTCCGAGTGGAATCGGTTGTGCTCGGCTGGGGCTACCGACTTCTGGGGCCAGTTTTTTATTCGTGAATTTTCCGGGCTTCCTGTGGGATTTCCGCGAATTTCTGGGGAATAGCATCAGTGTGAGTGACCGAGAGCGTGGGGTGTATGGCCGAAACCGGCCGAGGTGAGGCGGGGGAGCAGATGGAGGTAGCCATGGGGCCGCCGTTGGCGGTTCCCAGTGAGCAGGTACCGGGTGGCTCAGGAGGTACGAGGGACAGGCGAGACTCTGTGCAGAGTACCGCCAGTCAGTCTAGTCTACAAGCATCGCCCCTCCCTGGTACGGCTTCACCTCTGAGTGTTGCAGCCAGCAACCTGACTCCACCAGCATCTATTTGTTCACCCACAACAGGGCAGAGGCGTCCATCCTCTTCCCCACTCATGCAACCTCCGCCAGTTCGGGTTAAAGCAGACGCGCGAAAGCCGGCTGCCCGTCCTTCTGGCAGCACCGGAGCTGATCGAACCTCTAGCTTACGTCCTTCTTCGGCTGTCAGCCCGGCACTGGCCACACCCGTATCTTCCTTGGGACGGTCTTCCATTCCTCCTAGGGACTCCACTACGCCTGTCTCCACTCCAACTGGAGCGCGTCCCAAACGAGTCCAGGACTCTACTAAATCCGTCACGTCCCCGTCGTCACTCCCCAAACCCCCCAAGAAGCAACATCTTGCTCCTCCTCTCCCTGATGTGTCCTCCCTTGACTCATTTCCGCCACTCCAGCCCCCGAGGAGACGACCATCTTCTCCTTCGCCTCCTGAAAGACTGAGAAGCGCCTGGGACTTCATCTCCCCTCCGCTGTCACATGCCATTGCCCAGCCTGATGAAGAAGAGGAACGCATTTGGTCTGACGCCGATATTCTCGGCGAAATCCTACGACTGCTACCTCGCGCCGACTCCATCACTCATGCGCTCATCATTGCTGGGACCTCCGGGACTATGGCGCAACTAGACACGGCGATTTCTCGCTGGATCGAGGCCACTCTGCCTGTTAGGCGACCTCAACGCACCTTTTCTGGCCCTAGGCCTCCTACGGCCCCACCACCTCTGCCGACCTTGCGCCGGCAGTTACGAGTTGCCGCTTATAAACGCTGTCAAGATCTCTTTGTGAAGAAGAGATCCGATCTAGCTGTCAAGCTACTCGATGGGACCTCCTTGCTTCAAGATGAGGTTCTCCCCACATTCAAAATGTAGAAGCACTTTACAGGGATTTGTTTAGCTCTACAGTGACCCTCAAAGACGAACCTGTTGGTTCCTTCCCTCTTAGGAAGAGCATCAGTAGACCCGTTTCGGAGAACGAGATTTCTTCAGCCATTTTAGGTTGGAGGAACTCGGCCCCCGGGCCTGATGGCATCTCTATCAATCAGATCAAGAATTGCCCACGCCAGCTTCTTGCTGTGCTCTTTAATATCATTCTTTACCGCGCCTACACTCCTTCATGCTGGCGAGCCAGCCGTATTGTTTTAATTCCGAGAGAGGGCAACCGCCTGTATCCAGCTAACTGGCGCCCCATCACTATTGGCTCTGCGGTGCAGCGGCTCCTGCACCGCATACTCGTCAAGCGCCTGCAAATAGCCGTTACCTTGCATCCTCTTCAACGCGGCTTCCGCTGTATCGATGGCTGTCTGGCCAACGTTATGCTGCTCGACCACTATATCCGATCTCGCCGACATAGTGATAGACGATCATTGGCTGACAGAAGAAGTTATGGAAGGCCAAGAAATTGATCCGGAATTGAAATATCTACTGAAATGGAAGAAACAAAACCGCAAACCAACCTGGCAAGAAGTTGCTCGACACTCGAAAACCGTAAAATCGTATTGGGTGCAGTGGGACTCCATTGTTATAGAAGATGAAGTACTGAAACGTATCCTGGAAGATCCTGAGTATACGGAGCAAAAGATGCAGATCATAATCCCCAGGAAAATAGTACCGGAGGTACTGAAGGAGATTCATGATGGACACTTAGGAGTTATGAAGACAGTTCAGAAGCTGCGAGAGCGATTTTACTGGGTTAATTGTCGAGAAGACGTGAAGGAGTGGTGCAAGAAGTGCGTAGTTTTCGCTGCCAGTAACGAACGGCAAAGATGTCGGAGGGCCCCATTGCATCAATACAATGTTGCTACTCCGTTTGAAAGACTCGCCGGTGACAACATCGATTGCAAAACCAATGAAGCTCGAGCTCGACGAATTAATCAACAAGATCCGGAAACCACCTTTGACGAGTTCATGGCCTCCTATTCTACGGGTCATAAAGTACGAAATGGTGTGATCAAAGAACAACAGGGAGACCTATTCAAAGTGCCTACAGAATATTCATTGGCGCATTGTGTGGCACAAGATCTACAGATGTCTCGAGGAATCGCCGTGGTTTTTAAGAATAACCGAAACAAGCATTTTTTTACCTGGTGGCCAAACATCTGTCCCACGAGAAACCAACTTATCGCGCCATCTAGAACGCCCTATGTGATCTACGAGGTGTGCTGCTCGATCAGGATATTCTAAAACTAGCTGTACCAAAGTTAGGCTGTGGCCTTGATGAATTGAGCTGGAGAATTATAAGAAACCTGCTGGAAACTATTTTCCAATATGCCGGAATTGAGATTCTGGTGCGCAGCTATAATCCCTGTGGTTCAACAGTAGCGAAAAGAACTGTGGACTGTTATTTCCATCAAACGTCACGATGCTCGCGGGGATCAACGTGCAGATATCGGCACGGCGCAGAAAAGTTTCGGGACGAAACATCCTTAAGGAGGGGGCAGTGTAGCGTGTACGGCCCTGTTCCGTCTGGAACAGTCGACGCGTCATAGTCTACAGCGCATTCACAGCTGTCTCATACGCAATAGACAAGACCGAACCTGTTCGCTCTGCGTCATGCTTCTACCGTGTTCCAGAGGCTCTCGTATATTCTGGAAAATCTTGTTCCAGTATATAAGGGACAGTTTGGGCCGGCAAGGGCATTCTGTATCCAAAGTGTGAACAGTGCAAGTCGTTGCTAAATACTTTGTTGTGAATATAAATACGTGTTCAATATAAATATATGTCTTTGTAGTTGTACTGCATTAGTTTCGTTTTAAAATAAATATTTTGTTAGTGTTTTTCATTACTCGTGTTTTATTTAATAATAAACTTCACCGAACCCGAAATTGTAATAAACGTTACAGTATTTATATTAAGGACTTTGTTTTGAGTTGTGAAATTGTTTTTCTGTACCACGTCGTTAACAACGGTCAATAATGGACTATTATTGACCTAGGTAAATAATGAGAACTGTAATTTTTCAAAGAAATTCAAGCTTCAGACTTTATTTACCTTATCAAATGCTAGGAAAGTATTACTTCTGAATTTAAAATTGCCGCCTAATTTCTTCCACGCAAGAATCAAACCAGCATTAAAAAATAGTAAATAATCAAGAAATATATATTACAATTGTTTGTGCGTTTTCCCGCGCTTTGCGGAATTGAGGCGAAGTGAGTCCCTGCGCTGGCAATACCACAGGTTTTGTAGTTCCCACTTGTGTGAGTCATTGCTGATATCCCACTTAAACTATTATATTTCAATTTTCCAACGCGAGCCAGATATAGTATATGCGGGTTACTAACAAATTCATTATAACGAATTAGTTGAATTTTAATATTACGGGAAACTGAAGTTTTCAATGATAACACTTTGGCTATGATACAATTCTGATGTTAGTCAGAAATAGCTTCAGTGTCAAAAACTAACTCGGAATAATGAATTTGTTGGATTTTAATTTTGCAATGAACAAATTTCCAATATCACAACTTATAGTCAGAGTTCTGCCGAAAAATGATTAACTGTCCTTGCTTAACAATCTCAGGTCAAACCTGGACGCGATCAATTAGCACCGTCATTCAATATGCTGGACAATCGTACCCGCTCAACAATCTCAGCTTAAACTTGGACGCGATGAGTTCACCAAAATCAGAGCACAGAACCTAGATTCCACCGTATATGCTGACAGTCGTAAATAACTCAACAATCTCAAGTCACCTGGACGGGATCGTAATACCAGAACCAGAGCACAGAAACAAAGCTTCTAAGACCGGTTAGAGACCATACTCTCGCCGGAATGCTAGATTGTCATAAACGCACAACAATCACAGATTAATCTGGACGCGATCGTCTATCACGACCAGAGCACTAGAGCAGAAGTTTTTAGCTGAACGAGATCGGAATCAAGTTCCTCGATTCGAACTCAAACTTGCATATTTAACCTAATTACCTCACCGACGTTCCTACCCTCTCCAAATCAAAACTACCACCTCTACCGTAAAGAACCACCCCTAAAACGCATCAACAAATCGCGTATCTGTAACTATGTCAAAATTGCGTCCCCGTTACGTCACATCCACCCACACCGTTTCTTAAACATGGAACCCTCTCCCCAGATTTTTCGTTGTCTCAAGATAAACATAAAGCTACTACAGCAAGAAAATTAGATTTACCGAAGGGAACATAAAACTACTACGTCCACATCGTTATTCCTGGGTTATGTCGAACGTAGTTCTTAAATTAAAGTCAACATGCATGTTCAAAATTATTTTTTTAACTAAGACTACCTCCCCATAAGTGGGAGGCCTCCTTATTTTGTTTAATCTCCTGAAAAGTACAGTAAATCGAATTTTCGCGATTACGTCGCCATCTATCATACTTACAAAAAAAAAGTTAAGTAAATTCTTCTTATTTTTTACAAGGAATCCGAATTTACAATCAAAAACAGGGGTTCCCATTTTAAAAAATGAGTTGCCCTTGTTATAGCGATTTAATTCATTTTTGCGTAAAATGTTTTGGTTTCGAAATATTTGCGGAAAACACGTTATATGTAAATAAATAAATATATCATCACGCCTTTTACCCGTTACTGGGTGTGGCACTCTGTCGTAGTAGATCTCGGTAAAAGATATATTTCTTCACGTGAAGTGCGGTTACTAGACGTCAAATCATGACCCCCAAAGATGTTGTAAATTTAACGTAGTGAAAATTGTTTGTCAGCTTTGGGAAACCCACAGGCCGATTAAATACCACTGAGCCACCTACCCCATAGTTTATTTTAAGAAATACTATTCATCAGGATCCGTTAGATCCTAGTTACTTATCTAATCAAAATAACGAAATGTCATTTAATTCTTGTCAGATGTGTGATGTTTTCAGCTTATTTAATTTTTACAAGTTTGAGTGAGAAATTTTATTTTTGATATTTCAGGGGATCACTAAGCGTAACTAAAAGTTAAAGCGAATTTTGAATATTTTATAGTTTCAAACATTCTGTAAGTATTTACATATTTTAAAGATGTTATTGATATCTCTTTAACTTCATAGATAAATTTTTCGTAGGTCATACTTGAAAATTTTATTTTGAAATGAATGAATATTTGTTTCTCGAACACAGTACACTCTTGCAGATATTAGAACATGAGTTTCAGGCTAATTTCAGTGATGAAATACGAATCATGTAGCATAAAAAATATTTACTTATATTTCAATTATATTTATTGGTTAAATGACATACGAAAATGCACGCCAATTTTGTCAAATGGGACTATTTTATTTTGTTAAAAATGTCCAAAGATTGTTTGTTATTTCTTCATATGTTACAAGTATTGATTCCGCAGGTCAATTACAATTAGCAAATATTAAATTGCATAACATTCAGTCACACTGGAATATTTTAATTTATTATTATTTTTAATAATAATACTAGATGGAGAAACATATTTTTGGGAGAATGTAAAAAATGAAATCGTTCCAAAAAACTAGATGCCTACAGAATGAAAAGAGATCAACAACATGTAAACCAAAAGAAGCTAATAGGCAAAGAAAAATAAACTTTAAGAGAGCGAAGCAAAGAGATGAAGACAAAAGAGGAAAAAAGAAACAAAAAGAAAGGTAACCAAAATAAGATAATCTGAATTAGCACATGGAACGTGAGAACAATGCTGAAGGCAGGGAAAATTAAAGAAATAAGCGCAGAACTAAAAATATATAATGTACAAATAGCAGGTCTACAGGAAACGAGATGGAAAGGAGAAGGACAAATAGATAATGAAGAATACACATTGCTGTACTCAGGAGACAAAAAGCAAAGGCAGAATGGAGTAGCCTTTATGATATCGAATATAATGAAAAATAATATAATTAAATTTAAACCAATAAATGAACGATTAGCATATGTACGAATAAAAGCAAACCCAATCAACATATCAATAATAAATGCTTACGCCCCGACCGAAAACGCAAAGAACGAAGAAAACGAGAAATTCAATGAGAAAATAGAAGAAGAACTAGAACAAATACCAACAGAAGACGTAATTATAGTAGTAGGTGATATGAATGCGCAAATAGGCAAAAAGGAGTATATAAAAGAAGTAGCAGGACTGTACACAATACAGGAAACATCAAACGACAAAGGTCAAAGGATATGCAATTTCGCAATAAGAGAAAATATGGTCATAAGAAGCACAGAACATAAATATCCCTGGCAGCGCTAGATAACATGGATGTCGCATGACCAAATATATTACCCTCAAATAGACCACATACTCATATCCAAAAGATGGCAATCATCAATAAGAGTTGTAAGAACATACAGAGGAGCGAACGCTGATTCAGACCATTATAAGGTAATAGCAACAGTACTGCAGAAAATTAAAAAAATACACAAAAGCAGGAAAACGCAAACGAAATGGAACACAGGAAAACTGAAGACAGAGCAAGGAATTAGAGAGTATAATGAGAAAATAGATGCAAATATAATGGGCAATGATTTGGGAGAGGAAAGTGTTGAAGAAGAATGGGGTAAAATTAAAGAGGGCATAGTAAAAGCAGCTGAGGATACCCTAGGAGCAAGGAGAAGAGAAAAGGTAAAGGAGTGGTACAACGGAGAATGCAAAGCACTGTCAGAAAGAAAAAGTAGAGCTAGGCTAAAATGGATATAAACAGAAAAAGAAAGCGACAAAGAAGAATACAACAAAATAAGGAAATAATGCAGTCGAGAATTAAGAAGTATGAAAAGAAAATGGATGGAAAGAAAGATAGAGGCAATAGAGGATGTGAGAACGAATAAGAACACAAGACACTTTTATCAAGAATTAAGGAAACAGAAACCTAAGAACAAAATAAAGATAACAAGCATGAAAGATATAAACGAAAAATACCGAAACGGAATTCAAGAAAAACAAGCGTGGGAGGAGTATTTCAAAGAGCTTCTCAATGAAAGAAACCCAAATACAGAGAAAGAGAGAGGGAACGGAGAGAAAGATGACGAAACAGAAGAGGAAGTGGCGGCAAAAGAAGAAACAACGCAAGAACTAACACTAAAAGAAATAAAAGATATAATTATGAAGAGTAAAAATGGAAAAGCGCCGGAATAGATGGAATAAACATGGAGCTCATAAAGTATGGAGGAGACGAAATAATCACGAAAATGCATAAATTAATAGCACAAATATGGAAAGAGGAAAAAATGCCACAAGAATGGGAAGTAGGACAAGTGATAACAATATACAAAAAAGGAGATCCGGAAGAATGCAAGAACTACAGGGGAATAACGCTCTTCATTCACATAAAATACTATCAACAGTACTACAGAGAAGGCTAGCAAGGGCAACGAGTAATAAGATAGGATAGTACCAGTATAGGTTTGTAAAAGGTAGATCGACAATAGACGCGATACACATACTGAAACAAATTCTGGAAAAACACATAACGCTAAAATAACAATAGAGATACTATTATAACGACGCGACTCGCTTTGCCGATTTTTATATAACGCGGCTTGCTTGTCACACTTACAATCAACCATACGCTCCCTAGGGGGGGGGGGGGGGAATGAGCCCGGGTGGAACGGTTGAACCGCGGCTAAACTCAGTGAAGACGGGGTGAGTCGGAGAAGGGGTGATAAATCACAAATTGATGGGCGCCAGGCGGCCTGAGCCGCGACCGGTTCAACAAGAGTCTGACGGCCGACGAAAATCGGGATACGTTCCAGGAAGGGGATACGAGGGTGCACAAAATTACTAGCGGCTAGTGCATAGAGTGGATAATATAGTATATTAAATTAATAAAATAACAGGAAAGAGAGTTTTCCGTACAGTAACTTAACAATAACAAAAATGGAGTTGAACAAGAATTCCAATCAAGGCGTACAGGTACAGAGTAATTAACGCAAGGGAAACTAGCGCAGCGGGTCGCTGGGTCCTCCCGATAGTATGTAGGACTGCGGCAGTTAGTCAAAATACCTATAGGAGCACAAGGCGCGATAAAGACGTATGACGGGTCGATGGTACCAACGATCGCGATACGGGCGCCGAAATTACACAAAGCGCAGGCCCTAGCCACTATCCGACGTACTAGCTACGCGCTACGTAGGGACAACTTGTTAATACAATACTAAATTACATACAACGTTTTCTGCCAATTGCAGGAACAACAAAATAGATACTAACATAAAATAAATGATTATAGGATATAATATGAGAAAATGGCTTAGCCGTGACAATCGCACTGTTGACTGGTAGGTGGTGGAATACTGAGACTGCTGGGCTGATTCGGTACTCTGGCGGACAATTACGAATCGCTCCGAGATGGATCGTCGCCGTTAAGTTTCAAGATGGCGTCAACTTCAATTCAGCCGGAAGATGGTGAACAAATTACGCACGTGAACATGATGCGTAAAATAAATGCTTCACTTGGCGTGAACTTCGCACACTTCCACAGTAAGGTTCCAGAGTAGAAATCACAACACGCACGATGTGTGCCAGAGCCACACAGATTATACAGACTTCGACAATTCGAAAATTCTCAAATAATCCAACAACAAGGATTAAACCAAAAGAGAACAACAAAGATGAATAAAAACTGAGTTCTTGGGCGGTTTTTATGTAAGATATTATAATCTTGATCGATTTGATCCTGAACAATATTCGACGAAAATACCAAATTTTCACTTTCCAATGCTACCTTTAATCCAATACAAATTGTATAAATTTTACGAAGCAACTTTTCGCAAAACTCAATATTTAAAGCAACACAACTTCTCGATCACGATTCTAAATTTTCAATGGCTGTTAAAAGACGAAAAACCCGTTAAAGTCAGTAATATCCAGAAAATTCATGCATTCGTTAATTACAATTTAATTGCAATGAGGGCCCAAAATCATGAGATTTCTCGAAATGCGCTCCCGTAAATAGGGTTGCATGAACAAGGCGAAATAACAACGAGAAGGATAGCTAATGAAGGAATGAGACAGCGAAAGCAGATAAGACAGAACAACAGACAACTTTATCGGCCGAGAAAAATGGCTAAATCGAATATCAAATAAATGTACTCTATAATTAATCTTTAATGTAAGCAAGGATTCTAATTTTAATAAAACGAGCTATAGGAAAAGTATTTGTGCTTAAAATAAAACTATATCTGTATACACCAAACTTCAAAACAATTGCTGGAGTAACAACATTTGATGAACGCGCGCCAACTTCATCGCGTACTGTCACTAATTAACGAACATTAACAAAATGTGATTAACCTAAATATAACTAGCACAAATAACATTTACGTTAGGTTAAACAATACAAGAACTGTTGTAAGTTACTATTATCAAAATATTAAATAATAATCTGTGACGAATGTAATGAAAACCAATTTTCAGACCGAGAAATGAGCAGACAAATTTTGAAATGATACAAAAATTACAAAAGCGAAAACTAATCGTTACACTATTTATTGATTTTCAACAGACCTTCGACTCGATAAACAGAGAAAAACTGATGGTGGCTCTAAGGGAATTAAAGATAGAACCTAAATTGAGATTATTGATAAAAATGTCAATGGAAAACTCAAGAATATGCGTGAAGACTGGAAACGGGGACACAGAAGAATTCAATATAAACAAAGGTGTGAGGCAGGGAGATGCACTATCGGCAACGCTCTTCAATATAGTAATTGAGCATATAGCAAAGAATATAAATAAAAATTCAATTAGAAGAAATGGTGGGCAAATTATAGCGTACGCAGATGATGTTGTAATCATAACAACAACAAGAGCCATAATGAGAAACATGATAAGGTAATTAGTATAAAAAGGTAATAAAATTGGATTAAAAATAAACGAAGACAAATCGAAAATGATGCGATATGGCAAGCATAAGCAGAACAACAAAATAAAAATAGGAAATCTCGAAATCGAGGAGGTTGAGAAATACAAGTATCTAGGTGTAATGATAACAAATACAGGAGACAGAGAGACAGAAATAAAAGAAAAGGTTTTTGCGACAAACAGAGCGTATCACATACACAAGGGCCTGCTGAAAAATAAAATATTAACAAAAGCAACAAAAATGAAATTATATAAAACATTGATAAGACCGCTGCTACTCTATGATGCGGAGACGTTAACAATGACAAAAAAGAGGAGGAACAATTGAGAGTAATCGAAAGGAAAATACTAAGAGGGATACTGGACCTAATTAAAATAAGTGAAGATGTATACAGAAGAAGAATGAACAGTGAGATACTAGCAGAGATAGACGGCGAAGTCATTGTAAGAAAGATTCAGCAACAAAGAGTAAGATGGCTGGGGCATATATGGCGGGCAGGAGATGACGCAATGATACGTAATATCTTGACATGGGACCCGGGAAGAAAAAGAAAAGGAAGACCTAGGTCAACGTGGACATCTGAAGTCAAGGAAGACCTGAAAAATGCGGGAGTTACCAACTAGAAAGAGAAAACAGGAAACTAGGAGATATGGAGAAGCATAAGTATGAAGCAATATTAAGAAGAATGAAGGGCTGATCCCCCAGTAAACAGGATCTAGAGAGCTTCTTGAAGCGGCTCTGCCCCCACGGGGGCGTTTGAACCACTATATATATATATATATATATATATATATATATATATATATATATATATATATATATATATATTTTTTTTAATATTTCTTTTAACGACTTAAATGTTGAACATTTGGGCCTTACGTACATCTAGAATTAAAAAAAATACTCTAATTGAAATAATCCATTTATTTATATTATTATTTATATTCTACATAGAAAAAAAGAAAGAAACGGTCACCATTGCGCATGTTGCTCATTTTACACTTCAATCGCGATATAACGCTAAAATAGAAACTTTTATTAAATTGTGGAAAATGTTTTACAAAAGACACATTTTAATTATTATTTTTAGACTTCATACAAAATACATAAATTGAATTGGTAACTAAAGCCGTGTTATAGTGGTGTGATGAACAGTGGAAGTGCGAGGCAGGATGTCCAGAGCTATCCAGTCCGGCGTGGCTGTGTGGTTAGCCTGACCGGCAGCGAGCATGCTGGCTGCGGCTCTAGATGACGCACACTCCATTTCAGCAGACAAGCGCTGCAACATATCAACACAACAAATTACTGCAAAATATTCACATAAGTTACCCTTAGTTTAAAACAGTGAATTTATTTATTTATTTACGCTGCTCTGTACAACATGAACTTTACCCAAATTACAGTATAGGAAAGGGGAAGAGAGCAGATTCAATAATGAAGTATATTCAACCACAGGCCGTAACTTATTTACTGTTTGAATTAAGTAAGAAAGTAAGTAAGTAAGTAAGTAAGTAAGTAAGCATTATAGGAGACTTCTTGTTCTTCATCATCATTCTCAATATAGTGTAAAACACGTTGAATTGCAATGTTTGTGATTCTACGGTAAGTCTTTTATACTATTTATTTTATTATTTGCAAGTTTATGAAGTATATCATTACTAAGTCATATGTGGTATGTATAAGTATTTATCATCATCAAAAATCAATCCTATGAAACTGTTCTAATCTTAAAATAATACATGTTGGCATAAAGTATGATATTGTTCACGATGTCAGTATGAGGTACATTCAATCCCCTCACTCGGGGCACTTTCAACCGCTGGTTAAATCAGCTTCATACCTTGGTCAGAAAAAAGTTAAATTTATTGAATTACATATCATATTTCAGTTCGTAAGAAAATATAAAAATAAGACTAATAGAGCCAATATACATATAGATGAAAATAGTATTAAGAATGTTAATGGGATGAAAACTGTTTGTCGATTGTTGGAATCAAACTCAGGTTTTCAAATCCACAGACCGACTCGATACCACTCAGCTACCTACCCCAACATACGTTATCTAAGTATGTATTTAAGTGCAACATTAATTGATATTCTAAGCTCTCGTTCTGGTTAATTAGTTTAGATTCTGCTGTATATTTGACAACGTAACATTAACTGTCAATTCAAGGAAATAATTCCGCTATATTGTTTATGTATTTAAAAATGTTGTAGTGTTTTATACGTCACAAAATGAAAATATTATTGAAGTATAGATATCAACGTTTAATGTATAGTTTGCATTTTAATAAATATACAATGACTTGGTTTGTTTTTAGGGTCCCTAGCTAGATCACCGTTGCTATTAAAAACAGCCAATTTACGAATCGAAATCATCCAACTAAGCTCAATTTTAAACACGGTCGTAAATAAAACATAATTAATCACCTTAAATATTGTTATTACCAATCTAAAGGCAGGTTGTTTACCTCATTTGGGTTCTGTAACAAGTCTTGGAGCGTGTGGACAAGACACGAGAACGTGGGTCTGCTTGACGGCCGCTCGCACCAGCACCCGCGCATCACTTGGTAGCTGCACACATAAACACCGCTCATACAATGTCACACACACTATGTACTCGGCTCTTACATTTCCCTTGTGGAGTACTCGGGCCGCTCCAAGCGGTAGCCACTCGCCAGCTTCCGGTAGAAGCGAAAGTCCGCCTCCAGCTCGGCGTACGGGGTCCGCGCTAGGCTGAAGAGCTCCCACAGCACTACGCCGAATGCCCACACGTCGGACTGTGTGGAGAACGTCTTGTCTCGGATAGACTCGATCGCCATCCACTTGACCGGTAGCGGACACTGTTGGAACACATACAATACTTGCAGCTGCACACAAATAACACTATACAACTATGCTCACTTGAGATGTCTTCTTGTAATAACCACTAGAGCTTAAAGTCTTCGACAGCCCAAAGTCACTAATCTTCACCACGTAATTTTCATCAAGCAGAACATTTCTCACCGCTAGGTCTCCGTGCAGGATCTGTTTGGAGGCGAGGAACTCCATACCTCGCGCCACTTGCAGCGCCCAGCGCAGCAGCTGCAGCGTGCTAACGTCGTCCGAACCACGACTAGCCGCGTCTAATTCAAACAGGCACAACTCTTGCAAATGGTTAATATTTAATATTTACACTTAAACAGATCGATTCTGAAGAGTTTTTTTAGCTAATCTTCAATTTTGGCAAACTAACCTTTCTCAAATCCGATATAGAAAAGTTTTTCTAAATCACATTTTAAAAAGATCATGGTAACAGAATTATATTTAGGTTTATTGAAATTATTTAGCGAATATGGTGTAGCATAATTTGTCTTAATCAAAATTTAAGATTACTAAAACTTTTTAAAGAATCGGGCTGTATATGAATACCTTGTAGGGAATCGTTGTCATCATCGGGGAAACAAATGAGTTCTGTATCTGGATCTATTAAATTGACAAAATTACAACGATTTGCCCTGAGATAGTTGCCGAGGCTGCCATGTTCACAATATTCAATTACAACAAGCAGATTTCCTGAAAAAGTTAGTGTGAAAATTCAAATATTTATATGAATTAGATTTTCTGTTTACCTTCCGCAATTTTGTCTGTACACGCACCCAACAGATTGATCAAGTTGACGTGCTTCTCAAGATGACTCATTATTTTAAGTTCACATATTAAAGAATTTAATTCAATCATGTTACAATTCCGGTGAAGCATCTTGACAGCAACAGTTTTTTCTGATTCTCCGTCAAAAAAATTTGTAACTGTTGCTTCGACCACAAGTCCAAAATAACCTGAGCCCAAATTACATCCTGCAAATAAATTAGATTTAGTTGTTTGTTATAAATTAATATATAAATGCTTACCTAGTGCAATTAAATTTCTTGGAATTTCCCATTTTGTATCATATGACAGCAACGCAGCTTGCTGGGATATGTTTAAATATGTATTTATTCGTAATTCTCCAGCTTTAAACTTAATGAAACCAGCTTCATTTAATACTTTTCGCAATTTCTGTACAATAAATATTCAGCTAAGTATCACTAATTTCAAATTAATTTTAAAACTGTACCTTGTATTTATTTGTCCTTCTCGCTAGTAAAACTGGTGCGACAATAATCAGAATAATCAAAAAAATTACTATTCCATAATAGGGAATGAATGAAACTGAAAATAAACATGCAAATCCTTGATTTTAGATATTTGATAGCATAAACCGAATTATTAAATATTTAAAAAGTAGGTTCGGTACTCCCAAGGTAGGGGTCAATGCATGCCTGCTAACATTTGCATGTTTAATTCGCGAGATATAAATAATATTTTGAAAACGAATGTATTCTGATGATAAAACAAAAAGTAAGATATAGTTCACCTGATGACGATAGCAGATTTTGCGCTATCGAAACGTTGTGTTATAAATTGTTAAAAGTATTTTTTCACTAATAAAGATAATGGAAGTTCAAAATAAATTGGTTTTAATTCATATAGTTTGGTGATGCATTTAATTAAATTTACTATAAGTACTACAAATATTTTGATTGCGCCCGAGTTTACACAGTACCTGTCTGCAAACGTAGGTTGGCGGAGCGAGAATCTCGTCCAAATGGATTTTCTGCTATGCAAGTGTAGAGTCCAGCGTCAGACCGCTGTACATAGTAAATAGTGAGTTCTGAATTGTCAGCAGCGAAGCCAATGTGCTGACCAAGTCTTTGTACTTCAGTGGTATTCTGTAAAGGTAATTATTTCTAACATAGGGAAAAATCTTTCAGAATTCATATATATATATATATATATATATATATATATATATATATATATATATATATATAATTATTATTTTATTTGTATTTCTGTCCTGATGAAGGTATTTGTTTAAAATACCGAAACGTCGAGTTTTTTGAATTTTAAATATATACAGAATTTAAACCAGAAGCCCCCTTTTATTTGTAATTATTTCTGTTAGAGATTGAATGTATCGGGACTGGTTGGTGTACCTTCAACCAGGTGATCACGGGTTTCGGATCACCGGCAGCAGAACATGTCAGGTTCACGGTGTCCTCGAGTGCCACGGTGTTTTCTTCTTGCTCTTTCAAGATACTAGTTACAATTCTGGGCTTTTCTCCTTCTAAAATTACCATAATTATTTATTATTAATGTTAATTAGTATTTCATGAAGATAGAATATTAACTTACTTTTAACCAAAATATGTTTCGTTGTATAATTTCTTCTATTTGTAGAATAAAATACATTACATGAGTAATTTCCTTGATCTTCCTCCGTTATGTTGTCAATTTTTAAAATGATTTCACCAGTTGTATTCTTTACACCTCGAATATATTCTATGTTCAAGATCTGTGCGATATAAAATTCATTAAAAAAATCATAAAATAATTATTATAAGCAGAACCATTACTGGAATATATGTATGGTTTGGTGCTATCCAGGACATTTGGAAGCCAATATTGTGGTTAACAGCCACTTTACATCGTAGAACTAACGGTTGTCCAATGTATGCGTAGTCGTATGTCAAATTCTGTATGACTGGTCTTCTTACACCAAATTGATCTACAAATAGAAATATATCTACTGAGTGTTGGGCGACTCCTCCATGGACTGATACTCGGCAGACCGGTATAGGCCCGATTAGTCAGGCGCACAAATTCAATTTGTTTGTAATGTATGTAAGTTGAAAGTGTATGCTCACAAATATTGAGATTAGTGTATTATTAAATATGCATACCTACTTCTTTTATAATGTAAAAGTTAACAGTCAAGTTACATTGTATTTTGCATAACATTTCTTTCTAAGGCAAGTTTCATATTAAATGTAAATATACAAGTATATTCGAAATTTTCATTTGTTTTTATTTCGTAGAGGTAAATAAGTATATTATTTGTCCAAAATAAATAGAAACATGGACATTTAACATGGAATAATATATTGTAATATTTGTGAGGAAAGAGTTTTGCAAGGGCCCTTGCCTACGTTTGTTACATAAATTTTTTTCAACATTAAACGTGAAATAGTTGTTTGTGTATTAAGAGCGTAAAGTGTTTCTTTGTTATTCGAACACAATAATAATAATACGATGGCATCTTAAAATCATTAAAAAACGTTCTGTCAATATGACAAGTTTCTGTTTTGTTTACATCTCTGGTAACTATTGTAATAAGCGCGCATTTATTATCTTTTTCGCGCGTTGCCACTGGAGACGCGCGACAAAGATATTTTTCGATTGCTCTACAGAAAACGTCAACTTTACGATGCCAAATGAGAGCGCAATTGTCAAATTTTCATAGCAATCGTAGAAAAATTACATTTTTACTATTGCGATACAAGAAATTTAATAATTATTATATTAAATCAAAGGAGTTGTATTTGCAAATGTCAAATGGCTTCTTGAGTCCCCATGTCAAATGGCGTTTCCCTAACTCAATTTAGTCGTGATAGTAACCGTTTGTCATTTTCACAAGTAATGTTGAAAAAAATATATTTATTTTGCAAATAATTGATAAACATTTATGTTACCTAATTGCATATGATAATAGTCATCGACACATCTTATTCACTACAAATCTCTTTATTTTATGTTCACAAATGAAATAAAATCGACTGTGGTAATAAATGAGGTAGGTAATTTATATTAAATAAAGTGTCTAAATAATGCTAATGATAATTTACAACACTGCGATTAAAATGTCAACAAATTCAGAGTTGCTAGCCGAAATCAGAATCGAAGCCGTTAATTGAAAGAACCTAAAAAAAAATAAGAACTGAAACTAAAACGCGCCGAAATTTAAAACAAATACGAAGCCGCAACCGAAAGCAAAACCATTTTTATTTATCGGATAACCGCATTATACAAAATGTGTGTGTGTTTTTTTAAATATAATTAAACGTAAATTGTAAATTAGTATCTTTAAAATAATTCACAAATATTGACTTTAATGCAAATTGATTGAATTCATTCCGCGAGCTTGACATGCTGTATGTGTTTGTTGCTGTACCTGGTAAAGAATAAACCGCTGATAAGCGCTGAACGCTGAAACCCGCTGACCCATAGTTAATATCCTCTGATATATAGTAAATAATATCAAATTAAACCAGACCAGTAATATTTAATATATTTTATCCCAGAATTGTGACCTGCTGATCCATGGTTGATGCCCGCTGATTTGAGATGATGCTAATTACAGTAATGTAAATGGTGACATCCGTCTCATTAACTGTATGCACGTGTTTTGTAATTTTAAATGTAAAATGGACGTGCGTAAAAGTTCCCAAATTAGTTTAGACCGAAAATACCTTAAATCAATTTTGTACGAATTAAATGAGTTAGCAATCAGATTTTATTTTCGACATTTCATAAAAGAAAAATCAGGTTTAAAGAAAAAAATACGGGTAGGTCTCTACCAGATCGACATTGACATGATAGACATCCGTTGCTTATCGGTCTACTTTGATTTACACCATTTTGAACAGAGACAAAGATCAAGATTACATTTTTGTGATTGGTTTTTACAACGTACAGAGATAGATAGAAAATTTCATAAGAACCCATTTTACATTGATGAAGATGTATTTACTACAAACAAAATATATGTTTGGTGTGGAATTATGAATAATTACTTATTTGAACCAAATGAATAGGGAGGAAAACAAATAATGATTTGAATATAATGTTTTTTCCGCCCACCAGATTAAACACCAATGGATTTTTGTTTGTGAGGTTACCTTAAATCAAGTCTATTAAAGGAGAGCGAGAGATAGAGTAGAACTAAGGCAAAAAATATGTTAAGGGTGTAGTAATATTCCGCCTTTTATGTTACAAATTGCAGTTTAAAGATTGAGAAAATAAATGGAAAAGTGTTCAAGAAGCCGGGGACATGTGAAAATTTTATCATTTAAGCATAGTACTCAGAAAAAATTCGTGACTATGATGATTGTAATTTGTTGTTTGTCTTATTTTAATTATATATTTAAAAAATAAACAATTTTAATAATCTTATTGTGCATTATTTACTAACAAAATGCCGATCACTCGTATACATTTCATAATTGAGTGTTGTACTGGTCTAAGTATTTTTTTAAATAAAATTATATCCTATATTTAAAATTAAAGGTACTTGACTCTCCAAATTTGTTGTTTTCGAGTCGTCTATGTACAGAAAATAATAATTAGAATCCATTTTTAGAATATCATGCAGAGAAATGCAGTAAAAAAGTTCTTTATTTAATCGGAGTAAAACTAAAAAAGTTACCCATTTATAAAGACTTTTCTCAATCACTCTGTATACATATTTTAAAATGATACAATATTCAGAATAGAAGTATGTATTTTTAATTCAAATATTTATCACGGTGTAATTAAACGTGTATTTTGTTTTGAAAAATAGTGGAAAGATAAATTCGAATCTTCGCGTCTTGTGTGTATGCGTGTATGTCAGCCAAAAAATTACTAAGAGAAAAAAATATTTTACCTAATTCCGTTATGAAAAGTTCTGTTATACATCAATTTTTGAGGTTATGAAAAGTCATTATTTTCATAACTGTCATTCAAGAGAATTCTTTACATAACTAGTTAGGTAATAAATGTTGACAGTTTGAACTTTCTTAAAAATGTTTGCAAATAACGGAAAAAACAATTTATGATAATTTTTAGGATTCATATAGATTTAATAATTTTTCTGGCATTAAACAGTTCACGGCCAAATTAGCAGATCCTTCGATATCAGAAAAATGGTCTGTCTCGGATTCAGAACTCATTTTCAATGATGACATAAGCTTTAAATTAAAAAAAAAAATTATTCATTTATTTTCACGACAACGCTTTGGTAAATTGATTTTGAAATATACTGAGCTGTCATAGATATAGAATGTTATGTATTTTAAAAATTATTATAGCGGAATTTGCAAAACTCGTTTCGCTTTTCTCATAACCTTTCATATCTGGTTACGTAAATAACTATTGTTTGAAGTTTGACAGATAAAATAAAAAGAAATATATCATCACGCCTTTTACCCATTACCAAGTATGGACTCTGAGATCTCTGTAAGTGATATATTTATATACGTGAAGTGCGGTTACCCGCCGTCAAACGATGTCTCTCAAATGTGTTAGTGGAGGAAAAGCCATAGTAGTAATTCTAATAAGCTGAAATAGCCGAATAGCAGAACCGTGCTCGGATCCGGATAGGGTCAAAATTTTGATTTGGATAATCGATTCACGAATCTTGTTACGTTGTAGAAAGAAGTAAGAACTGAAAGCGAGTGTTGTATATTTGCATTTGTATCTCCTTTGGAATATAATACACGCACTCTATTTCATACAGAGTTGTATTTTATTGTTCGTGCTAGAAAATAGCCATGTAGTGTCCGGATATCATTTCCCGACGCTGAACCCACTAACTGGAAATACAACCTTTAGTATCGCATAAATTGTAGACACTATAAACTACTTGAAGTAAGCAGTTTTATTATAATAAATGTATAAATAAGTTTTCCTTATCTTTACTTTTGTAATATCTACCTAAATTTTGAATAATTATAAAAAGAATTTAATACAAAGCTAATTAAAATTAATTGTTTGAGTGCTACACACCAGCACAGACGTCAGAAATCTATTTAGTACTTAAAAAATAAAATATGCAAAAAGGCCTAACATTTTAGAAAAAATAAACTCTATTTTAAACTGAATGGTATCTTTAGTATTTTACAATAATTTAAAATTTTATACAATACATAATAAGTTTCATTCATTTTAACAACAAAGTTTTGTTGAAAGATTAATTAAACTGTTTAACGATATGTTTAATGTTAACACATCGTGAATACCTTGAATTATCAATTATTTTAATTAATCATCTTAATTTGATTATGTTAATTATGCATTAAGTCAGTTATGTATGAAAAAAATTGTGCTACAGAACACGGACATATAAAGATTTATTTTAGCGGCACATGTGTTACATTTTCTAGTTGTTTTATTACTATTCGTGTTTTCAGTAAATAATTAACTAGTCATCCATGTACGACATCCGATGTTCTATATGGATTGTTTCATTGAATGAAGCTTATGAAATATTACTGCTTTCGTCTTTATACATGTTGATGTAGAGTGTTTCATAGCAAAAATAAGGCAAACCATGTAACCTATCTTAGTGATAATAATTTCTACGTATTTCTACTACACGAAATTACGATTATTTAACGATATTTATACTGTATTTTTCTGATATTTGTCGATAAAACTCGGAATTTCATGTATAGAAATTCGTAAAACTTATTTTCTCGTGCAGAACCTTAAACCGGGCCCAATAGTAAATAAGAGAATTGGATGCGTGCTCGTCGAGACTCATCCAAGCGCAGTGTCACACCCACTCTTAGTTGCGACTGGTGCTTCATTGTGATACGAATTTTATTTACTTAAGTGATTTCAAGATGTCGCAGAAAATCTCGCAAGGTGAGCCCCAAATTAATATATTATTTTTTTTCATTAAAATTACGCATTCATTATGAAAACAATTCGTGTTAAAATTTTATTTCGAGAATATTGAAACTTATGAGGATAATTGATGCCACAGTTATATGTAACGATTGGAAAGTGCCAAAAAATGGGTTCGAGTTCAATAATTAAAATAAAATTAGGTTCTGATTTAGTTCAGATTAAAAAAAAATTATATATCAGAAATTTTTAAATGAAATGTGGAACACTCATTAACTGTGCAACTACATTATAATCTTGAAAATAAGTTATGAATTATCTGTCTCCTTTGACATCATATACGTATTAAGTCGAGCACCCACATCCTAAATGGAAAGTGCGTGCCGATAGTCAACATTACCATAAACACTGATGAACTTGTTCGCTGTGGCGTTGTGGGACGTCAAATGGCAAAAGTAGTGGCCTTCATCTGCTTCCTTTGCATCATGTAATATTAGTCTGTTCATTAATATTTTTTGTCCTTTAAGTTTGATTTGTTTTATTTCTTCAATTACTTTCTGTAAATTAAAAAATGATTGTTTTCAGAAAATATATACACAAATGCAAGTCAATAAGACAAGGATGGAATATTTCTCCGTATAAGAAACAATCGAACAATGTCCGACTGTCATTCGCACTTTTTTGTATTTGCAGATAGTAAATATTCTGTGTATTGACGAAACTTTGATAATCGGAATATCAGTCTAATATATTTTGAAAGAATTACAATTCCAACGTTTCGGTGATAACCATCGCCTTCTTCAGGGATCTACAAGTAATTAACAAGAACTTATTTTTTATAATAACACAGAAACAAAAAAACTTACATGTAACGTCTAGTAAGTAACATAAACAAAATGTTTAAAAAAACTGAACATAATAGTCACAATTTAAAATAATAAATAGTCAAAAAGGTTTAAAATTACAACAACTCTTAACACTAACAATAAAACATATTAAAAAGAACATTACAAAAAATCATGATCACAGTTTCAAATTTCTACCTTGGTCGGAGTGTAATTCCAACGGTACCCTGAATCGGCAGATCCACTGGTTGACAAGTTCTTCTGCTACCGTAGCGGCTTCTTGATTTGGCAAGGCATAACCTTCAACCCACTTGCTGAAGTAGTCCATGACCATTATGATGTATTTATTTCCCTTGTCGGATTCTGGAAATGGACCGGCCACGTCAATTGCGATTCTTTCAAACGGTCTCCCAATATTGTATTGACGCATTGGGGCTCTCCGACGTCTCTGCGGTCCGTTGCTTGCGGCGCAAACTACGCACTTCTTGCACCACTCCTTTACATCCTCTCGACAATTAACCCAGTAAAATCGCTCACGCAGCTTCTGAACTGTCCTCGTTAATCCTCCAGCAGTTCCATCCTGAATCTCCTTCAGTACCTCCGGTACTCTTTTCCTAGGGATTATGATCTGCATCTTTTGCTCTGTAGCCTCAGGACCTTCCAGGATACGTTTCAGTAGTTCATTCTCTATAACAATGGAGTCCCACTGCGCCCAGTACGATTTTACGGTTTTCGAGTGTCGTGCAACTTCATGCCAAGTTGGTTTGCGTCCTTCTTTCTTCCATTCCAGTAGGTACTTCAATTCTGGATCGCCTTCTTGGTCTTTCACAATTTCTTCAGTCAGCCAATGGTCGTCTATCACTGTGGTCTGTAAGATTGGAGCGGACTTCTCCTCTACCCGTACAGTGTTTGCTATCTTCTGAGCATGGTCGTCTTGATAATGCGTCGGCGTTACAATGACAAATTCCGGCCCTATGCTCGATGACGAAGTCATATTCCTGTAGCCGTTCGATCCACCTTGTTACCTGCCCTTCCAGATTCTTGAATTGTAACAGTCATTTCAACGCAGCATGATCAGTCCTCATCAGGAATTTTCTTCCATATAGGTATTTGTAGAAGTGTTCAACCGCTTTAACTACCGCCAATAATTCTCGCCTGGTGACGCAGTAGTTACGCTCCGGCTTCGACAGAGTTTTGCTGAAGTAGCCGATGACCTTCTCTTGTCCATCTTGAATTTGCGATAGGACGGCTCCGATTCCGACATTGCTGGCATCTGTACCCAATATAAAGTCTCCGTTGGGTAGAGGATAACTCAGGACTGGTGCTTAGGTTGTTAGGGCTCGCTTGAGGTTGTCGAAAGCGTCTTGGCAGTCTTCTTCCCACACAAATTTCCGTCCTTCCTCCGTGAGTCGTGTTAGTGGCTTGGCAATGTTGGCGAATCCAGAAACGTATCGCCGATAGTACGTGCAAAGACCTAGAAAGCTTCGCAATTGATGTTTGTCAGTCGGTACTGGCCATTCTTCTACTGATTGGATCTTCTGATTGTCAACGGCTATTCCGTTTCCGGACACAATATGTCCTAGGTACTGCACTTCTTTGCGGAAGAGATGACATTTCTTTGGACTAAGCTTCAAACCAGAACTTCGTAGTCTCAGGAATACCTCCTCCAAGTTCCTCATGTGATCATCGAATGTTCTTCCGACCACAATAATATCGTCGAGGTACACCAAACAGGTTTTCCAAGATAGCCCTTGCAGTACCGTTTCCATGAGTCTTTCAAACGTGGCGGGGGCATTGCAGAGCCCGAATGGCATTACTGTAAATTGCCACAGTCCGGCACCGACAGAAAACGCAGTTTTCTCTTTATCCGTTGGTGCCATGCCAACCTGCCAGTACCCACTTTTCAAGTCTAATGTTGAGAATATTTTCGACCCAGCCAGCGTATCCAATGTGTCATCTATTCGGGACAACGGGTAGCTATCCTTCTTCGTCACGTTGTTGAGTTGACGATAGTCCACGCAGAATCGTGTTGACCCATCTTTCTTCTTTACCAACACCACTGGTGAGGCCCACGGACTGTTTGAGGATTCGATGACACCTTCTTTTTTCATGTCTTGAATAATTTTCTCGGTTTCCTCTCTCTTGGCCAGTGGTAATCGTCTTGGTACTTGGCGAATGGGGCGTGCATCGCCGGTGTTTATTTGATGCTGGACTATGTTGGTTCTACCCTTGGTCCCACAGCTGGTGTCGAAAACGTCTTGATATTCCGTTATTAAATTTCTCATTCTGTTATTCTGGTCCTGGTTTAATTCTTTGCAAGATGTTGACAGTAGATTTGTCAGTTCTGCAGAAAGCTTCTTTGGTGGGTTTTGTGTAACGGATGTTCGCCTGATAATCGAAGTTACTGATGAACAATGTCCTAAGATAGTACCCTTTTTTAGTGTAACTGGATAATAATTCACATTCATTACTCGAACTGGTACTACCTTTCCAGTTTGCACGAGAGATTTTCCAACCAGTATTCCTCGAGTAGTCGTTTCATTATGATTTCCAGCTTCCAACATCATGGTACATCCGGTTGGAAGTTCATGTTCCAGGTGGGCATCCACAATCATTTCACTTCGATTTAACACGACCGTATCTTCAGCTAAGGTCAGACGTACTGTGTCTTCTCCTCGGGGATGTAAAACGATCTCTTCATCATTGATCTTTAGTATTCCGCGTTTTAAATTTAGTTCGACGCCATTTGCGTTCATGATGTCCATCCCGAGAATACATCCGTCTTCAATGTCAGCTACCAGGGCACGGTGTTTAATTCGTGTATTTCCGATGGTAATGGTAATGTCTGCTTCGCCATGGATGGTAGCCGCGGCTCCTGTTGCTGTGCGCAGTCGCCATTTTGTTGATTCAATCGTCATCGGTTTCTTGAGAGTATCAGGTCTAATGATGGTTTTTGTCGCACCTGTATCAATCAGCAAGGTATGTGGTTTCCCGTCGATCAACCCATCCACAAAGATGCTATTTAGTCTAGGTTGTAAGGATGCGACATGTCCAGTTAGCTTCAGGGCATCTTTATGATGGATCGACGTTCGCCCCCTTGCGTCGACCCGCTTTAGTTTTCAGCTGTCTTATTCTTCATTTGTTCCCCGCAGCGGCTTCGCACATGCCCTAGCTCACCGCAGTTCCAACATCGAAGTTGTCTCTTCTTTGGCAACATCTCAGTCATGACACGCCGTGCTGTTTCCTCCATAGATTCATTATGATTTTCCTCTACGCGTGTTCTGCCGCCTCGAATTCCAATGCGCTGGCCAAGGCAATGGACAGGTTACTTGAACGAGCCAGAATCAGGGCCCGCTTGGTTTCTTTATCCCGGAGACCATCAATGAAGCCATGCACAACCAGTCGTTCCAACACACTATCTGGGGTGTCAGGATATGCCAGGCGAACTAAACTAGCGATATCAGATTCAAATTCTTGTAGAGTCTCGTTTGATTTCTGACATCTATTTCTCAGCTGCAAGTGATACACTTGCTGCATATGTGCGTGTCCATGACGCATTTCCAAGCGCTTAACTAGTTGATGATAGTTCTGCCGTTCTTCTGGAAGGATTGTTTGCAAAATATCCACTGCGTCACCACGCAGCGCAATTATCAAGGCCGTTGCCTTCTCAGATGATGACCACCCATTATATACTGCAGCAGCTTCGAATTGGGCGTAATAATTAGGCCAAGATACCTTACCATCAAATTCTGGTGGTTTCATGTGGAATCTACGCAGTGATTCTTTCCCGTCTGTCACTAAATATTCAACTTTCTCGTTATTTAATGGCTGGTCACTAGATAAAGTTTTCTGAATCAAGTCGTGAATTTGTTGGACATTTGGCTGTTCGTGCTTCAATGTTGCCAATCTTGCTTCGATTTCTTCAATTTTGTCTTTAAATTTTTCTTCAAAATTTCTCGAATGTTCTTCAATTTTTTCAAACTTCTGTTCAAATTTAGTTTCTAAATTCGTTTCCAAGCTTCTGGAACTTTCTTCAAATTTAGCTTCCAAACATCTGGAATTTTCTTCCAATTTAGTTTCCAAGTTTGTTTCCAAGCTTCTAGAATTTTCTTCTAATTTGGTTTCCAAGCTTCTGGAATTTTCTTCTAATTTATTTTCCAAGCTTGTTTCCAAGCTTCTAGAATTTTCTTCTAATTTAGTTTCCAGGCTTCTAGAATTTTCCATAAGTTCTTTCAGATTTTAGGAATTTTCTTCGGTATTTCTGTAACTTTCTTCCAATTTGGCTTCCAAACTTCTAGAATTTTCTTCAAATTTATTTTCCAAACTTCTGGAATTTTCCTGCAGTTCCTCCTTCAGAGTTTTGGAATTTTCCTGCAGTTCCTCCTTCAGAGTTTTGGAATTTTCCATAAGTTCTTTCAGATTTTTGGAAATGGAGTCCAGCCCGGAATTTCGAATTCATAATTATCCGCTATTTCGCCAGCTTCAACCAAAAATTGTCGAAGTCGTTCTTGCAGTATACTTTTCTTGCCTGTGGTATCCAGATCACGTTCTTCTAATTCTCTCTTGAGATCAGTCACTTTTAAATCACTTAGATTTACTTTTCTCGAACCTATTTTTATTTATTTGCACTTAAACTTCACTTTTAATTCACAAAACACAACCCTAACACCTGACACCAATTGTAACGTTTATTACAATTTGGGGTTCGGTGAAGTTTATTATTAAATAAAACACGAGTAATGAAAACACTAACAAAATATTTATTTAAAACGAAACTAATGTAGTACAACTACTAAGACATATATTTATATTCAACACGTATTTATATTCACAACAAAGTATTTAGCAACGACTTGCACTGTTCACACTTCGAATACAGAATGCCTCTTCCCGGCAGAAACTCTCCTTTATATACTGCAACAATGTATTCGAGAATATTCGAGAGCTTCTGGCACACGGTAGAAGCATGACGCAGAGCGAACAGGTTCGAATTTGTCTATTGCGTCTGAGACAGTGGTGAACGTGCAGCAGACATGTCGCCTGTTCCGGACGGAACAGGGCCGTACTCGCTACAGTACATATTTGATCAATAAGAGCAATTAATAATTAATGAGGATACCATAATGGCAATTTTGATCAAATAGTTTATGCTGAACAAGAATATTTATTTGTCTATATTGTTTGTTACGTTTGTATATGTACGTATATACGTCCCATTAAAAAATAAA
This sequence comes from Pterostichus niger, assembly GCA_947425015.1. Taxonomy (NCBI): domain Eukaryota; kingdom Metazoa; phylum Arthropoda; class Insecta; order Coleoptera; family Carabidae; genus Pterostichus; species Pterostichus niger. The sequence continues at coordinate 14,704,604 of OX380352.1, read as the reverse complement.
TTATGTTTTAATTATTGTATATTTATTAAAATATGAACCGACATCTCTGTAAATTTATTAATGAGCCACCACTAAAATACGAGTATATGATATAAATTTTATATCCATAAAAGTAAATATTTTACTGTCTGTTTTAATATATAAATACAATAATTATAATACATAATTGTTATAAACAACAATGTCATACTGGTGTAAAAATGTGCAACGTAACTGATTCATATACTTTTACACAATCTTTTGTTTCCCAGATTATTTTAGAGAAAAATAACTCAAAAAACGAGTTAGTAGTTTATAACTTTGCTTCTCAGATGTGCTCGACTTAAGAATCATAAGATAATTACAGTGAGGATGAAACGTTTGCATTGTCAATCAGGAATTGGGTAATCAATTGGTTATCCGACAAAAATTTAAGTATGCGAAAATTTGTACCTTTGAATTGAATTTGAATATGAATATGTGTGAATTTTATCATGTGGTGGGTCGCTCGCAAATAGTCTTTAGAAACCTCTATACATTTAAACGCAGGCGCGGTGGCCGAGCGTGTTAAGGCACATCTCTTAGCATACTGTGACGTCACCCGAGCCAAGGTTCGTCAGTTCGAATCCGCCTGCCGACAATGTGTGATTTGTCGTAAAATATAAAAATACAGTTACATGTATTTATCACACTCGGGCGCTATAAGCTAGTCACTTATACGCCTTAAATAATCTGACTAAAGAAACCGGCAGTACGGCAGTGTAAAAACTGCGGCTCGGTGTGCCCGGCCCCTATGTTCCGCAACGGAATGATGGGACTCATATATTTACATTTAAACACGTGCCGAACAATTCTATCTTCGGTAATTTAATTCCAGCTGAAGTTTCATGTTAAGTGTGTATTTATTTTATATGTAGGAATTAAAAGTTTAAATATTAATTCATAGAGAATAATGTTACAAAATATTTTTTTATTATATATGTTATTGGTTATTATATCGTTATTAAAATATCTATTTTAATCTATTAGACAGAAATAGAGAATGATTTAACTTATATTTCGAAAATGAGATTTGCTCGCTAATTTGTTGAAACGTGTGTTAGTTTTCTTTACAATCATATAGTTTATGATTTTGGTAAATAGATGGGATATTTTGCAGTGCAATTTTTATTAACATAGGAGAGATATTAAAACGAAATCCTCAATAACATGTAATAATAATTAAAATCTAGTATATCCAGGCTGTTTCACAACTTCAGTATAAAAATTAAATGGTAAGATACTACATGATCACGAATCAAAAAGAATTTCTTTTTAATTTACAAAATTAATTAATGAAATACACATTTTTAGTGTCACTGATTTCAATCGTAATTTTAAAATTGTTATTAATAAGTTTCCGGCTAAATAATTAAATAATATTTACTCCTTATTGTAAGGTTACGTAAAATAATTTTTAATATTAAATATATATTATTAATATGTTAAATTGATACCAGTGGCACTAAAATGTGTATGTCATGTGAGGTGCAAATAGATTGTATCTATATAGAGCGCGTTGTTTGCAGTAAAGCCCTATTCTGTCTATACGCTTCAGTAACCGCAAAACAAATAAAGATTGATGGAATTCTGTGATGAATCTAACAGATTGATTCGTAACTCTGTAAATAATGAACAAAATCACAACAATATTTGTTGATAAGTTAGAAATATTTCATAAAATCATAAATTTCGTTGCGATTTTGTTCATCATTAACAGATTTATGGATTTACACAGAACTATTACACTATTAGCTTGACATCTCGCATGGATAAAAATATATTTTTTTACAATCAATATATAAAGTTGATATTTACATTGTTATTTTTGTTTCGAAATTTGACACTGAGTGGCATTTATTAATTAAAGCATTGAGTGGTTTATAGATATGTAAACAAAATATGAAACACGCAAAGAATAACAATTTGCAACAATTATTATCACTTGACAGCAGCTAAATTTTCTTCTTTTGTTTTTGTTTTCCATAGCTTACTGCACATTAATATTAAAAATTATTTAAATTTCAAGTGAATTTTTCTCAATATTTTTGTTATGTAAGGATGTAGAATGGTCACATGGTTGAATTCAGAAAAAAATACTCTATCGAATAGGCATAAAAAATATGTATAATCCTATTTGAAAAAATATAACTTTGTGTTGTAACTTGAGACGCACTAGTTTAAAAAATTATTTGATTCTTTAGGCAGGTGCCCCCCTTGGTCTTCTACAACTTTACTTTTTTGTAACTATAATAATAAAGAAAATATAGGCGGTGATTGGTTTCGCTGTTACTTCTTATATATATATATTTATTTAATTTATTTATTTAATTTACAACCACTCTACAGGATACAAAGTATCCCAATAACAGAGGGTCGGAGATACAAAATATTAATTTACAAGTAGAACAATATATAAGACAGGGATGTACAGAACTGTGTATGAGAAAAATTCATTTTGAAAACAAAAGCATCAACAGAAATTTACATAGTTAAAAAAAATCTAGATAGAACAAATTTAAGTTGATTATATGACTGACTGAAAATATCAAGATCTATTTCACATTCGCAGTTATTAAAGATGAAACATAATCGTCTAATAGTTCATAGTTGGTTTTCATAAAAGTGGTATTGAAAGTATCCTTATGTTTACAAGATCTGGAGGGTCTAGGAACATTAATGAAAATTCTGGCTAGGCTTGAAATATCATCAATATTATTGTTTAATAATTTAAAAAGATATAAACAAGATATTAGTTTACGTCTGTTTTCAAGAGTAATAAGATTGAATTCAATTAAAGATTGTGAATAACTATAAGTCAAGATATTGAACGAATAACCGAATTTACGTGCGCAGAAATTTACAAATTTTCTCTGAATTCGTTCAATATCAACACTAAGATTATTGTATAAAGGGTTCCAGACAGTAAGACAATATTCAAGCCCAGGCCTCACGAAAGAAAAATATAAAGATTTGAGTGTTGATATTTTATTGAAGTTTTGAGAGTTTCTGATTAAAAAGCCTAAATTTCTATAAGATATATATATATATATATATATATATATATATATATATATATATATATATATATATATATATATATATATAACTTAACTTTCTCAAACCACCAACTTAGTTTTAAAAAAGATTTATTTAAGTATAACGGTTACATGTGTTTCTACTTCTAAGTCTGAATCTGAACTGACTAACATTATTACATCTACATACTAAATAACTTTACATATTACTAATGTCACGTTCGGGGGAAGGTGTCTATGTCAGCAGTTTGGTGATGAGTGGAACACTATAACTCCTCCCTCCTTAGAATTAAGCTTCCCCTGGAAGTAGAAGTTCGATGTCCTCTGGCTGAATTTCGGGTGATGTCCTTCTTGAGCAGGATCGTGCAGCTCTTTTTGTTCTTATCCATTTTATGGAAAAGTAGCCGGCCGTGATTGCAATCATGATATACAGCAGCAGAGACCAAATACTGGGAATATGAATGTTGATGGATTCTTCTTTTATAGGGACCATTGTGTTAAAGGAGATATCATTAAGTTTTAATGGATTTAGGTTAATGGAGAAGTTTGTAATATGTTGTGTTTGAATTTTGAAGTTTAATTTAGGTAGTAGTAATGGTCGTCCTTGAATTTGATTTGAAAATACCAATTTTTGTTCTTTAAAGTAAATTTCACAATTATCCTCATTGTTTATTAAGTAGATTCCCACTAATGGTTTGATGCTAGTTTCTTGTAGGCATTTAATTACTACATTTTCTTCCTTAGGGAAGACGGCTAGGTATTTGTTCAGTTCTGGAATCACTTCAATGTGGTTTTCTATTAAATTTATTTTTGTGTAATAGCAGTGGTTAGCAGGTTGAAGAAAAGTGGGCATGATATTTATTAGGACATTGGAATATTTTTGCTCGTACACACATGTCACTTAAAGGAATAATTTCCTTATCCGATTTTAGAAGATATTTTGTATTTGGAATGATTGTAACAAAATCTGAACCATATTTTGTTGGAATAGGATATAAATAAAATAATTCGAAATTTTTTTCAAAGTTGATTGGGGTGGAAATAAAATAAATTATTTGTGTTTACAGTTAATTTTTAATAAGGATTCAAAATCAAGTAAATTTTCTTGTCTAGGTTCGAATGGCAGTTGAGCATGATAGAATTTAGATATTTTATTAAGTTCTGACAATAATTCAAGAGGGTGTATTATACTCGGGTGTAGGGTTCTTAATTTACAGAAGGTAATAGAGTTCTCAACATCTTGTAGGATATTGAGCACCGAGTTATATAGTGTAATTAGTTGGTCGTAAATATTTTTGGCATAAAGAATGTCTTGGATATGTATATTATTTATTATTTCTGAAAGTTGTAAAATTTTAGATTTTAATATTTCTTCATTATGTTGAATGTCAATAACTGTTTTATTAAAATTTGTGATAATTTGGAGGTTTACTGAATACGCTTGTTTAATTTGATTTTCTAAATTATGCTCATTTTCTTGCATATGTGCTAACATGTCATTATATCTTTTACCGTCTTCGGCGTCCAAATTTCCGGTTAAGGATTTGAAAATAGTTCCCAATCCATCTATGAGGCCACGTTTATTTCGGTGACTAGCGTGTAATCCGATGTTTGTAATTTTAGTGTCTATGCTGGTTCGGATGAATTCTAATATTTTATCGTAATTATTTAGTTCATGGAGATACTGCGTGTTGTTGGAATTGTTGATTTTAGTGTTTTGTATTGTGTGTTTAGACTATCATACTGATCTAGAAGAGGTTTGAGATTATAGTAGTGTATGAATGTGTGTGTAGTTTTTTCAAGCTTGGCAGGACCTAGGTTGATGGGAAGGATTCCAATGTTTTCTGTTATGTTTCTTATGATTGTTCCTCGCCCGCATGCGAACAGCCTGGATGTGATTCAAATTGATAAGTTTTGTGTCGAGGTCGTTTTATGTTAGAAAGATGTAATTTTTCTACTGTGTTACCATGAGTTGGCTTTAATTTGCCAGTTTTGAGTGTTTTATTTAATTTAGATAATTTTTCGCGTTTGAATTTATTTCTGTTTTTTTGCTGTTTTTGTTTATTTTTGACATATACTGTATCCGATTTCTCGGGTAAATTTTCTCTAATTTCATTAAATTTACCAATCACTTTTTCCTTGTTCTCTTTTAATTTATCGTTAATTGTTCCGTAAAGTAATTTTGTTTTATTTTTATGATTTTCTATATAATTATTTATAAGCTGTTTATTTAAGTCGATATTAAAGGGTGATTCTGTATCTAGGTGACCGGTAATGATTTCACATGGTTTGAGTTTTGTGACTGAGTGATTTGTGTTGTTATACGACAAAGGGGCGTAATTTACTTTGGATTCAATGGGTTCGGTTTTATATTCGTTTTGATTATTAAACAATCGAACGTGTTCGATAAGGGTAGAATGAAAACGTTCAATCGTACCATTAGAATCAGGATGCTGCGAACTTATAAAATGGATGTCAATTTTGTGTAGTTGTAATAGTTCCTTAACGACAGAGTTTTTAAATTCTAATCCGTTGTCCGAAATGATTTGTTCTGGTATACAATTCGCGATTCAAATTAAGATTTATGTATATGCAACTTGCATTGCAGTGACGTCATGTCGGGGATAAATTATTATTGTCTGGTGTTTTCATATGGCAGTAGCTGTCATTCACTTAGTAAATCTTGTTTAACTTGATTATTGTTATTTAACAAGTTGTTTTGAATTTAATTATTTATAATACTTATTACAGGTAAGTGTAATATATCTAATTTGTTCTTGATAAATATAACTTTCATAAGTTTATTAAGCATGTTTTAATTTTAGGTTATCATGAGATTACAGTTTCAGCAATATTTTGAATATTTACGTGCACAACACAATTCTAGATGTGTTGCAGGAGAGGAAATTATCAATGCAGGGCACATTATTTCATTTGGTGTGATAAAAAAAACTGAAAAGAGCATACACATATATGCTCTATGTGTGCAAACATCTGCCTTGAACGCAAGTCCACAGGAAGTACAAGGAGTATTAGTTATACAAAATGATCAACCAAGTAAAAATATATCCGTGCAAAAAATGGCTTGTTCATGTAAAGCTGGGCAAAGTGGAAGATGTAAACATGCATCTGCTGTTTTTATATACTGCACTAGGCGTATTTTTATTTTATTTTTAATTCTGTATCAATAAATAAAACTTATCCTAGAAATTTTGTGTTCTCGTTTCTTAAAAATATTATATCAGAAATTGTAATATGTTATTTACTTATGGGTAAAAAAGCTGTGTAATAAAAAGCTTTATTACTTAGGTACTATTTTATATTTATAATGACAGTTCTTTTTATTGTCATTAAATTTAGAGTATCTTGAGAACAGGTACAAAAAATTTGGTAGTCATAAATTTAGATGTTTTTTTACCCATCCGTAAATGAGTTTCCCACATTTTCCTTTTATCACATTTATTAACAATTCCAAACTCATCAACTACATCTATTTTCTCGTCATGTTTTGGAAATGTGTGATATACTATATTATCTTTATTTCTAACTGATTTGCAACCAAATACACAACAATTAACATTGCTCTTACTAACTTTTGGTTGTTTTTCCATTTTTTATGCCAAACTTTTTAATAACAAAGCAGTAAAATTTTATAACAATAAACTTTACACGTCTACACAAACAAAGAGAGCATAATGACAGTAATTGTATCCCAGACGTGACGTCACTATTTTTAGTAAAAAAATTTGCCGCATGGTGCGTATCGCTTAGCTTGAATCGCGAATGGTGTGTGAAATATTTAACTAAATTATTAACGACTTCTATACCTTGTCCAGAGTTTAATTTATAGGCTTGTGCATATTTGGAAAATGAGTCTATTATAGTTAGGAATTTGACGTGTTCTAATGTAATGCTGTCGATATGCAAAATTTGGAAAGGTTTAGTAGCTGTGGGTGTGATGTTAAATTTAAATTTTAATGGTTTTCTGTCGTACTTTGTTATTTGACACGTTTCGCAGCTATTAATAAATGTTTGTATAGATTTCCTTAATTTAGGCCAGTAGTACTGTTGTTTTATACGTTTTTCGGTTTCGTCGATTCCCCGGTGATTAGTTTTACTGAGATGGTGATTTGTTATGATTTGTATGATTTCTTCTTCATCGATTACGTCAGTTAGATATTGAGTGCATTTAACAAGTTTTATCTCAGAATTTTTAAAGTAATTTTGAAGTATTAAGCTTAGTTTTACATATAATTAATTTTTTAAATAAATGTGATATTTTACCTTAGGAACAATGTATTCTTTAAGAAATGTTATCATTTCGTTTTTGCAATTGTTTTTTGAAAATTCAACTAGAATCCTTTGTTTTGTTTGATTATATACTTTAAGTATTTTAGGGGGTTTAGGGTTATATTCGACTTCTGATATTATTATTTGATTTTTCCCATAATTAACTGGGCATTCTACAATCGGGATTCCGATAATGGGGCTTTCTCTGTTAGAGTGTACTGTGATATCGCTTTCGCTTGGAGAGTCGTCATCGCTTATCTGAGTAGATTGCACGTCACCTACTTCAACTGCTAGGGATTGTGCATCGTCATCGTTATTCCTATCTTTAGTTTTTTCTAATTCCTTATAAAAAATTTCCATATATTTGTTTAATTGTTCAATGTTTTCTGATTCATTTATATTTAATTGAATTCGAGAAATTTCAGGAAGTTCGAAAACTATTATCATTATATCAGTATTTTGCAAAATGTACTCCATAATTGATTTAACTTCATGCCAATTTAATTCGTCCAAGCCACAAGCAATTTTAGGAATGCTCAAATTTTTTATTTTTTTATTTAGACAGAATTCTTTTAATTTTTAAAAGTGTATAAAATAAACCTTGTTTAGTAGGTTTGTTGAAATATCTTTCTTTTGTTATTAAATAAATTAAATATCTATTTTGATATTTTAAATAGACTAGATTATGAAGTTGTGGTTTTTGTGCTTGGAGTTTATCAACGTTACTAAATTTAATTTTGAATTTTTCTGCTATTCCAGATTTCATTTGTAAGTCTTTACTTACACAATGAGCTAGACTAGAATCTGGTGGTGCATTAAATAAATCACCTGTTACTTCTATAATAATATTTTTAGAATTTTGATTTTTATTATTTAAGTAATCCTGATATATAATTAAAGGTGAATCGTTATCGAAAATTTTTGGTGTGTTTTGGGTTACGTCGTCGTCTTTTGGTGGGATGCGGCTAAGTGCATCGGCATTGGTGTTGAGTTTGCCTTTTTTATATACTATTTCATAATCGTACTCCTCAAGTTTGAGGCGCCACCGAATTAGTTTTTGACTACACTGTTTTAGTGACATTAGCCATTGTAACGGTCTATGGTCTGTGTAAATTTTAAATTTTCGTCCGAAAAGGTATGGTCTGAAGTATTGGGTCGCCCAAACAATAGCTAAAAGTTCTTTTTCTATTGTTGAGTAGTTTGTCTCGGTCTCGTTGAGTGTTCTGCTGGCGTAAGCTACTGGGAGGTCATTGCCAAGGCTGCCTTGTGTTAACACGGCACCTAACGCTACGTTGCTTGCGTCAGTCGTCAGATTAAATTCTTTCTCGAAATCTGGGTATTGGAGTAAGGGTTCATTAGTCAGTAAATTTTTGCAAAGTTCAAAACATTGTCTGTATGTCAATAATTGCGTCATTTTTTAAGCACTTTGTGAGAGGTTTGGTTAATTTTGCAAAGTCTTTAATAAACTTCCGATAATAGCCTAAAAGTCCCAAAAAACCTTTAATTTCTTTACTAGTTTTCGGTATAGGATAATTTAAGATGGCTGATATTTTATCTGGATTCGGTCTCACGCCTTCGGGTGTAACGATGTGCCCGAGATAAGCTACTTCTTTTTTTTTTAAATTCAGACTTGTCAACTTGAATTTTGAAATTAGATTTTCTAAGTCGATCGAATACTAATTTTAAGTTAAGCAAATGTTCTTGAAGGCTGGTGCTAAACACAATTATGTCGTCGAGGTAAACGAGGCATTTGTCGTGTGTAAGTCCGCGTAAAATGTTGTCCATAACTCGCTGAAATGTCGCTGGTGCGTTTTTTAGACCAAACGGCATTCAGAAGAATTCGTAGTGTCCGTCTTCAGTATTAAATGCAGTTTTAGGTATGTCTTGTTTGTCCAATTCTATTTGATGGAAGCCCGATGCCAAGTCGAGTGTAGTGAAATATTGACAACGTCCGAGTTTGTCTAAGAGGTCAGTAATGTTTGGAAGTGGGTATTTGTCACCTATGGTCTTTTCGTTTAATTTTCGGTAGTCTATGACTATGCGCCATTTTCTTTTACCGGATGCATCAATTTTTTTGGGAACTACCCAAATAGGGGAGGACCACGGGGAGTTGGAAGGCTTGATGATGTTTTGTTCTAACATTTTGTTTACCTGATTTCTTACTTCTTCCCTATGTACGTTGGGGTATCGATATGATTTGGTGTAAATTGGAATTTCATCTTGAGTTTTAATACTGTGTTTTATTTGGTTGGTAAGAGTCAATTTTTGATCATCAGAATAAAATATGTCGGGATAGTCTTTAAGTAAATTTAACACAGCATTTCGTTCTTCAGAGTTCATATGTGCTGTTCTTATTTTCGAAAAATCTAAATTAGTTTTCTCAACGTGTGTCATGTTTAAATTTGGACCGGTATAAGTTTCATAATTATCAATTTTTTCTGCGATAATTGGTTTTAAGAGATTAAAATTTATTGCCTGGTCAGAAGTGTTAACAATTGAACATAATGCGTGGTAGTTATCTGCGACCGTAATGCACTCTGGTATTCTCAAATGTGTCGTTTTTATTTGTGGTATTAATACAGTTTCTTGTTTTATATCTACTTTAATTTTAATAATCTTTTCAGAATTTGGTTCTACAATAATCTTATATTATATATACTGATATATTATTTACATTAGAATCATTTAATGATTTATGAAATTGAATTTTGATTTTTGCATTGGGTGTTATAATTAAATCGTTATGTGTATCAATTAGAATTTTTAATAATTTTAGATTATCCATGCCTAAAAGTAAGTCGAATTGTTCATGAAAGTTAAAAAGATGATACTTAAGATGTGACAATTTCTTATCTTTGTTATTAAATATCTTTGAAATGGGAACTCTTGTACTGTGTAGCTCAGTGTACGTGCCGTGAGCAGTGGTAATTTGAAACGGGTTATTGCGAATGGAATTCTTGTAATATTTATGTGCTATATCTGGTTTAATGAAGGATTTAGTACTTCCTGTGTCAACGAGAATTTTTAAATTATGCTCGGGGGTTATAATGAAGGGAAGTTTGCTTTGGTGGTTAGTAAGATTTAATAGTTCGATTGTTGGAAAGGGTCGATGTCCGAGGCTGTTTCTCCTAAAACACAGTTAAATAGTTCTTCTGCTACGTACTTAGGTAAATTTGATCTGAATTGGTTTTGTCCGAAGGGCCTTTGTCCAAACTGATTTTGTCTCTGGTGAAACGGATTCGGTTGAGAACGGGATTGTTGAGTGTTTCAAGTGGAAATACTCATTGAAGTAGGTTTTGGATAATTTTGGCTGGTAGATGGGCCTTGGTTATTGTGTGGAATATTATTTCGTGGTGTAATCATTTGTTGATTATTAGGACGTACTGGAGCTCTGTTATATATGGGTTGGAATTATTAGGAAAAGGATTTGTATAATATGTTGGTCTAGGAGAGAAATGCTTTATGTTGTGTGTAGGTGGTTTGTGATTTGGTTTGAAATTGTTTGAGTTAATGCTCTTAGATGGTTTGGAGATATGTTCAAATTGAAAGTCGTTCGCTAACATGCCTAGCGCGGAATTTAAATCAGAAAGATTTTTTGCTCTCATAAGCTGACCGATAGGTTCCTTCAAACCGCGTAGCAATATGCGTAGAGCATAGTTTTGAAAATGCAATATTAATTGCAGCGTCGCCCTTAATTTTTGTTATTATACTATTCTTCAGATATTCAATTTGGAAATCTGTTGGGTCGGCGACAATATAAAATTTGTTTACAAGTTTTTCACAAATATCAATAAAACGAGGTAATAATTCACGTTCGCCATGAAATTCAGGCAGCATATCAAGGTATTCTTTTTTTAGAATTGGCACTGCCATTGTAAATTGGGGTTGTCTTATAATAAAATTTGTATTTAAATTAGTTTCAATAAAATCTTCAAGATCTGGTTCAGATTCTGAATTTGAGCTTGACTCAGAATTAATAAAAATATTGTCTCTAAATGACATGTATGACTTACAGAAATATTAGTGTCCACTTCATGTGCCCTGAAGTCGTCCACGGGGTTAAGAATGACGGCCGAAGTTCTCTGATGTTCGTTCAGATGGTTACGGATGTCGAATCTTGGCTTCTGGTGTAGTCTCGAGTTGCTCTGGTTGGTGTGGTTCGGAAAGGTTTTGATTTTTCTTTTTTCTTTTTTTTGTTCGATAGCCAATTTAATCACAATGTGAAACAAATTATATTCGTTAATTTGTATTGACTATCCTACCAGGACTGCGCCACTTAACTTTCTCAAATCTCCAACTTAGTTTTTTTTAAAGATTTATTTAAGTGTAACGGTTACATGTGTTTCTACTTCTAAGTCTGAATCTGAACTGACTAACATTATTACATCTACATACTAAATAACTTTACATTTTACTAATGTCACGTTCGGGGGAAGGTGTCTATGTCAGCAGTTTGGAACACTATATATATTTATATATATATATATATATATATATATATATATATATATATATATATATATATATATATATATATATATATATGGTTATTCTGGGAAGACGAACCCCCCCTTAACTTTTATATATAAATATATATATATATATAGGGTGATTCTGGGAAGACGAACCCCCCCTTAACTTTTTTATTATAAGAAATAGAAAAAATTTCTTCGTACAGAAGTTTTAGTATATTAAATATACTATTTTATAAAACAGCAATCGCGAGCAGCAATATAAAGACTATCCTAACAAAAGCAAAATCTAGCTCTTGGCAATAAAAGAAAAAATTAATAAAATCTGTCTTGAACACTTCCACATTGTATGCAGCTGAAATCTGGGGACTCCAACAACTGAAAACACTGGAAATCACCGTAACGAGATTCAATAAAAATTTACTTCAGTGCCAAAGAAATACGCCGCACTACATGATACGAGCCGAGACTGGCATAGAGCATATAGAAATTATACTAACAAAAAAAGCGCTAAAATGGTTTAAGAAAATACTAGAAATGGAGGAAACAAGATACCCCAAATTAATCTATAACAGACTATTGGCACTCGACAGTAATACTGAAAATAAAATTGAATACAACTGGGCCTCTCAAATCAAAGCTATTCTATTTTCTGTTGGAAAACCTACAATCTGGGAAAACCAAAACATTACAATCCAAGACATAGAAGAAATTACTGGAAAAATTAAAGATAATTTAACAGCGCAAGATATGCAACTAGTATCTACTTCAAAATTTAATGAGTCATACAAGCATATAAAAAATAATTACGAGACAGAAGAATATTTGAACATGAAAATTTCTATAAACAAAGTACGTATCATAGCCCAATTACGGATGGCGAGTAAAAAAATTTTCAACATAACAGTAAATCGCATCAAATATCAAATTAACGCAATGGAATTATGCACAATCTGCAATTTAAATCAGTTTGAAAACTTGGACCACATATTAAAGTTAAGTGGCGCAGTCCTGGTAGGATAGTCAATACAAATTAACGAATATAATTTGTTTCACATTGTGATTAAATTGGCTATCGAACAAAAAAAAGAAAAAAGAAAAATCAAAACCTTTCCGAACCACACCAACCAGAGCAACTCGAGACTACACCAGAAGCCAAGATTCGACATCCGTAACCATCTGAACGAACATCAGAGAACTTCGGCCGTCATTCTTAACCCCGTGGACGACTTCAGGGCACATGAAGTGGACACTAATATTTCTGTAAGTCATACATGTCATTTAGAGACACTATTTTTATTAATTCTGAGTCAAGCTCAAATTCAGAATCTGAACCAGATCTTGAAGATTTTATTGAAACTAATTTAAATACAAATTTTATTATAAGACAACCCCAATTTACAATGGCAGTGCCAATTCTAAAAAAAGAATACCTTGATATGCTGCCTGAATTTCATGGCGAACGTGAATTATTACCTCGTTTTATTGATATTTGTGAAAAACTTGTAAACAAATTTTATATTGTCGCCGACCCAACAGATTTCCAAATTGAATATCTGAAGAATAGTATAATAACAAAAATTAAGGGCGACGCTGCAATTAATATTGCAAGTTGTACGGTCAAAACATGGGACGATTTGAAAGATGCATTATTGAACGCGTTCGCAGATAAACGCGATTGGTTTACATTAAATATTGAAATGACCGATCTTAAGCAAAATTCAAATGAAACTGTTTTAGATTTTTACGGAAGATTGCAGCACATTTTAAATTTACAAATTTCTTATATTTCAACTCATGCTACAGCTGCCGTAGCTCTTGTCATGAATGATTATTTTCAAAACTATGCTCTACGCATATTGCTACGCGGTTTGAAGGAACCTATCGGTCAGCTTATGAGAGCAAAAAATCCTTCTGATTTAAATTCCGCGCTAGGCATGTTAGCGAACGACTTTCAATTTGAACATATCTCCAAACCATCTAAGAGCATTAACTCAAACAATTTCAAACCAAATCACAAACCACCTACACACAACATAAAGCATTTCTCTCCTAGACCAACATATTATACAAATCCTTTTCCTAATAATTCCAACCCATATATAACAGAGCTCCAGTACGTCCTAATAATCAACAAATGATTACACCACGAAATAATATTCCACACAATAACCAAGGCCCATCTACCAGCCAAAATTATCCAAAACCTACTTCAATGAGTATTTCCACTTGAAACACTCAACAATCCCGTTCTCAACCGAATCCGTTTCACCAGAGACAAAATCAGTTTGGACAAAGGCCCTTCGGACAAAACCAATTCAGATCAAATTTACCTAAGTACGTAGCAGAAGAACTATTTAACTGTGTTTTAGGAGAAACAGCCTCGGACATCGACCCTTTCCAACAATCGAACTATTAAATCTTACTAACCACCAAAGCAAACTTCCCTTCATTATAACCCCCGAGCATAATTTAAAAATTCTCGTTGACACAGGAAGTACTAAATCCTTCATTAAACCAGATATAGCACATAAATATTACAAGAATTCCATTCGCAATAACCCGTTTCAAATTACCACTGCTCACGGCACGTACACTGAGCTACACAGTACAAGAGTTCCCATTTCAAAGATATTTAATAACAAAGATAAGAAATTGTCACATCTTAAGTATCATCTTTTTAACTTTCATGAACAATTCGACTTACTTTTAGGCATGGATAATCTAAAATTATTAAAAATTCTAATTGATACACATAACGATTTAATTATAACACCCAATGCAAAAATCAAAATTCAATTTCATAAATCATTAAATGATTCTAATGTAAATAATATATCAGTATATATAATATAAGATTATTGTAGAACCAAATTCTGAAAAGATTATTAAAATTAAAGTAGATATAAAACAAGAAACTGTATTAATACCACAAATAAAAACGACACATTTGAGAATACCAGAGTGCATTACGGTCGCAGATAACTACCACGCATTATGTTCAATTGTTAACACTTCTGACCAGGCAATAAATTTTAATCTCTTAAAACCAATTATCGCAGAAAAAATTGATAATTATGAAACTTATACCGGTCCAAATTTAAACATGACACACGTTGAGAAAACTAATTTAGATTTTTCGAAAATAAGAACAGCACATATGAACTCTGAAGAACGAAATGCTGTGTTAAATTTACTTAAAGACTATCCCGACATATTTTATTCTGATGATCAAAAATTGACTCTTACCAACCAAATAAAACACAGTATTAAAACTCAAGATGAAATTCCAATTTACACCAAATCATATCGATACCCCAACGTACATAGGGAAGAAGTAAAAAATCAGGTAAACAAAATGTTAGAACAAAACATCATCAAGCCTTCCAACTCCCCGTGGTCCTCCCCTATTTGGGTAGTTCCCAAAAAAATTGATGCATCCGGTAAAAGAAAATGGCGCATAGTCATAGACTACCGAAAATTAAACGAAAAGACCATAGGTGACAAATACCCACTTCCAAACATTACTGACCTCTTAGACAAACTCGGACGTTGTCAATATTTCACTACACTCGACTTGGCATCGGGCTTCCATCAAATAGAATTGGACAAACAAGACATACCTAAAACTGCATTTAATACTGAAGACGGACACTACGAATTCTTCTGAATGCCGTTTGGTCTAAAAAACGCACCAGCGACATTTCAGCGAGTTATGGACAACATTTTACGCGGACTTACACACGACAAATGCCTCGTTTACCTCGACGACATAATTGTGTTTAGCACCAGCCTTCAAGAACATTTGCTTAACTTAAAATTAGTATTCGATCGACTTAGAAAATCTAATTTCAAAATTCAAGTTGACAAGTCTGAATTTAAAAAAAAAAGAAGTAGCTTATCTCGGGCACATCGTTACACCCGAAGGCGTGAGACCGAATCCAGATAAAATATCAGCCATCTTAAATTATCCTATACCGAAAACTAGTAAAGAAATTAAAGGTTTTTTGGGACTTTTAGGCTATTATCGGAAGTTTATTAAAGACTTTGCAAAATTAACCAAACCTCTCACAAAGTGCTTAAAAAATGACGCAATTATTGACATACAGACAATGTTTTGAACTTTGCAAAAATTTACTGACTAATGAACCCTTACTCCAATACCCAGATTTCGAGAAAGAATTTAATCTGACGACTGACGCAAGCAACGTAGCGTTAGGTGCCGTGTTAACACAAGGCAGCCTTGGCAATGACCTCCCAGTAGCTTACGCCAGCAGAACACTCAACGAGACCGAGACAAACTACTCAACAATAGAAAAAGAACTTTTAGCTATTGTTTGGGCGACCCAATACTTCAGACCATACCTTTTCGGACGAAAATTTAAAATTTACACAGACCATAGACCGTTACAATGGCTAATGTCACTAAAACAGTGTAGTCAAAAACTAATTCGGTGGCGCCTCAAACTTGAGGAGTACGATTATGAAATAGTATATAAAAAAGGCAAACTCAACACCAATGCCGATGCACTTAGCCGCATCCCACCAAAAGACGACGACGTAACCCAAAACACACCAAAAATTTTCGATAACGATTCACCTTTAATTATATATCAGGATTACTTAAATAATAAAAATCAAAATTCTAAAAATATCATTATAGAAGTAACAGGTGATTTATTTAATGCACCACCAGATTCTAGTCTAGCTCATTGTGTAAGTAAAGACTTACAAATGAAATCTGGAATAGCAGAAAAATTCAAAATTAAATTTAGTAACGTTGATAAACTCCAAGCACAAAAACCACAACTCCATAATCTAGTCTATTTAAAATATCAAAATAGATATTTAATTTATTTAATAACAAAAGAAAGATATTTCAACAAACCTACTAAACAAGGTTTATTTTATACACTTTTAAAAATTAAAAGAATTCTGTCGAAATAAAAAAATAAAAAATTTGAGCATTCCTAAAATTGCTTGTGGCTTGGACGAATTAAATTGGCATGAAGTTAAATCAATTATGGAGTACATTTTGCAAAATACTGATATAATGATAATAGTTTTCGAACTTCCTGAAATTTCTCGAATTCAATTAAATATAAATGAATCAGAAAACATTGAACAATTAAACAAATATATGGAAAATTTTTATAAGGAATTAGAAAAGACTAAAGATAGGAATAACGATGACGATGCACAATCCCTAGCAGTTGAAGTAGGTGACGCGCAATCTACTCAGATAAACGATGACGACACTCCAAGCGAAAGCGATATCACAGTACACTCTAACAGAGAAAACCCCATTATCGGAATCCCGATTGTAGAATGCCCAGTTAATTATGGGAAAAATCAAATAATAATATCGGAAGTCGAATATAACCCTAAACCCCCTAAAATACTTAAATTATATAATCAAACAAAACAAAGGATTCTAGTTGAATTTTCAAAAAACAATTGCAAAAACGAAATGGTAACATTTCTTAAAGAATACATTGTTCCCAAGGTAACATATCACATTTATTTAAAAATTAATTATATGTAAAACTAAGCTTAATACTTCAAAATTACTTTAAAAATTCTGAGATAAAACTTGTTAAATGCACTCAATATCTAACTGACGTAATCGATGAAGAAGAAATCATACAAATCATAACAAATCACCATCTCAGTAAAACTAATCACCGGGGAATCGACGAAACCGAAAAACGCATAAAACAACAGTACTACTGGCCTAAATTAAGGAAATCTATACAAACATTTATTAATAGCTGCGAAACGTGTCAAATAACAAAGTACGACAGAAAACCATTAAAATTAAAATTTAACATTACACCCACAGCTACTAAACCTTTCCAAATTTTGCATATCGACAGCATTACATTAGAACACGTCAAATTCCTAACTATAATAGACTCATTTTCCAAATATGCACAAGCCTATAAATTAAACTCTGGACAAGGTATAGAAGTCGTTAATAATTTAGTTAAATATTTCACACACCATTCGCGATTCAAGCTAAGCGATACGCACCATGCGGCAAAATTTTTTACTAAAAATTGTGACGTCACGTCTGGGATACAATTACTGTCATTATGCTCTCTTTGTTTGTGTAGACGTGTAAAGTTTATTGTTATAAAATTTTACTGCTTTGTTATTAAAAAGTTTGGCATAAAAAATGGAAAAACAATCAAAAGTTAGTAAGAGCAATGTTAATTGTTGTGTATTTGGTTGCAAATCAGTTAGAAATAAAGATAATATAGTATATCACACATTTCCAAAACATGACGAGAAAATAGATGTAGTTGATGAGTTTGGAATTGTTAATAAATGTGATAAAAGGAAAATGTGGGAAACTCATTTACGGATGGGTAAAAAAACATCTAAATTTATGACTACCAAATTTTTTGTACCTGTTCTCAAGATACTCTAAATTTAATGACAATAAAAAGAACTGTCATTATAAATATAAAATAGTACCTAAGTAATAAAGCTTTTTATTACACAGCTTTTTTACCCATAAGTAAATAACATATTACAATTTCTGACATAATATTTTTAAGAAACGAGAACACAAAATTTCTCTTTTCAACGATGTATTACTTGTCATAAATGTATATGAAAAAAATCGAGATAAATAAAATAATTGAGAAATGTCAGAATTTATTTTTATTCAACTATTCTAGGTGGTTAAGCGAAATTAAACAAAATGTAACAAGGTAAATTTAATAACAACTATGCAGATATTTATTTGCTACTTGTTTCACGTGTTTTGTCTTTCATTTTACATTGTTAATTTCGCATAGCCTCCTAGAATAGAAGAATAAAAATAATTTCTGATATGTATATATATATAATATATATATATATATATATATATATATATATATATATATATATATATATATATATATATATATATATATATATATATTATATATATATATATTGAATGCTTCTCTGAGATTGTCTGGTAGTTGAAGGCTGGTACGTTCTCTTTGGTATTTGGGGCAGTGGATGATTAGATGTTCTACGGTTAGCATCACGTTGCATTCTTCACATCTGGTAGGTTCTTCCCTTTTAAGAAGGTATTCATGGGTGATCTTTGTTTAGCCAATTTTAAGTCTGGTGATTGATATTTGTTCTCGTCGTTTTCCGGTTAGTGGTTGCCATTTTGTAATTGTGTCCTGCAGATTTCTAAATTTATTTGAGATCATTTGTTGCCTTCGTGTAGTCCATTTCTGTCTTACTTCGCTTTTTATTCTGGATATGAAGTCGCCTGTTTGGATTGGTATGTCGGTCATCTCCATATTGGTGGCTTCTTTTGCAGCGGAATCAGTATCTTCATTTTCGATAATACCGGTGTGGGATGGGATCCATATCATGTTTATATCAATATTTTTTTGTGATAGTTGATGCAGGAGTTCATGGATGTGTTTCACTATTGGTTGTTTCGGGTATATGTGTGTTAGAGATTGAAGAGAACTTAGAGAATCAGAGCATAATACGTAGCTGGTATTATTTGCGGCTACTTCGTTTATGTATTGTATACTGTGATATATGCTAATTATGTAATGGCTGTATTCCTATTCTACAATAATTATGCGATGTCAGCATATTCTTCCAGTATATTTCCATTATGATAAGCTAGGTAATAAAAACCCTTGTAACTAAGATAAGGTGTTCATTGTTCCTGTATTCTTCTATCTCAACACATGTAACCAAGTTGATAATAAAAACATTTTTTTTCAAATATATTAAATCAAATTATTTAATTGGCGCAGCATCGGTAGTATCAGAGAAACACATAACTGTGTGGTGAATATTGATTCTTTGCTCTGATAAATCAATCAATAATAAACCAAAACAAAATACATTTCAACAAAACCGTCTACAACGACCTGTGGAAACAATCGAAACGCAGATCCCACGGAGAAATCTATTTTCCTTTGGCAACTCAACAACTGAAGAATCGAGAGAAGAAGAAGGAAGACTTGCTGTTCTAACCCGATCACGTCTCCAAACCCAGGAAGAATCAGCGACCCGGTGATGTCCGTAAAGCATCAAACGACCATAGTACTATTCATAATATCTCAGTAAGTTAAAAACTTACTAGTAATAAATATTTAAAATAAATTTTCAATAACTGTTAGAAAAAAGTTAATTTATATTATGACAGAAAAATTCTGATGACGCCTGGATTCGAACCAGGGACCTTCCGCATACCGGGCAGAGATGCTAACTGGTTCGAATCCAGGCGTCATCAGAATTTTTCTGTCATAATATAAATTAACTTTAGTCAAAAACTACAGGTATGATTACCTTTCATAATCACACAACTTAATAATATTAGCTCTAAACTGTTAGAAAATTGAAGACAATAATTTATGTAACACACTAAAGGGATACCTCTAGCAAACGACTAGTAACAAAGGTATCGAGGGACCGGCACAGTCCCAAACATACAGAACACACTTCATGCTAGATAGTGATAGTGAACCAGAGCCTACTCCGTCAAATTACACTAATAAAAATATAACACTAAGACCGAGTAGACTAAACGTGTTAAATAGTTTAATCATGACTACAACCACATGTACTGAATTAAAAACCCTCTGTGAAATTATCCCTCCATACAACGGAGACATAAAAATACTCAATAATTTTATCAATGCCGTAGATGACGTAAAATCTACACTAATCGGCATTACACTAACTGCCATCCAGAACACATTTCTCTCATAAAAACGAAACTCACACACAAAGCTGCCGAATTAATAGCAGTAAATAACTTTAAAGATTGGGATGAACTAAAATTCCATTTAACAACAAACTACTGTGATAAAAGCACAGCCGAGACAATACTATTAGAAATTTTACAAATAAAAAATAAAATTAACGCAGATAAAACTCTAGAAATCATTTCTCAAAAATTTTCAAAATATAAATCAAACATTTTACTAAAAGATTATAGTCAATCGCAAAAAAACGCGATAATAAATGAAAATCAAAAGTTAGTAATCTCTTATTTCATAACTCTTTTACCTTTATCAATAAGAGGAGCATTTATTGTTGTAACAATGCGGTATCGCGGTTGATGCATTTCATCATGCACATTCATAATTGTTGATACCTGATGAGTTGTAGACTAAATTATTATTGTTGATTTAGAATGAACATATTTGTAGCTTCAATTTCTTGGAATTAATTGTTATTTTAATTGATAATTGCCTCAGCTATAAACAATATAGATTGACTTTTGCTTATTCAGCGTCTGCGGTAGATCTTTGATATGCCGACAAGATGATGCAAATTATATTCCTTCTAGAAGGAACTGACACGTAGTCATTGATAAAGATACCTAATGCATCTCCCCGTAGTTCTCAGCACCCTTCTGGTTGCTCCGAGTTTAGTTAGTTCTCACCAGCTCGTCGGATGAGCTGGTGCCTGGTCAGTAAGATATTGTTAAAGTTCTCGCCAGCTCGTCGGATGAGCTGGTGCCTGGTCAGTAAGATATTGTTAAAGTTCTCACTAGCTCTTCGGATGAGCTGGTGCCTGTTTAGTAAAGTTCTCGCAAGCTCTTTGGAAGAGCCTGATCAGTAAATTGTTGTGAATCACTTGTAAAGGCTAGAAATGCTTTAGTGGTTAGGTTATCTCGAACTACTGTTATTAGTTCAAGTGTCTCGAGCTCTTTGGAGGCGGGTCACCTGTTGTGACGCCAGCCCTTCGGATGGTGCCGGGTCAAGTTGTGACGCCAGCTCTTCGGATGGTGCCGGGTCAAGTTGTGATGCCGGCTCTTTGGGTGAGCCGAGACAGAAGTTTGATAATCACTTGGAAAAGCTAGAATTGCTTTAGTGATTGAGTTGACTCCAGCTCTTGAGAAGAACCTGGTCAGTAGATTGATAATCACTTGGAAAAGCTAGAAATGCTTTAGTGTTTAAGTTCAACTCATCGTCTCAAACTATTTTGGTTTATAGTTTGTTTGAACTACTGTTTTTAGTTCAAAAGTAATTAAATTATATTGCTATAATTTAATTACGAGCAAGTGCTCAAATTCTGTTTTTGTTTGTCCTGTGTTGTGTAAACTATATATCTCATATTTATAATAAATAGTGTTAAACGTAATAGAAGAGTGGTTGTGATTCTTGAGGAAAGTGTACCTATCCAAACTACCTTAGTGTGGTGTGTGTGTTTGTCATTCGTTGACACTCAGATGACTTCGAGACCCACCAGCCGCTGATGACTCCTGAGCAACCTGCCATCATCTACAGCTATTAAGGTTGGTTGAAGTTAATGTACATTTTGCCTTGTTGTTAATATCCGATATCCCTTCGTCTGTCATTTCCGAGATTGTTCGTTAAAACGTTAGAACTATTATTGGGAGTGTTCCCTCTAATATTAGTTAGGCTCCGCGCGAATTAAGGCCGTTGTGCCCTATTTTTCGCGTGTCACTGCCAAAGTGGCTTTTGTACAGCCACATACATTGGCCACTATTACAATTGGCACAATCGAGTAGGATTGGCCACTGTTACATTGACGCAGTCGGGTAGGATACGGCCGTTGAACAGAAAAGTAAATTCTTGTAAATTTAATTTCTGCCGTATAAAAACAACTTACGTTTTCGCTCGTTTTGTTTTTAGTATTTAGGTGTTAGTATTAAGATAACACCTTGGCGCAGTCATATTGGTTTTAATTGCTTTTGAGTAGTTAAAAAGAAAAAAGTTAATAAAAATTTTAGAAATAATGTTTTAAAATGTCAGACGTAGAAACAGTTACGATCACATTGCAACTCTTGCAAAACCTCTCACTTTGCTCACCAAGAAAAACTCTCGTTTTTCCTGGACAGAGGAAACACAAACGTCTTTTGAAAAATTACGTAACGCGTTGTGTCAGGAACCTGTCTTAAAGTTCCTTGATTTCGAACGTGAATTTGTACTAGTACTATTTTAAGTAAAAAATTATGATGGAAATCGTTACATACTAACTGTACAAGATTCTTTCACTCGTTATGTTGAAGCATTTCCGATGCTAGATCAAACAGCTGCTACAATAGCTAAACATTTCGTTCTCGGTATTGTATTACGTCACGGAGTTCCCAAATCATGCGCGAAGTCTGCTCTACGCTGGAGATTAAACATTAAACACATCGCACGTTGAAAGATATATTATCGCAATACGTAAATAAACAACATCGCGATTTGGATTCGTGGTTACCTTACGCAATCTCAGCGAACTGTTCGATAACGCATGCCTCTCTCGGAGAAAGCCCATACTTGCTGTATGGTTGAGATATAGAACTACCGTTTAACGAAATATTCAGACCTTTCCGTATTCTTGAAATACAGGATAAAAACGCGATTATTAAAGAAATATTTGGGAGAAAAGAGCAAAAAGTTCATGTTGATAGATTAAAACTTTGTTTGGCGAATGTGGAAAATTTACGTGAACAAATTACTAATGAAAATCCTGTTGAGGATGATAGTTTGAAATTTAATTCGCCAATAATTGTAAATGACGAACTTCCCAATATTCCTGTAATCTTACCATCTGATCCAAACCCTATCCATGATGTACTTTCTACTCAATCAGAAATCAACGAGAGTGCGAGTTCAGAGACGCACTCATCTACAGCTGTTAAGCTGTACAGCTATTAAGCTCCAGCTGTAGAACCAGAGGTACCAGCGACGCCACCACAGGCGTCACCACGTTATCAAACGAGAAGCCACGGTCCAGTGACCGAGTACTCCTGGATTCGTCAAGATCGAATGTAGCCATCATGTTAGCGCTCTTGTGTTTGTGCGCTTTGATGACGGCCGCCAACACCGAAATCATAGGTTATGATTGTCAAGATGAACACACCAAACTGTCCAGAGTGTCACTCTTGGGAGTGAAGCCCTGTGTCAACCCCCGTAACACTTCAAGCAGCACCGGCCGCAGAATTCAACTAGTGCAGGAAAAACAGTTCGCGGAAGTTCGCGTGTTTTCGTGCCTTGTGTCGGTACAACAATTAGTGCAACACTGTGGTATGCACTCGCATACAAGTGCGGTTGCGGGTATAAACTATGAAAATGTCGTTGTACGACTTGTGCCTACACCTCCGGGTATTGCCTGGACGATACAATGAGAGAAGTCACCTGGATCGCCATCGAGCAGCCCAAATGTGAGCCCACTGGGATCGACGTTCTCTACGAAGGCACCGCAAACATCTTAATCTTGTTCGACTTAAGTGTTTGTTCAGTTTAAACATTGATAATGTTTATTATGTTTAATTTTAAGTTTAAATTAGAATAATTTTTATGTTTAGTTTTTAAGATTATTAATTTATGTTTGAGACTTTGATTTTCGTTTTGGTTAATTTTTGAATTTTTGTTGATAAAAAGTTTATCTATTAGAAGATAAGACTTTTGTTTATAGGAGGGAGTGATGTAACAATGCGGTATCGCGGTTGATGCATTTCATCATGCAAATTCATAATTGTTGATAGCTGATGAGTTGTAGACTAAATTATTATTGTTGATTTAGAATGAACATATTTGTAGCTTCAATTTCTTGGAATTAATTGTTATTTTAATTGATAATTGCCTCAGCTATAAACAATATAGATTGACTTTTGCTTATTCAGCGTCTGCGGTAGATCTTTGATATGCCGACAAGATGATGCAAATTATATTCCTTCTAGAAGGAACTGACACGTAGTCATTGATAAAGATACCTAATGCATCTCCCCGTAGTTCTCAGCACCCTTCTGGTTGCTCCGAGTTTAGTTAGTTCTCACCAGCTCGTCGGATGAGCTGGTGCCTGGTCAGTAAGATATTGTTAAAGTTCTCGCCAGCTCGTCGGATGAGCTGGTGCCTGGTCAGTAAGATATTGTTAAAGTTCTCACTAGCTCTTCGGATGAGCTGGTGCCTGTTTAGTAAAGTTCTCGCAAGCTCTTTGGAAGAGCCTGATCAGTAAATTGTTGTGAATCACTTGTAAAGGCTAGAAATGCTTTAGTGGTTAGGTTATCTCGAACTACTGTTATTAGTTCAAGTGTCTCGAGCTCTTTGGAGGCGGGTCACCTGTTGTGACGCCAGCCCTTCGGATGGTGCCGGGTCAAGTTGTGACGCCAGCTCTTCGGATGGTGCCGGGTCAAGTTGTGACGCCGGCTCTTTGGGTGAGTCGAGACAGAAGTTTGATAATCACTTGGAAAAGCTAGAATTGCTTTAGTGATTGAGTTGACTCCAGCTCTTGAGAAGAACCTGGTCAGTAGATTGATAATCACTTGGAAAAGCTAGAAATGCTTTAGTGTTTAAGTTCAACTCATCGTCTCAAACTATTTTGGTTTATAGTTTGTTTGAACTACTGTTTTTAGTTCAAGAGTAATTAAATTATATTGCTATAATTTAATTACGAGCAAGTGCTCAAATTCTGTATTTGTTTGTCCTGTGTTGTGTAAACTATATATCTCATATTTATAATAAATAGTGTTAAACGTAATAGAAGAGTGGTTGTGATTCTTGAGGAAAGTGTACCTATCCAAACTACCTTAGTGTGGTGTGTGTGTTTGTCATTCGTTGACACTCAGATGACTTCGAGACCCACCAGCCGCTGATGACTCCTGAGCAACCTGCCATCATCTACAGCTATTAAGGTTGGTTGAAGTTAAAGTACATTTTGCCTTGTTGTTAATATCCGATATCCCTTCGTCTGTCATTTCCGAGATTGTTCGTTAAAACGTTAGAACTATTATTGGGAGTGTTCCCTCTAATATTAGTTAGGCTCCGCGCGAATTAAGGCCGTTGTGCCCTATTTTTCGCGTGTCACTGCCAAAGTGGCTTTTGTACAGCCACATACATTGGCCACTATTACAGTTGGCACAATCGAGTAGGATTGGCCACTGTTACATTGTTAAAGAACCCGGCACCCTAGAAGCGTGCGAACTTTTATTGAGAAATGAATTCAATTACTCACAACAGAGCACACATCAGTCACCCATGTTAAAAGATAAGCAAAATTTTAGCTTCAATGTACCACCAAGAAAATTCCCGGCTCAAGAATTCCCATCAAGAGCCATCAAATTCAATAATTACCAACCACAACAAAAAATTTTCGCTCCACGTCAAAATTTAAAAAATTATTACGACACAAAAAAACATTTCAACCCAAACCAATGACCCAGCAAACCAGGCTTACTACGCCTATGTCAACACAAACGATAAGACAAAATTACAACCTCAACGAAAACTCAGATGAACAACCAGACCGCACTGAGGACGAATACGAATACGCGGAACAAGACAATGAATCCGAACATGACCCTTTTTTAGAACTCGAGACAAAAGTAGACGAAAACAAGTAATGTCTAGTCTAACTTATAATCTACCATTATTACAAATACAAGATTATGTCATTTTATTAGATACGGGGTCAAGCATAAACTTAATACACCCAGATTTATTTAAATTCAAAAATATCAAAACTTATGAAGAAAAATGTACATTTACCACCGTAAATAGAAAATCCACTATTTCACACTTTGTTATATTAAAAATAAATAAAATTTCATTTAAATGTTTTATTCACAAATTTCATAAACAATATAATCTATTATTAGGTATTGAAGCATTTAAGAAACTAGATATCCAAATTGATTTTAAGAAAAACTCCGTTAACATCCAAGGAAAAGAAAAGACACTACAAACCGACTTTAAAAATTGTCAACAAAATAATAATATTCAAATACGCTCAGAACATTTGAATCAGATCGAAAAATCTAAATTAACAACACTCATAAAAAATTTCGGAGACCTTTTTCCAAAACCAAATGAACAATTATCTTGCACAAATTTATGCGAACATAAAATAATCCTAAGTGATGAAACTCCTATTCACACAAAAAATTATAGACTTCCGCAAGTGTACGAGAACGATATCGAAGAACACATTCAAAAAATGCTAAGAGAAAAAGTTATACAACCGTCCCACTCTCCATGGAATTCTCCCATCTGGATAGTTCCAAAAAAATTAGACGCCTCTGGCAAACGAAAAACGAGATTAGTAATCGATTTTAGAAAAATAAATTCTCAAACAAAAGATGACAAATTTCCAATCCCCAATATCGACACTTTATTGGACCATATCGGTCATTCAAAATATTTCACGACTCTAGACCTTCATTCAGGATTTCATCAAATTCCTATGAACAAAAACGATATCGAAAAAACCGCTTTCTCCACTTCATCCGGTCATTACGAATTTTTGGGTATGCCTTTCGGTTTTAAAAACGCCCCCGCGACATTCCAACGAATGATGAATACCGCCCTGGGAGAATTAGTTAACAAAATTTGTTTAGTTTACTTAGACGATGTGATCATTTTCGGCAAAACTTTTGAAGAACATTTAAATAATATTAAACTAGTTTTCGAAAAATTAAGAAAAGCAAACCTAAAAATCCAAATGGATAAATCCGAATTCCTACAAACACAAACAAAATATTTAGGATATATTATAACGCAAGGCGGAATAAAAACAGATCCTTCCAAAATAGAAAAAATTCAAAATCTTAATATCCCTAAAACAAAAAAAGAAATTAAGCAATTTCTCGGTACCATAGGATGGTATCGTAAATTTATCCCAAATTTTGCCAAACTTACCAAACCCCTTACATTATGTCTCAAAAACGGTAAAAACATAGATATTTATAACGAATCCTATAGAAAAAGCTTTGATGAGTGTAAAGAAATTCTCACGTCATCCCCTATATTAAAATTTCCAAATTTTCATAAGAATTTTATTTTAACCACGGACGCCTCTGACTATGCCATAGAATCAGTTCTATTACAGAAAGATGAAAACGGCAAAGAAATGCCAATAGCTTACTTCTCAAAAACTTTAAGTAATACCGAACAAAATTACAGTACTATTGAAAAGGAATTATTAGCAATAATAGAATCTGTTAAAAATTTTAGACCTTACTTATTTGGCCGAAAATTTTTAATCAAAACAGACCATAGACCTCTATGCTGGTTATTCAATATGAAAAATCCCAACCAGAAACTCATGCGGTGGAAAATCGAGTTAAACGAATATAATTTCGATATAGAATTCCTACAAGGTAAAATGAATGTAATAGCGGACAATCTCTCTCGACAACGCGAGAAAACACAAATTCACAATAAAATCGGTGACGTAACAGAAACAAAAATATTTGCCCACTGTATTTCCGAAGACCTAGAAATGAGCCAAGGGTTAGCAGACCAAGTTAATAAAAAATTCGATAGTAGAATTTTTTGCAAAAAAAATGTTACAGATAAATGTATTATTATTCAAAATTCTAATAATCAAACAATTATTCATTTGATTACAAAAAAAAGATATAACGATAAACCATCAATTAAAAACCTAGACAAACCATTAAAAGAACTTAGGGAATATTTGAAGATACAAATATACGTTTATTCTTTACCCATAGTAAATTTACATAGCAACGATAATGAATCAATTTCGTCAAATCAAAACACAATTCATTCAGATCCCGAAAATTTTGTAAATGGAATTAAATATATAGAAGACACAATAAATATAGCTGATAATCAATTAACATTCGAAATCTATAATTCTGAAACTGAAATCAAAATAATAAAATTATTTGAAAATAAGAAACAACGAATTCAGTGTAAATTTAATCAACAAACTCTCGAAGATGATATCTTAAACTTCCTTAAAGAATATATAATTCCAAAAGTAAAATATTTAGCTATTTTTTATGAAAAAGATTTAGACCTTAAATTCTCAAAAATAATAAAAGAAAATTTCGAATTCAACACAATTAATATAATTGCTTGTAATAAAATAGTTCAAGACGTAGAAAACGAAGAAGAACAGACAGAAATTATTCATGACTTTCATACGGGCTTAACAAATCATAGAGGCATAATCGCCACTTTAAATTCATTAAAAGACAAATATTTTTGGCCAAAAATGGTCAATTCAATTACTGAATACATCAACAGATGTGAACTTTGTAAATTAAATAAATATAATCGAAAACCAATTCCAGCTATAGATAACCTAACACCAACACCTCAAAAACCATTTGACATAATAAATGTCGACGTACTATGTTTAAATAAAAATAATTTTTTAACAAGTTTCGATCAATTCTCTAAACATGGTCAAATCTGTCCATTAGAATATAAAAGCTCAAATAATATATCACAGAAATTAATTCAATACTTCCAAATTTACACAATACCAAATAAAATAATTATGGACGCAGGTCCAGAATTTAAAGGTAACATCGTACAAGAATTACTCAAAATTAAAAATATAGAAAGTCATATAATCTGTGTAAGCAATCCTAAAAGCAACGCCGTTGAACGATTCCATTCAACACTCATAGAACATCTTAGACTCCTTGAAAATAACAATCATTTTAAGAATAAAACATTCTTGGAAAAACTCGATTTAGCCATCCTGGCCTATAACAATACCAAACACACCGTTACGAAATTAACCCCGAACGAAACACTATTCGGTAAAAATAATCAAATCCCTCTTATACCAATCACAGTCATTAACGAAAAAACAATACAAAAATATCAAACAGAACAAGAGGAATTATTTAAAATCATTAATAATAAAATTAAACTTGAAAAGCAAAAGCGGTACAAAGAAAATGACAACCCCCTACAAATAAAAAATACTATTTATGTGAAAGAAAACCCAAGATTAATTAAGAAATTTAAAAAGCCTTCATTTAGAAAATATAGAGTTCAACATTATGACCCGATACTCGGAAAGGTAAAAATCAGAGATCAAATAGCAGAAAAGCAGAGATGTGCATCTACGTGTAATCTTTAATTGTCGACATCTACACGTAGACAATACGTTGACAATTCTAGCGACGTAGAAAATGTAAACAATGTAGACAATGCATCTGACAGTTGTAAAATTCAACATAACCTAAATTTATTCCTTTGTAACTATTACATGTATTCGTATTCGGAAGCTCGGGTCATTATCGGTCTTTATATAATAAAACTAATAAAGTAAGTGCTCGTATATTACTAGACGAATGTCTGTCTTGGGTCTTGGGCGAACTGTCATATTTTTTAAATCGATCAACGCGCCATCTCACCAGACGGAGTTTTCTTTGGCGCTATTTTTAACTGTAACCAGTTGACAAATTTTGAACGTTTTGCCCTGCACAACTAATTTTTTTTCATGTAATCCCTAGAATAAAAATAAAAATCTCTACCAACATTTAAAATTCCCTAGTTCTAGGGATAAAATTTTAATATGACTTAAGTGAACACAGGTGTTTTCATTGTCTACATAGTCTACATTGTATACATGAAAAATGATGACGTAGACTACATGATTGTTTACACGTAGAGAATTGCGTAGATTACTTGCAGTAGACTACACGCACATCCCTGCAGAAAAGCACGTAAGAATAGACAAAATTAAACAATAAATTGTTGTTCCAGATGTACGGCCCAACTTACGGATATTTCAAACGATAATGGATTTCACCTAGCTAAATTAGGGAAAACACAAATAAAAACATCAGAACAAATAATCTATTTTAATTACAATATTACCCCGATTCACGATGAATTTATTAAAATCGCAAAATTAAAAGAAACTCTTCTCTTTCAAATTAAAGACGCTCAGGATGTGTTTCAAAACTATATTAATATCCTAACATATAATTTTAACGAGTTGGTTTAATTAATGGATTAGGAGGTATTATTAAAGCAATATCAGGTAACTTAGATGCTTCAGACGGAGAGCGATACGATAAAATTCTTGAACAAATTAAAAATAATGAAAAATTATTACAAGACCAAACTAATCAAAATTTAAAAATCAGTAAGGAAATGATAAATAAATTTAATGATCAAATTGAAAATATTAAAAGTAATGAGAATACGTTGAAAATACAAATAGAAAATATTAAAGAGATCTTAAAGAAGAACTTCAATTGGCGAGGAAGAATTGACGTAGAAAGCAAATTTCAAGAATTAATATTTATAATTCAAAACTTAAATGACCTCACCAAACAGGTTGAAATCAGTTTAAGAGCATATTATCCGGTACGAAAAATAAGCTATTTTTCTGGAACAAATGCTGACTGTATAACAGCACATATTTTATAAATTTTTTCACTATTATGTAAATAAAGGATGGAAATAGTGCGCTAACTCCGATTTTTTAATTTTTCATTCCTAGAACATTTTTGTATTTGCGTTGGAAAATCACCTATTTTTGATAGTAAATTAACCACAAAAAAAGGAAAATTTTGATATAATAGAAAGATAGCGGCCTGTAGGTAACCTTTATTTATAACTATAGCAAATTTCAAGCATATAGGTTCATTCTTGTGGCTGTAGTTTGTTCCAGAAAATGATCGCTTTTCGAATACACCTTGCCTACTTTACAGGCGCAAAAGTTGAGATTTTCACAGTGGGAGGAGTTAACTTGCGGTTATCGTTGCCTGAATTGATGTTGGGTGCGAACTTGCTGCATTTGTTGGCAGAATTGTGAATTCGATTACTTCGTTATTTCTCTTTGCTCATACGCTCGTGTTTTATTGTTAAATATTGTTGTTAAATGTTAATGTTAATGTTGATATTTTACACACTATTTATAAGAACATATATATATATATATACAGGATGTTTCACAACTTAGAGCAAATAATTAAAGGGCAGAGATGTGCATCTACGTGTAATCTTTAATTGTCTACATCTACACGTAGACAATACGTCGACAATTCTAGCGACGTAGACAATGTAAACAATGTAGATAATGTATCTGACAGTTGTAAAATTCAACATAACCTAAATTTATTCCTTTGTAACTATTACATGTATTCGTGAGCTCGGGCCATTATCGGTCTTTATATAATAAAACTGAAAAAGCAAGTGCTCGTACATTACTAGACGAATGTCTGTCTTGGGTCTTGGACGAACTGTCATATTTTTAAAATCGATCAACGCGCCATCTCACCAGACGAAGTTTTCTTTGGCGCTATTTTTAAAAGTAACAAGTTGACAAATTTTGAACGTTTTGCCCTGCACAACTAGTTTTTTTTCATGTAATCCCTAGATTAAAAATAAAATCTCTAACAACATTTAAAATTCCCTAGTTCTAGGGATAAAATTTCTAATCTGACTTAAGTGAACACAGATGTTTTCTTTGTCTACATAGTCTGCATTGTTTACATGAAAAATGAAGACGTAGACTACATGATTGTTTACACGTAGAGAATGGCGTAGATTACTTGCAGTAGACTACGCGCACATCCCTGTTAAAGGGTATATTCTGTACGACGTGCTGATCATGAAACAAAATGAATTTTTTTTTAAATCGCAAAACTATTTTCCATGTTTCCCAGTCAAAATTTGTTTGTTGCCACTGCCACTGGGTGTATGATTATATTAACGTTATTAATTAAATAAAATTCTATTATAAATAACTGCTAATAATAGAATTGTGTAATTATTCTTTCGTAGTTGATACCTACTTTGTTTGTGTTTAATAGGAAAGCGAATCCAGTGCAGTACTACAAAAATTTTTAGGTTAACAACCCTTAATTTTTCGAATTTAAAAAAAATTCTTTTTGTTTCATGATCATCACGTCGTACAGAATATACCCTTTAATTTTTTGCTCTAAGTTGTGAAACACCCTGTATATATATATACGATTTTGGTAAGTCAAATTTTACAAATATTTCAGATCTTTGTACCTGTATATATCTTGTTTTTTTAATATATCTGATACAAAAAAATAACAACTTACAGAATGCAAATGACCATTTTTACATTTACGAGAAGCAAAATATATCATCAAAACAGATATAACGTCCCATCAACCAAAGTATAGTATTTTTATTTTTTATTGTTGTAATCTAGCATGGGTCTGAAAATATTGGTAATTAATTAATTTAATTAATTTAATTTAATTAAAAATCTAGATAAATATCATTTGTTTTTATTGTAGCAATTATATACATCCCTACAATGGGAAAACATTGCACTAAGAAATCTTAAAAACTTTCGGCTGGAAGAAAAAGTAAAAAACTTCTCGCGAAACATTTATTCAAGAAAGATGTAACTCTAACAATGTAAATGTGCGATCAACAGAATGTAAACGCGAACTATTTTCTATTGTTGAGGAAGATAATTTGAACACTGACGAGGAAATATCTCAGATAGTAGAAAGTGATATTGATAAAATATATATATATATATATATATATATATATATATATATATATATATATATATATATATATATATATATACATATTATGTGTGTGTTAGTGATATTATGTCTATCTAAGAATAAAAAGACAAGAAAATGAATTATAATTTTTGTTCCAATAAAAATAAATTTACTATTTCTATACCTACAATGTAATGTAAATATCTGAAAAGAAATATTCGAATACATACAGTTTGTATTTCGTACGGTAACTTTAACATTCAATATTTAGTAGTGGGGTAACCAATCATTGTCAATCTAGTTACTAACGTAGTGGGGGTTGGGTCAGCCCACTGGCTACCGGCCACCGCACGCTGGCATCCCTGTGAAACTAGTAAGTTGGAATAGTAGCCTCTTAACCTTCTGTACTTTAAGAAAACTGCACACAAGCATCATTGACCCGACTAACATTAGAAAAATTACACAAAATAAAGACATTTGGCAATTAAACGAAATCATAGAAACTTACTGCCAACACGATAACGAACAGATACACTTCCTTATCAACATCCCACTCTTTTATTCTCACACGTACGACTTGTATCAATTTACTCCTCTACCGTTTATCAAAGATAATCAAGTCTTACAATTAAATGAGAAACAAACTATGTATTTTATAAACAATAACGATAATTTTAAGATAAATAATTGTATTTTTATTAATAATATGTATTACTGCAAAACAGAATATATAATTTTAAATAAATGTATAGTAAATATGTTAAAGGCTCAAACTAATGATGATTGTAAATATCATACTCTTGAATTGAAAAATACTTGGGAGAAAATTCAAAACACAAATGAATTAATTATAATCAGCCCTAAAGAGCAACAAATTCAAATTAATTGTGAAAGTACTACATTAAATAAAAAAATCAAAGGTATATTTAAATTAAAACCTATTAATAAATGTGAAATAAACAATTTCAAATTTGATATAATCCAAGAAAGTTATAAAGAAATAATATTTGAACCTTTTAACTTTAATAAAACATTACAACAATTGACAACAATAAATTTAGAGACAGTAAAAAAGGCAGATGTAACAATTAAAGAATTACCACAAATAAACGAGCCAAAACTGGAAGATCATCATTATTATTATTACACTATTTATATTATATTGATTTTAATTTTAATAATATGTTCTGCTTTAGTTTATAAGCTTAGAAATAAGTTATTAATAATGTGTAAAAGAAATAAAAGACCTGGTTGTAATAAAGAACAAATAGAATTAAGTCCTATTAATTAATAATTATTGTATAATCTTAGAAGGGAGGAATTATGTAATGGCTGTATTCCTATTCTACAATAATTATGCGATGTCAGCATATTCTTCTAGTATATTTCCATTATGATAAGCTAGGTAATAAAAACCCTTGTAACTAAGATAAGGTGTTCATTGTTCCTGTAGTCTTCTATCTCAACACATGTAACCAAGTTGATAATAAAAACATTTTTTTTCAAATATATTAAATCAAATTATTTAATTTATATATATATATATTAGTATTTTAAGATACATAAACAACAAGCTTATTAGTTAGAAAATAAATTTGGCGGCAAAAGAGAAGTACATCAGATAAGCAATTAAAGACGCTTTACAACTAACAATTTCGGGGACAACATACGTGAAAAATAACGGAATAGGTAAGGAATATATTATAATTAAATATAGCAACCAAGATAACAGGTAAACTAATGTTATAAGTAAGATAAATCAGTAATAACTTAATTTTAAAATATTTATTCGAAACTTTTTATTAAACAACTAAACTGTGCGATACTTTAAAACAACCTTCACAAGTTTTAAACGCTCCAACGACAGGATAAACAATTAACTGAACAACAAATGTCAACAAAACATTTTTAAAAAGGTAAGTTGAATTTAAAGTGAAATAAAATAAGTTATATCAATTAAATGAGATGAAAAACAAGGTGGAAACTATTATTAACATATTAGGTAAGTGATTTACATGTGTATAATTAGTACTTTGCTACTTCTAATTCTAAATTCTGATTTTAGGTTATAAATACAGATGTGATGGAAGAGGATTTAAAAGGACTAAAGGACAGAAAGAAATTCCTGGACAAGGGACGAAATTGGAGCATGACAAGGTCCAGGGTATAGATGCTTGTAGTCGATTTTTGGTAGAGATATGTCTAGATCGGTTAGTGTTTTAGAGATGTAAAATATTAAAATAAACACTTGTCTAAGTCTCACAAGATATTCAGCCTCCAAGCCAACTTATCAGGTCATCATTAAAGGCCGGCCAGCACAGTTAGTAACCATAGACGCGTTTCGCTCTTATTAGAGCTCATCAGTATAACCCACTCCTTCACCTAGAACAAGTTCACGTGAAGGAGCTGTGTGACGAAGAACTGTGCCAGCAGAGGATAAGATTCCTAACAACTCAGTATAATGACATGAGAAGTTCTGTAGAACAGGCAGTGCCATCTACCGAGAAAAGCAAAAGCTACGGTAGTATAATCATTTCAAGGACTTGATTACGTGTTAGGTGAGTGATTTAGATTATTTGTAATAGCACAACTTACACTAGATATGAAGTGATTTGGACGTGTCCAGTGCAGCGCGTCATCAGGGACGTCGTGGTACACGTGCGCAGTGCAGCACAACTCTAATGTCTGGCCGACAAACACGAGATCTTCATCTGGACCAGTTATCAATGGTTCCTGTTCACTAAGGCCTAAAGATAAATAAATAAAAATTAATTTTGTAAAATCTAAAGATTTTACTTTTTTTTTAATAAGCCGAATGGTAGATTTTTTAATTTTTTTTTATATTATTTGGATTTCAGGCTTTTTCAAAATTAATAAAAAAGGTTAGAATTAATTATACATTTTTTATTAAGTAATTAATAAGGCGACGTTTCGGCCAACAATTTGGGCCATTATCAAGCTACAAATATAAAAAATATTAACAATATTTTTAAAGAATAATAAAACCGGAAAAAAAATTTCTTACCAGTAGTGAAATAAAATTAAGATTTACATAATTGAAACAATAAAATCTTTTGAGGTGAACACCTCACGAGTCAAAAAATAACTAAATTACAAACAAGCAAAAAAAAAATATTTCTTTAAAAATTATAGTGAGCCATCTATCCGTAAAGAAGAAAAACAACAACCAAAATATTTATAAGGTCAAACAAGGACAAATATGTCAAAGAAGTTAGTTAAAATGGTGTAAAATCGATCTGTACTGAGAATTCGAAATTTGATAGTCAGTTTTAATGTTAACAGAATTAGGTTCCAAGTTAATATTAATAATATTAGTTAATATTATTAATATTAACTTAGCACATTTGTGATTTTGGATCTTTTGAGTCAAAACCAACCACCACAAAGCCGCGAAGCCTGTTTATTGTGTAAGTAGAGACTTATTTCCTGTCCAACGTCCCTGTCTCAACAACCCCATCATTCATTATTCATCTCTTCACCATTCTCATTATTTTTCATCGTCATTATCTTATGTGCTGGCGTAACGTAAAGTTATTTCTGAAACATTTTTTATTTTTTGAGAATTTTGATTCTGATACTTTTGTAATACTTTTGTTTGATTTTGTATTTAAGTTTTGCTTTGTAACCTACAGTTTGTTAATTAACTTGAGCTTTGTATGTACATTTGTGGTATGGCTTGCTGCTGGTTTAATCCCTGTTTTAGGTGCAACCAGTAAGGGATTTTAGTCTGAGCTACCTAAGAGAGGAGAGACTTGGAGAAGTGACCTACATTAACCTTCTGAAGACGATTGTCGAGACAAGCGGTATATGGAGTGGCCTCACGCACTTTACCAAGGACCAACACATCTATTTACGTCCGGAAGCTCACCATATTTGATCTCCAGTCGAGAAGTCCGGTCTACTTCAACTCTTCGTCTCCGTCCTCCTCTCCAGGAGTCTCAGAAGAAGAGGATTAGATAGCCCAATCTACCATTTTTTTGCAGCGTACGTTTGACACTGTCTTAGTTGAATAGCAGATTCCACCGCTCAGTTAAGTTACATCTTAGTCTCTGTTTTTTGATTTAGTTTGTTGTTTTGGTTACTAACATTAGATTAAAGTTTAACTTGTATTTTAGTTGTGATTTTGATTTATTATGTTATGCGTATCATACCTTTTGTGTCACTAGTTTTTAGCTCACTAGAGTGTCCCTTCTTTTTTTCGAGCTAGGTGGCGCCTCCGGAACCTACGCCCAGCACCGCTGAACATAGTTAGCCAGGTATTGTATATGTGGTGCTCAGAGATGTGCATCTACGTGTAATCTTTAATTGTCTACATCTATACGTAGATAATACGTCGACAATTCTAGCGACGTATATAATGTAAACAATGTAGATAATGTATCTGCCAGTTGTAAAATTCAACATAACCTAAATTTGTTTCTTTTGTAACTATTACATGTATTCGTATTCGTGAGCTCGGGTCATTATCGGTCTTTATATAATAAAACTAATAAAGCAAGTGCATGTCTGTCTTGGGTCTTGGGCAAGCTTTTAAATTTTTAAAATAGCGAATCCTATTTTTGCCCATTAACCCACTGGAGTACAAGAAACATGTTGATTTATTATGAAAATATTTGAAAAAAATTAGTTGTGCAGAGCAAAACGTTCAAAATTTGTCAACTGGTTACTGTTAAAAATAGCGTCAAAGAAAACTCCGTCTGGTGAGATGGGCGCGTTAATCGATTTTTAAAATATGACAGTCTAGTGCTTGCACCGTTTGTAATTCGCAAGCACTAGACGAAAAATTTCTGTTAATGGCGATCTGTCATATTTGTAAAATCGATCAACGCGCCATCTCACCAGACGGAGTTTTCTTTGGCTCTATTTTAACAGTAACCAGTTAACAAATTTTGAACGTTTTACCCTGCACAACTAAAGTTTTTTCATGTAATCCCTAGAATAAAAATAAAAATCTCTAACAACATTTAAAATTCCCTAGTTCTAGGGATAAAATTTCTAATCTAACTTAAGTGAACACAAGTGTTTTCATTGTCTACATAGTCTACATAGTTTACATGAAAAATGAAGACGTAGACTACATGATTGTTTACACGTAGAGAATGGCGTAGATTACTTGCAGTAGACTACACGCACATCCCTGGTGGTGCTTCCTTTGATTTTGTTGTGTACGCCAAAAGGCCTTGGTTTTGTGTGTAGCGCGCCAAAAGTAGAAGAAGCATTACATATGGAATGTATAATTCAAAAATTATAATGAATCCTGTCAGCAGAAGCAGGGATGTGCGTGTAGTCTACTGCAAGTAATCTACGCTATTCTCTACGTGTAAACAATCATGTAGTCTACGTCTTCATTTTTCATGTAAACAATGTAGACTATGTAGACAATGAAAACACCTGTGTCCACTTAAGTCATATTAAAATTTTATCCCTAGAACTAGGGAATTTTAAAAGTTGGTAGAGATTTTTATTATTATTCTAGGGATTACATGAAAAAAAAATAGTTGTGCTGAGCGAAACGTTCAAAATTTGTCAACTGGTTACTGTTAAAAATAGCGCCAAAGAAAACTCTGTCTGGTGAGATGGCGCGTTGATCGATTTTAAAAATATGACAGTTCGCCCAAGACCCAAGACAGACATTCGTCTAGTAATGTACCAGCACTTGCTTTATTAGTTTTATTATATAAAGACCGATAATGACCCGAGCTCACGAATACGAATACATGTAATAGTTCCAAAGGAATAAATTTAGGTTATGTTGAATTTTACAACTGTCAGATGCATTATCTACATTCTTTACATTGTCTACGTCGCTAGAATAGTCGACGTATTGTCTACGTGTAGATGTAGACAATTAAAGATTACACGTAGATGCACATCTCTGAGCAGAAGACATCAGTTAAGTAAACAGATATTATTTCCGCATACGTGATACACATGTTTAAATATAGTTTATAAAATAAAATATTTTATATTTAATTGATTTTCTTTTATCAAAC
This sequence comes from Pterostichus niger, assembly GCA_947425015.1. NCBI lineage: Eukaryota > Metazoa > Arthropoda > Insecta > Coleoptera > Carabidae > Pterostichus > Pterostichus niger. Next base: position 14,665,558 of record OX380352.1, on the reverse strand, counting down.
CAAATTCGCTTTATAAATTACAGATCCCATTTTTAGATAGAAGTATTTGTATATTTTTAACTCTAGAATGTTTGAAAATCGCGCGCATATTAGCCAATACTGCAAATGGCGGTCGTTGCGCAGCTTGCCTCACTACTGCGTATGCATAAAGTATACATGTTAGCTATCCAGCGTATATATAACATCCTTGATACAAGATTATCAGAACACAAGAGATCCATTCGTCTAAATTATCAAAATAAATCTTCAATTGCGCATCATGCATTAGAATTTCTGCATAAAATTAACTTTCAAGAAACCAAAATTTTAGCGAGATCTACAAGTTTCACCGGAAGACTTATAAGAGAAGCCATTGAAATTTGCAAGCAGAAAAATAATATTAACAATTGTGATGGTTTGGATTTAAATAAGGCTTGGGTTCCGTTGATTCACAATTTATAATTTTTTAATTTTTAATTTTATATTTTTGTCTTTTTACTTGTCATTTTTATTTAATTGTTTATTTTTATGTCATTTATGTGTTATTTTATTTTTACTATTTCTGTCCTGATGAAGGTATTTGTTTAAAGTACCGAAACGTCGAGTTTTTTTTAAATACATACAGAATTAAACCAGAAGCCCCTTTTTATTTATATATATGTATTCTGAAAGGTTCTGCAATATTATATATATATATATATATATATATATATATATATATATATATATATATATATATGTAACTTGAATTCTTCCGGGTATCTTCTCGCGTTGGTCTGGTTTGGTTCTGAGAAGAACCGTTGTTTAGACGACGTTTCGGCAAGGTCTCACTTGCCATCTTCAGGTCTTGAATTTATTCCGTGTTCTCGATCTGGTGTTAGGTCTTGAACTGACGTTTGTTGGTGATGCAGCAGGCTTATATTTAGTGGTCATAGTTGGATGCTTCACTGAGTTGTTCCGGGTTGTTGGTCCTGGTTGCTTGGTTTAGTCTTTCTGCGTCATTGATTCCGTTGCTGGTGTAGTATTCGGTGTATGCTTTTTTACCTTTTGTGCCCATTTGTTAAGTACTGGTTTCCATGTAGGTGGTAATCTTCGTGTGTCGTCCCTAGTATTCAGGTTATTTGGTCGTTTTTCGATTTCTATGGCTTCTCTGATGATTTTTTTAGTTGTGTGTCCGATGCTAGCTATCATCCTTGTGTTCTTGAAATCGATTGTGTGTGATGTAGTTTTCATGTGCTGAGCCAGAGCTGAGGTTTTCTCGTCTTTTTTCACAGAATTTTGATGTTCGTTTCTTCTGATGTTGATTCTTCCGTTAGTTTGACCGATGTAGGTATTGTCACAGTCTTGGCAAGGAATTTCGTACACTCCTTGGCTCTCCAGGTTGATCTTGGTTTTCGTATTTGGCAAAATCGTATTAATTTTCCTATCTGTGGTGAAGATGGTCTTGATCTCGTTTTTCTTCAGTACTCTGCTTATTTTGTCGGTAGTGCCTTTAACGTATGGAAGGTAGGCGTAAGTAGGTAGTTTTTTTTATTAGTTTCTCTTTTTGTTTTTTGTGGTCTAAGTGCCAATTTTATGTTCCTCTGGTTGTAACCGTTTTGAAGTAGTGCGGCCTTGATAGTTTCCATTTCTTTTTGTCGGTTTTCGTTATCCGCTAATCGTTGTGACAAAGATTGACCAATTAATGGAATATCGCTGCGAGACCGAAACCAACCTGACGAAGAATAAACACATACAAAAATTTGATAAACTTCTGCAAGAACAAAAACCAGAGGAGAAGAACCACCAGCTGGATCCCGAAAAAGTGGTGTACAACCTCTCTAGAGTGCAACTGGATGAAGCATCACTAAACGTTTTATCCAAGGGTTTCAACTTCGCAGTAGCACCAACCCATATTCCAGTGGAAGAGATAATATGTAGCGTGGATTCCTCCATACTTCACCTGGAGAAAAATAAAGCAAAAGAGATCCGTCAAGATGTCTCACGCATACTAAGAACATCCCGCCCACCGAAGAAGAACCTATCAACTAACAGCAGGCACTACGATTGCTGCGACAAAATTCGGATATCATCATTCTACCAGCGGGCAAAGGCAACGCATCCGTTGTGATGACTACGACCGAAAAATACAAGAACTCCTTGTGATGAGTGTTTTTACTACTGACTGTAGCTGGGGTGGATGCTTTTCTGTAAACTGTGTGGTTCAGGCTTCCGTCTGCTGTTTTATTTACAAGTACATCTTGGAACGGGAGTTGGTTTTCTTCTTCTACTTCCATGGTAAACTTGATGTTGGGATGAATTCCGTTAAAATGGCCCTGAAATAATTCCAGCTGCTCCCTTCCGTGGTTCCAGATTACGAAGGTGTCATCGACGTATCGTAACTATAACTTTGGATTCTGGATAGCGGATTGGAGGGCTCTAGTTTCGAAGTCTTCCATGAATAAGATTGCCAGGACTGGTGAGAGTGGAGAACCCATAGGAGCGCCTGCAACTTGTTTATATCGCTGTTCTTTGTATATGAAGTAGGTGTTCTTCAGGCAGTGTCTCGTTAGTTCCAGGATGTGTTCTGCAGGTTTGTGCTTTTCCTTTATGATATTCAATGTTTCTTCCACCGGTATGTTTGTGAAGAGTGATACTATGTCAAAACTGACTAAGAGATCTTCTGGTTGGACAACTTCTTTCTTCAGTAGCTCGATGAAGTGGCTAGCATTTGACGTTAGATTCCGCTTCTTCGGCGTATAGTTGAGGTTTTTTAGCCAAATCCTATGCAGCTGACTATCGGTCTCAGTGGAGTTCCTTCTTTGTGGATTTTATGTAATCCGTAGAATTTGGGACATTTAGATGATTTCTCTCTTGGAATTAGTTGATCTTGTGTGTCGTTATCAATAGGACTAGCTGTTGTTGGATCGGAGGAAAAGCTTTCATATGCTGGATCGTCCAGGAGTTCTTGTATTTTTCGCGGAAATTTTATATATATATATACATATACCGGGTGTAACACGAAAAGTGAAACATAGGTGTTTAACATGGCAAATCAGTTTTTCCGTGTGCATTGCTTCCCTAATTATTTTAGGAAAAAATGTTTCAAATAAATGTTGTAAAGCATAAAATTCTACATCCGAATCAATAAACAAAATTTATTTTGACTACTTCATAACTGCAGAAATTAAATTTAAAAATTCACGTAATTTCAATTTAATAGTAATAGCCATGGAAATAAAAACAAGAGATGAACAAAAGCGTAACGGTTTATACGTCAAATTATTAGTATTTGTTTTGACAAACTGTGATATTAAATCACTATTAGGGTTTATTATTATCAAAAATGAATAATTATTCAGATGAAGAAAAGTTGCAAATAATTAAATGGCATTATTCTGGCCATAGTTTACGACTAATTCGTGACTATATTAGCGCTATTTGGCAGCATCATGATAATCCTAGTACGGCAACTATTCAGAGGTTTATAGTAAAGTTTGAAAAGACAGGAACACTAAATTTCAAGAAAGAAATAAATGAAAGAATTTATAACAATGAAGAAAATATTCTTGCTTTAATAGAACGGGAGCCAACAATGAGTGTGCGGGAAATTTCCAGAGAACTAAATATAAATTTTATGACAGGGCATAGATTTCTCAAAAAACATAAATACATTCCTTTTAAATTTCTAAACCACCAAAATATTTTGGAACGAGATTTTGAACTGCGTGCCTCAATCTGTGAAATAATGATGGAGAAATCAAATTGTAATAGAGAATTTGTAAGTAGTATTTTATTCACAGATGAATGCACATTTACCATGAATGGCGAACCAAATTATCGGTACTGGTCACAAAAAAATCCACATAATATTGTAGAATCGAGGACACAATATCGTCATTCTGTCAATGTGTGGGCAGGAATTTTTGGTGATAAAATCATTGGCTCATTCTTCATCCAACGAATAAATTTAGTATCATATTTGAATTTATTAATTAATGCTGTTGGACCACAAATTGTTGAAACAAACAAAGAAAACGTGTGATTCCAGCATGATGGCTGCCCTGCACATAGCACTAGAGAAGTTGTGGAATATCTAAACCATGTATTTCCTGAAAGCTGGATAGGACGAAATGGACCAGTTAACTGGCCAGTACGGTCGCCAGATTTAAATCCGTGCGATTTTGTTATGGGGCCATTTAAAATCTTATGTTTATAAAAAAAGATACCAGAATTTAGAAGAACTTAAAAATGCTATATTACAATGTAACGATTAGTTTTCGCTTTTGTAATTTTTGTGTCATTTCAAAATTTGTCTGCTCATTTCTCGGCCTGAAAATTGGTTTTCATTAAATTCGTCATAGATTATTATTTAATATTTTGATAATAGTAACTTACAACAGTTCTTGTATTGTTTAACCTAACGTAAATGTTATTTGTGCTAGTTATATTTAGGTTAATCACATTTTGTTAATGTTCGTTAATTAGTGACAGTACGCGATGAAGTTGGCGCGCGGTCATCAAATGTTGTTACTCCAGCAATTGTTTTGAAGTTTGGTGTATACAGATATAGTTTTATTTTAAGCACAAATACTTTTCCTATAGCTCGTTTTATTAAAATTAGAATCCTTGCTTACATTAAAGATTAATTATAGAGTACATTTATTTGATATTCGATTTAGCCATTTTTCTCGGCCGATAAAGTTGTCTGTTGTTCTGTCTTATCTGCTTTCGCTGTCTCATTCCTTCATTAGCTATCCTTCTCGTTGTTATTTCGCCTTGTTCATGCAACCCTATTTACGGGAGCGCATTTCGAGAAATCTCATGATTTTGGGCCCTCATTGCAATTAAATTGTAATTAACGAATGCATGAATTTTCTGGATATTACTGACTTTAACGGGTTTTTCGTCTTTTAACAGCTATCTTCCGGCTGAATTGCAGTTGACGCCATCTTGAAACTTAGCGGCGACGATCCATCTCGGAGCGATTCGTAATTGTCCGCCAGAGTACCGAATCAGCCCAGCAGTTCCAATATTCCACCAACTACCAGTCAACAGTGCGATTGTCACAGCTAAGCCATTTTCACATATTATATCCTATATTCATTTATTTTATGTTAGTATCTATTTTGTGGTTCCTGCAATTGGCAAAAAACGTTGTATGTAATTTAGTATTGTATTAACAGTTTGTTGAGTCCGGTCAAGCGAGTTATTATTTTATTATTTCATTTTTGTTTTGGACAAGTTGTTCCTACGTAGCGCGTAGCTAGTACGTCGGATAGTGGCTAGGGCCTGCGCTTTGTGTAATTTCGGCGCCCGTATCGCGATCGCTGTTACCATCGACCCGTCATACGTCGTTATCGCGCCTTGTGCTCCTATAGGTATTTTGACCAACTGCCGCAGTCCTACATACTATCGGGAGGACCCAGCGACCCGCTGCGCTGGTTTCCCTTGCGTTAATTACTCTCTTACCTCTACGCCTTGATTGGATTTCTCGTTCAACTCCATTCTTGTTATTGTTAAGTTACTGTACGGAAAACTCTCTTTTCTGTTTTTTTTATTAATTTAATATACTATATTATCCACTCAATGCACTGGCCGCTAGTAATTTTGTGCACCCTCATATTCCCTTCCTGGAACGTATCCCGATTTTCGTCGGCCGTGAGACTCTTGTTGAACCGGTCGCGGCTCAGGCCGGCTGGCGCCCATAAATTTTGTAATTTATCACCCCTTCTCCGACTCACCCCGTCTTCACTGAGTTTAGCCGCGGTTCAACCGTCCCACCCGGGCTCATCATTCTCCCCAGGGAGCGTATGGTTGATTGTAAGCGTGACAAGCAAGCCGCGTTATATAAAAATCGGCAAAGTGCGAGTCGCGTCGTTATAACAAGAATGCCAGAAAATAAATAATCGACAATTAAGGAATGCTCGAGAAAGCTTCTACAACAGATTAGGTTATTGTTTAGCTCAAAACGGTGGACTATTTGAACATCTAATTTAACAATTTAAGAATATCGAGTCGGCCTGTGGATCTTGAGAACCCTGGTTCGATCCCCACAGCCGACAAACAATTTTCACCTATTTAAAAATCTACCCCTGTGGCTCCCTCTCCACTAATATCTTTGAGGGCTGTGATTTGACGACTGGTAACCGCACTTCACGCGACAAAATATATCACTTACCGAAATCTGCTTAGGCAGAGTGCCACACTCAGTAATGGGTAAAAGGCGTGATGATATATATATTTATTTTATTTAAGAATATTAAGATAATAGTTTGATGATGTTTTTATTGAATTTAATTTATGTTACATTAATTAATTTGTTAAGTATTTAATAACAGCGTACCTTAAATATTTTATCGAGTTTATTATATTATTATTCTTAAATAATAAATCTAAAAAATATTTTGCCTTATTATTATTAAATTTTTATTTAGAAAATAAATATTTAGTACGTAAAAATGATTTTGACAGTTTATTCTGACATCGACGTATAAAACGTTACGCATTTGTTCATCTCTTGTTTTTAATTCCATGGCTATTACTATTAAACTGATATTATGTGAATTTTCAAATTTAATCTCTGCAGTTATGAAGTAGTCAAAATGAATTTTGAAATTTTGAAATGACACAAAAATTACAAAAGCGAAAACTAATCGTTACATTGTAATATAGCATTTTTAAGTTCTTCTAAATTCTGGTATCTTTTTTTATAAACATAAGATTTTAAATGGCCCCATAAAAAAATCGCCCGGATTTAAATCTGGCGATTCGTCCTATCCAGCTTTCAGGAAATGTGCTATGTGCAGGGCAGCCATCATGCTGGAATCACACGTTTTCTTTGTTTGTTTTAACAATTTGTGGTCCAACAGCATTAATTAATAAATTCAAATATGATACTAAATTTATTCGTTGGATGAAGAATGAGCCAATGATTTTATCACCAAAAATTCCTGCCCACACATTGACAGAATGACGATATTGTGTCCTCGATTCTACAATATTATGTGGATTATTTTGTGACCAGTACCGATAATTTGGTTCGCCATTCATGGTAAATGTGCATTCATCTGTGAATAAAATACTACTTAAAAATTCTCTATTACAATTTGATTTCTCCATCATTATTTCACAGAATGAGGCACGCAGTTCAAAATCTCGTTCCAAAATATTTTGGTGGTTTAGAAATTTAAAAGGAATGTATTTATGTTTTTTGAGAATTCTATGCCATGTCATAAAATTTATATTTAGTTCTCTGGAAATTTCCCGCACAATCATTGTTGGCTCCCGTTCTATTAAAGCAAGAATATTTTCTTCATTGTTATAAATTCTTTCATTTATTTCTTTCTTGAAATTTAGTGTTCCTGTCTTTTCAAACTTTACTATAAACCTCTGAATAGTTGCCGTACAAGGATTATCATGATGCTGCCAAATAGCGCTAATATAGTCACGAAGTAGTCGTAAACTATGGCCTGAATAATGCCATTTAATTATTTGCAACTTTTCTTCATCTGAATAATTATTCATTTTTGATAATAATAAACCCTAATAGTGATTTAATATCACAGTTTGTCAAAATAAATACTAATAATTTGACGTATAAACCGTTACGCTTTTGTTCATCTCTTGTTTTTAATTCCATGGCTATTACTATTAAATTGAAATTACGTGAATTTTTAAATTTAATTTCTGCAGTTATGAAGTAGTCAAAATGAATTTTGTTTATTGATTCGGATGTAGAATTTTATGCTTTACAACATTTATTTGAAACATTTTTTCCTAAAATAATTAGGGAAGCAATGCGCACGGAAAAACTGATTTTCCATGTTAAACGCCTATGTTTCACTTTTCTTGTTACACCCGGTATATAGGATGTTATATTTTAACTTTGCTTTATAATATTTTTTTGTAACTATAATAATAAAGAAAATATAGGCGGTGATTGGTTTCGCTGTTACAGCCTGTATATATATATATATATACTTACTTTCTTCTTATTTTTTTTACAAAGAATCTGAATCTGCAATGAAAAATAGGGTATCCCATTTAAAATAAATTGTTGACTTTGTTATAGCGACAACAGTGCCACCTGTGACAAAACTAATATTACAGAATTATGGCCCCTTTTTGTTTGAATATTTTTCTTTTAAGTCATTTTTGCGCAAAATTATTTGTTTTCGAAATATTTGCTGAAAACAGGTTAAAAGGACCAGCCTGTATATACACAGAGTGTTATATTCTAATAGACCCAGCAAATATCTCGCTTATTCATCAACTTAGCAATTTCTTTTATATAACATAATTAATACAGGAACATGTAAGCTAGTTGATGACGTATGTACTTTCGTGATATCATTCCGGTTTGTTAGTACCTAATTAATATCAACTTTGAAATTTAAAATAGAACATAATATAATTTTGTACAAATTTGAAAAGGGTATTAAATTTTCTTTACAATCAAGTAAAATAATCCATATATTACATGATTAAAAAGTAAAATGGCGGGCACTTTATTATACACCTATTCGGAAAGTGAACCACGACGGTGGCTTGAAATAAAACAATTAACGTACATCCGTCTTCAATGTTGAATACGTTTCTTATTATGAAAACTTTTTCTATTAGAGTATCTTTAATATCTTCTGTGGGAATGACCGGGTGCAGGTATTTTACTACGACTGTGTATTCCTGTTTCTCTCTTGGCTGATAAATGCGAAATGCTATTTTATTTAGCTTTAGTAAGTCGATTAGTTTCCAGTACGCGTTTGTGGTTTTTATGTTTATTTTAACATCTTGTTGTGCTAAAGTTTTTCATATTAATTCGTTCTCGCTGAAGGATATTTTGATGCAGGCAAGCATGTTTGTATAGTTGGTCACGTTTTGAATGAATATTGGAGGTGATCTGTGTTTTCGTCTTCGAGAATTTGTTTCCTGTGTTTGTAACTCCATTTTTACTGGATTATAGTTTTTTAGCTTTTGATGGAGAGCTGCTAGTCTCTTCTTGTCTAGTGTGTTTAGTTGTTCTCTTGCTCTTGATGGTTTGCCATGAGCACAGTGCGTCTTAGCCGTTATTATCTGAGTATTTTATGACCGATTTTGGTGTGTTAGTATTTTAAAGTTTTGGGTTAATGTTTTAGGTGATTCTAGTAGTTGTGAGCTGAAGTGTGTAAAGCGAAGCTATGTAAGAGGGTAGTGTAGTATTTTTAGGGCTCCAGTTGGGAGAACTAGAGGGGGAGCAAATGGGAGTACTACGAAATGATGCTTGTGAAGTAGCTGTAAGTGTATCTAAATTGGTTCCTCCACATTTTTCTGACATCTTGATTTGTTGAAATTGTAGTTGTTACGAGTATGTTAGATTTATTTCTAATATAGTTGGTAATACTGATTTACTTCGTTAGCGACTTGGTGCGAGGTTGGGCGCGCGCGCTCTTGACCTTGTGTTGTTTAAACTAACCCATAGTTTAGTTGTTAATTATTTATCACTTAAATCACTTTAATTTAGTATAGTAAGTAAACTTTCGCTTGCGAATAGATTGGTGGAATTTTTACTATTTATTATTTGGATAAACCTGAGTTTTTGTTTTGTTTTAGTAGTACTTGTCTAATTAAGTTGTATAGTCAGTGACGCTAACATGCAAAAACTTAAATAAACTAAATATTACCTCCAATATAATATTGAAAATTGAGTGTGCTATTTGCAGATTCTGTCCCAAATGTACACGTTACAATTATAACGCTAAACTGAACGCCAGGAATTTGGATGATGAATCCTTCCCGGGGATCATAAGCATAGATCACAGGATTGGTCATTTGTAATTCACTCCTGCAATACATGAAATTATTTAGAAACCATATCAGATAAAAAGTTGGCACACATACACATTGGACCTTTTCCACTGCTCTTGTGCGCATACTAGAGAGATATATTTAGCTAATTTAATAGTAACTTAAGTGAAGTTTAGTTGACAAATTAAGAAATTATCTTCATTTCAATAATTATAATATTATAGACTACAAATAAATATTGTTTTAGACATAATAATTAAATACATCCTTATTTATTTATTAAAATGTTTAAATATTTTAAAACGGTCATCGTTCTGGTGACACCAAACGCAGTTGACAGTTATGCAGAGATAATTTTATCGCTTCATTGAGAATACAATTTGAAGTTTGAAAAATTATCAATAGATGCCTCATTCTCAGTGAAAAAGATTTAGTGCAGGAAAAACAAGATCTATAATTTAAGCAGAATATTACATTCAAATGCTATATCCTAATAAATGGGGTAGCACGAACCCTTGAAACATTCACCGGCTTCGTCTAATTTTCTCATCCAAACACTCGCAAATCTTCCATCACGCAACAAACCTTCAATTACATCCATCCATTAACTCTTATACACAGAATATTAATTTTTTAAAAAATTTTATATTATAGTTGGATTTCAGGCTTTTCAAAATTAATAAAAAGTTAAATTAATTATACATTTTTTATTAAAATAATTAATAAGGCGACGTTTCGGCCAAAAATTTGAGCCATTTTCAAGCTACAATAAAAAATAACAATATTTTTAATAAATAATACAAACAGGAAAAAATATTTCTTACCAGTAGTGAATTAACAATAAAATTTACATGATTGAAGTCTGAAGTTAATAATTAAAATCTTTTGAGGTGAACACCTCACGAGTCAAAACATAACTAAATTACAAATGGAATCAAGCAAAAAATTTTTTATAAATTATAGTGAGCCATCTATCCGTAAATAAGAAAAATACAACAAAATAATTTTAAGGTCAAACAAGGACAAATTTGTCAAAATTGTCAGTTAAAATGATGTAAAATCGATCTGTACTGTGAATTCGAAATTTGATAGTCAGTTTTAATGTTAACTGAATTAGGTTCCAAGTTAATATAGCAACTCTCGAGAAAGAGCCTTTTATACTTATTACTTTCAGAATGTAAAATTTTAAAATGATCAAAATTCTATCTGTGATTGTTGTTGAACGCATGTTGAACAATAGCACTGTGATTGACATTACCAGTTGTGAGATGATATTTATGTTGTTTTAATCTGGTATTAATGTAGTGTTTAGTTTCACCTATATAGGTAATATTACAATCAGAACAATTAATTTTATAAACTACATTACATAATTTCTCTTTGTCTGTTTTAGATTTCAACTTACTAAACAATTCACTTGTACAAGCAGCTGATTTATAAGCTATATTTAAATTTAGAACAATAGTAATCGTTTTCAAAAACCTATCTAGATGTTTGTAATATGGTAAAGAGATGTATATTTCTTTTTGTTTGTTGACTGGAAAATTTGAATTATTAATATTTTTAAGTACTAGGAGTCTATTGTTTATGGTTTTATTTAAAAATGTTGGTGGATAATTGTTACTTAATAAAGTTGTTTAAATAAGTTTTATGTTCTCATTTAAAAAAATTTTATGTGATAAAAGAAAAGCTCTATCTGTAAGGTTGTGTATAACTGCTCGTTTATATTTTACAGGGTAGTAGGAGTTAAAATTTAAATAGCGACCAGACCAAGTTGGTTTCCGATACCAATTAGTTATAAAAAAATTATTATCTCGTATGATTGTGACATCTAAAAAGTTTATGCTATTATTGTTTTCTATTTCTAAGGTAAATTGAAGTGAAGTATTAAATTTATTAAATTTGTATAAGATGTTATTAATTTGATCAGTAGGGAGACAACAAACAATATCATCAACATAACTGAAATAGAAAAGTAACTTGAAATCTGGGTTACTATTGATAACTTGAGACTCTAAATGAAACATAACCAATTCTGCTAATATGGGACTAAGAGAATTTTCCATAGGGCAACCAAGAGTTTGTAGGTAAAATTTATTATTATATTGTAAATATGAGGTGTTAATAATGAATTTGATGCAATTGATAAATTCATCTTTGGGGATTGAAGTATGTGGTTTGATATCTTCCCATCTTTCCTCTATAACTGTTATAATTAGATCGTGTGAAATTTTAGTAAATAGTGATTTAACATCCAATGATATGAATGAATAATTATTTGGGCATTTATATTGTTCAAGTTTTTTAATTAAAGAGAAGGAATTATCTAAAAAGTAATTACATACATCCATTAACTCTTATACACAGAATATTAATTTTGTTAATCAATAAAATCATAATGTATCAAAATCCGAGTACATTCCTCCGCGAACTAAAAAAAGGTTATGCAGTAAAATTAATTTATAATAAGTTAATAATCAACTGAACTGAATAACAAGCCTCTGATCTCTAAGAAGAAGAAGAAGAGGAAGCAGTTCGACAATCTCCAATTCAAATATTATGTCGAAAATCTTTATCTATTCCAGACTTACATTCAAGAGTAACAGTGAGCAAATTAGAAGATCCTATCTTCTGATTTGCTCATTTAGAAAGTTTTGCAGTCGAACAAAAGCAGTACAATCAGATATATCAAAATTACATCGAAAAAAACTAAAACTGGCTCTTTAGACTACCACATCAAGAGATTAACAAGATTCAAGAAACTTCCCAAAACGAACGAATGTATAACAAAAATAGTGTTTTGGAATGCATAATGGTGCATAATATTCAGCTTAAATAAACAAGAAGAAAAATTTCTACTAAGCCACGACATTATTTGCCTGTCTGAAATCTGGTTAAACTGGCATTTTCATGAAATGTTATCGAATTACAACATATCTTAACACAAACCCGCTAAGGTACATATATCAGGAAGAGCAATTGGAGAACAAATTTTTACGAAAAAATATATCTTACGCCATATTAAAGTAATCTTATCTGAGAATCATTGGATTTTTCTAAAAATAAAAACAAAACTGAATATATAATGCCTACGCTCCATCAGTGGCGGATCTAGAAAGTCGTTACTTAACAACAATTTTTTTCAAAAATATGGGTGTCCTACATTATTAACCAATATGGTTATAAACATATACAATTCTACTAAAAAATTACATGCCGTTCATGTAACGATTTATTTTAACCTAGAGAACCTTTAGTTGCCAATGACCCGATAAATAATATCAAGTAAAGAATAAACTTACTCAAATACATATGGAATGTTATATGGTTAACCAAACTATCAACAAAAACGGCATAAAAACTATTATAGATAAGTTAGACAGGAATTCAAGTTTCTCCAGTATCTACAACTTAATACCAATAAACAACAACCCAGAAAACTACCTTAGTATGAATATCACAATACACAAAACTCGTATATTGGCCCAAATAAGATTAAGTAATAAAAATAGTTTAATAATTACCTTCAAAGTCTTTAGATGCAACTAAAATCTGCACTATATGTAATATGAATGAATACGAAGAATCACTTCTTTCTGAGGTGCCCCATTTATAACTGTATACGCTCAACCTATATATTGCAATAACTAAGAGACTCAAATATCTTATTAAACGTAGTACAAAACACCGACCCTTGCCAACCAAATAATATCTTTTATTACACTATCAACGCGCTCCAAACCCGAAGCTTTATAAATAATGAATAGGGGAGACCGGTGTCAATTGTTACAAAATTTAAATTTTTATTTTTCACGAGTTAATGTTACGTTCCGAAATTTTGAAATTACCTGCATGAGAACTTGTCCACCTTAGTCAATAATATTTTGAATTTAAAACTTTTGTAAATATTACACATATAAAAATATAAGGATTTTTAGGCAGACACTACAAATGTTACAATTGCCACCTAACTGGTGTTAATAGTAACAGGGCCAGTGTTGATTGTAACAAATTTTAATAGTGATGAAATAAAATAAGATAACAGATAAAAGAAGAAATTATTGAAAAAAAAACATTTCTTTATTATTAATTACAAAATTGAGAACAAACTAAAAAGAAACAAAACACATATTCTGCTGGTAATGTCTTTAATCGTTGTCGGAATAGCAGTTTTTCGTTTTATTCCTCTTCCTTTTCTGGGTTTAGTGAAATCGGCTTTAGGTAATGGCTTCAGATTCTCAGGCGTAATTAATTTTGCAGAACTATTACAGATCGGAAGTAATTGTGGCGAAGGAGTAGTGTATCTAACAGTTGATGGTCCTGGTTGTCTTTCTGGACTGATTGTTGATGGCTCTGGTTGACTCTCATTTTGAATTCGAGGCATATAATTTTCAGACGTTGAATCCTTGTTATCTAACGGTCTGTCGATTACAACAGATGGAGCAAAATCACAATCACTAAAAATTTCTCGGTTAAAGGGCCATATCCCAGTGCAAGAGAAACCAGCAAGAATATTACTTCATAAATTATTTTCGGTATTAATCCCCTGTCGGTCTTTCTTGGCCTGGGTTTAACCATTTTCATTAAACTAGAGAAAAGATTATTTGTTAGAAAAGCACATGTAACACGTTACAATCGACACCTTGACATGTGTTACAATTGACACCGCTTAACCTATACAGATATTATTTGTTTTTTTTTGTATTTATTAATTAATGACTGGAAATAATATCAATGAAAAATAAAAGTAAATATAACTCATAAACTGATATTTACCTTGAAATATTTCAGAGCAGAGAACTTATAGGGATTAATAAACAATGTATGTTCCTATCTGCATTTACTTTTCTGTAGATTGACAGACATTCATGAATAATAGGCGCTGTATGTACGCGCATGTAGTCACTCTGAACACCAAAGAGGAAGGACTCTTTCTGCTTCACTCTGCAAGCGCGTTTTAATCTATTTCGAAAAGATGACTCTGTTATTCACTTTTGTTACATTTGACACCTGTTAGAATTGACACCGGTCTCCCCTACATGTCCAGGTTATTTATTTGATAAATGTTAATATGTTAATTATCACAATTGTAGTTTACTTGAATTTGTAAGATTATCGAATTGTACATAACAGAAACCGGTACAATATGTATTCTAAACACTTTAATATTGTTGCCAACCACTTTGTATATGGCATCAGCTTGGAAACAAATAAATATATTATATATATATATATATATATATATATATATATATATATATATATATATATATATATATATATATATATATATATATATATATATATATATATATATATATATATATATATATATATATATATATATATATATATATATATATATATATATATATATATATATCATGCAACTAAGCGTGTATATTATATAAGTATATAAAAATGTATAACACAATGTCGCAAGGGAGGGCATGCCCTCCCTCTTGGATCTGCTACTGGGCTTCATTTATTTTTCGCTCAGTTCTAATGTTCAATTCCGACATAGGAAATTTAAATCAATCTGAAGATATTCTCTTCCAATACACAAATATATAATCTTCCACGCAAACTGTGGAGACATAAACTAACAAAAATAGCAGACCTTTAATAGAACTTTTTGGGGTAGAAAATTTATACATTTTAATCGGAAGAACGACTGGAGACTCACCAGCAAACTACATCTTTCTGAATAAAAATTTAAAAAGTATAATAGAGCTAATATGACAACAATCAACCTCCAACTCCTATCTAAATGCCACGAATGATATCTGTGATATAAATATTTATGAACAAACCCCACAAATCACATACGATTTTTTAAGACAATATCCTGAATACATCATTTGGAATAAGTTTATTAAAATTATACACTAACACAAAACCAACAACACTTTATTTCACACTATTATTTAACAAAAAAATATATTTTTCTTAAATCCCACAAAAACTGATCAAAAATATAAATTAAATATCTCGATTTCAATCACTACATTATTTAAAAAAAAATATTTTCAACCTAAATTAGAACATCTATATATTTGGCGACACTTTTAAATATACGTCAAACATCTAACAAAACCAGTTTAATAAAGATATTGTTCTGAGAGACTAAACGATCCAGAGAAAAAATATTCTAAAATACTGCAGAAAACAAAAAGCAAGAAAAATCTAGCTGCTTACTTCCAAATCAAGAAAACCTAGGACCACGAAAAACTACATTTTGAGTGGACATGTGAAATATTTAATCTAGAACTTTGAATTTAAATACGGTTATTATCGTATCGATATTTATTATTTAAAGTTGTTATTAGTGTCATAGTTACATAAAAGCTCAGTGGCAGTGTTAGTGATAATCTGCATAGTTCATTAAGATCTAAATATAAATATAAATATCAATAACCTTAAAATACACGTGGATCTGTCATCTGCTAATTAAGTGTTTTACATCACTGCTATTAGCGCCATCTATTATCGACTAGCGGCAAAAGAAACGTCGGTAATAATGGCATCGTCCCAAGATGAACATTCCTTGGACGTTTTTGCTGCTCAAACTAACCAACAACCAATCACCTATTCAACTAAACTAAAACAAAGTAATCAACCAAAAAAAGAACAAGCTATCTTAATGAACGTAATACAAGGACTCGAATTATGGGAATACATAAAGAAAATAGGAAACCTAGTAAAACCCGAAAACATAACGTACGCATCTAAAATATCAAATAACAGATTCTGCATTTATCTTAAAACAAAAGAAATGGTGGATAAAATTATCACAGAACACCCAATTGTATCAATAAATAATAATGAAATCGAAATCCGAAGACTTGTCACTCCTGCAACTAAAATAACAATATCCGATGTCCAACCATATATTCCAAATGAAGTTATTCTAAAAGCTATAGAAGAAAAAGGACTTAGACCAATTTCCCCAATAACCTGCCTACGCCAAGGCATACTAAGAGAAGCTGAATACGCCCACATACTGAGTTTCCGTCCGCAAATCTACATAAAAACAAACGAAAACGATGACATACCCTCAACTCTACTCATAACATATGAAGACACCAAATATAGAATCTTCCTTTCTACAGACGCGCCTACGTGCCTAATCTGTAAAGAAAAGGGTCACATTGCGATCAGATGTCGTTCACAACAAGATAACAACCCAATCCAAAACACAGGAGAAAACACACCGAGCACTAGTCATCAACAGATCGCACCTATACATAAGAGACAAACCGACATAACAAAAAGTCAAGATCCCATTATACTACACCTACCTCCTCAAACCCAACCGGGGAAAACAGGAGACCAAAAAGAAGGGCAGAAAACGTAGAAACTGACATAAATGCTTCCGATGCCGAATCCCTCAGCCAAGAAAGCACAACAAATGAAATTCAAGAAAATAGATCAATCAACCCAAAAACAAATAAACCAAAAATGTTAACAACACTTCGCGCCAAACTAAAATCTAGATCCATGAAATACCGATTTACCAGGCTGATTAACCACCTAACAACAAATAAAGCTAGTATACAATTAGATGACAGTGATAACCTGGAATATTAATGGACTGTGGTCACACTACGAGGACCTACAATTACTAATAAATGAACAAACACCAAACGTAATATGTATCCAAGAAACCAGATTGAAAGAAGACCAGACACTAAAGGTAAAGGGATATGACAAATTTAGAAAAGATAGGGACAACAATAATCATGCCAGCGGCGGAGTGGCAATTTTAATAAAAAAAACTCAATAACAGCAAATAAAATCGACGTGCAAAGCGAACTAGAAACGATAGCCGTGAAAGTAAACTACCCAATAGAACATACAATCTGTAACATATACCTTCCCTCTGACTATATCCCAGAAGTAAGAGAAATGAAATCTCTCATAAACCAATTAACTAACACACAACTAATAGTCGGTGACTTTACCGCCTATAACACGCTATGGGGCTCTACCACAACAAACAGAAGAGGAAAAATCATAGAAGATGCATTTGAAAATCACACACTATTGAACAATGATTCCCCAACCCACTTCTCATCTGGCAGCGGTTCCTTTTCTATCATTGACTTAGCATTCAGTGACCCGAATCTTTCAATCCATCTTCATTTTGAAACCCTTCCATACCTATATAATAGTGATCATTTCCCTATGAAAATTCCTGACATGCGAATGATCCCCCAGAAAAATACACCTCCTATACAGAATAAATGGAATTTGGAAAAAGCAAACTGGTATCTCTTCTCAAAAAAATGAATGAAATGACACCCTCGCCAAATGAAAACATAGAGGAACAAATAGAACACCTCACAAACTATATAACAACAGCTAGCATGGAAACAATAGGCTACAAAAAATATAAATCAAGAACTATCGTCCCATGGTGGAATGAGAAATGTTTCCAAGATATCAAAAACAGCAAAGGAGCCTTTAGAAAATATAAAAAAACACTGAACATAAACGACCTAATAGAATTCAAAAAAATCGAGCAATAGCAAGAAGGACAATAAAGGATAGCAAGAAATTATCATGGAGAAATTACGTCTCCAATCTTACCTCTGAAACACCAATACCATCAGTCTGGAGAAATATCAGAAAAATAAAAGGAAATAATTATAACCACCCAACTACAACAATAATCCAGGACAATAAAGCAATAACTTCCCCTCAAGGAATTGCTAATACCATAGCCGAAACATTCCAAAACCATTCCAGTAACAACAACTACAGTGAAGAATTTATACAAATTAAACAACAAAGCGAACAAAATGTAATTTACATCCTTCCCGATGAAGATAACGTATTAAATAAACTAATAACAAAACGGGAACAGAAGCTATATTAGGTGCCAAAAATCAAACATCACCAGGCCCAGACAATATACCATTCGAAATTATCAAACACATTCCAGACAAAATCCTAAACCATCTCCTCGACATTTACAATGGTATCTGGACTATCCACACTTTCCCCAAACAATGGAAAAAAGCAACGGTAATCCCCATCCTTAAACCTAGTAAAGATAAAACAAATCCCCAGAGTTATCGTCCTATTACTCTTACAAACACTCTATGCAAAATTCTAGAAAAAATTATAAATAACAGACTAATATGGTATCTAGAAGCCAACAATTTTTTCGATAACAGACAATGCGGTTTCAGAAAAGGCCTATGATACCACATGGCATTACAACATTTTAAAAACACTCAAAGAAAACAAAATCGAGGGACAAATGTTAAATTTTGTAAAAAAAACTTCCACGCAGAACGATCCTTTAAAGTTAAATTTAACGGATCACTCTCTGAAACCAAATTCTTAGAGAATGGAATCCTCCAAGGATGCGTAATAAGCGTTACATTGTTCCTCCTAGCAATAAACCAAATAGCAACAAAATTATCCCTACCGATAAAAGCATCACTATTTGCTGATGACTTATGCATCAACTGCAAAGGGAAAAAAATTAACGACATAATAAAACATCTGAATAAAGCAATAGAAGAACTCAACAACTGGACAAACAACACAGGATTCAAAATATCACCATCAAAAACCAAAGCGATGATCTTCTCCAAATCATATCACCCACACAACCCCCCAGCCTTACTCATAAACGACAACGAAATTGAATACACTACAACCCACAAATTCCTTGGAATGATACTCGACCAAAAACTAACGTGGGCTCCTCATATACAAACACTAAAAAGAGACGCCTCGGCTAGACTAAACATAGTCAAAGTTTTAGCAAATCAACAGTGGGGAAGCGACAAAGAAATACTCCTGAAAGTATATCAAACTCTTGTACGCTCCAAAATAGATTATGGCTGCATACTATATGGAGAAGCAAAACCATCGGTGATCAAACCAATAGAAGTAATATATAACACCGCACTTCGATTAATAACCGGAGCCCTGAGAACAAGTCCAAACAAGAGCTTACTGATAGAAACAGGCGAATACCCACTAAAAATAAGAAGATCCCAACTCAAAACTACTTACATGTTAAAATTAGCTAGCCATCAAGGCCATCCCAACTTCAACAAATTCTTTCAGACACAACAAAACACAACAAGCATCCTAAATTCTACCCCAACCCAAAACTCATTACATGAAATAATAACCTTACTCAACATCCCTATAAACCGTATAGCCAACAACTTTGACTATCACATCCCTCCGTGGACCATCCCTGAACCAGAAATAAACAGTAGCCTAGCGAAAACAACAAAAGACAAACCCATGCAGAAATTTATAAGAACTTATTTATGGAACTACAAGTGACCTACAAGGAATACAATTTTGAATACACTGATGCCACGAAAATACAAAACAAAACTGGAGCAGCTGTCATAATCAACAACGAAACACATATGTTTCGACTACCCGAATATTTTAGCATATTTTCAGCGGAAGCCTATGCTATTAAAAGCTGCCTAGCACTGATATTAAAAACGGAAGAACAAAAAAAAAATATGCAATCTGTTCAGATTCATTAAGAGTCTTGCAAAGCACAGCAGTCTTGTTCCCAGAAAAAAATATTACAAGAAAAATACAAAAACAATTGTACCAGTAGCAACAAAGAAAAAGAAAAATTCTATTCATATGGCTACCATCGCATGTTGGTATTAAAGGAAATGAAAACGTAGATACAGCAGCAAAAGAAGCCATAAACACCATACAAAAAAACGAATACAACCAATCATCAGAATAAGCTTCATGAAGAAGGAAATAAAAAGCAATTGGGAAGAAGACTGGAAAAATACAACTAACAACAAACTACGGGACATAAAAGAAAACATAACCCCCATTAAAATGAATACTTCACGAAGAAATCAAGTCATACTAACAAGAATGCGGATAGGACACACAAAAATTACCCACAACCATATATTTCAGAAGGAAGATCCAGAAATGTGCAACACCTGCCAAACTAGAATCACAGTAAACCACATCCTCACAGAATGCCCCCAATACACCGCAACAAGATCCCAAACACACTAAAAGAAGCACTGAAAGAAGACACTACAAGCTCAACGAAAATGATAGCATTCCTAAAGGAGACCCAATTATTTTCAAAAATATAAACATAAAATACCAACAAACAAAATGTAACAAATAAATAGGTCAACATAGTCAATGTAAACAAAATATATTGTACCGGGTGTTAAAGACCAATGTTGTCGAAACACTAATGAAATAAATATATATATAAAAAAAGAAAACCTACAAAAACAGTGTCTACCTAGAGAAGAAAATATGAAGCAAATCAAAAAAGAAAACTAGGGAAGATAACGAAACAAGAATAATTTTGAAAAACTTTTCATTCCTTCCAGAATTCCTCATACAAAGAAAATCCAATTGAAATAAATTAGTGACAAAAACATTATACAATCTGGTTTGAAACAAGAACTATCTGCAATATTTCAAGTATTTATACCTTTGACACTCTTACTTACACGCTTCAATCTTACATCAAGAAGTAAAACACGTGATAAGGGATTTAAAGAAAAGAAAAATCCAGGTCTTGACAAGTATAAATTGAAGCATTCCGTAATATTTAAACGATGTTTTAGCATTGTTTATAAAATTTGCCATCAACTACAACCAATTTGAACAATACTCACCGTATAATTCTTGTGAAATCGTAATTTATTAACAACAATTATTATTATCAACAATTTTAACATATTAAAAACAACAGTATTTGTTTTCACTCAGTTCTTGATTAAAATTTTTAAATGTCATAATCTTAATGCTATTGGTTGCTTCAATAATTTCATTCTAAACCGACCGAACTACGAGGATCATTTGAAAAGTTCACGGAATGAAGAACAAAATATGAGTTCACCTCTTTTAAATTGTTCTTATTTTTCAACTTAGTCTCCCTTTATTGTCCAACGATATTCCAAAGCCTTTATGCCATCACGAAAGTCAGATTCCTCAAGGTCTGCAAAATACGCTTCAACTGATACTTTAACCTCTTAATTTGATGCAAATCGCTATCCACCAAGGATTTTTTTCAGTTTTGGGAAGAGATGGAAGTCGGATGGAGCCAAATCAGGTAAATAAGGCTAATGAGACTGCAAATTGTACCTAAATTCATTGATTTTCGCCATTGCAACGAAACTCGTATGCGGACGAGCATTGTCTTGGTTCTCAGGTATATTTTCCTTCAGTTGATCCAAAAGGTTAGCATAGTATCCTCCCGTAAAATTTGTACCCGTTGAAAGATAGTCAATCAACAGTACAACTCTAGCATGCCAGAAAACTGACGCCATGATCTTTCCAATCGATTTCACAGACATGACTTTCTTTGGAGGTGAGAATTGTGATGTTTTAATTGTTTCGACTGTTGTTTTCTTTCCGGTGTGTAGTAATGTACGCATGTTTCATCGTTGGTCATGAATCGACGCATAAAATCAGCTGGATTTATCTGAAAATGGGCTAAACCTTGCTGAGACATTTGCATTCTGATTCATTTTTTTTATCAGGTGTCAACAGTCGCGGCACCCATCTTGTATAATTCCTCCGTTAAAATGTGAAATACTCGTTTACCTGATATGTCTAAAGCTACTCCAATTTCAGATATCTACATATAATCGGCGATTCTCTAATAACATGTCGTGCATTTTCCCAATATGGTACCACAAGCTTTGTTTTTATGTGTTTTAAGAGCACGGTATTTTACAGATAGCTTATACACCCAAATACACTGCTCTTAAAATAGGCAAAAACAGAGCTTGCGGTACCAGCCATTGTGATCACAGACTTTAGTAGTTGAATCGCCAAATAGAGAATACTTAATACTTTCTTGTCTATCAGGTTCATTTTTTCGAGTATATTTATTTATTTATTTATTTATTTATTTATTTATTCACTCATTTTGGGATCCTGTAAACAGTGAGCCCCAATCAATTACAGCCCTTGTATTGTTTGTCACCGCATTTTCTCTAATTTTCACCAAGATATTTTGAAGTAATATTTTTGGACATTTGTAATATTTGTCAAAACCTTGTCTTACGTTTTAATATCTTTTACTTCACCCTTTTCCTCTGACGGCTGAGAATTTTCTTGCTTAATTTCAAGTGTTGTCGGTAAATTGACTTACAGAAGTACTTCATATGTTTTCCTACATACTATACACTTCTGCTTGATTCTGAATATTCTAGCTGAATGCCCTTGTCTAAAATAAAGGAAACAGCAATTATTTGTTTCAAGCATCTTACGATTTTGTCAGATTTCGATGCGATGTAAGCATTTAGCAGATACATTTATAAAGAACTTTTAGGAGATTGAAATATTGGCAACAGATTCTTCCTAGACTATAAAATCACTACGTTTCCAACATTTGTTTAGTTGTCAGTCTATTAATACGTACTCAAGGGTGATAGGATCTAACGTACGAAACACCATTGACAGTGATACATTCACATCTCGTGATGTAGGTAAACATGGCACTGTCACATTGGCATAGGGATAAACGTCTTCTTTTGTTTTGAGTGGTACATAGAGTTTCTGTTCATCTGTAAATAAGTATATAGAAATTAATACAAATCAAAACCATATGTGAAATGAAAATAGAAAAACTAACCTTTCACAAATATTTGTATCTTGTCTGTTTTAAATGGATGATCTGTCAACGAACCATTCTCATGACAGTGATACAGTCCAGTATCAAAATAACTAACATTCATCAAATGTAGCGATGTGTTATACAGCCCATCAAGATTTGAAACATGTTCTATCTAAAATCATATTTGATAAAATGATGTTACATTTCTAGTGCTGACAGTGGCGGATCTAAATTTTGTTGATTGCAGTGGACCAGTATTAAATTTGGGTGAAAAAAAGTAAAACAATTTAGAAAGAAGTAACAGTGGCAACTGCAGAAAAAATTTTGAGTTTGTTTAGAACGCAAGGTTACATTGTCGATTTCGAGAGATTGTCGCGCGACGTAGGACAATGTACTATTTTGCGCTTTTAATACACAAATAGCTATTGTCTATTAAGAGCATAAAGTGATTCTTTGTTACACGAAAATGGTAGTGTAAGAGGAACAAAGACACTATATGCTCGTGGTACATAAAAACGTATACATACTGAAAATAAATTCATTCCATCAATCATCACTTTTGTAAATAACAAATTTAAATTTAAGATTAATCAAATTTAATTGAAATCATATTAATAAATGATAATGTGTATACAAGAATAGAAGACGCGGTGGCCGAGCGTGTTAAAGCACATCTCTTAACATACTGTGACGTCATCCGAAACAAGGTTCGTCAGCTCGAATCCACCTACCGATAATGTGTGATTTGTCGTTAAATATAAAAATACAGTTACATGTATTTATCACACTCGGGAACTATAGCTAGTCACTTATACGCCTTAAAATAATTTGACTAAAGAAACCGGCAGTACGGCAGTGTAAAAACTGCGGCTCGGTGTCCCCGGCCCCTATGTTTCGAACGGAATGATGGGACATCATTATTTATTATACAAGAATATTTATATATATATATATATATATATATATATATATATATATATATATATATATATATATATATATATACCGGCTGGAACATCATACCTGTGTACATAGGCGATAAACATGAAAAATCAGTTTTTCCGTGCGCATTGCTCCCCAAAGTAACGACAGAAATTAAATAAAAAATATTAAAAATTACGTTGAAAATATCAAATAGCCATGGAATTGAAACAAAAATAGATAAATGCTTGACGTTTTTCTGTCTATTTGATATTTTACTTCCGACAAATTAATCATTCAATAAAATTCAAACAAAAAGCTCCATACGTATTATTACGATTTAATAATAAATAAACAATTGTACATTTCAATGAAACGTTTATTTCTTATAGGGTTTGTCATACAAAAATTATTACCTTTCTATTACAATTCAAATATCAAACAATAATTCTCTCAATAAAATAATCACTACAATTTATTATTATAATAAATATTGAAATAAACCTCCGTTTTCAACCAAGCAATAACGAAGTCTATTGTAGAAGGAATATCTTACATTAGCGAGCTTCCTATTTGTGATTAAGGCGCACTCATCCACGGTAGCTTCTCTCAAAGAATTAATATTTGGGCGGCGTTGCTTATAAATTTTATATTTAAGATGACCCCATTGAAAAAAGTCGCAGGAGATCTGACCGGCCAATTTAAAGTTCCACCGCAACCAATCCAGCGATTTGAAAATGTTTAGTTTAAATAAGTTCTTACATTTACTCCGAAATGAGCTGGGCAGCCATCTTGCTGAAACCAGACCTCCTGATTTTCGCGCGCTACGCCGTCTAATGCAGGGCCAATCTCGTTAATCAAGAGTTCTAAGTATGTTTCAGAATTTAAGTTGCCAACGATCTCAAATGGTCCAATAATATTTGAGGATATTACGTTCTGGTGGTAACATTTAATCTTGGATTTTCTTGAGCCCAGTGCCTATCATATTGAACTTTTGGTTCATTGTTAAGTGTAAAGGTACACTCATTGGTAAAGCAAATAAATGCAAGAAAATTACGATCCCGATTTGCTCGTTCTTGCATGTCTTCACAAAACACTCGCCTACTTTCTTCGTCAGTGGGCAAAATGCCTTGATGGCGTTGCATCTTATAAGAGTGGTATTTATGTTTTTTAAGAATTCGCAATCCTGTAGAATGAATAATCTCACATTCCTGCGCTATTACTCTTAAACATAATTAAGGATAAAAATTTATGAATTCCAAAACTCTTTGTACGACTTCTAAATTAGTGCAACTATTTTTATTTCCTATAAATAAAGATATGATTTGTTTGTAAGTATTCAAAATTAAATTTACCTGTACTATTTTCCGCCGCAACATTTGCCGTGGATTCAAATTTTTTAACATACGCGCGTATTGTTGCAACGCTTGGAATTGGTCTATTTGTAGATTTCACAGCGAATAAATCTCTAACTCTACGTAAGCAATTTCCACTATAAAAAGTTTTTATGATAAAAACTCTTTCTTTGTTAGAATGAACTGAATCCATTTTAATATTTTACCCGTCGAATTAATCATTCATCTGTCCAACGTCAAGCATTTATCTATTTTTGTTTAAATTCCATGGCTATTTGATATTTTCAACGTAATTTTTAATATTTTTTTATTTAATTTCTGTCGTTACAACGCATGTAAATGTAAGTCTGTTTATTGATTTAGATGCAAAATGTTATGCTCTACAACATTTATTTGAAGCATTTTTGCCTAAATTAATTTGGGGAGCAATGCGCACGGAAAAACTGATTTTTCATGTTAATCGCCTATGTACACAGGTATGATGTTCCACCCGGTATATATATATATATATATATATATATATATATATATATATATATATATATATATATATATATATATAAATTATGTAAGGCCTTGAAAGTATTTCACAAACATTGTAAGTTGTGACTTGCTGCATCAGCCAAACACCCAGTAGTTTTCCATCATTTTTTTTCAATATTTTTGTGTTGTCGAAACCTAACTGATGGTTGTTAGTTCTTGAGTGTTCCACTAAAGCACATTTTATAGTTTAATTTTTCTTTGTTTTCACAATTTCTTTCATGTTCTGTTAATTTATGTTTTAAATATCTTTTTGTTTGGCATGTACATTGTTTGTTGTATTGTGAACACGGTATTTTATAAATTAAGTTAGAATTAAATTCTTTTTTAGCTTTATCTATGATTTCACTATATAAATCATTAACTGTTTTATATTGTTTGTAAGCTATGGTCAATTCACATTTTTCTTTATATAGTTTTTTTATTTTAAGAGTTAAACGTTGAATATAATATAATAAATATGTATTTTATTTCACTTTTATTATTTCTTATGTCAATGGACTCTCCTTTTGTATCATTTAAAATTTTATTCATTGCTTTATTGGGAAAGTTATCAGCTTTTAATAAATTTTTAACTGTGTTATTTATTTCTGAGTAACAAGTACTGGATGTGAGTTGAAGCGCTCGACTTTTTTTTGTTAGTGGCAATATTATCTTTTTGATGAATTTCATGATTTGAATTGTAATTTAAATATCTCGTGATGATGTTCCACTTTAATTTTATAACTTCTAATATTAATTCTATTAGACATAAAAACTTTTGACTAAAGACCAACAACTCATTGTGACTGTATGAGCCATAATAGCTCTAAACATATGTCTTCTAACATAACTATACCAATTTGTATCCCAATATATATCTTAAATACTTATTCCTTATATCAATTTACCTCCATCCCTGTATATAAAAATGATTCCCTTGTTATGCTTAATAAAAAAATAAAGTGTGTATTACCCAGATAATGAAAATAAGTATGTTACTCATAACTGTAAATAAATAATGTATATTATAGTAAAAGTCGATATATTAAAATAAATAAATGTATTATGAATATTGTAAGTAATCAAAAGAACGATGGTTGTTCATGTCATGATATAAAATTAGAAAATACCTGGGAACAGATAGTAAATACAAACGACTTAACAATTATAAGTCCCATAGAACAACAAATTCAAATTAATTGTTAAACAAATTCTGCGAATAAAAAGAAATATACAAGGAGTATATAAATTTAAACTAACAAAAGGACGTAGAATAAACCACTTTAAATTTAATATTATTAAAGAAAATTATAAAAAAATACAATTCGAAAATTTCGACTCCTTCAATAATTTGAAAATAATTAATCAGAATAAAATGATAGAAATAAAATCAGTAGATACAAAAATCGAAAATGTTCCACAAATAAAAGAATTTCAAATAAATAATAACCATCATTCTTATATATTATATTGTATTACTGTAATTATTGTATTGTTTATGATATGTTATAAATTTAAGAATAAATGTAAAAACCTATTGAAATAAAAAAAGAATGTATTAAATAATATATTAAGTAATTTAGAGATAATGGAATAACACCTTACAAGTATTGTAAAATTTGAGAAGGGAGGAATTATGTAAGGCCTTGAAAGTATTTCCCAAACATTGTAAGTTGTGACTAGCTGCATCAGCCAAACATCCAGTAGTTTTCCATCATGTTAGAAATAGGATAAATAGCACGTCTCATAAGATAAGATTGTTCACTTGCTCTTGTAACTTCTTGAATGCACACGTACATGTCATTGTAGTGCAACAAAAAATTAATAAATATTTTTTTTATTAAATATTAAATAAATCAATATTTAATTTATATATATATATATATATATATATAATAAAAAAAAATTTATTATTTTTGAAGACCCAAAATACTTGGAACCATATTTTTGGACAAATAAATTTATATTTATAGTTGATTATTTATGTGAGACTAATAATTATAAGCGGTTAGATTTATTTGATATTACATTTATATTTGAAAATGTTTCAATTTATTCGGTTTACCTAAATTTTATATACATATATATATATATATATATATATATATATATATATATATATATATATATATATATATATATATATATATATATATATATATATATATATATATATATATATATGTAACTTGAATTCTTCCGGGTATCTTCTCGCGTTGGTCTGGTTTGGTTCTGAGAAGAACTTTATAAATTGAACACTAATAAATAATTACTGGCAATAAACTCATGAAACAAGAAAAATAATATTCTTCTGAAAGATAAATCGTCAATCTTTTGTTTACAGTTTTATATATATATATATATATATTCTTCTCGGTCTACTGCTGTTCTCCACCATAATAATCCGGTTTTTCATGAAATTCGTCTCTCCATCTTTTCTTTTGGCGACCCTTACTTCTCGTTTCTTCCAGTGGTGTCCATTCCGTTATTGTTTTGTCCCAACCTTCTCTTTTTCTTAGTAGCTGGCCAGTCCAGCTCCATCTTAATGAGTTTACTTACATCCGATATTTTTGTTTAATTATATAGATCTTTTGTTTTCATTTTGTCTTTCCCCGTTATATTAAGTATACTTCGTAGCATTTCATTTTGACATACTTTTATTTTATTTCTTGCTTTTTCTGACATCATCCAAGTCTGACAGCTGTAGATTAGTGTTGCACATACACAAGTGTTGAATATTTTTCTTTTGGCTTGCAGGCTCATTTTTTTGTTTTTTAGTATGTTCTTTAACGACCAAAATTTTTTCCACGCTAAATCTGTCCTCCTGTTTATTTCTTTTTCCGTTTTATTACTGAACGAAATAATGTGTCCCAAATAAATAAAGTTTTCTACGTATTCGATTTGTTGGTTATTGATTATTATATTTTTCTTTTCTGCATTTGTTATTATTTTAGTTTTCTCTGTATTAATTTCTAGTCCAGTTTCTCTACATTTTGCCACTAAGTCTGTCAGTTGATATTCAAGTGCCTCTGCTGTTCTTGAGAATATTGCGGTATCGTCTGCGAACCTTAAGTTAGTTAGATGTCTTCCATTTACTTTAATTCCAATTTTTTTACAGTCCAATCCAGTAGTCTCATTTTGTGCTCTAATACTACATTGAATAAGTCTGGGGAAAGTGGATCGCCTTGTCGTACCCCTTTTTGATTGTCGAATATTTTTCCTTTTCTCTCCAGCTTTATTGAGACTTTGTTGTTATTGCAAAGTTCTTTGATTATGTCTATATAATGAGTTTCTATGTTTGCTGCTTTTAAAGTCTCCCATATACTATTGTGTTCTAATGAGTAAAAGGCCTATTGAAAATCTATGAAGCAGATATATACTTGGAAGTTATATTCAGATGCTTTCTCGATAAGGTGATTTATCGTGTGCAGATTGTCCAGAGTGGACCTATGCTTCCTAAAACCAGCTTGTTAGTCTGATTGGTAGAATTCTAGTGTGTTTTTAAGTGTTTGTTGGATTAGCTTCGTAAATATTTCACATAAATTTGGCATTAGACTTATTGGTCTATAGTTACTAATATTTGATATCGCTCCTTTTTTGATTAGTAAAATAATTACGGATATTTTCCATTGATTTAGAATATGTTTGCTAATCAGTATTTCATTAAATAGATTTAATAATGGGTTAATCAGTGTTTCTTTGCCAAGTTTTATTGATTCATTTGTAATATTATCTTCTCCTGGGCTCTTGTTATTTTTCAACTCTTTTATTATTACTTCCAGTTCATCTTTTGTAAATAAAGGTATGTTGATTTGTCTTGTTTCGCGTACATTTGTTGTTTCTCCATATTTCTTATCACTTGAATATAGATGGAAATAGAATTTTGTCGCCTCGTTTATTATACTTTTCCTTCAGAACTTTTCTTGTCCTGTTTCTCCCAGCATATGTATCCATGGTGTGCTCATTGTCAAGTTCTTCCTCTTTCTTTTGGTAGATACACTTACTTCTATAGCATATTCTATTATTTTATCTTCGTTCTCTCAAATCCCTTCTAATTATTATTTTAGTTAGCTTCCTTATTTCAGCTAATTCTATTATGTTCGTTGTTGTTTTATTTCTTTTATTTTCTAATTTCGTTCGCTTTCTTATCGTTTGTTGCGTTTCTTCTGTAAATTTGCTATCTTTCTTTAATGTTGATGTCTTGATGATATTTTGTGCTACTTGTGTTATTTGTTTTTCTAGGATGTGATACTTACTTTGTATGTCCGTCCCTTCATTACAGAGGAATTATTTGTTTACTGATTTTTCTAAATTTTCTATGTAGGTTTGTTATTGTATTTGTAAGTTTAAGCTGGTTGGTACGTTTTTTTGACAGAATTCGCTGTCTTTTTTCTTTCGAATTTTGATAGTCGCTCGTACTAATCAATGATCTAGTTCTAACAACCTATCTTCATTTCTTAGTGTTCTTGTATTCAGAGTACAAATTTCTATAGTTTGAGGGGGTGTGGTCGATTTCTCCCTTGGAGACCAATTATGCTGGGAGTCTTGATTTATATTAAAAAATTTATTGTTGTTTTTACTTGTTTTATTCTTGGCGAAAATGTTGAGTTCTTTTTCTGTATTTAGCTTGTTATGTGATTGTTACTCATTGATTGTTTTTCGTTGCTATAGTTATCATCTAACTTAAGCGTAATATTTGCAGTTGTCATCCATTTTTCTGCTGGCCCTCTTTTATAAATTCTGGCATCTTCGTCTGTATTCCTTCGTTTTTTGACACAATACTCGCTGATCCTGATCTTGGTCTAAATGAGGGTTACTGTTCCACTAGTTTTCATTTAGATTTCTTTGTATCTTGATTAACTTTTTCTTCTTTTGTTTCTGGGCGATTCAGCTTTTTAATGTTTGTTTCTTCTCTTATTTTTTCGATTTCCGTTATATATATATATATATATATATATATATATATATATATATATATATGTATATATATATAATATATATATATATATATATATATATATATATATATATATATATATATATATATATATATATATATATATATATGTATATATATATAATATATATATATATATATATATATATATATATATATATATATAATATATATATATATATATATATCTAATATATAAAATTCTCGTATCACAGTGTTTGTAATTACTCGAAACTGCTTGACCGATTCTTAGGAAATTTTGTGTGTATAATCAGTAGGTCTGAGAATAGGACGTAAACTATTTTTCATACCCCTAAGTGATAAGGGTGGTCCACCCCAATATTTTAATTTTTTGGACAAAATTTTATTTTTTATTTTTTTATGATTCAGCATTAATAAACCTAAATTTTCTCCCTTCTACTACCAACCCATATTTTTTAATAGCGATATTAGTACTTTAATAATCTTCTAGTTACCACTCGATCAGTTATTCCCGCCAGGCGTCTACCGGTAGTAGGGATGAGAAGCCGGTCTTACACAATACGCTTTCTCTCATTCACTAAAATTTAGGGCCTATACCGTTTTCGGCCATTATTATTGATTGTGCGTCGATCGTAGCAGTGACGCTTATACTTATCATTTTACTTTCTCAGTGCAACTCTCATATTAAGTATATTCTCATAGTAAATGTATCATCAATTTTCAGTGCTATAATTATTTATTCCCATTTTGCTCAAGATAATTCTCACGTTCAGTCAATTAAGTAATCTCATATAAATCAATAGTTTTCAACACGTGTCACGAGCTCCCGCCAACAACAACCATTGTGTTACCTGTATAAACCATTCCAGAATATTTTCATATATTTATTAGTTCTTATTTATTTTGTATTATTAAACGACAATTAATAATACTATAATACTCAGAGCGTGCAAAATTTTTGGGAATCATTTTCAATTAAAAGAGAAATATATACGTATTTTATAATTGTGAAAGGTAGGTGAAATAATAAAAGAACAAATAAATTATCAGTATACTGCTTTCTAGCATTAAGTACTTCAATTTTGATCTATTTGTGTGTTTTGTACAGTGAACAATGCCAGCAAGACGAACACATCCAACAGAATAATGAAGATGTGCGTGTGAACATGGCGCAATTGCGTGAATCACAATCACAAGAGGCACGAGTTAAACAAAATCAACAAAGACGATTAGAACAAAACCAAGCGCGTCGATTCGTAGTTGACAAACACAGAGCAAATGACCAACAACACCAACAAATACATCGAGCATTTACACCCGATTCATTCCGTCTTCTAGCATTCGAGTATGAGCCCGATATTAAATATTACGCTCATTCAAAAGTGGGGATTGGTGCTATGGACAAGGAATGTCCGCATTGTAATGCGCTTAAATTCAAAAATGAGCCAGCCGGGATGTGTTGCGCGTCAGGAAAAGTGAAACTACCGGAAATTGAAACATCACCTGAACCACTGAACGGTTTACTTATCGGTGCAGATCCAGATTCTAACCTGTTCCTGAAGTCAATTCGAACATTCAATTCATGTTTCCAAATGACATCGTTTGGAGTAACAGAAATAGTTAAAAATAATGCTGCAAATGGTCAACAATTTAAATCAACATTCAAAATCAAAGACCGAGTTTATCACAAAGTGAGCTCATTGCTGCCAATGCCAAACGAACCACATACATTTTTACAAATTTACTTTATGGGCGGTGAGGACTCCGAAAGCGCACGCGCCAATCGCGTGGATGCACGTTGTAGCTACAATAACTTCAATTCAACTTTTGCCAGACGCATCGTCTGCGAACTGGACGCTTTATTGAATGAGCACAATGAATTGTTGAAATTATTCAAATCACACATGCACAAATTACAAAGTGACAATGACGCTATTATCATCAATCCTGATAAAACACCAGCTGGAGAGCACATTCGTAGATTCAATTCGCCTGTTGTTGACGACGTTGCTGGAATCATGGTTGGCGACCGTACAGCTACGCGAGAAACCGTGATTCGAAGAAGAAATCATAATCTTGAGTTCATTGCTGATACACACCGTTCATACGACGCTCTCCAATATCCGCTAATGTTCTGGAAGGGACAAGACGGATATTGCATAAATATTAAACAACGGGATCCCGTAACAGGTACTTCATTCATTATGAAACTTAATTCATTTTGAACATCATTACTTAATTTGAATTAATATTTATGAATATATTATTATAGAAGCCGAAACAAACAAGAATGTAGCTCGAAGGATTATTATGCGTATCGTCTGATGATTAGACGCGGTCAGGACAACGTCATTCTACGGTGTCGTGAGCTTTGCCAACAATTCATGGTCGACATGTACGTGAAGATAGAGAGCGAACGACTACGATACTTACGATATAATCAACAGAAGCTGCGTGCTGAAGAATACATTCACTTGCGAGACGCTATTGTGAGCAACGCCGACATCGCCGAAATTGGTAACTCTATCAACCATAATCGTACATAGGCGGTCCACGTCACATACTAGAATACATTCAGGATGCTATGATTTTCGTGTGCAAATACGGATGACCGTGTTTATTTATTACGTTTACATGTAATTCAAAATGGCCAAAGATTACATCTTTGCTATTGCCAGGACAAAATGCAATACATCGTCATGACATTACAGCACGTGTGTTCAAACAAAAATTAAAGTCTTTAATGAGTTTCATTACAAAATTACATGTATTCGGTCCCACACGTTGCTGGATGTATTCGGTTGAATGGCAAAAACGAGGATTACCTCATGCACACATTTTGGTTGGGTTAATCGACAAAATACGTCCAGAAGAAATCGATAGTATAATTTCTGCGGAAATTCCAAATCCATCTACTGATCAATTACTGTTTGATATTGTTACAACAAATATGATTCATGGTCCATGCGGTAATCTGAATAGTTCATCGCCTTGCATGGCAGATGCAAAATGTACAAGAAGTTTTCCTAAAAATTTCACTAACGATACAATCACAAATATCGACGAATATCCAATATATCGTCGAAGAAATACCGATAATGGCGGACAATCATTTACAAAAAATGTCAACAACGTAGACATTGACATTGACAATGGTTGGTTGGTGCCATATTCGCCTCTGCTGAGTAAAACATTCAATGCTCATATTAATGTTGAGTTCTGCAGTTGGGTGAAGAGCATTAAATACATTTGCAAGTATGTGAATAAAGGAAGGGATATGGCTGTATTTTGTATTGAAAATAGCAATGTGAATGCACCTCCTGTGAATAACAACGATGAAATAACGCTCTACCAAATTGGCCGGTACAGCAGCTCCAATGAAGCTGTTTGGCGTATCTTTGGTTTCCAAATTCATGAACGGGATCCAGCAGTTATTCATTTAGCCGTCCATCTTGAAAACGGCCAGCGCGTATTTTTCACGAACGAAACAGCGATTGATTGTGCTATAAATCCACCAAAAACTACACTCACTGAATTTTTTGAATTGTGTAATCGAGCGGATACTTTTGGTGTCTTTGCACGAATACTACTCTATTCAGAAGTATCACGTTATTTCACACGGGCTCAAACAAAAAAATGGATGCCCCGCAAGCAAGGCACACCGATTGATGCATGCCCCGTTTTATTCAAATCAAACACCTTGGGACAAGTATTTATAGTCAATCCAAGGCAGACTGAGTGTTTTTATTTGCGACTGTTGTTGGTTAATGTCACCGGCCCATCGTCATTTCAAAATATACGCAAAGTGAATGGACAACAGTATTCAACGTATAAAGATGCATGCCTTGCATTAGGCTTGCTGGAAGACGACAACCAGTGGGATTGTATGCTTACTGAAGCAGCATTGAACTGTGCATCAATACAAATTCGTCTACTATTCGTTTATAGTGTTCACTACATGTTTCCCAACCCGAGCAGAGACGTTGTGGGATAATCACAAAGATTCAATAACTGATGATATATTGCATCGACATCGTACACGGTGCAACGATCAAACGATAACATTCAGCGACGCTATGTACAATGAAGCATTGATTGCTATCCAGGATCTTTGCATTGTCATTGCCAATTTACCACTCAGTCATTTTGGTATGCATTCGCCAAATCGAAGTGCATCTGATTTAATGAACACTGAAATGAATCGTAAACTGCAGTACAACACTGTAGAAATGGCAGCGATTGTTACTCGCAATGTCCCACTACTGACTGAGGAACAAAGAACCATTTACGACCGCATTATGCTGGTAGTTTCGGCAGAACAAGGTGGATTCTTTTTTTTATGCACCAGGTGGAACTGGCAAAACATTCTTCATTTCGCTAATTCTCGCCGAAATACGATCAAATAATGGCATCGCATTGGCCGTTGCATCATCTGACATTGCAGCAACTTTATTGGATCGAGGCAGAACAGCTCATTCAGCATTTAAGCTGCCACTAAATATTCAAAATAATCCAGACACAGTGTGCAACATAAAAAACAATCGTCCATGGTCACAGTGCTGACACAGTGTAAAATTATCATCTGGGATGAATGCACTATGGCATACAATCATTCGCTTGAGGCGTTGAACAGGACATTGAAAGACATAAAAAACGACAAACTATTTGGCGGCACTCTGTTACTTCTTTCAGGTGATTTCAGACAAACACTTCCCATCATTCCACGTTCAACGTACGCTGATGAAATAAACGCTTGCTTGAAATCATCGTCACTGTGGCGTAATGTTGAAAAAGTACAGCTGAAAGTAAATATGCGCGTTCAAATGCTTCAAGATCCATCCGCTGAAACATTCTCAAAACAACTGTTAGATTTCGGCGATGGAAAAGTAGCTGTACATGAAAATACTGGATGCATAAAATTGCCGACCGATTTCTGCACAATCATTAATTCGCAAAATGCTCTCATTGACTAGATATTTCCCGACATACACACACAATACTTGAATCATGATTGGCTGGCAGAAAGAGTAATTTTGGCAGCAAAAAATGTGGACGTCAACGATTTGAATTTCAAGATACAACAGTTGTTGCCAGGGGACTTGGTGTCATACAAATCTATCGATACAGTTTGCGATACCAACGAAGCTGTAAATTATCCAGCAGAGTTTTTGAACTCATTGGATTTGCCAGGCATGCCACCGCATCATTTACAACTGAAGGTTGGATCTCCGGTTATTTTGCTTCGTAATTTGAACCCACCACGGCTGTGCAATGGCACGCGACTAGTCATTAAAAAATTGATGAAAAACGTTATCGAAGCCAGCATTTTGAATGGCAAGTTCCGAGGAGAAGATGTATTACTACTACGAATCCCTATTATTCCCACAGATGTGCCAATTTAATTCAAACGGGTTCAATTTCCAATTAGCTTGACATTCGCAATGACAATCAATAAGTCTCAAGGCCAAGCGATGTCTGTTTGTTGCTTAGATTTGGGCACACCGTGTTTTTCACACGGACAATTATACGTGGCATGTTCTCGCGTGGGTAAACCATCCAGTTTATTTGTGTAGACTAAAGATGGACTCACTAAAAATATCGTACACTCCATTGCACTAAGAGACTGATAATGTTTTTTTTTAATTGTCAGAATTTGTAATAGAGATGTAATTTGAAATTTATTAGTTAAGATAATAAAAGTACAATGAATTCAAAATATGAATGTTTGATGTTTTATTATTTTTATAGGCCGTCATCGTTCACAGCGCTCCATTCCTCTTTCAGTCATATACCACATCCCCACACACTTACAATAAGTTATTTATTTTTATTTGACTACCAAAATATTCACTAGAAATAATTTATATGGCAAAACAACGTTTATATATATATATATATAATATGTTTGCTGAATTTTAAATTTCCGCGAGTGTTATTGATGTAACTTGAATTCTTCCGGGTATCTTCTCGCGTTGGTCTGGTTTGGTTCTGAGAAGAACCGTTGTTTAGACGACGTTTCGGCAAGGTCTCACTTGCCATCTTCAGGTCTTGGATTGATTCCGTGTTCTCGATCTGGTGTTAGGTCTTGAACTGACGGTCGTTGGTGATGCAGCAGGTGTCCGATGCTAGCTATCATTCTTGTGTTCTTGAAATCGATCGTGTGTGATGTAGTTTTCACGTGCTGAGCCAGAGTTGAGGTTTTCTCGTCTTTTTTTCACAGAGTTTTGATATCGTTTCTTCTGATGTTAATTCTTCTGTTAGTTTGACCGATGTAGGTATTGTCACAGTCTTGACAAGGAATTTCGTACACTCCTTGGCTCTCCAGGTTGATCTTGGTCTTCGGATTTGGCAAAATCGTATTAATTTTCCTATCTGTGGTGAAGATGGTCTTGATCTCGTTTTCTTCCGTACTCTGCTTATTTTGTCGGTAGTGCCTTTAACGTATGGAAGGTAGGCGTAAGTAGGTAGTTTTTCTTTATCAGTTTCTCTTTTTGTTTTTTGTGGTCTAAGTGCCAATTTTATGTTCCTCTGGTTGTAACCGTTTTGAAGTAGTGCGGCCTTGATAGTTTCCATTTCTTTTTGTCGGTTTTCGTTGTCCGCTAATCGTTGTGATCTTGTGATGAGTGTTTTCACTACTGACTGTAGCTGGGCTGGATGGTGATGAGAGTCAGCATTTAGATAGCGATTAGTATGTGTTGCTTTTCTGTAAACTGTGTGGTTCAGGCTTCCGTCTGCTGTTTTCTTTACAAGTACATCTAGGAACTGAAGTAGAAGAAGAAAACCAACTTCCGTTCCTCCATCTAAAGCTCCATCAATAAAAAACGGTCCTATAATGTGCGATCCAGAAATACCTGCCCACACATTAACTTTTTGGCGATACTGGGTATGAGTTTGAAGAACCAAATGGGGATTATCTTCACTCCAATATCGACGGTTTTGCACATTAGGTTCGCCGTTCAAAGTAAAAGACGTTTCATCCGAGAAACAAATGTTATTTAAGAATTGTCTATCTAAATTCGCTTTGTTCATCATTCACAAAAATCAGTTCTTGCCATTTCATCAGCTTCAAAGATTTCTAGATGTGTAGCGTATTTATAAGACTTGTAATTTTCTGATTTTATTATTTTATGAACTGTTGAAAAATGTATGTTTAGTTCAGAAGATATTTGACGCACGCTACAATTTGGATTTTCGGTTACGGCTAACATTACATTAAGTTTATTATCATTGTAATCGTCATTATTCACAAGTTGTTGATTTCGCCGTTCACATTTCCTACATAATGGTAAAACACTTCCAGTCGTTCTAAATTTATGAATTATTCTACGGATTGTAGTAAGGGATAGAATTGGCCGATCCACATACAAAGCGCTAAAAAGATCTCGCACTTGCGCAGCAGAATTTCCCGCAAAATACCACTCCATACATTGAATTTTTTCTTGCGTGCTAAGATTATTCATTATTTCTTTACAATATTCTTCAAAAACTTGCTCAACAAATAGTACAACACTGTAACAAACAAATGTCAAACTCTTTTACAATATGTCAAATATTCAGTTCATTTGTTTAATTTTCCAACGTAATCTACAAAAAATTTTAATAAATTTTGAATTTCATTTAATTAATATCTAGTGAACTATTCACATTTATGTAATGAAATTTACTTTATAGGAAGCGTTTTTAATTTCTGAACAATTTTTGTATTGACGCTTTTGCTCTAAAGTGAATAGGTAAAGAGATACAGCAATATTTAAAAAATAACATTGAAATCCCTATACGCCACATTTCAATTCTACATCCTGTATATATATTATTTATTATTAAATAAAACACTAACAATAAACTTCACAGAACCCGAAATTATAATAGATGTTACAATATATATATATATTTTTCTTACGCTGTTCCTTCTTCATTTTATGCCAAAGGGACTCAATTGGCGACAGATCCGAGCTACTGGAAATCCACTTTAGAGTTGGAATATTATTATTTTCAAACCAGGTTTTAACTGTTTTTGCCGTGTGGCATGGGGCGCCGTCCTGTTGGAAAACATACCTCCCTTCGACAGACTGACATAAAGGAATCGACGGTAAAAAACATCTTTGAGTATTTTTTTATATTTATCGGCGTTAACAGTGCCGTTTATAATAATAATAATAATAATAATAATAATAAATTTATTTCATACGACATTGAGAATACAATATATTGAAACAAGTCAAAAGCAGGGAACATCATTTAAAATAATCATAATATTCACCAATTTAAAAAATCTACCCCTATGGCTCCTCCACCACTAATATCTTTGGAGGCCGTGATTTGACGGCTGGTAACCGCACTTCACGCGAAAAATATATCACTTACCGAGATCTGCTTAGGCAGAGTGCCACACCCAGTGATGGGTAAAAGGTGTGATGATATATTTATTTATTTATATAATATTCATGCAAATTATAAAAACATTTTAAAACATTTATAATATTTCACAGATTTTATTCCTTGTGGAAGCAGATTGTAAATGTGCAACCCAAGAAAATTCGGAGACATTTTCCCAATTTTAGTTTTAACGAACGGTACTCGAAAGTTGTCTTTACTTCTAGTATTTATTGGATGAATATCACTATTTAATGAGAACTTAAATTGGTTTTTATAGATGAAGCAACATAACTCTAGTATCAAAGTGCAGGTAAGAGGAAGAATACCATAGTACTTAAACAAGTCTCTGCAACTCTGTGTCTGACTATACCCAGCTATACATGTTAATATCCTTTTTTGTGCTATAAATACATCATGAGCATATGACGAGGCTCCCCAAAAAACAACTCCGTATCTTAATTTAGAATCAACTATAGCGTAATAATACATCAGTAATTGTTGTACAGTTAAGAAACATTTTAAATGTCTTATTTGAAAACAAGCACTATTAAGAGAAGCAATGATTTCCTTACATTGAAACTTCCAGTTAAGATTGTCATCCATTGTTAAGCCCAGAATTTTAGTTTTTTGAGACTTTTGTAGTTTATAATCATAAACAGAAATATTCACTTCCGGGACATTTCTCTTTTGATAATTATGAAATTGAACAAAGGTGGTTTTAATCTTATTGAGAAAGAGATAGATATCATTGCACCAATTTAAAATACTTAGTAAACAATTATTGCATTTTTGATTTAATTTCTCATTATCTTTGTCTGAAACAACAATCGACGTATCATCGGCATAGAGATATAGTGCAGAAGTATCTTTAAGTGAAAGATTGATATCATTTGTGTAAAGCATAAAAAGAACAGGAGCTAGAACTGTCCCTTGGGGAACCCTCACATTGTTAGTGAGATATTTAGATGAAACTGATTTCAGTTCATTATGAATCCTACAATTATATTCAACAGACACATATTGTTGTCTACCTTGCAAAAAACTTCCCAAGGGCGCTCCACGGCTACCCGTGCACTCCAGTTTATCCAAAAGACGATCATGGTTTACACAGTCGAAGGCCTTGCTTAAATCACAAAATATTCCGACCGGGCATTCATTATTTTCTAAGCCGAGGACAACTTTTTCATAAAAATGTTGAATCGCATCAAGTGTAGACAAGTTGGCCCGAAAACCGAATTGATTTTTATCTATAATGTCCGCTTTGTTTATGAACGCATTTAATATCTGCAAATAGCAGTATTCAAAGAGTTTAGAAAACACCGATGTTAAAGTTACAGGTCTGTAGTTGTTCATAACATTCCTACTTCCCTTTTTGTGAAGTGGATTGATTTTGTTTACTTTTAGTTTTTCAGGGAAGACACCTGTAGCGAATGAGAGATTAATTAAATATGTTAATGGTTTACTGATACTGGAACAGACTGTTTTTATTAAGAAACTTGGTATCGAATCATGTCCAGATGATCTTTAATTTTTTATTTTATTTTTTAATAATTCCTCAATTTCCATTTCACAAAAAGGTAATAAGAAAAAAATTATATTATTTTGAAATTTAAATGATGGAGTGTTTAAGTTGTTTGTGGGTATTAACTTTAAGATATCCAAAGGAGCGTCCCTGAAAAAATTATTAACGTTGTTAGCCACTGAATATGGGTCGTCTACATTGTGGTCATTATGCAGTATACTTATATTATTCTTTTCAGTTTCTTTATTGCTTAGTTTATTAATTATTGTCCAAGCACTTTTGGAAGGGTTATCAGAGTTGCAGATTTTATTTTGGTAGAAGAGTCTCTTGGTTTTTGAAACTAAAGTAGAGTGATATTTCTTCATTCTGTTATAGACTGGCTCTAGTTCAGAGAATTTTAATTTAAGATGATATAAAGATTTTAATTTGTTGCTAGACATTTTAATTTCTTTATTCGCCCAATCTTTATTTGTTTTTGGAATTAATTTTTGTATTGGAAAAAATAATTCAAAATAGATTTGAAAAATATTATAAAAGACAATTTTCTTTATAAATAGATAACCAGTTTTCATTTGATAAGGCTTCATAAAACTTACCAACATTATTTTCATTAAACGACCGTCCAGCTTTCTGAGTAAAGCGGAAAGAATTATTTACCGGAATATTACTTGTAAGGAGAAGGCTTCTATGAACCGAAATTGGGTTAGGTTGCACAGATACACTAGCTGAGGTCAGATTAGTATAAATATGATCCAGAATCCTGTTTTCTCTCGTAGGATTCTCAACAATATTTGATAATCTATAACTTAAAAGTATATTAGTTAACTTGTTGAATTCTCTAGAATCTCTAGTAGGATCTATATTAAAGTCTCCTAGCAGAATTATATTAATGGTAGGTTTAAAAATTTGTTCAAGAACAAGCGAGATTTTATCACAGAATATGTTGAAGTCACCACATGGTGATCTATAACAGGTTAAAATTATAGTGGTAGTGTCAGAATTTGATACCCAGATAATGCCACAGATTTCGAAATGTTTCTCAATACAGTGATTGTTGAGATCAAGAGGTTTAATATTTAAATTCTGGCGACACCAGATTCCAACACCACCACCTTTGTGCACAGATCGACAATAATTGACAACATTTTTAAAATTTTCAAAATAAAAAGAATTGAAGGAGAATGGATTGCACCATGTCTCTGTGAAACATAACATTTTTAGTTCATAATTACCGCTTATATAATCAGATGATATAAAATTTACTTTTTCCAGCGTCAATGCTTGACAATTTAGTAGTAGAAAGTCATTTTTGTTGCTTGAGTTCACTATAGTGGATTTTAGATTACAGGGTCCTTTGTTTGTTTCCTGTGAAAAAAACCGGGACACATAAGTACCTGGTGGCCAGAGTTCAGCTTCCATTATTTTTCCATAATTATGTCTGTACACTACTAATTTAAAAGAAGTGTAAAACTGTGGAAATTTAGATGGTATTTCTTCGCACACTATTTCAGGAAAATCTTTTTGGAGAAATTTGAGTAGAATTTCACAATTAGTGCCGGGTTTCAGTCTGGACACATACACAAATGACTTCATTGGAGCAGTTTCCAAGATAGAGGGTTGTTTTGAACTTCCAATTATCGCTGTTTTATTATTTTACTTTTTTGATTTTTTCTTCACAACTTCAATCCAGCTTTCAGCATTATTTATATTGTCTTTCACAATGGTATTATTTATTAGTTCTTTGTTTAAAGTTGTATCAGTTTTGTTTTGCACACTTTGTAAGACAACCTCACTCTTTTGTTTATTAATATTAATTAATTTATTTTCAATGGTTGGTTGTAGCGGCACCACCTTGCTGGTCGACACGGACTCAATGTCATTATTGGTAATTTTTTGGGCCATAGATGAAGCTGTAGTCTCTGCAATGACCTTACACTTATCATTTGATTGTGCGGTTAGTAAATTGATTATATGTTCTTTATCAATAATAATTACGCACTTGTCTTTAATAATGTTTTCTTTTTATTGGATTATCTTTTTTAGAAATTTTATTTCTAGTTCCAACTGAGCATATTTAATTTGAGTTTCATAGTCGTCAGCGTCCACAAATTCTTCTTCGCAGCATCTTGATGCATTGTCACATATTTTTAAATTTTTCTTTTCACAGCAGTATTTATGCAAATCACCTCCACAAATCTCACATTTCAATTTATTGCTTATGCAGTTTCTTTTACAAATTTTACATAAGTTTTTAAGCGATGGAACTAAAGGTACGTCGTCAGTCTCCGCCATCTTGGCTCTGATATATTATCAAATGTAGCTTTCCCACTCCCCTCGCAGACATACAACCCCAAACCATAACGTATGCAGGAAACTTAACTTTTTTAACTAAACAGTCTGTCTGGTATGTCTCGGTAGAAGTACGCAATACGCGTTTTCTACAAACTCCTACGCAAACTTCAAATTTGGACTCATCGCTCCAAATAACGCTATGCCATTGTTTTTGAGTCCAATTTTTATGCTTTTTAGCCCACTTCATCCTATTACGCTGTTGCGATTTTGTAAGCAAAGGTTTTTCTTTGGCCTATTAAAAAATACAATAAAGTAATAATTCTTTTTAACAGAGATATCGAGAAAATAAATTACCTTATAAAACTTGTATCCTATTTGTTTAATTTTTCTTATAGTGGTAGATACAGAAATTTGTTTTCCAATCATTTCCCGCCATTGTACGGTAATACCTCGAGCATTTGATCGGCGATTTTGTTTTACAATTATTCTTAAAGCTCGATGATCAGCAATAGAAGTTGATGATGGGCGACCAGTTTTTTTACCTTCCATGACATTTCCATTTTCTTTAAACATATGTATAATATCTTGAACTGTTGATCGCGGAATCGAATGTGAAATCGAAATTTTTCGTGCTGAAATTCCATTCTTATACGCATTAATTATGGACATTCTTAAATCTTGACTAAGTGCTTTACCTCGAGCCATTTTAGTGTAAAAACTTATCACTTACAACAAATGACAAGTATCTTGTTGATTTTAACTATGGATCAATTGTTATGTCAACAGTTGAATCAAACACCGACAACTTTATGCAATATGTATAAGTGGCCGAACTATTCTGAATCGTCTATTATAGTTTATTTTATTTTATTTAAAACCTAATTGTTATTAAAACTATATAACTTTGGTTGCTATTTAAAGTTAAAATTATATATTTTAAGGTAGTAATATAATTTTTGTAAGGATAAAATATTTATTGGGTTTTTTGTAATAAATGAAATGTCA
Organism: Pterostichus niger; assembly: GCA_947425015.1. Lineage (NCBI taxonomy): Eukaryota > Metazoa > Arthropoda > Insecta > Coleoptera > Carabidae > Pterostichus > Pterostichus niger. Next base: position 14,621,273 of record OX380352.1, on the reverse strand, counting down.
ATAAGGGAAAATTTTGTGCCGGCCGAACTATTATGATTTTGGGCTCGTATATATATATATATATATAACGTCTATTATAATTTCGGGTTCTATGAAGTTTATTATTAAATAAAACACTAACAAAATATGTATTTAACACAAAAATAATGTAGTATAACTACTAAGATATATATTTATTTACAACACGTGTTGTTCCAAACGTATTTATATTCACATAAAAGTACTAAGCAACGACTTGCACTGTTCACACTTCAATTCAGAATGTCTATTGTCGACTCAAGTGCTCCCTTTTACATTGAAACAAGTTCTTTTACAATATTCCAGAACTTCTGGAACATTGTAGAAGCATATCACGAGTACATTGTAAGATTATTTCAACACAATGCTAATTCCAGAGAGAACAGGATCGAACTCGTTACAGTATTACGTATGAGACAGCGATAAACGCGCGTCAGACTACGTCGTATCAACTGTTCCAAAGGGAACAGGGCCGTACTCGTTAAAATATATACTACGCAACAAAACGCAACACTTTGCAAAATCCCAAAAACGTGATTTTCAGGGCCACGTAACTTGGTTGAAAATTAGTTGCATTCAACGTATTTGGGCTTAAATGAAAGGTTGAAGTCCCTACTTTAAAATGACGTATGTGCTAATTTAATATAACCGGAAGTGCTTTAGCCACAACCGAATGTTTAGCACCAACAAAAAATACGAAAAAAGTATCAACTTTACAAACGTGCACATAACGCAATTGTGATCGCAGGTTATTTTTTACCACAAATTAAAAAAGTTTTTTGCATTAAATTTGTCCTATTATCCGTTCCGAATCGATAAAATTTAAGATTTTGGCGCCCTTTAAAAAAAGTTTAAACGCTAAAAACTAGGAAAAAAGTAATAATTTTAAAAGAACTGTTCAGTGATTCCATACTCGACTCCCCCGCCCTTTCCCGTGGAAATTTTAAATGAGAACCACCAAATTTCATTACAGATTTGGTTCCTCGACGGAGAAGCAAATGAAAATACGAGTCTAGAAATTTAAATAAAATACTACATTACTTTTCTTATTTTATAATATCTGCATGTAGCATTTATAGATGATACTCGTATAAAAATGTCATTGGTAAGTAAGAGCACATTTAAATTTAATATGTGTCACGTAGTCAAGACATACCTGATAGCGATCGTTGCGTGGCCATGCCCATGTGACAGGTCGGGAGCCAGCACAGCGAAGTGTTATGTTTGCTCCTGCGCTTATCTGAATTTCGCCTCCAGTTGGAGAGTAGATCCGAGGAGCACTAAGATTGCTTTTCTTGTCTGCAAGGCAAATAAAATATTAGTTTTTGATACGTGTTATTAAACATTTCACATTCCTTCATTTCGCCTCGGTATCACTTACCGTTAATATAAACATATCGAATTGCTTCGCTAAATTTCAGGTCACCATCTAACTGACACTTGTAATCTCTTTCGTCTTCAGTAGAAATATTGTGCATTTTTATAGTATTAATAATATATGCGTAGGATTTTAATTTAATTACTTGAAGATGTTCCTTATGTGTATGTTCCTGTAATATTTTTTTATGAAGTATATTCTAATGATTAAGACAAATAAATTGTTACATATAGATAGATCAAAAGATGTACAGGGTGAGTCTGGGAAGACGCCCCCCCCTTTAACTTTTTTATTATGAGTAATAGAAAAAAATGGTTCATATGAAAGTTTTATTATTTTAAATATACTATTTGATGGCAGATGTAGATATTTTTTATAAAGTCAGGTTTACAAGATACGACTATCAACTTTTATTTTTTAAATAGCAACCTATAATTATTTTACTAAAATAAAAACCGCGATTTTTTTCTCTTTTCAACGGTGTATTAGTTTTTATTAATGTATCTGAAAAAATTCGAGAAAAATAAGAAAATTGAGAAATACTAGAAATAATTTTTATACAAATATTATAGGTGGCTATGTGAAAATAATTTGTTTTAAGTTGTTTTTGTTACTGAATTTGTTGCTTTAGTTTGTTAAGTTGTATAACACTGTTACATTTTGTTTATTTTCACATAGCCACCTATAATATTTGTATAAAAATTATTTCTAGTATTTCTCAATTTTCTTATTTTTCTCGAATTTTTTCAGATACATTAATAAAAACTAATACACCGTTGAAAAGAGAAAAAAATGGTGGTTTTTATTTTAGTAAAATAATTATAGGTTGCTATTTAAAAAATAAAAGTTGATAGTCGTATCTTGTAAACCTGACTTTATAAAAAATATCTACATCTGCCATCAAATAGTATATTTAAAATAATAAAACTCTCATATGAACCATTTTTTTCTATTACTCATAATAAAAAAGTTAAAGGGGGGGGGCGTCTTCCCAGACTCACCCTGTATAGTTATTTTTTTGTTTTGTACCACACCGAATGGTGACTTTTTTTATGTTCCATAAGAAATACAATGCTGTAACACCGGGGTAGCACAGTCTTGATTAGGATGGTAAAGGAAGTTCGTGTCCGATTTGGGAGGTAGTGGGTAATGTGAATAAATGAAGGTACCACGCGCACAAGGATTAACGATATATTAACAATACCAGACAAACACGTAGATATTATATAAAATCGAATAAAACAAGATACAAAGCGGATAAAACAAGATATAAACACAGTACAATTATAGCGCGGGACAAAACACGTAACTCTCGAAGGATGGCCGTTGCTCACTAACTTGTCCGCGCCAGAACCTACGCCAAGGCTTCCGTCTCCTCCACCCTGTAACAGAACCACCCCCGCAAGCACCATCATCCCTTACAGAGCACATTCTTTTCAGGGGTTCGAGGCTACGTCTTTCTAGGTAAAGACGCTGTTTCGGTGACGATGAGGGTTTCGAGAGTACGAGTCTTGCCGGACTCCTAAAAAACATCTGCTACAGGTTCCCCCTCTGGATCCGACATTGCGCCCTCGCGGAGGATCCAGTAGAGGACTTCACTTCTTGCGTAGTCACCCCGCGGGTTCTAGCTGGCGAGCTGGGCTCTGCTTCCGTGAGTTGCTTACGCGGCCTGCCTCGCCGGCGGAGCGGCCGCACAGGCGGAGGCGTGCTGCCGCCAGCGGCGTGATCCCGCCTCAACTTCTCTGCACCTTGAGTAGGCAGATTCGCTGAAAAGGTACAAATTTTGCATGAGTTATCATCTTCGCAGCATGGCGGCCTAGACAGCGTATCGGCAACCACATTTCTGCGGCCGGGCGTATATCGGATCTCCAGGTCGTACTCTTGGAGAAGTAACGCCCACCGGGCGAGACGCCCTGCTGGGGAGCGAAGTGACATCAGCCACTTGAGCGCCTGGTGGTCGGTCTCCACGATCACCTTGGCGCCGTCTATGTAGCCGCGGAACTTCTTCACAGCGTAAATTACGGCGAGCGCCTCTCGCTCCGTCGTGTGATAGTTTCTCTCCGCTGGCGTCAGTAAGCAGCTCACGTACTCGACAGGTCGTTCTTCAGCGCCCTCCCCCTGCAATAGAACAGCGCCGATGCCGTAGTTGCTGGCATCTGTACGGATCAAGTACGGCAGCGAAAAGTCTGCTTGGCGGAGGACTGGCGCCGTGGTCAGGGCTAGCTTCAGGGCAGAAAAAGCCTCCTGCTGGGACGCGTCCCACTTCCACCGGGCCTCTTTCTTTGTTAAATCGCTAAGCGGTTTAATGATATTAGCGAAGTTCGGTACATACCGCCGGTACCATGAACAGGTCTGCATGAACGTGCGGACTTGTTTGACATTTCGCGGTGCGCTCATTTCCGCGATTGCCGCTACTTTCCCGGGATCCGTCGCAATTCCATGCTCGGTTATTACGTGCCCGAGATACTTCACACGAGTCTTACAGAAGGTACACTTTACGCGGTTGGCACGTAACTTAAAAACACGCAGTCTGTCAAACACCTTGTTTAGATTTGCGAGATGAGATTCAAAGTCTTTTGAGAGCACTATCAAATCGTCTAAATACACTAGCACTTTAATATCCGTTAGTCCATTTTTAAATTTGTCCATCAAACGCTGAAATGTTGCGCACGCGTTTTTAAGGCCCATAGCCATGCGCGTAAACCGATACGTCCCGAACGGCGTGACATACGCGGTTTTGTCGCGGTCTGCGGCACTCATCGCTACCTGATAATAACCGCACTTCAGATCAATGGTCATCATAAACAGCGTGTTGCCGGTATCATGCAGCAATTCATCGATACGGGGCATCGGGTAGCTATCCGTCGTAGTGATCGCGTTTAGACGTCGATAATCTACACAAAGGCGTGTGGATCAATCTTTCTTGGGCACCATCACGACCGGGGCAGTTCATGGAGATTCACACTCTTCAATGAATTTCTTCGCGAGCATGTCGTCGATCTCGGCTCGGAGTAGCGTTTTCTTCGGCGGGGACATCTTATAAGGGGGCAGCGCAATCGGTGCGCGGCTCTCAACATTTATCGTGTGTTCGGCAAAAGGTGTCGGTTCTCCACCTTGGCTAAAAATATCATCGTTTCCTGCGATAAAGTCGTCCAGTCTCTTACGCTGGTCTGGATTCAGCGTAGCGCCTTCATCACTTCGGAGGCCGGATAGGTAGTTAACAGACGCGTGCTCCGATGATGCGTCAGGCATTGTCTCTCGCGGCAAATCGAAAACACGGTTCGGACTATCGGCGAAATGCCAAGTATTTTGAGCCATATTTAAAGTTATTTCTGCATCGACCAAAAAATCGGCACCGAACAGCGTTGTGTTATCGCTCGCGCCCGGGAATACGATAAACGTCGTTTTTATCGAGCGTTTTTGCAGCAGCACATTTACTGTGGTTACAAGAACAATTTCATTGCGCGACGAGCCATCTGCAAGCGTAGTGGTTAGTTCCGTCCGATTAAAAATCTGTCCTTTCACGACTAACACGTCATATAATGAGCGACTCGCAACGCTTTGTTGCGCGCCGGTATCCACATAACCCGTTCCCATTACGCCCAGTATTTCGACGTGCAAAATGGGCCGCGCGCGCGGTCTAATTTCTCCAACATCAGTTTGTAACGAATTAAACCCGATATGAGGTCCAGCACTCGCGTTTACTTTGTGTTTTTGACAGTTCGCGCACTTACTTCGGATGACGCCGTGTGCCCCACAACCGTAACATGACACAACGGGCTTCTTCTCCACGGTGGTTTCACTACGCGGTGCTGTCAGCTTTCGGCAAGTAGATTCTGTGTGTCCGAAGTTGCGGCAGAAAGTACAACGGGGTCGCAATTTCTTCGGTTCCGTTGCCTCTACAGGAATCTTACTTGTAATGGCAGGCATCTGAATATGTTCTTCAGCAATCCTGGCGAGTCTGAGATCATCAAAACATTTGATTTCTTCTCGGCGTACTCGTTCTCGAATCTGTTGATTTAACAGCCCATAAATCATATCCAGCTGTACGGATTGGTCAAGGACTGGTGGTGGTAATTGCGCAATAAGCGCGCGACGTTTGCAGACGAATATATCTGTCTTTGTGCCAGATTCTTGTTCTTGTGCAAAAATTTCCCTATAAATCATATATGCGGGTTTTTTTGTCCCGAACGCCTTGCGAAGATTTGAAATTGCTTCGTCGAATGATGTGATGCTGTTTTTTAGTGCAGCCCACCATTCCGCGGCTAAATCTGTGAGTAGCATAGGGAGGCCTCGCAGCGAATTTTCATCGCTGATATCTGCGCAATCTTTATAGGCGCGTATAGCATCGATAAATGTATCGATGTTTGCCCCTGCAGCTCCATCAAAGCGAGATGTGCAGCGTGAGAAGTTCCCATTTTGCGTGTTGCTAATTGAAGGTGTTGTCGTTCGCGAAGAGGCTTGTAGGCCCCTAATTCGTTCCTGAAGTTGTTCGGCTGTCATCTGAATAGGCGCGGCCATGTTTGCTTCGAGTTGCTGGCGGCGACGAGTCGATCGTCGTGGCGTGGTTGCGCTTTTCGGCGTCAGGCGCAGTACTCCAAGATGGCAGCAACTGATGCAGTACGCGATGGCGCGCAAAATTAAAAGATGGCGGCAACTGAGAATTTTCCGAAACAGGAACTGACCGAACACGCATTTGTATTGTTCACTTTCCACTATATTAAATCGGGCCACTAAGTTGGGCGCCACTGTAACACCGGGGTAGCACAGTCTTGATTAGGATGGTAAAGGAAGTTCGTGTCAGATTTGGGAGGTAGTGGGTAATGTGAATAAATGAAGGTACCACGCGCACAACAAGGATTAACGATATATTAACAATACCAGACAAACACGTAGATATTATATAAAATCGAATAAAACAAGATACAAAGCGGATAAAACAAGATATAAACACAGTACAATTATAGCGCGGGACAAAACACGTAACTCTCGAAGGATGGCCGTTGCTCACTAACTTGTCCGCGCCAGAACCTACGCCAAGGCTTCCGTCTCCTCCACCCTGTAACAGAACCACCCCCTCAAGCACCATCATCCCTTACAGAGCACATTCTTCTCAGGGGTTCGAGGCTACGTCTTTCTAGGTAAAGACGCTGTTTCGGTAACGATGAGGGTTTCGAGAGTACGAGTCTTGCCGGACTCCTAAAAATACATCTGCTACAATGCAATTTATTTATAGTAGCGACAGTTTGTGCCTTTTAAATTTTAGACTAAAAGTGTAAATGAAACAGTTGTTTAGAATAAATGTCTGTGTGAGGTTAGTATAATTATATTTACTAAATCTTATTTTGAAACAATAAACAATTAATTAAAGTTGATTTTTGAGTATTTTAAAATGTGCTAGGTTACAGATATTGGAGTAGAGAGAATCCACATTTATTAGTTACACCACACATTCAATATCCTAAAATTGGTAATATGTGGCCGTAGCAGATCTCGGTAAGTGATACATTTCTTCGCGTGAAATGCAGGTACTAGTCGTCAAATTACGGCTCCCAAAGATAATAGTGGAGGAGGAGCCACAGGGGTAGATTTAATTTGGTGAAAATTGTATGTCGGCTGTGCGGATCGAACCAGCGTTCTCAAGATCCACAGGCCGACTCGATACAACTGAGCCACCTACCCCATATATTTACACTTTTGGTGTAATTTAATTAGGGAAGCAACAATCGTCATATTAAAAAACTGCATTGTATGTCCTACGTTACACAATTCAATTCTACACCCGGTATATGTATTATATAAGTAATATTTGCGCTAATAAAATTGCATAAATTTAGACCACGTCCCTTTTTTCAAAAAATATTATAATTAAAATTGTTATAAAATAAGCAGTAAAACAATATAGTCTTTATCAATTTGTAAAAGTAAACCTTTTGCTTCATATCTTCTATCCTTTTTTACATCAGTTTTAGAAATAAGATTATTTAATGTTACAAAAATAGATTCAATTGTTTCTAAAACAGTCTCGCATGCTCTGAACTGAACAGTCTATCCCGTATCACATATCCTTTTTAATTCTCGAGCCTGTTTTGTAGGATAAATTTGTTTTTTCGTTTTAAAAAATAGAGGATGAATTGTAGAGTTTGATAAAAATATAAAGTAAACACTTGGCTATGTTTCACAAAATTCAGCCTCTAAGTCACCTTATGAGGGCATCGTCAGAGGCTGGCCAGCACAGTTCAGTTAGTAACCATCAACGCGTTTCGCTCTTATTAGAGCTCATCAGTATGGTATAACTCACTTCTTCACCTAGAACAAAGTTCATGTGAAGAAGCTGGTGAATTTTGTGAAACATAGCCAAGTGTTTACTTTATATTTTTATTAAACCTTGTTTCACCAAGTGTTGGATGACAATTAATTTTGTTTTTGTTGTTATGTAGAGTTTGACATAATTGTATATAATTTTTCAAGATTTGAAAAAAAATAGTCGACTTTTTCAAATGTCTGCAACAATCAACAACAACTAAATTTAAATTATGGTTAAAACAATGAATATATACTGCTTGCGGAGCAATACTTTTAATATGATTTTGCACGCCACCTAAATGACCACTCATTACAGCAGCACCATCGTATCCTTGTGCTTATACGATTGTTTAATGAAATATTCTTTTCATCCAATATTGTTTTTATATAATTTTCAAAACTAGCAGCATCTAGCATACCGTTTGCACCCAAAAAACCTCTCCTGAATTGCATTTTGATGCAAGTACCGGACTATAACAGTTATTTGTTCATCTTTACTCAAGTCTTTTGTTTCGTCTGACATTATTGCAAAAAACTTTGATTCCTTTACATCGTCTGATTTTTTTTACGTACAATGGTCGCCTTAATAGCATTCTTTGAACTATCCTGTAACTTTTTTTGTACAATGGTGTCATGTTTACTTATTAATAACATTAATTCTCTTAAATTATCTTTATTTAAACTAAAAACACTTTAATCATGAACACGTTGAGCAATATCTTGCGTACATGTAAATAATAAACACTCACATAAAGTTTAGATGTAGTGTCTGTTTTCTTTAATTTCATTTTGGTATTGATCATTCACGATTTGTTCAATTTTAGTTTTCTGTTTCTTTAATTTCATATAGGTAATTTACATATTTCATAACACACATTTTATGTTGGTCAGATTTATCAAGTTGTACTAGTCCTTGAATCAAGTGCATTCTTCCAGTTGCGAAACCCTTCATTCACAAAACTGTTTGCTTGATTTACACCATGGAAAATCGGCAGTATAAACAAAAACACTATATTCCAACCATGTAAATTTTTTAAACAATGTTGATTTAAAGCTTCTCATTCTTTCACCTTGTTTAACTTTTAGATACTGCGATAGTATCGGCTGATGTGGCCCTTCTTCAGGAGTCTGTGACAAGTCGCTAGGTCCAGAAACAGTAAGAATTGTTTGTTCTGGTTCAAGTGTCACTGTTGGGGTATGTACGCCAGTTTCATTATCATCACTTATATCATCCTTACTAGTTTTATTTTCACAAGAACTAGACTCACTATCACTTTCTTCAGTAGCACTTAAATTACAAAATGTCACCATTTAATTCGTTTTTAATATATTTTCTAACTTACAGCTTGTACTGCCGATACTGGTCGAAGGCAGGAAAGTATCAGTTAATTTTTTTATCTGATTCTGATGAAAGATAATTTTTTATATTATTTGTGCGCTTCATATTTATTTTTACTTTACTCTTTGACCACAAAATAACGAATGAGTATTGAGATTTTCATCACTCGTATAAATACCAAAATTTTTAAAACATGTTTGACCTTGATAACCTATGCACTTGGACGAGTAAGTAAAGTATAGAACAATCTTAACAAGTAATTACAAGTTCATTGCGTCGCTATCGGACTCGCACAATTAATTTGACAAGTTTGAACAATTTCGGAAGCGCGTTTATTATAACACCAATAATAATCATGGTTAAATGCAGAGAGAGATTTTTAGATACATGTGCATTGATGCAAAAAAATTATGCTGTATAACAATGTTTTTTTGTGTTTCTTTCAGTGTTTTTGTCTTTTTTAAATGTTAAGATGTTAGAAGCAATATTACTAGCAATTTTTTTTTAGATTGATACTAAAAGTCGGAGGGGCCAGTTAGGGGGCTACTGTATATTTTAGGGGGGCAAAAGCCCTCTTGGACCCCCCGCTAGCGCCGCCACTGTTCGGGAGGAAGTGTTTATGCGTCAATCTGAGGGTTTTGACGATAAATCGGGAAAGGTGTGCAGACTGAAGAAAGCTTATACGGCTTAAAACAAGCTCCACGTTGTTGGAACCAACGTTACGTAGATTTTATGAGAAAAGAAGACTTTCTAACCAGTTCAGCAGATCTTTGTTTGGTTGTTCGCAAACGAAACAAGAAGAAGTTAGTTGTAGCGATTTATGTGGACGGCTTGGTAGCTGGCAGTGACGATGCCGAAATCGACGTATTTTTGAAAGCTTTGCAAAGCGAATTCAAGACCACAACGGGCGAACTTGATTTTTTTCAGGGCATGCAAATTGTTCGTCAAGGAGACTAATCTATATTTGTACATCAAAAAGCTTATACTGAACGAATCTTGGAACGTTTCGGCATGGCAGAAAGTAATGCTGTAACTACACCAAGCGACTCAAGTAGCAGTGATGAAAATAAAATATGCGATCCATCGGTGCCATACAGAGAAGCGGTCGGTTGTTTAATGCATCTGACAGCTGCGACATGACCAGACATCACGTTCGCGATTAACAGAGCTGCACGAGCTCTGAAACAACCAACTTAGGCTGTCTGGGTTGATGTGAAATGCATCTTCAGGTATCTGCGAGCAATTAGCCGATGTGTTAACAAAACCTCTAAATCGAGTTGAGTTTCGAAGTAAAATAGGTGTAAATGTTTGCTTAAAATAATATTTAAACTTGGGAGGAAGTGTTGAAAAATAAGTTTAAGTATTATATGTAAAGCCATCGATTGTTGTCTTTAAAAGCTAAAGTGATGTTAAGTAAAAACACGGTTGGCAACACTGATCATTGTACGAGTAGTTGATGTAAAAAGTCCGACAGAGTGTCAAAAGTTTTGTTTTTGCGTCTTAGTTAAAATCACATGTTAATACTTTTTCTTCCATTTCTGTAATCATTCTGTACGATAGTGATAAATAAATTCTGTTTCGATCTAAATCCTCAACATCGACAAAAGAAAATTTAAATCCTTTTGTTGGTAATTATCGATTCATCTCATACAACCTAAGATAGGCAATAACTATAACAAACTTATAAACAAAAGTTCCAAATTTGTTATCTGATAACCCACATTTTCTTATAATTACTTGTTTTTTCCATTCAATTATTACCAAAAATTCACCTGTTACCTCTAAAACTAGACAATTATCTCCTAGTAGACTTGCAGTGCTTAAGTTAGAGTTTTTGCATATGATATAGGTAAAACTATTTTCTTTAAAATTTATTTAGTTAAAGCATTTCATCATATACCAATTGAATCTTCAGATATTCCAAAAACAGTAGCCAAAACACCTATTGGCTTGTTTGAATTTGTTAAAATGCCCTTTGGATTTCGTAATGTGGTACAAATATTTCATCGATACATTCACGGAATTCTACTTGCAAATTATTCGTACGAAACAGTTGAACAAAGTCCCTTCTTGCAATTGTACTTATCTAGTCACACTGATCGACAGATTTTCACGCTGGCCAGAAGCTATTCCGGTTCAAGAGAATTTTGATAACTATAACTGTAGCTCAAGTAATTTTGTCTAATTGGATCGCTCGATTTGGTGTTCCTACTTACATTACTTCTGGTCGGGGCAGACAGTTGGATTGCAAGCTTTTTAAAAGTGTAAAGCATCCTCTTGGTATTCATTATATTTAAACTATAGACTATCATCCGACAGCAAATAGCAAAATTGAAAGATGGCGCCGAGTACTTATATCAGAATTAAGATCTAACTGGACTGAAAAATTACTCCTAATTTTTCTCGACCTCCGATCTTACTGAAATAATGTATGGCGAACAAATAAAATTTCTATCAGATTTTCTTAATAAAACTGTTAATTGCAAATTTTGGTGCGACCAAAAAACATAGCTAAGAAAAAGCGTTTCAGTTTAAAGATAATTTTCTTAATAATTTTTGGAGACAGGAACAAAATTTTTATTAGTTTCATGAACCGGAACAGGATTATTATTATTATCTATTTCGAAATCTGATTATTAGATCTGTATTTTCACGGTTTATTTAGTTTAAAAAATATAAGATTCTTTTTTTTTAATTTATATATTGGACCAACTACTCAGGACATATGCCGATATATCTTTTTGGGGACTTGATCCCACGACCTTATGGTCGTCAGTCAGGCCCTCACCCGCGCGGCCATCACGCGGGACATATAAGATTCTTAACACGTTGACTGCCACGGCAATTTTCAGAATTCCAGTCTAAAAAGCCAATTTCATTTAATCATTTTATATTATTAAAAACTCTAATTATAATACATAGTAATCATCAAAAATTCACAAACAATAAAAATATTCTTTTACTTCTTGATTTTGAATAAATTTTTTATAATTATATTTTCTGTTTATTTATTAATAAAATTTCTGTTCATGTAGCCAGCATTGATTTTTTGTTCTCTTCCCAGAAGCCATCTATCCATATTAGCACTGATATGTTACGAGTTTAATCGTAGCTGCGCGAAAATGGTAAGTAAACACAGTACGAGATAACTCGTAGTCGGCGTCCTACCAAAGAACGCAATCTACGAGTTATCTCGTAGTTGGCAGTCAACGTGTTAAATATGAATATATGACGGCAGAGTAACAGGCCCAGAAATGGGTGAAAGGCGTGATGATATATTTATTGAATTTAAAAATGAATCCTAGATTTTGTGATTAACTATTCAAATTTTGTTTGATTAATATCGTTATGAATAATTTCAAACTTTTAATCGGTTTCAATTGTATGAAAAGAAAAATTGTCTATAACGTCGAATTCTAATTAATAATAATTTATAATGATCTCTATTCAGTTCTTTAAAATTGTTCATGGAAATTACAAATATTTTATCACCAAAGTGGTGCACTTAGGTGCTATAGGCTCTACAAGAAGATGGCATTTGTTATATTTATGTTGTATATTCAATAATGTACCTATTTTACTAATTATGTGATTTTACATTTAACAAATACAAGAAAAACGCTACAGTATACAATAGAGCAATGCATGTTTTGCCTTTCCCGAAAATGGCGGCATACACTACAATGTTCATTTATAATTCTTGATTATTTCCGTCTAACTGCACAACCTGCATGTTCTATGTTTATAAATAACTCATGTGTCTTTCAGTTCTTTTCTTTTACTTTTTACTTACAGATTATATATACAAAATTACTTATACTTACGGTTACAGGACACTTCCAAGAAGGTAAATATTTGTACAAATTGTGATCAATTAAAACTAAACATTGCAGTTGTAGATCGCCCCCCACATCGACTGTGTCTGGACCTTCAATAATCATGTCATCATATTGAAAAAAGTTCTCTAAAATAAAATTAATGAATAATTAAAATTTGCATTGAAGTCAGAATAAAGTACATGTACATGTGTCAGAATTAAACAGGGCAATACCTAAAATTGCTGACCTATTGAGCGCGTTTCTACATTACAAGATATCGGCTATCGACTCTGCTATGAAATATTTGACAAATGTAAAAAACAAGCGCAGACCAACACGTTCTTCCTTTCATATTTTTTAATTCGTTTTTAGTTCTTACAATCCTATACAGGCTGTGTTCCATTTAAGGTGTGAATGTATTCGTATCCCAAGAACCGTAAGAGCTAAGGGGTCGATGAAATTAGATAAAAGTTGTCACAGTAGTAGGATAGTTTGACCATGTATTTGTTTTTCCAAATAAATTCATAGGTCACTAGATACACGCCGAATTATAAATTTAGCAATAACACAATGACTAAGTAACTAATAAAAGAATAGACATATACAGGCTGTTATATTTTAATAGACCCAGCAAATATCTCGCTTATTTATCAACTTCGCAATTTCTTTCATATAACATGATTTATACAGCATCATGAAAGCTAGTTGATGACGGATGTACATTCATGATATCATTTCCGGTTTATTAGTAATTAATATCAACTTTGCAATTTCAAATGGAACATACTATATTTTTTTACAAATTTGGAAAGTGCATCATATTTGCTTTACAATCATGTAAAATTATTCATATGTTACATTATTAAAAAGTAAAATGGCGGGCACTTTATTATACACCTAATCGGAAAGAGAGTAGTGAGCCATGACTGTGGCTTGAAATAAAACAATTAACTAAAACAATTGTAATTATTATTAAACGAAATAATATTTTTTTGTTATAATAATACAGAGAATAAGAATAAGGAACACTTAATAACAACAAAATGATTTTATAACAAATATTCAAGTTAAATCTCAGCCTCTTCAATACATTTTGCAGAACGTTTTGAAACAGAATAAGTAGCCTTTATATTTGGTTAGCAGAAAAAGATTCAATTGCTGCCTCATTTTTATTCTTCAGTCCGTTTAATATGTTTACTGGTTCATTACAAACAAAAGCTTTCACGTAGCTCCATACAAAAATCAAGTGGTCATATCGGGAGAAAATGCATTGAAGAGGCTGGGAGCCATTTTGAATATTTTTATAAAATAATTTTGTTGTTATTAAGTGTTCCTATTCTTATTTTCTGTATTATTATGATAAAAAATATTATTTCGTTTAATAATAATAATTACAATTGTTTTATTTCAAGCCACAGTCATGGCTTACTATTCTCTTTCCGATTTGGTGTATAATAAAGTGCTCGCCATTTTACTTTTTAATAATGTAACATATGAATAATTTTACATGATTGAAAAGCAAATTTGATGCACAAATTTGTAAAAAAATATAGTATGTTCCATTTGAAATTGCAAAGTTGATATTAATTACTAATAAACCGGAAATGATATCATGAATGTACATCCGTCATCAACTAGCTTTCATGATGCTGTATAAATCATGTTATATGAAAGAAATTGCTAAGTTGATAAATAAGCGAGATATTTGCTGGGTCTATTAAAATATAACACCCTGTATAACAAAATATTGTTACAGAGTTGCCCCTCGTGTCCGTAACGTAGAACATTTTTAAGCAAAATATTGTTGATTTGTTCATTTTAACCTAAATTCAATCAATAAAATATTAGATTTTTTGTTCTACTATATGTATAATATTTATGATGATAAATATGTTTAAATAAATATGTCAATAAAATTGCGGTTTTTTCAACTCCTAGTGATTTTATATTATAATGTTTTTCAGCCCTGCCACTAAAATTATTTGCGAGCCGTCACTGTACCTATGTATTATAAAATCATTTCATTATTACTTCCTGATCAGCATATGTATTTGGCAATATGATGGTATTTTAATGTTTACATCACAATAGTTGTGAGAAACATACGAGTATTACACAAGAACTGCATAGTGGCGAGTGCGTGATGTTGCGAGTACATAATTGCTTTTCAATCCAGTTGTTGTATTATCCTTTTTTACCATCATATTCATACCCATTCAATAAAAATAAATGTTTTATTATTTTTAAAATTGGATTATCATAAATACTGTGTAAGTTTCTTCTAACGGACAGTCATGTGTATGATCATAGTTTACATAGTATGTGGATTGTACAATAATGCTCATTTACAGTAGTGATCGAAGAAACAATAAATCAAATGATTATTAGGAAAATCTCTAAAAATTGCATAATCTAAAATGACTGATAAGCTTGTTTTCGTTTCATTTTTTCGTTCAGAGTTCTATTTTTACTTCATACTTTCTTCCTCATGTACTTGATTAGATTTTATATTTCCCTCAAAATTACGTACAAGGAAAATGTTTTCTGTCTAGAATAATATAAATACGCTATTAATAATTATACGAAAATATAATTATGTATCACATACATACTATTTTCAATGCATATACGCATATACTCAAGCTATATGGATTTTACATATTGTTTTATGATAATATTAATAATAAATTAAATTAAGAATTACTTCAACTGCCAAAATCAAAAATATTTTAATTCTACAAAACAAAATTTAAAACTCCTCCTAAGATTTCTATGACAAATTTTTAATTAATTTCGTTCATTTAGGGTAGCAAGAGATAGCATTTAAAACCAGGTAACAGAATAACCAATGCAACTGTCCAGGGCTTAGTACGACATTATAGTGTATTCCAAAAACGAGCCACGGCCCAAAGTTACCATTTTAGTTTATACCCACACTGACATGTTCCATTTCTGTACCATTGTAATGGTAAAACTGTAACAGTGATAAAATGGTGATTGCGTCGCTGTTTTTATTAGAATATAATATAAATTGTACAAAAAACGTGGAATGGCACTCATTTCGCACAAGTGTGAAAGTTTGTAGCGTGAGACGAAGACGAATGCTACAATTCCTACAAGTGAGAAAGGAGCATTCTATGTAATTGTACCCTATGGCTATTCTACGACTACGAAATTGTTGTTCTATTAATTTATATATTAATCATAAGTTTGTGCTTATTTCACAATTCCACACTCTAAATTAGCATCTCACGTTACCAATGCTAACCGTAAGATATTCAAATATGAGAACAATATACTATACTTGCGTTGTAATGACAACCACATAATGATAATCTTTGTGCTTGTAGAAAATGTATCTTTTATATTTTTAGCAGGCCGCACTTACATACTATTAGTGAAGAATTGGCAAAATCGTACTACTTAAGAGATTTTTTCTTTTATTTATAAATCAGTTTGAATTCTTACGAAATTAAGATTTATGCCTCTAACGACTTGACTGCTCTTTACGACTTCAGCCTTGTAAAGAACTGAAAAATGAAATTTTGCTGTTCAATTAATATCAACTAAATAAGTTTATTAAAATTTGATATTCACCTGACTTTTAACGCTTCTGTAGCTCGAACAAATAACCATGAACTACTTTAATTTTGTACCTACATTACTGACTTAATTAATTTATTTGCTACTCGATGTCGACCCTAGTTATATTAAATGACTAAAGAAAATCTTAGCAGGTACAATTTAAATAAGACAAAATACACCTAAATTAATAATAAAAATATGAATACGAATTATTACTTACCCCTAATATGAGGTAACAGTCGCATGGTAGACATTTTATTGTTTCTTCTAAAGATACATTCACATTCATTGAAAACCCATCTTCTATAGTTTCGATCATCAAGTATGAATCCATAGTATGGGTGAAAATTTCCCTGTACATGCGTTCAGAAAAATATGATATTCAATCATTTAAAAATATTATTTGAACATATGAATGGTCTATTAATCAGAGAAGCTATTAAAATTTACAAGAACAAGAATAACATGAACAAATGTGATGGCTGTGAATTGAAAAAAAATTGGCTCCCGCAGATCAAGACATTATAATTGCTTGTTTACTCGTTTCTTAGTTACTTGTATATAGGTACGATTTGTTACTTATTATTTTATGTCCTGGCGAAGGTACACATTTATTGTACCTATCCGACCAAATAATTAAATTGACAAAACTTGAACCAAAAACTGTTTCAATATTATTCTAATACAAATGTTCATCTTTTAATATCATTAACTCTAATAGCTTTATTTTTTTGAATCAGATATTGCTATTAACACGTTGACTGCCAACTACGAGATAACTCGTAGATTGCGTTCTTTGCTAGGACGCCGACTACGAGTTATCTCGTACTGTGTTTACTTACCATTTTCGCGCAGCTACGATTAAACTCGTAACATATCAGTGCTAATATGGATAGATGGCTTCTGGGAAGAGAACAAAAAATCAATGCTGGGTACATGAACAGAAATTTTATTAATAAATAAACAGAAACTATAATTATAAAAAAAAATTATTTAAATTTTATTATTTAAATTTAATTTTTATTTATTTAAATTTTGATGATTACTATGTAATATAATTAGAGTTTTTAATAATATAAAATGATTAAATGAAATTGGCTTTTTAGACCGGAATTCTGAAAATTGCCGTGGCAGTCAACGTGTTAATAACATCAGATATGTTCAGTTCAATTCCCAAGAGGTTTTTGATATTATGTCATGCTTAGATATTAACAAAAGCGCAGGGTCTGTTGAAACTATCAGTTTTTATACGAAATTGTTTGGAGTACGTTAAATTTTTCGTTAACATTCATATTTAATCAATCATTAACAGAAGGATATTGTTCCCCTATTTGGAAACAAGTACATGTTATATCGGTATTCGAGAGCGGTGTAAAAAGTTTAATATAAAATTATAAGCCGCTATTAAAGCTATTTTTAAGAAAATATTTGAAACAATTATATAATATCTTGTTCTAGTTAGTAAAATCTTATACTTGAGCAACTTGTTTTTATGCCGGGTAGATTAGATGCCACTAATATATTAAGTGTTTAAGTGAATCGGCAAAAAGATTGGAATATAATTTTATGAGTAACTCTATATATTTTTATTATTACTGACGTTTCGGCAGGCAAACCTGTCATCATCTGCTAAAATCAAAATATATACATAAAAAAAAATTCAAAGGTTAATTAATTTCCATACAATAAATCAATCACCAAACATATTAGAATATTTGAATTAACAATAAATAGATAAATAAATATAAAGCACCAAGATGTTATACGAAACAACAGAATAATTAATTCAATTAATTTCATAGCATAAACATGTCACTATCATCCTTTAAAATTAAATAATGGTTGACCGACCGGAAGTCACATGACCACCTGCTTCCAATTCGATATGATATCCAGTACTGGATCCGTGAATTTAAAGTTTCATTGAAATCTGTTTCATCATTCATGTTGTTGTTTTTAAAGCTGTTGATGTGTAGAATTTCTAAAGCCAGTCTCTCAAATTTGTTAGGTTCTTCGTCTAAGATGGTCACATCAGTATAACATGTCTAGTGATACCACTGTGCTAACATCTTCGCATGGTAATTGTGTTGGTATATCCTTTTGTTTAGTGGTTGGCCGGTTTCACCTATGTATACCTTCTGGCAGGTGTCCAATTTACCTTGTATATCACATTTTGTCTTTAATTATTTAGAATTTATCTTTGAACTTCAAAAACAAATGATTAGTTTAATGATTGTTGGAGTTTGCTACCGCTATATTGAATTCTTGAAATATTTTTTTGAGCCCAGCATTGATGGTTCCATTGTATGGTATTTTTCAGTAGTATATCTTTTGTTTTGGGCCGACGATTGTGTCGAAAGTAATTAATCTTTAAATTTTGTTTATGTACATGTTTTAATTTTAGCTGATGATGGCAGGTTCGCCTGCCGAAACGTCCGTAATAATAAAAATATATTGATTTACGCATTCAATTATATTCGGATCTTTTTACCGATGCACTTAAACACATATTTAAACATAGAATCCAAACAGTGATTTTTAAAACAAATATGTTAACATACTCAATTTACATCCTACGTGCAATGGATGACAGATGCCAAGTGGATTTTATTTATACTAACTTTAGCAAAGCTTTTGATAAAATATATTACTACATAAACTAGCTAAAGTCGATATTCATGGTAATTTACTGAATTATCGAGTAGAACCCAGTTTTTTGTTTCTCTGACGTCCTCAATGATGTGGGGAATTGCGTTTTGACCTACATATAATTTTCTATTATATGCAGAGGATTTAAAAAGAAATTAAAATAACATCTAATGAAGATAGTATTGCTCTTCAATCTGAATTTAGTTTTGATGCACCTACAAAAGTTATTAACCTAAGCATTAATACCGCTAAATGTTAAATGAGTTTCACAAGAAACAGAAATATGTTTGAAAATACTGATTAACTACTGGCACGAATATCATTACAGTCGACCTTGTTAAAAAAATTGATGTTACATTTGACAAAAAATAAGTACTAGATATACATGTAGGTAACATTGTGAAAAAGTTATACAAAATGCGCAGATTTCTCATGAGAATCGTACAAAATTTTAAAATTCTTACACTTTGTTGACTATATTTTTTACTTGCAAGAATTCAACTTGCATTTTCGATTATCTCTTGGTCTCCACAATATTCAATTTATATTGATCGTATTGAGAGTATTTGGAGAAAATTTTACCGATACATAAAATATAGGTTTTGATCTTCATATAATGCCGTTGGAAATGGGCGCGCTTTGTTAGATATGGGGTTCTAATAAAATAGATTGACCAGAACTTTTGCCTCAAATATGTTTTCGTGTTCCGTCTCATACTATTAGCTTAAGTAAATTATTTATTGTGAATTTCCAGAGAACGAATTTTGCAATGAATATATTTCCACTATTATATGTGAAATTTGTCAATAATATATTACTTCGTGATATTTTTTCATGAAATTCACAAAAATTTCCGACATGTATACTTGTATTATTTAAATCAATTTTATTATTATTACTTGATACATTATTTGAATTTTATTCTAATTTCATGTATTTATTAAATGTTATTCTGTTAAAATTTATTCTTATACTACTGTTACTATGCTCATTGCTATGTACTTGTTATGTATATTGTGCTCCTCTGTTAATGGGAACTAGATACTATAGAGAATTCCGATTTTCGTTAAAAATAATATAATTCAATTAGGTAACAGTCGTATAGTAGAAATTTGATTGTTTCTTCTGAAAACACAATCACAATAATTGGGTAACTATAGTTTTCAAATTCCAGTATAAATCCATAGTATGGATAAGAACCCTGTACACACGTTTGTAAAACTATGACGATATTCAATAATTTCAAAATATTGTTCTAATTCACATGTATGTATTACTTACCACATAATCCCCAAATTGCTGTTTTACAGTGTAGTTGCCTGGATTTACTGACATTCTGCCTTGCACTCCACAAGTGAGAGTGATGTTTATATCTGGAGCAGTAGGTCTGCATGGAACAAGAACGTGCCATAAATTTATCGCATATAGGTTTATTTCAGTCTTTATAGCTATATAATTGTCATCTAAAAAAAAACATATTTTAATCATTTTAAAATTCCATGAAATTCATTTAATATTTTAACATAGAATTTGTCAATCTATACACAACTTGGTGGTAGTGACGGCACTAACAGGTCTGTTTAAACCAGGAATAACGGAAGAATGTTTAATATAAGTTAGGTACGAACCATGAACGAAGACGTATATCCTGGTGGATCTCCTGGAGGTGTCGAAGTTCACCTTTGTTCCGTGGCAATAGTAGAAGCCTACATTCTCACCAGAAACGTTATACACAGTCAATATAGTCTCGTGTTTATAATCTACTTCTTTGTCATTGTAGAAATCAATTATGTTTTTCTTAGCAGTGTTGAAATACTGTAAATAATATAGACAATTATAAACTACATATATATATATATATATTGAATTTTAAATTTCCGCGAGTGTTATTGATGTAACTTGTCAAGACCTAACACCAGATCGAGAACACGGAATCAATCCAAGACCTGAAGATGGCAAGTGAGACCTTGCCGAAACGTCGTCTAAACAACGGTTCTTCTCAGAACCAAACCAGACCAACGCGAGAAGATACCCGGAAGAATTCAAGTTACATATATATATATATATATATATATATATATATATATATATATATATATATATATATATATATATATATATATATATATATATATATATATATATATAATATATTGATTGATTGATTCAATATAATAAAAAAAATTATTTATTATTTCAACACAAAGAGTACAGCGTGTTTACAGTACAAGTTACTAACAGGATCTAACTTCTAACTACACATGTTCTTGATAATATGCAGAAATTACCTTACTCAGCAATGTCTCTCATGTTTCACCGTGAGAGACAAGTCTGATGCAATGAACTTGAAAGATTGTGAAATACAGGGCTGGACTCCTATATTACTCCTCCACCCTTAAGAAGAAAAGCTAACTCTAAGGGAGTGTTGCTTTTATGTAATTTGGTTTAATTCTATATCATTATGATTATTTGTGTTTTTAGAGAGATAAGTTCTGCATTTACAAAAGTTTCTTGAACTACAACATATAATAACAATAATAATAATTATTATAAAAGTGTACAATATTATATAATGAGTTTGATTATTAATATTATAAATTGAATCCAAACGAATTTCTTTTTGTTTTTCTATATTAAAATTTGAAATATTCTGAATTTTATTCTCTATATGTTTTATTTGTAAATTTGTTACATTTTGATTTAAATCAATTAAATTGTCAAAGTTATTGGATACTTCTATTTGATTATTTATTTCGCACATTTCGGTAACATAAATTCCTTTAAGAGTTTTTATTTCAAAATTTTTATTACAAGTAAATTTAACCTGTTGTTCGTTTGGGAAGTATAAGTATTTAATTTTTGAGTTTTTTATATTTATTATTGAGTTTATTTGTGATAATTTTGAATATTGGCAGTGTTCGAATTCTTTATAACAGACAATATTTTCTAGACATTTACTATACTCATTATTTTCAACTATACAGTAATATTCCTTATCATCTAGTTTCGTACATTTATTAATGGATCTAACTCTACAATTATTTCTTGAATATAATCCATTTACAATATTTATAGTCTCATATGTGTTATGTAATTTTGTCGGGATAGGTGTGACTTGTATCAGGTTCTCTACTCGTGTGTTTGCAGGTATTTCAATAAGGATTGTTAGTTTTAAGTTATTATAAGTGCAATAGGTCTTTAGTATGTCGTTGTTCTGAATGTTGTTTAGTACAAGTGAACGTAGTTGTTTATTTTCGATTTTGTTTATTTCTCTGAGGAACAGTTCGTGGTTAATTACGCCAAAGTATAGAACGTTTAATTTACAGAATGTGAATGTCTCTTCAAGTTGTACTAAAGTAAAACAAATATCTTGTGCTACTTGTATAAATTCGTTATTAATATTCTGAAATTTTATTGTTGTTAGTTCGTCCCACATTACTATAACGTGTTCGTTTATTATTTGAATTTTTTCATTTAAAGCATTATTATTTTCATTAATCAATTTTATTTTGTCATTGAATTGGGCTGTGATATTATTATTTATTTGGATAAGTGTGTTAATTTTAACAGATGTGATTTTCTGATTATTCTCAACATTACTAAGTATTTGATCGTAACGTTCCTTATCTGAATCGTCGAGATTGCTGGTTATACTTTTAATTATTGAGCCAAGACCGTTGATCAATCCACGTTTTTTGCGATGTAGGTTAAGTAGTTGAATTTTTTCATGAATGTGATTTAATAAGGAATTTAATATATTACGGTTATTAATTACACTATTATCAATCTTATAGAGATCTAGTTTTGAATAAAATGCGTTGATGTTTCCTTCAAGTATTTCGGATTGTTTGAATAGTTCTTCTAGGGGAATTTTGACAATTATGGTTTGAGTGTTTACCTGTATGTGTGCAAGGCCGAGTTCGAGAATATTGATGCCAGGGTTTTGGTCATCTTTTGTTATTAATGTAATTCCGAAGGGAATTAATCTGAAACAGTAACACGGGGTTTTTTTAGTTGTGTTAACTTATGTTTTTTATTTTTATCATCGATTATTTGTCCGCGTTCATGTACAACTGCCTTTACGTTAATTTTCTTAAATTTAGGTTTCTCAATCTTGCATGTGTTTCGTTTGTGGATTTTTACGTGTACTTGTTCCGGGATATTAATTTGTTTATTTAGAGGTTGAGCATATTTTAATTTAGCCTTATCAATATTTTGCTTAACTTGTTGATTTATTTCTTTTAGTATTTCGGAATGTTTAAGCACATAATCTTCAACAACAATTTCTTCGGGTTTTACGTTTAAATTTATTTCTATGCCGTATATAACTTCGATTGGGGTTCGTTTTGTAGTAGCATGAATACTGTTGTTGTACGCAATTAATGCGTAGTTTAAGCGTTCTTTAAGTTTGAGGGATTTTATTATCGGATTTTGATTTATAATACGCATATGTTCAATTAGAGACGAGTGGAATCGCTCTACTATTCCATTGCTTTTCGGGTTGTCTACTGAAGTGTAATGAATTTTTATACTTCGTAATTCTAGGTAATTTTGGATCACTTTGTTATTGAACTCTAAACCGTTATCAGATATAATTTTTATTGGAATAGTGAAATGTGTAAAGTATTTTATTAATTTTCCTAAAATAGTGATCGCGTTTTTATCTTTTACAACGTAGGCCATGGCGAATTTTGAAAATGCGTCAACAATAGTAAGGATTTTGGTTTGTTCTAGAGAAAGCAAGTCTATGTGTAATATTTCGAAAGGCTTCTCCGCTGTTGGGGTTAGGATATTAGGGATCTGGATGGGATTCCGTCCATATTTATTCGCGAGACATATATCACATTTATTAATAAAATTTTGTACGTCTTTCGACATGTTCGGCCAGTAATATTGTAGTTTTAGTTTGTTGTAGGTTTCAGTGATACCACGGTGGTTAGTTTTACCCTCATGGTAATTTCGTATGATAAGTTGTTGTTCTTCTACGTTTTCTATATCTTTAACCATGTTTTTACAGCATATTAGTCTATAACTTCCTTTTTTAAAGTATACTTGTAATACGGAATTGAAATATTTTTTGAAATTTTCGGGTATCAGACAGTAGTACGTTATTCCGGGTTGAAGATAATTTTTTATGAATTGTGTGATATTTGGGTTTGAGTTTTGTTTATTTAAATAAAAATAAATGCGTTGGATTTTATTTTCGAAAATTTTTTCTGTTTTAACATTATTTTTGCCATTGGTTTCTTTTACGACTACTTGGTTGCGACAAGTGTTAATACTTGAGTCTAAATAGGTTAGTCCGTTTACGGGGCTTTCTTCGTCTGAATGTATCGTTTCGTTTTCGGATTCTGATCCTACTTCGGCTATTTCTGATCCATTATCAGTACTCAAATTTAATTCTAAATTTTCGGGCTTATCATACACGTTAAAATAATTGAGGTGTTAGCGAATAATTCTTGGATTAGATTTTCGATTTTTATCCAAGGTATTTTGTCATGTCTTGTACAAATACGTGGTAAGTCGAGTTGGTTGATGTCATTTTGGATACAATATTCTAGTAATTTATTCAGGCATTTCTTAACATCTAGCAGGGTTGGTTTCCTTTGATTATAAATATCCTTCGTTATTAAATGTAAAATTGTTCGGGGTGCTTTTTGAATATTAATTTTGTTATCTACGTTAAATTGTTTTGATACAGGGTAATTTTGTTTTACTTGCTTGGCGAATCTTTGTGACATATGTAGATCTTTTGAAACACAGTGTACTAATGGGTTGTCTGATTTAAAGATGTCTGCGTTATTATATCGAATTTTGGTTTTATTCGCGAGAGGGCGTCGGCGACGTAATTTTGGCAACCTTTTTTATATTCGATTACATAATTGAATTCTTCTAATTTGAGGCGCCATCTAATAAGTTTTTGATTTGGTTCCTTTAGTGAATTTAGCCAAACGAGAGGGCGGTGATCGGTGATAATTTTGAATTTTCGACCTAAAAGGTATGGGCGGAATTGTTTGGTTGCCCAGACAATTGCTAGCAGTTCTTTTTCGATAACAGAATAGTTGATTTCGTGAGAATTAAGTGTCCGTGAGATGTAAGAGATGGGAAGATCTTTGTTGTTTTCGTCGCGTTGAGAAAGTACAGTGCCGATTGCGTAATTACTAGCGTCGGTCGTTAGTATGAAATCTTTGTTGAAGTCAGGATATTGGAGGATGGGGTTGTTTGATAAAAGGGTTTTGCATTTCTCGAAACATTCCGTATAATTTTTATTAGGTATGTCTATTTTATTTCCTTTTTTCAAGCAATTTGTAAGCGGTTTTGTTATTTTAGAAAAGTTATCTATAAAACGACGGTAATAACCGAGTAGCCCAAGAAAGGATTTTATTTCTTTAGGTGATTTTGGTATCGAAATTTTTTTTATCGCTTGTATTTTCGCGGGGTTTGGTTTAATCCCTTCAGTAGTGATGATGTGGCCTAAATATGCTACTTCCTTACGTAGGAATTCGCATTTATCCAATTGAATTTTGAGATTTGCTTCGCGCAATTTTTTGAAAACTTTTTCAATATTTATTAAATGTTCTTCGAAAGATGTACCAAGAATAATAATATCGTCGAGATATACGAAGCATATCTTATTTATCAGATCTTTTAAAACAAAATTCATCAAGCGCTGGAAAGTGGCGGAGGCGTTCTTTAGCCCAAAAGGCATACGCTTAAATTCGTAGTGTCCGCTGTTGGTTGAGAAGGCGGTTTTAGGAATGTCTTCGGGATTGACTTCTATTTGGTAAAAGCCGGAAGTTAAGTCAATGGTTGTAAAGTAATTAGATTTTCCGAGTTTGTCGAGGATGTCAGTTACGTCTGGGATAGGGAATTTGTCGTCGATAGTTTTGTCGTTGAGTTTACGATAGTCTATCACAACGCGAAATTTCTGTTTACCCTATGCGTCAAGTTTTTTGGGGACTACCCAAATGGGGGACGACCAGGGGGAGTAAGAATGTTGAATTATGTCGTCGTTCAACATTTTTTCAATTTGTGTATGTACTTCTTGTTTGTAGATTTCTGGGTACTTGTATTGTTTTGCGTGTATGGGAATGTTGTCGGTTGTTTTTATGTCATGTTTTATTTTATTTGTGAACGAAAGTTTTTGATTATCATCTAAAATGAGATCTCTATATTTATTTAATGTTACGAACAGTCCTTTTTGATCGGTTCTGATAGCTTGCTTATTTATTTCTATATTAAATGTTTTATTTTGTTTTTGGTTTAAGTATTGAAATTGATATTTATTTAAAAACGTTACGTCACCTTTTTCAAAATTAAATTTAGTTTTAAGTAATTCGATGCCGGGTATGCCCAATAAAATATCAAAATCTTTATGAAAATTGAAAATGTAGCTTTTAATGTTTAATTTCTTAAATTGAAAATAGGTCAATTCAGTTCCGGACGATTTACCGTTACAAGTATAAATTGTGAAATATTCACGAAATTTTGTTGTGTCGGATTTAATTAATTTTGGATGTATGTAATTTTGAATTGAGCCTGTATCTAAAAGTATTTTAAAATTATTAATTTGAATAAATGGGAGTTTACTAAAATTATTCGTTAAAGATTCGATTCTTGTGAATCGAGTTGGGGAAAATTTTGAGTGTCGATTTGTTCGATATATTCATTTTCATTTTCTGTATTATCATCAATTTGTTGTTTATTAGAATATTCTTCAATTTCGGGATTTTCGAATTCATTATTTTCGAGATTTTGATTAAATAGTTCCTCAAATACGAAGTTTTGTTGTGGCTGATTTTGTTGGAAATAATTTTGTGGACGGACTGGTCGAGTTTGTGTACTCATAGGGGTTGGATTCATGAATTGTGAGTTTCGGATATTTGCTCGTGGGGCGAATGGTTTTGGTTGGTACACTTGTTGTGTTCTTTGAGGTGTTGTAAATTTTTGCATCGGAGATTGATATTTTTGATATGTGGGTTGTGATTTTTGTTGAGCAGGAAGGTTAAAGTTATATGGTGTGGGTTTATAAATTGGTTTAGATTTATTTAAATTTAAATTTTGGTGTTGGGTTTCTTGTAAATATTGGAAGTCATTTGTAAGGAGGTTTTCAATTTCTTCTAGAGAAGAAGGATTGCGAGTAGCGAGGTTGTTTCTGTAAGGATCTTTACAATTTGAAATGAACGAGTGTACGGCTATGGATTGAATAAAAGCAATTATGCCTTCTTTTGCGTCAGGCACAAGATTGCACAAGTTAATTTTTGCTACTGCACGATCGTAATGTTTTTGAATTTCTTTCAAATATTCGAATGTTGTAAGTTTTCCTTGTTGGAGTTTAATCATGTTACATGCGATAGTTGGAGCCTGCTGTTTATCATCGTATTTTGCAATAAGAAATTCGCGAAGCTCTTTCCATGTATCGAATTTATGATCGTTTATTAATTCTTCTGCGCGATCTGTTAGTTTCGCTTTAATTTGGAATAATATTAATTTTACTTGGATTGCGTTAGGATGCAAGCTATTAATTAGGTCAATAATTTCATCTGTTTGAGTTATGAAACGCGTAAGGGATTTAGGATTACCGTTATATTTAGGTATAGCGCTAACTAAATCGTTAATTGTTTGTTGGTTTTTTAGGGGTTCTGCGGCGATTTGTGCCGTGCGCTGACCCGGAAGTCCTGTTTCAGGCATTGTGTCAATGTTAATATTTAAATTATTTAATACTTCGAGTAAAGAATCCAGGTTTGGATTGGAATTGTGTCAGTGAATTTGTGTGTACAGTGATTATGACAATTATATAAATAAACTTACAGTACTAGTATTACTTCTTTAATCATTGAGGTTGTTGTCTTCTTTCCGATGTTCGCTCGGCAGATTGGAAGACAGGGACGGATCCGCTCTACTGGGGAGGTTGATGCCGGTTCCTTCGTTGTTGAGAATTCTGGTTCACGCTGGAGAGTGGGATGATGCTCTGACTATGACGACGGCTTCAGACCTCTCGGACTGCTTGTGTGATGAGATTTTTGATGTTGGAAATAATGTCTTTCGCAATAACTTATGGCACTAGCTTTGCTGGCACTTATGAAGTTAGTTTCTTCGGGAGACGATTATTTGATTATGTTCGGATCGCGAATTAACAGTAGAAACTGACTATCGATATTTTTAACGAATTGAATTCTTGCAGAATTTTCGATATATTGATATTTCACGATCCTACTGACTGCGCCAAATATATTGATTGATTGATTCAATATAATAAAAAAAAATTATTTATTATTTCAACACAAAGAGTACAGCGTGTTTACAGTACAAGTTACTAACAGGATCTAACTTCTAACTACACATGTTCTTGATAATATGCAGAAATTACCTTACTCAGCAATGTCTCTCATGTTTCACCGTGAGAGACAAGTCTGATGCAATGAACTTGAAAGATTGTGAAATACAGGGCTGGACTCCTATATTACTTATATATTATATATTATAAAATAATACAACCTATAAATAAATGTGTTAGTTGCTAACTAAACGTTAAAAGTGTGTTGTATAAAATAGATTAGATTTAAGGACACGTAATAATTTGTATACTTAAATAAACTCTTAGTTCCAGCTTATGCGGTAATAATATCAACTTCATATTTGCTACCAAATAAAGTGAAAATAAATTAAGCAAATTTAAATACATTTTTCAATTCAAAAAATTCTATCAAATCTTATAAAATTATTCTTCATCTTTAGTAATTGTTCTCATTATTTTGTATAGATATAGAACAATTACAATTAAATTAGTGAGTTCATAAACAAAATAACTGATGTTTTCCTTTTCTCCGTACATGAAATCCCTTTATGACAATTTTTAATTTAATACTCGAAGTTGATGCACTTTCGAGTTTGAAATCTTGAATTAAGCCTTGTTATTTCACGACAAAAAAAAAGGTCTTTAAACGATGTCCATAATAAAGAAAAACCGCTGCCTGAATAAACTGCTGCTCCATACATGGTAAAAGCAGACCAAACCACGCAAATATTTTACCCAAAAGTAACGCATGTGAGTTGTCTTGAATACGAACTTTATAGAGTATGTGAACAAATTCGAGGCATATATATTGGCGTCGATTGCCTTATAGTCTGTATTAAAAAAATTTAAAGCGCCGTTAATAATAGCGATTTTTAACAATTTGGTGCCTATTTTTGCCGTTCTTGTTTAGAAAAAGAATGACCTTAAACTATTAAATACATGGGATTCAACAATTTTTCATTTATTTTATTTAGTACTGTTGTTAACTTTGCCTAAAAACTTTAGAGTATTTTTTAAAAACATATTTAAATTTTTATAGAGAATATTATTATACTTAGAGACCATTTCTTATGCGCTTTATATAGTATTTTTTAGAGCATATTTTTAGTTGCACTAGAAAAAACTAAAATTAGAAATGAACAATATAATTAAATTTGTTAGACAGACAGAGATGTCGTATATATATTTCATAAAAAATATAATTAAATCTTATAATAATCATAATGGTTTTGTAGATTCAAATTATAGTTTGCCTTAGACAATACAAAATACATAAAGACTGGTGCATATCAATGGGATTTAATAGAATGTGAAAAATATTTGGAGGAGTATTTCAAATATTTGCCAGTAAAAGCAAAATGTCAGCGAGTCTGCTCTGAATTTAATTGAAAAAGATTTGTCTGTTATGGTCGCTGCATCAATTTACATTTTAAACTTAGTTTATATAAATAAAAGCAAATCAATTATTGCATATAACATGTAACTTCCATTTATTATTAATTTGAACTAAGTTTATAATTTGTTATATTAGTGCAACTGGCTATAAAGCGTTTAATATTCTCAAACCAATGGTTGTATAGTTTTGGGTTGTGTTTCTTTTAGAACTTCAACTGCAGTGACGTTGCTTCGTCAGTAAATGAGCAGACCGCCGTTCTTAGCGATATTAGATCTATGCATGTGTTGACCTTTAATCAAAATTGTACCGGTACCTCGAAAAATCAATAGACTTAAACATTAAACATTGAAGGAACTATTACACAATTTCAATTAAATTAAATTAATTTTAATATTTATTAATTTTTATTCATTATTGAAACCTATCAGTTCAGTGGCACGGAAAATGTTTGCTTCAAGTAGAATGCAATTATTTTTGCGAATTTCAATACAATAATTTTTAAACACCCTCTATAACTTATATTAAAGAATATGATATTTTATGCAATAAAAAGATTAACACATTCATAAAAATTTAAATGAAAAAATTTATTTCATTCACTTAATAATTAATTATATATCGTACTTTATTTAGAAGATTGTCAGGTAAATACTTAAAACATTGTGTATTATATTTCATCGGCAATAGTTATTGTAAAGCAGATCAGTAAATAAAAATATTAATAACAAGTAAAATGGTACCAATGGAAATGTAGTATTAACTTTTTTTATATTATTTTACTTTTGCTTCATGAATTTAAAAAATAGTTGTAAAATATGTCACTTTCTACATGATATTACGATAAAAAAGACTACTTTAACGATGTGAAAGAAATATTTATAAAGAGCATTCCTGAGATAAATTATTTCGCGGTCCTTAGTAATAGATGAATCGTAAACTTCTTTTATATCTCAAATTTCCAGTTACATAATAAACTTTCTTTCGTTATTGTACTATTCCAAAAAATATCAGAGCATTTATATTAAATATAAGAGTTAGGTTTAATTACATATTTTGTTAATAATCGTAGTATGAAAATGTATCATTTAGGACATATTATGAAGAATAAAGTAGTCTTTGCATATTTTTTTCTAAAGTATTGGAAAATAACGGGACTGGCTCAAATATTTACTTGTCGTGTTGAGAAACACAGATGATGCAATATTTTATGGAGACTTCAAATATATGTTATACTTTACCATTCAAAATACAATTTTCTCTTCAATAGGAAGTTATCTACATTTTACCTTTTTATACAAACATTAACGTGTTCCTGAGGATAATGGAATCTAATAGTTTTTATTACGTTTAATCACTACAAAAACGTTATATGGGTGTACAAATCAAACTATGATCTCTTGTATTTATTTAGATGTAGGTATGTGTATGTGTTGTGTAATTTAACAAGTTTTCATTGCATAAGAAATGGCTAGTTATTATACAAAAAATACAAGAGTATCGTGTATGCTGCTACAATGTAAATAGAAACCGTAGGTGATACTCACTGGGCCGTTGTCTGCGTCGTTGAACGTCCAGCTCATCGGCTCGGCGCCGCGGCAGCCAAGCGTCAAGTCCGTGGCCGCATCCACCGTCACCTCGGAGCGCTGCGGGTAAATCAGCGCCACGCTCGTAAACTGCAGCGCCACCGAACCTGGATCAACACGTCAATATTAAAGGTAAATATGGTTGGATATTTCAAGGCATATTATTTAGCATCTTGAGTAGACTAATCGTAAATAACGAGTGTCATGCTGAAGTTCCTCCCAATACTCGTATTTTACATTTTAAACATAAGAGTTACGTAAGTTCTATTTTTAAAGTTTTAAGTCAGATATATTATTTATAACTCTCTAATGGTAAATACACATCCCATTAGCTTATTCATTGTGAAGCGACATAATTACTAATAATAACGAAATACAAATTAATTAAATACTGATTGTAAACAATTACAGTAGCTTCAATTTTTTTACAGTGCCTAGGTACTGTTATTGTAACATATGGAGTTTTTAAAACATGTTAGACGTACTGTTCAAATTTATAATTTATTTATTTCATTTTTGTTTTTTTACTTTATATATCGGACCAACTACTTAGGTCATATGCCGATATGTCTCTTGTATGGCCGTTGTATTTCATATTTAATGTGGGAAATAGGTTCCAAAATAATTTTTGACAAAATTGCTTCAAATAAATGTTTTAAACGTTATAAGAATAGCCATGGAATATAAACAAATTTACAAACAATTATATGACGTTTTCACTATCCAAACACTAAACAGTTTATGTTTTGCGAATTTGTCCAAAGTAGATCCATTTTATGATTTACAGAGTTTCCTCATGAGAACATTGTTTCATACTTAAAAAAAAATATCTTTTATTGATCAAAAATTGTAAAACACAATTTTTTTTTACTATTACAGTGTCATACAATTGTCGCAATTTCAATGAAAAATCTGTTTTAAAAAAACTTTAAACTTGCATTTTTGCAGTTAAAATGTTATAAATTAAATCTGATTGCTAATTTATATGCAAAATTTAGTTGCTCACAACATTATTTTGAAGTATATTTCTGTACAACAATTTGGAAAATTTTGTGGAATGAAAAACTGATTTTCCATATTAAAAGTTTATTACCAGTTTTAGAATGGACACGTTATATATTTATTAACTTTATGCTATGTAAATAATATTAAATTATAATTTAATTTATTTTAAAAAATACTCAAAATTAATAGTGTATTAGGTAATTTCAACAATAAATATTTATTAAAATTTTCACTATATAATTTACTCAAACCAGCGCCAGATTAAAACGACTGTTAGCCGCAGTCAGTCGTGACTGGAAATTTAGCAGCATGTGTAAATATCTCAGGAAAAATAAATACATGACAGATACTAAATGATATGCTGATCTCGAATATAAAAAATATATGTTTTAAATCACAAAATTATTTGCATTTCACGTGAAGTACACTGGTTAAATATGATTTCTAAAATTTCTGCTTAAATAATAAAATATTGTTCATAATTGAAATGCGACGTAATATATTTTCTATATGAAAATTGTGGTCAATTGTGGTACTAAAAATGTGTACTTCATGAGAAATATAAATAATTTAGTAAATTTTTGAAAATTCTTTTGATCCGAGATCAATATATGTAGTATTGGCCATTTTTAATTTTTCTAAAGAATGAAGTGCTGTTAAAAAAGTCACAAATAGTTCATATTTTAATTACCTTCCTAATAAACCATTAATTTTATTTTTCTTATTATTAAATTAGATTTTAAGTTAATTATATGTACAAAGCATAACGTGCATAATTTATTTAATTTGTGTCCTGAGGTATTAAAACCCCTAGATTTTAAATCGTAATTCGCGTAATTTTCAGTCGCTAACGCTGGTGTATCACTAGGTTTAGCATAATAATAAAGAGTTATTAATATTTGTTAAATAGTAGTACTTGCAAAATTGAATAATTTTAAGTGGCCTTGTTTCACTAAATTTTGCGACTGCGAATCACTTCATGTGATGCAAAAGGGATATATCATTCACCTACACGTCTCAAATTTCTAAAACGAATTTGTACAATTTCAAAAAATAATTTAATTCTGACATTGTAAATAATTTCATTGCCAATTGTTAAACAGTCAAAATCTCAATTGTGCGTGGATAAGTGATAACTACCATGATTTGAGTTCACTACTTCGTAACCATGAAATAGCGCAATTTCGTAAAATTATTAAGGTTTGATTTCAACTACAATTTCGTTTGTTATTTCATTTCCACTATTTGCGGGCGTAGATCTTATAATATGACTACGAGTAACTACATGTAAAGACTGGGGAACGCTTAGGATTAAGAGAGAAGCCTTTATTTGCATAAAATATCCAATTTGATTCATACTTCGATATCATCAATTGATAGATAATGATAACGGGAAGGAAAATTATGTTATATAAATTCAATCATACTTTACTATTGCGCATGACCGCCCCTTCTCTGGAATTAGTAAGTAAGTTAGATAAGAATACATATAAAAAGATATGTAATAGTAAAAACTGGCAATCTTTGGTCTGTTGTACTGTTGTTAAGAATTAACAAGTATCCGTGTAATTACTTGAACTTCGAAATAAAAATTATAAGTTTTTAAGACTAAACGGCCTTAAAACCTAATTGGCGCAGTCAAACGGTAGAATATTGTCGACACAGAGAAATTAAAACAAAAAATTTCGTCTGTGGTACTTTTTCAAAAGTTTTACACAATTACGAATCTACAAGAATAACGATTTCAACCTAAAACCCATCAGGGTCTAACCACGACCCAGCTTTAGAGAAGATACCAGAGCTTGGCAACTTGCTGTTCCACTACGTGATTACGTTCTCCTCGAACGAGAAGAACTTGCTGTCCCGTAGCTGGTCCACGTCGCCGGAAGACATCTGCCCTATTCTCCTAAAAGAACAGTCTCACAACAGTACCAGATTCCGGTGATGTCCGTCAAACATCTCATTTTTGTAATTATATTACAGTAAGTCATTAATTCTAATAACTCTGTAATACACAAAGCGACAGACTAGTAATAAATCTACCGAGAGACCGGCACAGTCTCACACACATAAACAATTTTGAGTGACAGTAGTCAACAATCACACGATTCTGATAGCGATGCAGACATCGAAGAAATTATTATAAATCCTATCACAAATTTTTCCCTTACACCCAGTAGATTAAACGTTATGGCTACTATAACTATGTCGGAGATTAAAAATCTCTGCGAAATTATTCCACATTATGATGGAAATGTAAAAATTTTAAATAATTATTTGTCATCAGTTGATGAAGTTTATTCATCACTTGCCAATATAACATTAACTCAAACTCAAAAAACTTATTTATTTAGCTTAATTAAAAGTAATCTTATACAAAAATTTGCAGAATTGTTAGCAGAAAACAAATTTGATCATTGGGAAGAACTAAAATTGTATTTAACAACAAATTTTACTGATAAAAGTACAGCAGAAACGATACTGTTAGACATATTATATTGTAAATATAAAGTGAACTCTGAAACTACTCTTAAATATATTTCTGAAAAATTCGCACATTATAAGTCATAAATCTTGCTTACAAATTATGCGCAAAATCAAAAAAATGCTATCCTTGCAGAAATTCTAAAAACAGTCGTAGCTCACTTTATATCTTTGATACCCGTAACAATAAGAGGATCATTCGTTGTCAAAAACCCACAAACCCTAGAACAATGCGAAATATTGTTGAAAAACAAATTTAACTTTAGTAACAGACATCAATCACCAATGACTAAAGAACAAAATATCTCATTTAACCATCCACCAAAAAAAAATCCCTGCACAACAATTTCCTTCAAGACCCATACAATTCCAACCACGTCAAGAACAACCCAGATCATCTGCACCCAATAAAAAACTACCAAGAAACAAAAAGAACATTTACACCTAAACCCATGACTCAACAAACTCGAGTCACCACACCAATGTCCGTACAAACCATTAGACAGAACTATAACATAGAACATGAAGAACAATTTAATGAGGAAGAAGACATTGACGAAACCGAAATTGACCAGAACACTGACTCTTTTTTAGACATAGAGACTTCAGCCCACGAGAACACTACATAATGTCCTCAATAACGACAAACCTACCCTCTTTACAACAAAATAAATGTAATATACTTTTTGATACTGGTTCTTCCATAAATCTGATACACCCAAATTTAGTAGAACAAATGAAATTAAATACAATCGCCACCAAATTAACGTTCAAAACAGTAAATGGTAAATCAAATTGCACTGAATATGTAGAAATTAAAATAAATAAAAAATTAATTATATGCTATGTTTTCATATTTCATAAAATTTACAACCTATTATTAGGAATAGAAGCATTTCGCGAACTAGATATAAAATTAGATTTTATAAAAAAATATTGTAACAATTAATAAAAAAAATTATAAACTACAAACTAATAATCATTGTGCAGAAATTAATCTCATACAAATGTTCTCACACACAAAATAATAATGTCGGACGAAACACCAATTTATACAAAAAATTATCGGTTGCCACAAATTTATGAAAGTGAAATTGAACATGTAAATAAATTATTAGCGGAAAATGTAATTCAGAAATCATACTCCCCCTGGTCGTCACCTATTTGGATAGTTCCGAAAAAGGTAGATGCATCTAATAAAAAGAAAACTAGAATGGTTATCGACCTCAGGAAAATTAACGCAAAAACCAAAGACGACAAATTCCCAATCCCAAATATCGATACACTCTTCGACCATATCGGAAAATCAAAATACTTTACAACATTAGATTTGCAATCAGGATCCCATCAAATACTTATGAACAAATCCGATAGAGAAAAAACTGCATTTTCCACCCCTTCAGGACACTATGAATATCTTAGAATGCCATTTGGGCTCATAAATGCTCCAGCAACGTTTCAAAGAATGATCAATACAGTTTTAGGAAAATTAGTTAATGAAATATGTCTTGTCTATTTAGACGATATAATAATTATTGGACAAACTTTAGAAGATCATATAATCAATATAAAACGGGTATTTGAAAAACTGCGTAAAGCAAATTTAAAAATTCAAAAAGATAAGTCAGAATTTTAAAAATCAGAAGCTAGATATTTAGGCTACGTTATTAATCAAAATGACTCAATACTGGTGAAAGAAAAATTGAAAGTATAAAAAATTTAAATATTCCCAAAACAAAAAAGGAAATAAAACAATACCTAGGTACTTTGGGATGGTACAGAAGAATTCATTCCTAATTTCGTAAAATTAACAAAACCGTTTACTACGTGCTTAAAGAAAGATTCTCTCATGTTGACATTTATAATCACGAATATCGTGTCGCATTTGAAAACAGTAAAAAGATACTAGCCGAATCATCACTGCTACAAATTCCTGACTTTAACAAAGAGTTCACGTTGGCAACTGATGCTTCCGATTATGCTATGGGAGCCGTGCTAACACAAATACATGACAATCAAGAAAGACCTATCTGTTACGCTTCTAAAACTTTAATTCAGCAGAACAAAAATATTCAATAAAAAATTTTAGGCCATATTTATACGGACGGAAATTCAAAATTAAATCTAATCATAGGCCCTTGGTATGGCTTTTTAATATGAAAAATCCAAATCAAAAGCTTATGCGTTGGAAAATTGAATTAGGGGAATATAATTTCGAAATAGAATATTTAAACGGTAAACAAAATGTAATTGCAGACCTGTTATCAAGACAGCGTCCGAAGTTAAAGATAACAGAACTTCCAGGAAACGTACTCGAACATAATGTCATCGCATACTGTGTATCACGCGATTTCGAAATGTCAAAAGGATTAGCAGCAGATGTAGTAAAATTATTTGATAGTAAAAATTATTGTAAACATTCGGATTCATTGAATAAACAATTAATTGTACAGAAGTTTTTGTTTTTTTTTATTTGTTACTTTGATTTACAACTAGCCGCTCTGGGCTAACCAGCAAATTTGATATAATACATTGTAAGAATAATTATTTACATTTCATTTGGAGAGGTCGCCATCCAGTGATGGTTTCTCTTAATACATAATATAATTTGTTTGGGTTAGGAGTCCAGAGGTTTTCTTCTGTTTAATCTTCTTACGTCCTCTGCGTTATTTAGTAAGTTGATGGCTAAATTATTGGGGTGGTGGTCAAGTCTTTTTTCATATTTTTCTGAATAGAGTTTTATTTGTTCTTGCACCGTTTTAATGTTCAAGTCCTTGTGTAGCGTATTGTTGCTAACATACCAGGGCGCATTTGCGATAGATCTTAGGGTTTTATTTTGCAGTCTTTGTATTTTATTGGTATTGGATTGTTTCGCACAGCCCCATAATTGGATTCCATATGACCAGATGGGTACAATTATTGTTTTGTATAAAAGAATTTTATTAGAAAGAGATAGGTTAGATCTTCGACCTAGCAGCCAGTACATTTTCTTTATCTTAATATCGGCTTGTTTCCTTTTTGTCTGTAAGTGGTGTGCCCATGTTAGTCTTCTATCTAGACTCATTCCTAAGTATTTTGCATTGCTCTTTTGTGGAAGAGGTTTGTTATTAAGATAAACTTTTGGGCATGTGTCTCTTTTCATTGTAAAGGTTGTATGTGTTGATTTGTCTTCGTTTATTTTTATTCGCCAGGTTTTCGCCCATTCTTCAATTTGATCGAGTGTGACTTGCAGTAGTCTGGAAGCTTCATTTGGGTTTTCATCAATTGCCAGTATGGCGGTATCATCTGCAAAGGTTGCAGTTGTTGTTTTTTCGTGACATGGTAAGTCTGCTGTGTACAGAAGATATAGTATGGGGCCCAGTACGCTGCCTTGTGGCACGCTCGCTTTGATAGGATATGTTTGTGAATGGTAATTTTCGTGTACTACTTGATAGTTCCTATCCGTGAGGTAGGATTTAATTAGCAGATAGTATTGTGATGGTAGTTTTTCTTTAATTTTATATAATAGTCCTGGGTGCCAGACCTTGTCAAAGGCCTGACTAACATCCAAAAATGCGGCTGAGCAAAACTTTTTTTCTTCTAGTGTTCTTTCTATTTCTTTAGTCACTCTATGTATTTGCTCCACAGTCGAGTGTTCGTTTCTGAAGCCGAACTGGTGTTCCGGTATTATATTATTGTCTTCCATTTCAAATTTTAGGTTTTTCAGGATTAGTTTTTTAAAGACCTTAGAGAGGCATGGGAGTAAGGAGATGGGTCTATATGAAGAAGGTTCATGTTCTGGTTTGCCTGGTTTTATTATTAATATTACATGGGAGAGTTTCCACATTAGTGGAAAGTATTGCATTCTGAGTATTGCATTAAATATATGTGTTATGGAGGTAAGGGTTTTCTCAGGTATGTTTTTTAATATTATTGGAGTAATGAGGTCGTGTCCAGGTGCTTTTTTGTTATTTAGGAATTTTATTTCATTTATGATTTCTTCGGTTTTGAGATTTTCAACTGGTGGAGATAGTTGCAGTGGGACATCTAGGAATGTGAGTATTTTTTCTTCTTCTTCGTCTGTAGCTTGTGATGGGTGGGGTGTGAACGTTTTTGACAGATATTCCGCAAATGTTTCTGCTTTGTCTTTATCAGATCTAGTCCAGGTAAGGTCGGATTTCCGGATTGGAGGGCACGTTTTCTGTGGTCTTTTTAGATTCCTTGTGGCTTTCCACAATGTGTAGTCGTTTTGTGCGTCCGGCGAAAGATTTCTAATGTAGTTTTGGAACGATTCATTTTTTATTTCATATATCAATGTTTTTACTTCCTTATTTAGTTTATTTAATAGAGTCTTGTCGCTGGGTATTCTGTTTAAGTGCCATTTTTTTCTGACCTTTCTTTTTTCGGCTATTTTCTCTTTAACGTATTTTGGGTAGTTTGAGATTGCTTCGTAAAATAAATAAAAATAAATATATCATCACGCCTTTTACCCATCACTGGGTGTGGCACTCTGCCTAAGCAGATCTCGGTAAGTGATATATTTTTTCGCGTGAAGTGCGGTTACCAGCCGTCAAATCACGGCCTCCAAAGATATTAGTGGTGGAGGAGCCACAGGGGTAGATTTGTTTAAATTGGTGAAAATTTGTTTGTCGGCTGTGGGGATCGAACCAGGGTTCTCAAGATCCACAGGCCGACTCGATACCACTGAGCCACCTACCCCATAATTGCTTCGTTACTAGGTTTATTAACGGGCGTTGATATCCAGGCGGCTTGTTGGATGTTTTTTGTTAGTAAATCAACTGCATCGTCGATCTTTTCTTCTGTTTTTAATGACATGTTTATTTCTGTGTTGTCGTTCAAATAGTTTCGGAATGCTGTCCAGTTTGTTCTTTTATTTGTAAGGATAGGTTTTTTTTCTTTATGTATTATTGTCGAATTTAATGTAGCTATAACAGCAGAATGATCTGACATAATATCAAAGCATTCCTCAATTTTTATATAACTTGAGGATATTCTGTTAGTAACAAAGAAATCTAGGGCATCTGGAGTTTTTGCTGGATCTGTTGGCCAATATGTTGGTTTGCCGGTGCTCGCATGATCGTATCTTTTGTTTAGCATTGCGGCTTGAAGTTGTCTGCCTTTAGGGTTAATTAACCTGGATCCCCATCTGGGATGTTTAGCATTATAATCTCCTGCAGCTATAAAACGGTTTCCTAGTATTTCAAAAGCTTCTTCGAATTCTTCTTGTTTAATTGAGTACCTTGGTGGGCAGTATTGTACAGAAGTTAGGTAGTAAAACAA
Source organism: Pterostichus niger (assembly GCA_947425015.1). Taxonomy (NCBI): domain Eukaryota; kingdom Metazoa; phylum Arthropoda; class Insecta; order Coleoptera; family Carabidae; genus Pterostichus; species Pterostichus niger. The sequence goes on along the minus strand of OX380352.1, from coordinate 14,581,134 downwards.
AAATTCATTTAATAACAAAACAGAATCATGATGATAAACCTTCTATTAAAAGTTTGGATAAACCATTAAAAGAACTTAGATATTATTTAATAATGAACGAGATGCAAGAAATAAATATTCCTAAATTAAGTTGCGGTTTAGATAGATTATCATGGGTAGATGTGAAACAAACTTATATAAAATATTCGAAGATACTAATATTCAAAACAATGTCTTTAGTTTACCAGAAAATTACCACGTAACAGACGTCAGCGAAAATCCAAATAGCGAACAAGATGATATTAATACAGTGCATTTAGATAATGAGAATATCATAGCAGGAATTAAATATTTAAACAATCGATTAAATATAGCAGATAATCAGATCATATTTGACTCACATAATCAGGAAACAAATATTCAAATTATAAAATTATTTAATAATAAAAAACAAAGAATTCATGTAACAATTAAGGAAGATAGTTTTGAGCAAGAAACATTAGAATTCCTAAAACAATATATTGTTCCGAAAATTCGATATTTAGCTATTTTTAATAAAGATCTTGACAAGAAAGTAACAAAAATTATATCAAAAAACTTTACTCCAGATTCCATAAACATAATAGCAGTAGATAAGTTAGTTTCCGATATTGAGCATGAAGAAGCACAACTAGAAATTATACATGAATTTCATAATGGTTTCACAAACCATAGAGGAATTAATGCTACAATACAAGCATTAAAAGAAAAATATTACTGGCCCAATATGAATAAAGACATCATAGAATATATAAATAAATGCGAGTTATGTAAATTAAAGAAATATGATAGAAAACCAATACCTGCAATAGATAACGTCACTCCAACCCCTGAGAAACCTTTTAAAATTTAAAATTTAGTCCTCTTAACATTAGAAGTTAAATATTTTTAACCATTATGGATCAATTCTCGAACCACGCACAAGCATACTTTCTTATTAATAAAACAGCTAAAAACATATGTGACATAATAATCAGATACCTTCAAACTTACACGGTACCAGATAAGATAATAACAGACAGCGGAGGAGAATTTAAAAATGTATTATTACAGGACTTATTAAAAAGATACGGAATTAATATCCATTTTATTTGAGTAAACAATCCAAAGAGTAATGCAATCGAGAGATTTAATTCCACTCTAATAGAATCACTACGAATGACTAATCAAAAACAACAAATAAAAGAGAAAGACCTAATCCAAAAAGTAGATTTGGCATTAATAGCATATAACAACACAAAACACAACACAACCAAATTAACACCCAACGAAATATTATTCGGACCTGACCAAAATAAATATTTTAAACAAGACATTACACTGGACCAAACTTTAAATGAACATCAAAATAATATTAATATAACAAATGAATTAGTAAAAACTAGGATTATAAATGAAAAATTAAGTAGATTTCAAGAAAATAACAATCCATTACAGTTAAAGAAAAAAATATTTATTAAACAAAATCCAAGATTAATCGGTAAAATAAAAAAACTCTTATACAGAAAATATTCTCTAAAAGCTTACGGCCCCTTGTTAGGAAAAATAAAGATCAGTGACGAACATGGTGACAAAAACATATGGATAAATAAAATTAAACAATAAAATAATAAAGGACCATTATTACAGACTATGCCGCGGATAATTAATTGAGTTAGGCGAATGCCAGATAAAAGAGTCGGAACAACTAATATATTATAATTATATATCCCAAATTGGAACAGAATTTATTAAGGTTACAAATACTTTTAATAATATGCAAAGTCAATTAGAGAATAAAACACATATCTTCTAAAATATTTTGAATATATTAGATTATAACTATGCGGATTTAAAATATCAAATTACAAAATTATTTATGAGAGATAATAAAAGATCCAAACGCGGTTTAATTAATGGACTCGGCTCCATAATAAAATCAATTACTGGATATCTAGATTCAAGCAATGAGGATAGATATAATAAACTTTTTGAACAAATACAGAGTAACGAAATAACGCTACAAAAACAAAGCGAACTAAATTTTAAAATCTCAACAAATATTTCTAAACAATTTAATCAACAATTAGAAAACATAAAACATAATGAAGAACACCTTAAATAAAAAATAAGTATGACAATAGATATTTTAAATAAAAATCAAAAGTTAATTTTAATAATTAAAAACCTTAATGAATTTTGTAAGCAAATAGAAGTAAGTCTAACTTTTTGTACTTTGCATAAGTTACACCCTACCATTATTAAATATGATAATTTAATAAAAAATCACCCAAGATAAGGATATATGGAACTTCAACGAACTCATTGAAACCCATTGTAAATTTGAAAATAAACAAATTTACCTTATAATCACGATACCAAGCTTTTCAAAACAAGCTTATCCATTATTTCAGTTTAGTCCCATTCTCACTTACAATGATGAACAGAAATTAATAATTGTCAATGAAAACCAAAAACTGTTTTTAAAAATAGGTAAAGAAAATTATGTAATTAATAATTGTGTATTTATAGAAAATAAATATATGTGTATTACACAATACTTTGAAATAAATAAATGTATTCTCAATTTAATAGATAATAAAAAGAATGATAATTGTTTGTATCACTATATAAATATGGAAAACGATATAGAACAAATCAAAAACACAAATGATATAATAATCATTAGCCCTAATAAACAACAAGTATAACTGAACTGTTTAAATAAAAATATTTATAAAGATATTAAAGGCATCTTTAAAATGAAAACAGATGAAAAATGTCAAATAAATTAAAATATTTTTGAAATTGTTAACCAGCAATATAAAGAAATACAAATTCACAATTTAGAGATAAATCATGAAAGTAAAATTAATGGAACATTGAATTTAAAGAAAGTAGAACAATTAACAGAACCCATAAATAATTTACCTAAAATAAAAATTCTCGTATCAAATAACAATTATTATTCTTATTTAACACATATATTAATAGTTGTAATTATAATAATGTGTATTTGTAAAATAATATTTAAATATAAGAAGAAATTTTGTATTCATTATTGTAAAAAAAGAGAAGGAATAGAAAAAGAAATAGAATTAAACCCTTTAGCTTAAAAATCATGCGATATAGCAAAGTCTTGCAAGGGAGGATTTATGTTATATAAATTAAATCATACTTTACTATTGCGCATGACCGCCCCTTCTCTTGAATTAGTAAGTAAGTTAGATAAGAATACATATAAAAAGATATGTAATAGTAAAAACTGGCAATCTTTGGTCTGTTGGACTGTTGTTAAGCATTAACAAGTATCCATGTAATTACTTGAACTTCGAAATAAAAATTATAAGTTTTTAAGACTAAACGGCTTTAAAACCTAATTTGCATAATGTGTTACGTATTAAATATTTAACTAATTTAGATTTTTTTAAATTTTGTATTATTATCAGTTTGTCATATGTCTTACTACTATTTTTTTTAAAAGACTTTCGATTATTATTATATTTCATTATTTGTAGTAAAAGATAATAATTTTGTAAATTGTCATGAAATTACAATAGACTGAGTATTCGGCTTTAAAATTATCAATTTGTCGGTATGAAAGTTATTATTTATTTATTAATAAATGAAGTTACAGAGAAATTATTCATAAGAAAATTGTTTGACTTTGTAGATATAATCAAAGATTTTTGTCGTTTCTTTTGCAAACTGGCCGACTCCCAGCACATTTACCCTATCTCTTACAAATTATTATTTATGGTGTACCCAACGTCAATGTTTAGTAAAATGATTTTGGCTGGAGACTGTTGTTATTCTTTGTTAATTATCGTTATCTCCGTTCCTCTTATGGCACATTATAGGGGAGAATTATTATAAGAAAATTAATATTTCTGCTTATAGGATGATGATTATGAACACTTCAATTTACAAGTTGAGTCTTAAAAAAAACACATGTATATTAAATCACTTCACAATAAGATAATTTATAAAGTACGTTTTATGAAACCTATTTCCGACATTGCACTGCCCTGTTTCCAAAATATATTAGGAATGAGAATCTTATAAAATTTGTTTTTAATGTACGAATTTATTTTATTAATAACTTGACGATGAAAAATAACTAAACAAAATATCATTGAAATTAATCAATATTTTTTAGAATGTAAATATAATTAACAAATTACTCGTAGAAAGAATCTAGTACAATTTTAGGAATTCTATAGTGGTACGGTTTAAGGAAATTTGTAAACTTGTTAAAATGTCGACATAACATTGATAGTAGTTACAAAATATGCACAAAATAATTTTAAACAAATAACACAATAGAGCTAGTGTTAAAAAATGTAAGAATGTAAAGATAAATTTTGCTTTCTAATTAATATCAGCTAAATAAATGCAATAGAATTTGACATAGAAACTCACTTGATTTCTGATGCTTCTGAAAACTCGTAACCATGTAATACTTCAATTTGTTTACCTACATTACTGACTTACAATTTAAATTAATATATTTGCTTCTCAATGCTGCTCACGTTAAGTAACTAAAGAAAAGCTTAACAAGTACGATTTAGTTGACCAGTACGCATGAAGTAACGTTTGCCTGTATTTTTCTTTCATTTCAGTTGTACATCTAATTAGTAATAATCTTTGTAGCGCTATTTCATGATAAGTGAGAATACGGAACCTGCATCTGAATCTGTTATCAAATGTAAGTTTGCTCATTCAATAATTTTTCAAATGAAGTGTAAAAGATACCAAAAATGTAATTAATATATTTGGAGACAATGACATCGGAATTGAATTCAAGGAAAACTTTATTTTGTCAATGAAATAAAATCGAAAAAAAAATGCAATTATTCTGAGCGAAATGTTGCAAATATTAAACTTAATTACAATTTCAATTAGAATAAATGCGTTTGAGAAAAAATAAAAAAAAATACAATTACGTCATTGCATATAATATTCGCGTGTCGATCCTCTCCCATGGTTAACTAGGAATATATTTATTTTAAAGAATTTTAAATCCAGGTTTTACAGTCCCTAATTAGTCATGAAGTTCAGCAAAATATATCAAACGCAGAAGTTTATTCTCTATCATTCTAATTTGTGGTAAGTGGCCACTGAAATATGGCACGGCAAAGTACCACACCCAGTAATGGGTAAAAAGCGTGATAATGTATTTATTTATTTATTCTTATTTGAAATAATATGGAAAGCAAGCACTATGTAAAACCTGCTTTTCCACGTAAAACAGTTATGGTCCGCTGTTCACTTGAGAAACTCTATAATCTTAATTATTTCTTTTCACTTCTCTTCACGTTTTTGTATTTAATTTTTAAAACATTTTCTTTTGTTATTGTAATTCTTTCTCACTATTATCACTAACCGAAATTAGCAATGGAACAGTTTCACAGTTATCTACCTATATAAGTAAAATGACGTGATGCCATTATTTTATTTTATTTATCAAATGTTAATTCAATTAATAATCACTTTCTTCATTCTACTTCAATACCGACACCTTCTAACGAGATATGATCATTCTACAATAATAATTCATATTGCAACTCTCAATTTTGTTTTCGTTTAGTTAATGATAATGAAGTTTTTCGTCTCTTTTGTACATTAAAATCACAAGCGATGGGTGTTGACGAAATCAATGTTAAAATGTTAAATATTATCTCACCAACACTATTACCACAACTAACACATTTAATTAATTTTTGCTTAGAAAAAGGTGTTTTTCCAAATGTATGGAAGGTTGCAGTTGTAAAGCCATTACCAAAATGTAAACATCCTGAAACTTTTAATGATTTGCGATTAGTATACTACCAACGCTGTCTAAAATTGTAGAGAAAATTATGTACAACCAGATCTCAGAGTATGTGTAAGATTAAATATTTTACCCGACGTTCAGTCAGGTTTCAGAGCTGGCTTTAGCACAACTTCAGCTTTATTAAAAATTACTGATGATATTACAGGTAATATTGATAAAAATAACATGGTTCTGTTGGTCTTACTTGATTTTAGTAAGGCTTTCGACACGGTAATCCATCAACTTTTGTTAGACAAACTAAAGCATATTGGATTCGATGTAAATAGCTTGCAGTTAGTAAGTAATTATGTTTCTAATCGGTGTCAAAGAGTTTTACTAGATAGTAATCTTTCTGAGTCATTAAATATAACACACGGTGTCGCACAAGGTTCAATTTGTGGGCCCTTGTTTTTTTCGCTGTATACTTTTGATCTACCTAAGAGTATCATACATTCCAGTTTACATATTTATGCTGATGACACGCAAATTTATCTGCATTTTGTAGCCTTTGATTACCAAGACGCAGTTACAAAAATTAATAGTGATCTCGATCAACTAGCCGACTTTGCAAAATCACACAGTCTAGTACTAAATGTAAAGAAAACTACAGCAGTTCTTTTTGGTAATAAAAATGCAAGACAGAACCTAATCGATAACGATTTACTTAACATTTACCTTAACAATACAAAAATAAAGATTAAAAGTAAATGTAGAAATCTCGGTTTAATAATTGATGCAGAACTACGTTTCTCCGAATATGTTACGTTATTAATTAAAAAGGCGTACTTGGCATTAAAAAACCTGTTTATGAACAGATTTATTTTAAGTAAGAACAGACAAATTTTGGCCGATCCGCTTGTACTTTCTGTATTCAATTACTGCGATGTAATTTTTGGTCCTTGTTTAACTATTACTGATCGTCAAAGAATACAGAAAGTACATAATAGTTGTGCGCGTTTCGTTCTAGGATTAAGGAAATATGACTCTGTTACTCATAAGTTGATTAAATTACATTGGCTTAATATGGTCAACCGACGAACACATCATTTAGCATGTTTGATACATCGTACCATAACTAGTAATATTCCACCCTACCTGGCATCAAAAATATCCTTCCGATCAGATTTGCGCAATCGACACTTAAGGAATAATATCATGGTACACGTTCCATCTCATCGCTCATCACTATTCACACGCAGTTTCAGCTACAATTGCTAATTTATTTATAATCAGGTTCCAGTAGAATTTAAAGCAGGGGCGGATTTAAACTCTTTTCGGCTCTAGGCAAAATCTTTATTTCGGCCCCGTTCATAATACAGGGTGAGTCTGGGAAGACGCCCCCCCCCCTTTAACTTTTTTATTATGAGTAATAGAAAAAAATGGTTCATATGAAAGTTTTATTATTTTAAATATATTATTTGATGGCAGATGTAGATATTTTTTATAAAGTCAGGTTTACAAGATACGACTATCAACTTTTATTTTTTAAATAGCAACCTATAATTATTTTACTAAAATAAAAACCGCCATTTTTTTCTCTTTTCAACGGTGTATTAGTTTTTATTAATGTATCTGAAAAAATTCGAGAAAAATAAGAAAATTGAGAAATACTAGAAATAATTTTTATACAAATATTATAGGTGGCTATGTGAAAATAATTTGTTTTAAGTTGTTTTTGATACTGAATTTGTTGCTTTAGTTTGTTAAGTTGTATAACACTGTTACATTTTGTTTATTTTCACATAGCCACCTATAATATTTGTATAAAAATTATTTCTAGTATTTCTCAATTTTCTTATTTTTCTCGAATTTTTTCAGATACATTAATAAAAACTAATACACCGTTGAAAAGAGAAAAAAATGGCGGTTTTTATTTTAGTAAAATAATTATAGGTTGCTATTTCAAAAATAAAAGTTGATAGTCGTATCTTGTAAACCTGACTTTATAAAAAATATCTACATCTGCCATCAAATAGTATATTTAAAATAATAAAACTTTCATATGAACCATTTTTTTCTATTACTCATTATAAAAAAGTTAAAGGGGGGGCGTCTTCCCAGACTCACCCTGTATATATATATATATATATATATATATATATATATATATATATATATATATATATATATATATATATATATATATATTAGGGTGGCCCTTATTTTGGGTAAGTTCGAATTTTATCGGTCTCCACCCGAAATCTGGTTTAAAATCACAAAAACGTAATAAATTAATTTTTTGAGATTTTTAAAATAAGTTTAACCAGTGTCTCTAGGCCACTTTCACTTTTGCCTTTATTCAAAATGCAATAATTTTTTTGTTTTTCAATATTTTGACACAATTCCAAGCGGGCATTAAACTAGATGAGATAACGAATCGATCGATTACAATAAACAATAATTTTATGATTGCTTATTGCTAAAGGATTGGTAAAAACTAACACAAACACTACGAAACTTGAAACTGATTGATATGTTATCAGTTTATGAGTAAGTTTCTCAAAACTTTTTCTCACAATATTCCTTTTCAGTTATAAATGATTATCAAACAGTGGTTAAATTTTATCAACAATTTAGTTGACATGCACATTTTGTGCTGGTTTCATAAACAACGTGCTAACCAATTGTTTTATCGTAATTAGTTTTTGCGTTGTTAAATAACAATTATTTGTTTGTTGAGCCTGAGACTTTCAAACTTAAAATAACGCATCTTCTTGCCCGGTGCATATTTATAAAACAAGGCATTTCCTGAAAAATCTTGCTCGAATAGTCTGACGCGACATGTCGACAAAACAAGCGGGCATTAAACTAGATGAGATAACGAATCGATCGATTACAATAAACAATAATTTTATGATTGTTTATTGCTAAAGGATTGGTAAAAACTAACGAAAATTGTGTTTTTGTAAATATGCAAAAAGTGATTCACAGTACTGATTCTTTTCCAACAATTTTGTTTTATAAACTATTTTTGATTATTTTAGACTGTTTTTGAATAATATTCATATTTATTATAACATTTTTATCACATTTTTTTTATTTTATCATATTTTTAGTCACATATATTTTATCATTTGTTGTGTTTATTTGTAAAAGTGGCCTAGAGGCACGGGTTAAACTTATTTTAAAAATCTCAAAAAATAAATTTATTACTTTTTTGTGATTTTAAATCAGATTCGAACTTACCAAAAATATGGGCCACCCTAATATATATATATATATATATATATATATATATATATATATATATATATATATATATATATTGTTTTTTTCTTATTTCTAAATAACATTATAAACAAATAATGTATGTGCTTCGTGATGTGCAATTTATTTTGTTAATTTATTATTTTTAGTATTTTATAGAGATGTTCTTTTTTGAAAATGTAAATATTGTGATGTTTATTTGTTTTTTTTTCTTATTACTATAAGAATAATACATTATAAACAAGTAATTTATGTGCTTTGTAATATGAAATTTATTTTATATATATATATATATATATATATATATATATAAAATAATTTCTGCATCGCTCATATTTATTATATTGACAAATTGTTCAATAATTGAATTTTTATTATTCTGTTTTTCTTCTTTCTATTTATCTATTTAGGCAGTAGCAAATATACTCTACCACTGCTCGACACTCGATTGCTCACTGTAGACTGCACTCTGCACTGCACTCCCTGACCAAAGTCGTAAGTGCAACATGAAAGGCGACACGTGGCCCTGCCAACAGTGTTGCAGTTATACAGACATTACATTGTAAATATTTTTTTCGGAATTTATTTTGAAATAATTTTTTGTAAAACATTTTAAATAAAGTAAAACTATTTTCATAAAACAAAAATGAGCGTAACCTAAAAGTTAGAATCCGGGCTCCAAAATTTTTGGGCCCTAGGCTATTGCCTCTTTAGCCTAGGCTAAAGTCCGCCCCTGGTTTGAAGAACTCAAATACTCCTCGTATTCAATTCAATTGAAACAATTCATGGTATCACAACAATAAAAAACTCTTTAAATTCGTGAACATGTAAATAATATAACTTTATTTTGTTATTGTTACCAATTCATATACCATTGATTTTTTTTTAATGTTCACTTATTGTAAAGGTTAAGTGTAAGAGCAGCCACGGCTGAACTTCTGCCAAATAAAGTGCTATTATTATTATTATATTTATTTTCGTTTCTCAAATTCAAAAAGGATAGTTTTTACTAAAGTCCGATTTTAACAATAATAATTTAAATAAAATTTTATAAATTTACAAAAAGATCACTAAAAGTATTGCAACAATGTATGTTGCGTCTAACATTTTTATTGATAACAATTTGAGCGACACAAACACAAACACTACGAAACTTGAAACTGTTTGATATGTTATCAGTTTATGAGTAAGTTTCTCAAAACTTTTTCTCACAATATTCCTTTTCAGTTATAAATGATTATCAAACAGTGGTTAAATTTTATCAACAATTTAGTTGACATGCACATTTTGTGCTGGTTTCATAAACAACGTGCTAACCAATTATTTTATCGTAATTAGTTTTTGCGTTGTTAAATAACAATTATTTGTATTATTTTTTAAATTTGTTGAGCCTGAGACTTTCAAACTTAAAATAACGCATCTTCTTGCCCGGTGCATATTTATAAAACAAGGCTTTTCCTGGAAAATCTTGCTCGAATAGTCTGACGCGACATGTCGACAAAACAAGCGGGCATTAAACTAGATGAGATAACGAATCGATCGATTACAATAAACAATAATTTTATGATTGTTTATTGCTAAAGGATTGGTAAAAACTAACGAAAATTGTGTTTTTTTAAATATGCAAAAAGTGATTCACAGTACTGATTCTTTTCCAACAATTTTGTTTTATAAACTATTTTTGATTATTTTAGACTGTTTTTGAATAATATTCATATTTATTATAACATTTTTATCACATTTTTTTTTTATTTTATCATATTTTTAGTCACATATATTTTATCATTTGTTGTGTTTATTTGTAAAAGTGGCCTAGAGGCACGGGTTAAACTTATTTTAAAAAACTCAAAAAATAAATTTATTACTTTTTTGTGATTTTAAATCAGATTTCTGGTGGAGACCGACAAAATTCGAACTTACCAAAAAGATGGGCCACCCTAATATATATATATATATATATATATATATATATATATATATATATATATATATATATATATATATATATATATATATATATATATATATATATATATATATATATATATATATATATATATATATATATATATTGTTTTTTTTATTTCTAAATAACATTATAAACAAATAATGTATGTGCTTCGTGATGTGCAATTTATTTTGTTAATTTATTATTTTTAGTATTTTATAGAGATGTTCTTTTTTGAAAATGTAAATATTGTGATGTTTATTTGTTTTTTTTTTCTTATTACTATAAGAATAATACATTATAAACAAGTAATTTATGTGCTTTGTAATATGAAATTTATTTTATATATATATATATATATATATATATATATATATATATATATATATATATATATAAAATAATTTCTGCATCGCTCATATTTATTATATTGACAAATTGTTCAATAATTGAATTTTTATTATTCTGTTTTTCTTCTTTCTATTTATCTATTTAGGCAGTAGCAAATATACTCTACCACTGCTCGACACTCGATTGCTCACTGTAGACTGCACTCTGCACTGCACTCCCTGACCAAAGTCGTAAGTGCAACATGAAAGGCGACACGTGGCCCTGCCAACAGTGTTGCAGTTATACAGACATTACATTGTAAATATTTTTTTCGGAATTTATTTTGAAATAATTTTTTGTAAAACATTTTAAATAAAGTAAAACTATTTTCATAAAACAAAAATGAGCGTAACCTAAAAGTTAGAATCCGGGCTCCAAAATTTTTGGGCCCTAGGCTATTGCCTCTTTAGCCTAGGTTAAAGTCCGCCCCTGGTTTGAAGAACTCAAATACTCCTCGTATTCAATTCAATTGAAACAATTCATGTTATCACAACAATAAAAAACTCTTTAAATTCGTGAACATGTAAATAATATAACTTTATTTTGTTATTGTTACCAATTCATATACCATTGATTTTTTTTTTAATGTTCACTTATTGTAAAGGTTAAGTGTAAGAGCAGCCACGGCTGAACTTCTGCCAAATAAAGTGCTATTATTATTATTATATTTATTTTCGTTTTTCAAATTCAAAAAGGATAGTTTTTACTAAAGTCCGATTTTAACAATAATAATTTAAATAAAATTTTATAAATTTACAAAATGATCACTAAAAGTATTGCAACAATGTATGTTGCGTCTAACATTTTTATTGATAACAATTTGAGCGACACAAACACAAACACTACGAAACTTGAAACTGTTTGATATGTTATCAGTTTATGAGTAAGTTTCTCAAAACTTTTTCTCACAATATTCCTTTTCAGTTATAAATGATTATCAAACAGTGGTTAAATTTTATCAACAATTTAGTTGACATGCACATTTTGTGCTGGTTTCATAAACAACGTGCTAACCAATTGTTTTATCGTAATTAGTTTTTGCGTTGTTAAATAACAATTATTTGTATTATTTTTTAAATTTGTTGAGCCTGAGACTTTCAAACTTAAAATAACGCATCTTCTTGCCCGGTGCATATTTATAAAACAAGGCATTTCCTGGAAAATCTTGCTCGAATAGTCTGACGCGACATGTCGACAAAACAAAATCATATTTCCCAACGGGTTGCGACGCATCAAGACGAGCGAGGTTGCGTTGTTAAATTCCGGTACCAGCTACATAGAATACTTTTTAAATGAAGTATAAATATAGTATAATCAAAATAATTAAATATTAATTATTTTACTAGTAAATCAGTATTGACAGTAGTTAGTAGCCAATAGTTATTTATAACGGTCTATAAAATTTTCTGAAAAAAACTAAATGTAGAACGGGCGGCACGCCAAAGAGCGACCCAGCACGCCTTGCGGCTCTGTAAGCGTATAATATAAGAAATAATTTTTTTAATGAGTAAATACGATGATCGACTGTTTGAGTAATGATAACACTTTGATGATCGGAATATCAGTCTAATATATTTGAAACGGTTACACTTCCTACGTTTCGGCGATAACTATCGCCTTCCTCAGGGATCTACAGGTAATTAAGAGGAACTTATTATTTAAATAACACAGCAACAAAATACAAAAAAACTTACATGTAACGTCTAGTCATAAGTATAAACAAAATGTTTAAAAAAAGAGAACATAATGTCACAATTAAAATAAATAAATAAATAAATAACTAAAAAGGTTTAAAAATTACAGAACTCTTAACATTAACAAATAAAACACATTGAAAGGAACAGTACAAAAAATCATTTACACAGTTTTAAATCTAGTCACAGAATGAGAAACAAAAAAATGAAATAAATTTTTACAACCAAATTTACCAAACGAATCAAGCATGGAGTGGAAAAATAACGAATTAAAAAAAGTTAGGCAAAATAAAATATAAAAATGTATAGTGGGAACTATATTACACACACTGATTTTTTATTAAATTGCAATAAATATTGCTTAAGTTTTCTACGTCCGTTTGTGCATTAATGTTGTTTTTATCCGACTTAATATATAACATCTCTAAAGTTAATCTTTTATTTAAAATTTTCTCATTTTTTAATATTTTAGTGTTGTCGAAGTCGAACTGATGGTTGTTAGTTTTTGAGTGTTCCACTAAGGCACATTTTATAGTTTTATTTTTGTTTTCACAATTTCGTTTATGTTCTGTTAGTCTAATTTTTAAATATCTTTTTGTTTGGCCTGTATATTGTTTGTTGCATTGTGAACATGGTATTTTATAAATTAAGTTTGAATTAAATTATTTTTTAGTTTTATCCTTGATTTTGCTATATAAATCATTAATTGTTTTATATTGTTTGTAGGCTATGGTTAATTCACATTTTTCTTTAAATAGTTTTTTAATTTTAGGAGTTAAACGTTGAATATATGGCATCGATATGTATTTTATTTCACTTTTATTATTTCTTATGTCACCGGAGTCTGTTTTTGTATTATTTAAAATTTTATATACTGTTTTATTCGGAGAGTTATTAGCTTTTAATAAATTTTTAACTGTATTCTTTATTTCTGAGTGATAAATACTGGATGTGAGTTGAAGCGCTCGATTTTTTAAGTTAGTTGCAATATTAAGATTTTGATGAAGTGGTTGATTTGAATTGTAATTTAAATATCTTGTTGATGATGTGGGTTTTTTGCACCATTTAGTGGAAATAGTGTTATCATTGTTATGTATTATTAAGATGTCTAGGAACGGAATTTGATTGTTGGTTTCTAATTCTGACGTAAACTGTATATTTTTGTGGAAACTATTGAAAATATCTTCTACTAATTTAATTTTATTAGCAGGTATAATTGTTAATATGTCATCTACATATTTTTTTTAAAAAGTGATTTTAAATGGTAGCTTTTGTAGTATGGAAGAAACCGCATGATCCATAACAAGATTTGCTAGTACTGGTGATAGTGGAGACCCCATTGTTGTACCAAATTGTTGTTTGTATACTTTGTCGTCATATACGAAATAGCTATTGTTGTACCAAAATTCTGTAAATTCTAAAAATTCTTTCTGGGGTATATTGGTTTTTAAGCTAATGATGTTCCACTTTAATTTAATTACTTCTACTATTAATTCTAATGGAATATTAGTGAATAGGGATACTACATCCAATGATATTAATATATGATTATCCGGAATTTTTATAGATGAAATGGTGTTGATAAGGTCTATTGAATTTTTTACATAATAATCATCATTTTCCATATTACTGAGAACTTGGCTTAAACATTTTGATGAATTGTAAGTTGGGGAATTTATTCCTGACACTATAGGACGCATCGGATAACCTGTTTTATGCACTTTAATTAAACCATATATTTTTGGAGGCACAGAATTTTCGATTATTAGTTGTTTTTTAATAGATTCATTAATATATTTGTCATTATACAATTTTTTAACTATGTTATTATTTTTATTTTGAATTTTTATAGTAATATCATTCGGTAAAAGTTGAAGAATTAGAAACCAACAATCAAATTCCGTTCCTAGACATCTTAATAATACATAACAATGATAACACTATCTCCACTAAATGGTACAAAAAACCCACATCATCAACAAGATATTTAAATTACAATTCAAATCATCCACTTCATCAAAAACTTAATATTGCAACTAACTGATTAAAAAAATCGAGCGCTTCAACTCACATCCAGTATTTATCACTCAGAAATAAAGAATACAGTTAAAAATTTATTAAAAGCTAATAACTTTCCGAATAAAACAGTAAATAAAATTTTAAAGAATACAAAAACAGACTCCGGTGACATAAGAAATAATAAAAGTGAAATAAAATACATATCGATGCCATATATTCAACGTTTAACTCCTAAAATTAAAAAACTATTTAAAGAAAAGTGTGAATTAACCATAGCCTACAAACAATATAAAACAATTAATGATTTATATAGCAAAATCAAGGATAAAACTAAAAAATAATTTAATTCAAACTTAATTTATAAAATACCATGTTCACAATGCAACAAACAATATACAGGCCAAACAAAAAGATATTTAAAAATTAGACTAACAGAACATAAAAGAAATTGTGAAAACAAAAATAAAACTATAAAATGTGCCTTAGTGGAACACTCAAAAACTAACAACCATCAGTTCGACTTCGACAAGACTAAAATATTAAAAAATGAGAAAATTTTAAATAAAAGATTAACTTTAGAGATGTTATATATTAAGTCGGATAAAAAGAACATTACTGCACAAATGGACATAGAAAACTTAAGCAATATTTATTGCAATTTAATAAAAAAACGGGGTGTGTAATTATAGTTCCCACTATACATTTTTGTATTTTATTATGCCTAACTTTTTTTAATTCGTTATTTTTCGACTCCATGCTTGATTCGTTTGGTTAATTTGGTTGTAAAAATTAATTTCATTTTTTTGTTTCCCATTCTGTGACTAGATTTAAAACTGTGTAAATGATTTTTTGTAATGTTCCTTTCAATGTGTTTTATTTGTTAATGTTAAGAGTTGTGTAATTTTTAAACCTTTTTAATTATTTATTTATTTATTTTTTTAAATTGTGACATTATGTTCTCTTTTTTTAAACATTTTGTTTATACTTATGACTAGACGTTACATGTAAGTTTTTTTGTATTTTGTTGCTGTGTTATTTAAATAATAAGTTCCTCTTAATTACCTGTAGATCCCTGAGGAAGGCGATAGTTATCGCCGAAACGTAGGAAGTGTAACCGTTTCAAATATATTAGACTGATATCCCGATCATCAAAGTGTTGTCAATTTTTTTAATGTCCAAAAAATCATAATTTTGTTAGATAAAAATACTTGAGATAAATGTTGTAGACAATTAAATTCTGCATCTAAATTAGCAACCAAAGTTATTTTTAACAACAAAAAAACAAGTTTAAAGTTTTTGACAACAGATACGTTAAAAGAATAGACAAAGAATAACTGCCAAAAAGTTATTGTTTTGCGAATTTGTCCAAAGTAGAACCATTTAATGACCTGAAGAATTTCTTTGAGAATTTTTTTTCTAATCTGGATTGTAAAATAAAAATAAAATAAATATATCATTACGTCTTTTCCGCATTTCTAGGTGTGGCACTCTGCTATAGCTAATTTCGATAAGTGATATATTTATGCGCGTGAAATGCGGTTACCAGCCGTCGAATTTCGGCGCTCAAATATGTTAGTGGTGGGGAAGCCACAGGGATTATTTTAGTATGATGAAAACTGTTTGTCGGCTGTGGGAAGCGAACCCAAGATTTCAGATTTACAATTGTAGTTATTCCAATAAAATATGTTTTATAAAAACTTTAACTTGAATTTTTGCAGTTATGAAATGTTAAAAATTAATCTGACTACTAATTTACATGCAGAATTTAATTAGCCGCAATATTAATTTGAAGTCTACAAAAAACTGATTTCCCATTTTAAACATTTATGACCAATTTTTTAATTAACATCCTGTGTATCTTTTTATTAACGCTATGCTATGTAAATTAATTTAACTTATAATTGAATTTATTCAAAAAGTACCAAATTTAATTGATTAGTAGGAACATTTCAAGTCACGTCTGACTGCGACTGACAGTTGGTTGCGTTATTTGAGTGAAGTTGAGAATGAACCTTTTATAAATTAGATTATTAGCTAATCTTATTTCCAAAACATTAAAACGTCCGTATTTTTAGTCGCGATTCCCTATTCTACAGTCGCGAGCGTTGGTATCGTCTCACTAGTATGGCAAGCCTTTTTAATATTTATTGCACCACAGGTACTGTGGAATCAAAAATATATACATAATGGAAATAGAATTTCCGTTAACAGAAATTATATTTATTTCTATTATCGCAGTATTAATTTTCGTTAACAGAAATTACATTTCCGTTAACGGAAATTCAATTTCCATTATCAGAATTAGTGCCACCCATTGACAAAAGTTGAAACAAAATGGAGCGCTATTTAAAATTTGGCGCACTTTTTAAATTTACATGCATTTATATAGGACGTAATGTAATAGTACAATAATTCGCCAATAGATGTCGGCACTTCCGATAAAATTAATTCACAATTTCGGAAATTAAATTTCCGTTAACAGAAATTCAATTGTTATGATCACTGACAACATTTTATTTGAGTGAATAAAAATTAAATCAACGATAATGAAAATTCTAATTAAGTTAACTTAATTAAATTTCGTATAATCAGGCCTGCCGTTTTAATATTTAATGGAGATAATGAAAATATATTTTCAGTTAACATAAATTCATTTTTTGTTAACACAAATTATATCTTTTTCTATTATTACAAAATGAATTTCCGTTAATAGAAATTTAATTTCTGTTAAGAGAAATTGTATTTTCGTTAACAAAAATGTAATTGTTACGATCTCTGACAACATTTTAATTGAATAAATAAAAATGAAACCAACGATAATGAAAATTAAATTTCTGTTAACAGAAATTGTATTGCCATTATCGGAACTAGTGACATCTACGTATTTTATCGAAACTAATATCATTTATAAAATTATGGACTTTCATTTACAGATGTCACTGCTACTTCATACATTAGAAGAGTTGAATTTGTGTATTTATCAACATACTAAATTATGAAATCATGTAACAATTATTGGGAACGAATGAATATCTGATAACTAATTTAAAAAAATGAATTGATGAATTGTCTTATTTAAATTGTACCACGCTACAAAAAGATTTGGAAAGCTCTGGTAATCCAAATAACAATTGCGGTAGTACAGTCATTACGATCTTCATTGATTATGAAAGATATTATCCCGTTTTATTATTATATTTCATTATTTTCAATAAAAGACAATGATTTTTTGAATTGTCATGAATTAAAAAAAACAGACAACTAAATAAAAAAAAATATTTAAAAATTATCATGACACTGAGCTCTTGCAATTTTTTAGTTATGAAAAATATTATTTATCTCTTAATAAATGCAATATTTAATTAGTATTTTTCTAAGAGAGAAAAATTGGAATAAAACCAGATTTTAATCACAAGCGGCCGTGACTTCATATGACTCAAGGTCCAGGTTTAAGTCCTAGCGGTATCTCAATTTTTCTGTTTATAATTTAATTTAATAATAAATTAATTAAGATTAATACATTTAAACAATTCGATTTACAAAAAAAGATATTACAAATTATTAGCTAAAGACAGAATGAAAGATATATTTACATTCTTATTAATATATGGGGTATCCTAAAGTCAATGTTCAGTAAAATGATTTAATTATTATAATTATCGTTTTCTCCGTTCTTCTTACGGCGCAGTATAGAGGGGAGTTACCAAAATCGTATTTAAGAGAATTGTTGTGTTCATTAATCGACCCGAATTTATACGAAAATTAATGTTTGTGCCTGTAGGCAGAGCCGTTTCTAGCGGGCGTTCAGTGCGTGTTCAATCAATCGCAGAACATTTTATTTCTATTGAATTTCGCATTCCAGACTAGGAATTAATATAAAATAAATAATACATAGTTTAGAAATACACAATGTTGGAATTACGAGAAACATTAAAAAAATACTTATGGGATAACGGATGTTCCTCAAACAAGCAGACGTAGTTAGGGTTTATTATGTATTAAGTATTGATACTTTCCAGTTAGAGACTAAGGCTATCATTAGACTTTAATCAAGAAGAACAAGCTGTCCATTTTCAATTTGCAGTGTATACCTGTGTTACTATTTGTTTTTTGTATCTACAATATTATTATTATTCTTTAACGAAAAGGAAAACGCAAAAGATAAGTAATTTAACTGATTAGGTACAGTCGCTACAACAAATGTTTCCATTTTAAGAATTTAATTTTAAAAGTTTTCAGCGTTACAGGATATCAAAATTGAAAATTGTCTATTTGCTGTCACTAGTTGTTATAGTAACATTGAAGCTAGTTTTTACTGATTACAAATATAAACGGTATAAATAACATATTATGAACTTACCTTGAATTAACAAAAATATTGCCATGATATATGTTAAGTCTAACATTGTTATTGAAGAAACCGATACAAAGACAAACACTATGAAACTTGGGAGTTCTATCGCGAGACCGAACCGATTCACTGATTCAAAGTTTATGAGTAAATTTATCTTCCTCAAAACTTTTCCTTGCATTTTTTCCTGTTCAGTTCTAAATAATTATCAAATAGTGGTTAGCCGTGCATAATATCAGCCAGATATTGAAATATTATCTACAAGTTAGTTGACGCACATTTTTTTGTGGTCTCACGACAAATGTGTTATCGTCATCCATTTGTTTTATCGTGATTAGTTTTTGCGTGGCAAAATAACTACTGTTTGGATTGTTTTTGAGGAAATCAGCAATTCTATTTTTATAATATTAGCTTTTTGTCGCTACTAACAGAACCAGACCTGACTTTATTAATAAATTTCTGTTATGAACAAAATATTGTGAGACGATACACATCTGTATCAGATATATTCAATTTATCTAAGATTGTACAATGCTTAAGCCCATAACTGTATTGGTTTTTATGCGAATTGTTATGTAGAAACTAATATCTTATCAGACGATGCATTTGTTACAGGAGGAATATTTAACGCCCGGCGCGAAAATATTTTGTTTTGTAACAATTACATATATTTACATACATATTTTATTGAAAATACTAATAATTTGCTGCTATATTTCATGTTAAGCACTGTTTTCAAGAACGGTAGGTATCTACCGTTCTTGAAAACTTTATATATATAATAGCTATTTATGTAATAAGTTGCGAACGAAATGTGTTTTAAGCACGAGACGTGAAAATTATCCTACGAGACGTAGCCGAGTTGGATAACACGTCTAGTGCTTAAAACACGATTTCGCAACGTATTCCATACAAGATTTTTTATACTAGCGTTTTAAAACAGATTATTTATATTTATTCTCAAATGTCAACATTTGAATTTTTCAAAATTTATAAGTAGGCAGGCATCAGTTTCATCTTTTTGTTGCTATGGGATTCAATATATTGTTTAATAAATATTGATGTCAACGTGCTCGGTGTATAATTTTTCTTGAGAATTTTTGATAATAAATTTACTTAAAATGAGTGACTTAGAGATTGATTCTGATATTGAAAATGGTACAGAGGCTGCATTGGCTACACTGGTTCCAGGAAAATCCAAAAAATTGTATGAAGAAACTAACAAAAAATTTGAAAATTGGTGTGTGGAGAAAAACGTTGGGTACATTACAGAAAACGTAGTTTTAGCCTATTTTTCGAAATTATCATCCATCTATAAGCCATCCACTTTATGAAGTAATTACTCTATGCTCCGAACTATGATATACCTTAATAAGAATCTGGATATAAGTAAATTTACCGATCAAATTGCATTCTTAAAATGAAAAGCTACTGGATATAAGCCTAAAAAATCAAAAATATTCACTAAGCAAGAGATAGTTCGTGTCAAGAAGGATGCTGATGACAAGGATTATTTATTGGCAAAGGTTGTGTTAATTGTTGGACTCTATGGAGCATGTCGCCGGGAGGAACTTACGTTTTTACGTGTAGGAGATATTGAAGATTCTACTTCTTTCATAAAAATTAATATTCCAAATACTAAACGAATATTTCACGATTTTTTATGATAACTGAAGGGTTTACCGATGGAATCAACTGTTTAGCAATGTTTCGCAAGTACGCACAACTTCGACCTACTCAAATTGAACATCAACGGTTTTTTCTAACCTACAGAAATTTTAAGTGTTGCACGCTTCCTGTAAGTATAAATACCATAGGTGGTATACCTAAAAAAATTACAGAGTTCTTCGGCCTCCCAAATGCTAAAAAATATATCGGGCATTGCTTTCGGCGGTGCTCTGCAACATTTTTGGCTGATTCGGAAGCAGACATTACAGTGCTCAAGCGAAATGGAGGGTGGCGTTCAAGTTCTGTTGCTGAAGGCTACGTTGGAAATTCTTTGGAAAATAAGAAAGAAATTTCCCGAAGAATTTTGGGAGAAAAAGAAACAGCAATTAAAAAAATAAAAATTGTCGACAAAGAATCAGTTAACCAAGAAGAAGTATTAAGAACGACATCAAATGTTCAATTTAGTAATTTAAGTAATTGTGTTGTAAATATTTATCATAAATAAACAGTTATAATAGGCATTTAGTACTTTTACTTTTACGCATTAAATTGTCATTTTGAAGCACTAGTGCTTAAAAGTACTTTATTTAACAACGGAAATGACAATCGAAAAGTTGTTGTTATAATACGCTAGTATAAAAAATATCTTTTTTGCGCGTCTTCAATGGCAACGCGCGAAAAAGATATTAAATGCGCGCTTATTTCAATAGTTACCAGGGATACAGACAAAATAGAAACTTGCCATATTGACAGTTAACACAACGAATTTTTGATAGATATTACCTTTAGTGAAAGTATTCAAAACTTATCGTATTTGTTATAAAATGAAAGGTCTTTGGAAGAATTCACGGTCAGAAACTATATTGTGTTAATTGCCTTATAAAAGTGTCGTCGGCTCTGCGGAGTCTTGCGTGGTCGCGAGTCTGTGATTAAAATTAATACACATTTTTTTAAATCCGATTTTTTTGGTACTGTAAGTAAATGTCAAAATGTAATGTTTCTATTGTTTCTTGTAGGTTGTCATTTTCCTCCGGACATTCCTCATTCTCGATGTACACGATGTTCTATTTAGCGGTAAGTTATATATTAATTATTATTATTTTTAAAAACTTCCTTGTACGCGTGTTATACTGTACCTACTTTTTTTTATTGCACATATTTGACATAATTTGATATTGACATAATTTTTTTTATTTTTTGTTCTAATTCATTGCAAACTTAATTACAAAAAAATTTACATATCTCGCTTATACAAAAGGCTAATTTAATCATTCTTAATGTGCTAGACGCATAATTTAATTCTCTAAATCTATTTATTTGCAGCATTTATTTCTAAAATCAAAGTAATACCATTTTATTTCAAGAAAAACTCTTAGCAGCGTCATGTAATGTATCACTTCCGGTTAGTCCATTTTAACCAAATTCTTTTATGTTACTTACATTGATATAGTAGTCTTATGTATTAAATTTGAAAAGTTTTGGATTATATTTGGATATAGTTTTTCATGAAAATCTATTATAGGCTTCAAGTAAAGTAGCACTTCCGGAAGTTATATAATGACCAAAAAGGGAGGTGCACAACTAGATGTTATAACAGTCCTAAATACAAAATCTCAATTTTCTACGGATTACCGTTTTTGAAATCAGACGTACAGACGTCACGATGAAATTAGTCAAAATGCATTCAGGGATGATCAAAATGGATATTTCCGCTTAAATTTTAAAACCGCAAATTTTCGCGATTACAATATGTCATTTACTTCGTACAAGGAAGTACAAAATTGTTCTCACTTTTTGCCATGTCAATACTTCATATACTGTACAAGTATAGTGTGTCCAAATGTTATTTATCACCATTGGAAATCTAAGTGTCAGTGGTGCACACAGGTGAGGGTCTTGAGGATTCGCACACTTCCTCTCCCCTTGAAGATATTCACAACATTTTATGAAAATAGGGTAGGTGGCTCAGTGGTTTCGAGTCGGCCTGTAGATTTGATACTCGGGTTCGACTCCCACAACTGTCAAACAATTTTCTCTATATTGAAACTATCCCTGTGGCTCCAGTCCTCCACTAACATCTTTGGGAGGCCAGATTTGACGGCTGGTAACCGCATTTCTCGCGAAGAAATATATCACTTACCAAGATCTGCTATTATGTCACGCTGTATAACAGGAACTTAATCCCAATTACAGTACCGTGCCCGGACTCACCGAGCCGCAATGTGATAGTTCGTATACTTGTATGTTTAGCTTGAGTAGGTTTCGTTCTCGGGATTTTCAGATTCCTATGTCGTAACACTACCTACACCGCCGTATGTTGTATGTTTAAACTTTTTTTTAAAACAGTATTATATAGTTATTTGTGTATTAAGAGCGTAAAGTGATTCTTTGTTACTCGAACACGGTAATTGCAGCGCGAGCCGAAGGTGAGAGCTGCAATAGTGTAAGAGGAACAAAGACACTTTACGCTCGTGATACATACATCATTTTTTCTACGATTGCATCTTAAATTATTAGAAAACGTATACGTACTGAAAATAAATTCATTCTGTCAAATGTCAATACTACAAGTTTCTGTTTTGTTTCTATCCCTGGTAACTATTGAAGGAAGCGCGCATTTAATCTCTTTTTCGTGCGTTGCCATTGAAGATATTTTTCGATTGTTCCACAGAAAACGTCAACTTTACGGCAACAAATGAGAGTGTAATTGTCAACTTTTCATAGCAATCGTAGAAAAATGTAGTTTTAAACAATTATAATAAATATTAATTATTAATTTGTGTCAACGGACAACACAATTCGTTAGTACTGCTTCAAACGATACCGCGAGTTAAGCAATATTACCTGCAGGGGTGTTTAGCTGGGTGACCGTCCAGAGAAACACGCCTTGCTCTTTACTAAATTTTCTAATCGAGAATCAGAGCCTCGGTGACATCATAATAATAATAATAATAATAATGTTTATTGCACACAAAAAATTGGGTACAATTAGATCGGTTCAGCGAGTTGCTGGTTTTCAACCGTATCTAAAAAATGTTTACAATTAAATATAAATAAAATTATAGAGTTAATATAAATGCATAATCGTTTACACTAGGATACCTAATAATCATAAAGTTATCAAAATATGAAGTGATTTTAATACAAAGAAAAACGTAGTGAAATGCAGTTGACATGATACAAAAGAAAATATACAGTAATAATGCTACTAAATTAAAACATTAAACCAAATAAAGTATATAATAATTAAACAGATAAGAATATAATGGAGATGTATGGCATAAAAAATTGTAACAAAATGTCGTTAACAAAAACTAAATTAATGATAGAAAAGTGAGGGAAATAACAAACCTCATCAACACTATTAAACAATAAAATAAATATAAGTTTGGCTACTCTGCTATTCAAGGTTGTGGGTAATTAGCTGTCTTCGCACATGTTTACAATTGTAGATAGTTTACTGTTCAATACAAAAACGGTCGTTGTCACAGTCGTTAAAGAATTCTTGAACTGTGTAATACTCTTTAAAATATGTTTTATATTCTTGATTATGACAGATTTCGTACCAATTTTAATTAGTGGAGGAAGAGAATTATACATTTTTATTCTTACTTACAGGCTGAAACATCAGAAGCGGTTGATTTTAAGTCTTTACTCACACAAGAAACAAGTTCTCTTACTAAACGACCATTGATACCAGTAAATATTTTTCGATTTAACGGACTTGTAATTGCTGATACTGGTGCTACTAAAAGCATAATGGGACGTCAACTTTATGAATTGGTACGTAAACAATGTATTTTCAGGAAGGAAAAACTACTAGTTACTCTAGCAGATGGCTCGAAAACCAATTCCGAGGTTTTATGCACAAGCATCCCAGTAGAAATTAAAGGAATCATCAAGAATGTAGAACTTATTGTACTCCCAGGAGCGGAAGACAATAATACATTGTTTGGAATTGATGTTCTCAGTAATTTTGGTATTGTTCCAGATATTACAGGTGGAATTTGGTACTTCAGAGATAAACCAGGAGACCGTTACACATTTGGCACTCAGGTAACAAGTATTCGTGAAGAAATCACTGCCAGTTTAAGTAGTGATAATATTTTTCACTTACGAAATGATGAAGGAACCACTTTCAGTATGAACCAAAGAACGATAATCAATGGATTAATTGAAGAACACAAAGTGATATTTGAACTAGGGGGAGACCCGACTCCTTTTGCAGAACATTGTATTGTTACGGATTTAAATCAACAACCCATTGCAGTACCACCATACAGGTTGTCTTTACCAAAAAGAGAACAACTACGTAGTGAACTGAATAAATTGCTCACTAATGAAATTATTGAAGAATGCGATTCTCCATGGGCAGCACCCGTTGTTTTAGTACCAAAACCCAACGGTGACATCAGGCTATGTGTGGATTATCGGCGGCTAAATTCAGTTACGGTGAGTGATTCTTACCCATTGCCTAGAATCGATGATTTATTGCATGAAGCCAAACAATCACGTTTTATGTCTACCATCGACTTGCGTAGTGGATACCATCAAGTACGTGTACGAGAAACAGATCGAGATAAAACCGCATTTATAACACCTTTTGATACTTATCGTTTCGTTCGCATGCCGTTTGGATTAAAGAACGCGCCCGCGATCTTTCAGAGACTTATTGACAAATATAAAACCGGTCTTAATAATGTGCACGTCCTCGCGTATTTAGATGACTTAATTGTGATTTCAGACAGTTTCGAAAATCATGTGCGTGACTTAAAAGAAGTGTTTAATCGGTTGAAATTGTTCGGTTTACGCGCTAATCGAAGTAAATGTCACTTCGGAAAGACGGAAGTTCGATATCTTGGTCATATTCTGTCCCCTGAGGGAATTAAGATGAATAGTGAGAAGATCGAAGCATTAAAAAGGCGCGCTCCACCAAAGAATCTAAAAGAGCTGGTTCCGGTACTTCAAACTTCATCATGGTACCGCCGTTTCATTGAGAATTACTCAAGTCTAGTTCAACCTCTAAGTAAATTGACGAAGCAATCATCTACCTGGAAGTGGGAAAAGGAACAACAAGATGCATATGACCATCTTATGGAGTTGTTGACAACAGCACCCATTTTGAGACAAGCAGACCCTCAACTGCCGTATAAATTAAAGACAGATGCTAGTGATTATGCGTTAGGAGTGGTGTTGACTCAAGGAGATGGAACTGATGAACGTCCTGTAGAGTATGCGAGCAGACTACTCCTTCCAGCTGAGCTTAACTACAGTACTACCGAACGAGAGTCTTTGGCTGTAGTATGGGCCCTAAAAAAATTTCGAGGGTACGTAGAGTGCTCAAAAATTTATCTCTCTACTGATCATCAACCATTACGCTGGCTAATGAGCATCAAGACACCTACCGGACGTTTAGCTCGGTGGGCCCTCGAAATACAGGTTTATGACTTAGACATATCATACACTCCAGGGAAAACTAATGTTGTAGCTGACACCCTTTCAAGACCACCTGGAATTGCAGAGTTGAATTTAGTCATTGCTGATTTGCCCCAAAAAACTGCTGAAGATCTCCGTAAGAAACAACTTGAAGATCCAGACATACGAAAAATTATAGAAGACTTCGAAGTTGACACAAAAAATGAAAACTTCCTTCGTTGGACAGAACGAGGATATGTCATGTTTAATGGTGTACTTTACCATTACGAAGAAGATGGAGACAATGAAGAACCTCAACTGGTTGTGTCAACCAGCGAACGAAAGAAAGTGTTAGAAGAATTCCATGACGCTCCAACAGCAGGACATTATGGTATTGACCATACCATTCAAAGAATCCGACGCCATTATTACTGGCCTGGTTTACGTCGCTACGTTACCGACTATCTAGGTAAGTGCCTTGAATGCCAGAGATATAAAGCTTCGAATTTAAAGCCCGCATGTCTTCTCCAAACTCCTGCCTATGTACAACGTATGGAAGTAGTTTCCATTGACTTCTTTGGACCCCTACCTGTTACCAACCAGGGTAATAGATGGATCCTAGTGGTTGAAGATGTGGCAACCCGATGGGTTGAATTGTTTGCCATGCCTGCCGCTACTGCGTTTGATACTGCGAAGATCTTGGTAGAAGAAATCTTCCTTCGATATGGTCTACCCAGACGGCTCCTCAGCGACAATGGTGTCCAATTTACAAGCGCCATTTTGCAGCAGCTGACTCACATACTTGACATCGATCAGGTCCTGACATCTATTTATCACACAGAATCAAACCCCACGGAGAGAAAGAACCGTGAATTGAAACCCCAACTGGCCATACTTGTACGAGATAAACATGAAGAATGTGATCAACACTTACCAGCCATCAGATTCGCTTTAAATACTGGTCCATGTCAGAATACTGGATATTCTGCCGCTTTTTTAAGTTTCGGAAGAGAATTGAGAACCTTGTATGAAGTCCATACCGATATACGACCTATTTTAGAAAAGGATAATTTTGTTCCCCAAATCACTCCGTATCTACATCGATTGAATGAATGTTTATTGAAGGCTAAAGAGACTTTCGAGAAAGAGCAAGATAGACAAAAGCGTTACCAAGATCAACATCGTCGTCCAGCCCCAGTATATGCACCTGGTGATGTAGTACTTATGAAGGTACATCAGCTAAGTAATCAAAGTCATGGTATAAGCCAAAAACTAATGCCTAAAAGAGATGGACCGTATACTATCTTAAGATCCCTTGGCCCAGTCACCTATGAAATTGCAGATCCTAACCATCCCGATCAGGCCCTCTGCAAAGTCCATATTTCTGAACTTACTCCATTTATCTGTCCTAAAGAATTACCTGTTGCACCAGTTGTCCCAAAACGAAAACGAGGACGTCCGAGCAAGAAAACCAATAAACAATAAAATTTACTGGTACATGCCCGAGGACGAAGACATGAACCAGAGGGGGAGAGTATAACAAGAAAGTATATGGTGTAAAACCTGGCTTCAGAGATGACAAAGAAGAAGTCAGTTTGAGAACGAAAACAGAAAAAAGTCGTTGCCATAGGAATATGTTTTATTATTCAGCATGAAAATTTTAACTGTAATTTTTGTATGTTATTGAGAGTTGTCATTATTTTGTAAATCTTATCATTCAATTAGGCTAGAATCCATGATTAAATATTTACATTAATTTCAAATGTAATTAACAGTGTGATTAATAAAATAGAGTTGTTTAACTTAAAAAAATACACCTGTCATATCTTTAGTTATTCGAAATGATTCATTTACTGAACGAAGGAACACTACAATCTGAGCTGAGACTGAAATGTCTGCGCTTTTGTCAAATGCCAAAGAAAAATATTTTAAATCACGAATTCTATCGCGCAGTTAAGATAATTTCATTTTAAATGTCATTAATTCGACGACACACTGTTTGCCGAGATAGGCTTAAATATCCTTCACAACAGCTTCCAAACATTCTTTCACAAATTCACCATCCGAAAATGATTTAATTATTTTTTTCATTTAAAAATGCAACAGAACTGCTTTCAGGCAATATCTGTCATATACTCGTATTCGCAAGAATATTATTTTAAAATGAAAGTAAATTTTTTCTCACAATTTCTACAGTTAATTTTTGATTATACGGGTGCACAAATAATGTATTTTTTAATACATTAAATTTCACTACTTTCGCCATTATAAAATAAATATATTTTTCTCTAAATTAATTAATCTATAATTAGTAATCCTTGAGAACTATTGCATGTTCTAGTCCAGACGGAGCACTGCACCTGCACCTGCATCTGCTGCTACTCCTGCAGTTTATAGGATTGTGTAGCATTTGAGAAATTCGCATGCGTCATTTTCCTTACGTGTGTATTTATGTTGCACGTCTTGTTAGAGCATTCACGCTTCTTTTACTTCTGTTCATTTATTTAGACGTTCAAGTTGCTTAACTCGATTATTTGACTCGTTTAGCGTCTAGTATTAACGTTAAGGCTGCGTTCATGTATAGATGGTTGCATAGTAAAAATCGTGAATTTTTGTTCAACAATTACTCAATTACTAGAACACTTATGAATATGAAATAAACTGTAATGAAAAGATTATTTTTTGTTACAGGGCACTAGTATATTCGCTAATAAATATTTTTCTTAGTTAATTATATATTGTTTCTAAATTTTAAATAACATATTAAATTACAATTATATTATACTTAGGACATGGATACCATATTTAAATATATAAATATCATAATTTTAACATCTATATTTCAATATTCAGTCAGAAAATGTTGAACAAAAATTATATATGCTGAGTAGATTTTAGGTAGTTTGTTGTATGAAAAATAGTTCACGCTATTTTGAACAGATGTCAGCACTTCCGAATTCAAAACCATGTCGATAATGCAGTTGAATGTAGGTTTTCTTTTAAAATTACTTATGAATGTATTTTGTAACTGATGCGTGTATTTTAACCAATGCACAAATAATTTAAATTTTATTTGATACAATCATTTTTATTGGTTAAAATTTTAATATGTTACAGAATACGTCCATGACTCTATTAATTTTTAACGCCCGTTATTATTATCTAATTACAATAGACGATGACAATAAATAAAAATAGAAAATATCAGTTGCTAAGTATATTTTATTAGTTCTAATTTTAAATATTGTAAAAAAGTTTACGTAATCAACACAGGAAATAATAAAATAATTTGTATTTATTGCAACTATTATGCAATTGTAGTCAATTTTGCAAGATTATATTATATATATATATATATATATATATATATATATATATATATATATATATATATATATATATGTATCGAGTCGGCCTGTGGATCTTGAGAACCCTGGTTCGATCCCCACAGCCGACAAACAATTTTCACCAATTTAAAAAATCTACCCCTGTGGCTCCTCCACCACTAATATCTTTGGAGGCCGTGATTTGACGGCTGGTAACCGCACTTCACGCGAAAAAATATATCACTTACCGAGATCTGCTTAGGCAGAGTGCCACACCCAGTGATGGGTAAAAGGCGTGATGATATATTTATATTTATTTATTTATATATATATATATATATATATATATATATATATATATATATATATACCGGGTGTAACACGAAAAGTGAAACATAGGCGTTTAACATGGCAAATCAGTTTTTGTGTGCGCATTGCTTCCCTAATTATTTTAGGAAAAAATGTTTCAAATAAATGTTCTAAAGCATAAAATTCTACATTCGAATCAATCAAAATTCATTTTGACTACTTCATAACTGCAGAAATTAAATTAAAAAATTCGCGTAATTTAAATTTAATAGTAATAGCCATGGAATTAAAAACAAGAGATGAACAAATGCGTAACTGTCAAAATCATTTTTACGTACTAAATATTTATTTTCTAAATAAAAATTTAATAATATTAAGGCAAAATATTTTTTAGATTTATTATTTAAGAATAATAAAATAATAAACTCGATAAAATATTTAAGGTAGGTTGTTATTAAATATTTAACAAATTAATTAATGTAACATAAATTAAATTCAATAAAAACATCAACAAACTAAATATTCTTAAATTGTTAAATGTTCAAATAGTCCACCGTTTTGAGCTAAACAATAACCTAATCTGTTGTAAAAGCTTTCTCGAGCATTCCTTAATTGTCGATTATTTATTTTCTGGCATTCTTGTAATATAACATTTTTAAGTTCTTCTAAATTCTGGTATCTTTTTATATTTAGTTCTCTGGAAATTTCCCGCACACTCATTGTTGGCTCCAGTTCTATTAAAGCAGGAATATTTTCTTCATTGTTATAAATTCTTTCATTTATTTCTTTCTTGAAATTTAGTGTTCCTGTCTTTTCAAACTTCACTATAAACCTCTGAATAGTTGCCGTACTAGGAATATCATGATGCTGCCAAATAGCGCTAATATAGTCACGAATTAGTCGTAAACTATGGCCAGAATAATGCCATTTAATTATTTGCAACTTTTCTTCATCTGAATAATTATTCATTTTTGATAATAATAAACCCTAATATTGATTTAATATCACAGTTTGTCAAAATAAATACTAATAATTTAACGTATACGACGTTACGCATTTGTTCATCTCTTGTTATTAATTCCATGGCTATTACTATTAAATTTAAATTACGCGAATTTTTAAATTCAATTTCTGCAGTTATGAAGTAGTCAAAATGAATTTTGTTTATTGATTCGGATGTAGAATTTTATGCTTTACAACATTTATTTGAAACATTTTTTCCTAAAATAATTAGGGAAGCAACGCGCACGGAAAAACTGATTTGCCATGTTAAACGCCTGTTTCACTTTTCGTGTTACACCCGGTATATATATATATATATATATATTTATATATTTTTATTTTTGTGTTTTATTTATAAAAAACAAAAGAAAAACTAATTATTACATATCGAGGTATATAATACATTTTTTTTTCAAAAGATATTAAATTCTATATTTTTTTTGAGTTGTCGTGCCCTTTTTCTATTTAATTTGTTTAACAAATTGAATTATCGTAAATAATGACATAATTATTATGTATTAGGGCCAACATTTAAAAAAAAGTCCATGCCCCCTGGATCCGCCCCTGTAAATGAGCAAAATACTTTCTCAGTATAGCATAATTCATCAAATCTTTATTCGTTCTCCTGTAACAAAATCCCCACTACATAGTCGCGATCCGCGAAACTGTATTTCACCAAACAGAATTCGTGTATACTCGTTGCGCTCCGGTAAAATGCTACAATGTAAATTTATCCAAAACACACACCAATATTTCAAATAAGAGACATCTATTAGATAAAAATGATTATAAGAGGTAATAGTTGCATATTAGACAGCTATAACACGGCGGCGCTTCGTTTCGAACGCAGCCTTAAACGTAACCCACCGTGCCGCGCGTTGAAACGCATACAGAATAAACTTTTTTCAATGAACAATTTATACATCTAAGCAGTATAAATATGCACTTATTTTAACATAATAATTAAGTAATGGATAAGTATTTATTATTTTAAGTCTAAATTATAAAAATTCAAGCAAAACAACGAAAATATGAAGTAAAATATAATTCAAATCCAAATAACTCAAAATCTGTTCCTTTTATTTTTTTTATTTTTTTATAGTTTATACACATTTATATTCCCCACACATACGTGTACAAAAATCAAAATTTGAACTTGTAAAAAAGGTAGAAAAAATATTTCAAAAATTTTTTGAATTTTTTTTTTCACTTTTTATTATTTTTATAATTGATATACAATCTTAATGATATACTAAATATGCTGTATTTTTTTAAAAAAATTTACATATTTACAACTGTCTGAAAATGCCTCTCTAAATTTTCAAAAATTAATATTTCAAAAACTGACCCTTTTATTTTTTTCATTTTTTATATGTTCTGGAGAATATTAACATCTTTTCGAAAATAAAAATTTATGCCATTTGATCTTTGAACTTTCAAGATAATAATAAAACAAGTAATTTTAATGTAATTTAAATTTTTTACTTCAAACAGATAAATTATATTTCACAAATATAATTTTTATAATAAAGTACTAATATATTAATATATTACTTACTATTTTTTTGGCAAGACAATAGGTTGTAAGAACCGTAAAAAAATAATGAAACTTACTGGAAATTTTACAATTCGTTTAATGACAACAAGCGACATGAGTAGCTGTGGGTAAATTATGTACTACTTCCACGACTCGGTTATGTTTGCGTCTCTTGACCCACCGATATGACGCGACACATCCCATACTATATCGCTGTGCTTACGCCACGCGCTCAAAGCGATTCAATCTCCTATACTCGTGCGCCGTATGCAGGTGGAAATATTATTTTAAATCAAAATATATTTTATTTTGATTTTTAAAATTATATATATTTTTAATTTTGTATGTTAAGCTGACCAATTATCCTGATCTAATTTTGCATTAGAAAATATGACTAGAAGTCTGGAATTTTACGTCAGACATGCGGAATACAATCCACATTACCCATAGGAAAAAATAAAAAAATATATTTGTCTTGAATGAAAGAAAAATATAGATTTAGTAATTTTTAAATTTCTTTGTACTATTTTACTTAGAATTTTTAAATTTTATATTAAAGAGGTTGACAGCAAGAAGATAATTTATGATTTCATCCTATATCCCAAATAATATTCTTCATATTAAATTTTCACATTCAAATAACGCAAAATATAATGCAAGTATATCGCAAAATATGCAATATTTATACCTACGTATTTTCAAATTAGGTATAACACTTTCATAATTAATAAAAGATAAATTTCGAACTTTCATTGTCTTTATATTTTAGAAATACATATATATAACACAACATTTCAATTGATATAATCTTCTTTCGTTATCCAGTGAATACAAAATAATAATCAATAATCAATATATAATAATAATAGTATTCACTTGATAACGATTGAAGATTATAACAATCGAAACGTTGTGTTATGTATATTCATCTTTAATTTTGTCTACAACTTTCAAACAAACTTTTATAATGTTTTACTTCTCCAATAATTTTCGAAAAAACCTTGAAATATAAATTTTATGGTATCAAATTCTGCATAACTCAATAAATAGTCAATTTTGTATGCTCTGTACGTTAAAATTTGTTTGACAATGTAAAAAATTACTCAATAAATAGCAGTGTTATATATGGAAGTCAAAAATATTTCCAATGTTTTGTTCCTTAAATTTATAAAATTTATTGACTCAAAAACTGGTCGAAAATAATACAATTAGTGAAAAAATTACATGTGACTATACAATTTCCTTCAATAATTATGTAATAAAATAAAGGCAGAATCCACTTTTTTTATTTGATGCGCAGTTATATATATATATATACAGGGTGTTGCGTCGGAAAACGCACCATAGGGATTTCAATGTTAATTTTGAAATGTTCAAATAGTTTTTTGTAGAAAAAAAAAATTCTGCATCCAATAATATCCTTACTCATAATTTCCTTTTATCCGGAACAGGAAAAATGAATTTAATAAAAATGTTAATTTTAATCAAATTACTAGTGCCATGAAATAAACAAAAACCAAATACATACTTACAATTAAATACATTTGACATTTTATAATAAACATTTATAGTAAAGCAGAAAAGAATCAATATTTTATTTAATATTGTACAATAATAAATAACAATTATAATAAATTTTCAAAAATATTTCCATTTACTGCTAAACAGTATCCTAATCTGTCATAAAATTGCTGTCTAACATTTGATAATTGATAGGCTGATATTTTATTGCATTCTACTTGAATACTTTCTTTTAATTCTTCAATATTTTCGAATCGCCGACCACCATAAATTTTAGATTTTAAATGACCCCATAGAAAAAAACCTAATGGTGAAAGATCTAGCTGGCCATTTAATGAAAAAATTTGGGCCAATTATTTAATTATTAAAACTATTGTTCAAAAATTCCCGCACTATTATGAGCGGGACAACCATCCATTTGGAACCAAATTTCGCGGTCGGCTTCTACAATTTCAGTCATTTCCGGCGCTACTTCTTCTTCTAGAAGTTGTAAAAATCGTTCACCGGTTAAATTTCCTCTTAAAAACAAAGGTCCTACAATATGGTGACCAAGAATTCCTGCCCATACATTAATTTTTTGAGGATATTGAGTCCTAGTAAATAAAACGTTATGTGGATTCTCCGTAGCCCACAGTCTCCAGTTCTGAATATTTGGTTCATTATACAGTGTAGATGTGCATTCGTCAGTGAAACAAATATTTTTTATAAACTGGCGATCTTTATTTGCCTTTTCCATTATTTCGAAACAAAACGCGCTTCTCTTTTCCATATCATCTTCAAACAGTTCTTGGTGGCATTGGTATTTATATGAATGAAATTTATTTTTTTTTCAAAATTTGGAATGCTGTTTTGTAGTGAATTGAAAAATTATCCGTAAGTTGCATCAAACTAATATTAGGATTTTCAATTACAGACGCCAGTATATTCAATTCGTTTTCGTACCGACCATTATTATTACATCTACACTTACAGTTTTTTAATAATGTTCCCGAACTTTCCAATTTTTGTATCATTCTTTGTATTGACGTATGACTTGGGCAAATAAAGCACATACTTGCCGGGAACTGTTTCCACCATAAAACCACTTCACTATTTCAATCTTTTCTTCAATGACATACATTTCAGATAAACTAGTATTGATATTATCTAGATACAAACACAATATGTCAAATAATATATATATATATATATATATATATATATATATATATATATATATATATATATATATATTTTATATATTTTGAATAGTAGTTTTTCCGTTTTTTCTCTAAAGAAGGTTAAATACACGCATTGCTTTATGAAGGCGTACTGAAGTTATTTTAATAGTAAAAATGAAGATTTTTTTTTCTACACAACTGTAACTATACTCTATGTTTTGACATATATTTTTTAAATGTAATTATACAGGATGTTCAGTAAAGTGTATCAAATTTGCTCAACTACAAATGACTATAATAGCGGTTACATTGAAAATCTGTTGTAAATTAAAACAAAACAATAAACTATAAATTAAAACAAACAATATCCAAGGTATACTAGATTTAAATTTTAATTGAATAAATAAAATTAGTGAAAAATGTTAACAACTTCGAAATTATTGGTTTTAGGCATAGGATACCCGTAACCCGTAATAAATATTTATTTATTTATTTAATTTACAACCACTCTACAGGATACAAAGTATCCCAATAACAGAGGGTCGGAGATACAAAATATTAAATTAAATTAAGTAGAACAATTATTAGACAGGTATTTACAGAAAAATACATTTTGAAAACAAAAGCAGCAATAGAAATTTAAATAGTTACAAAAAATCTAGATAGAACAAATTTAAGTTGATTATATGACTGACTGAAAATATCAAGATCTATTTCACATACGCAGTTATTAAAGATGATAGGGGCTCTAAGTTCAAGGTTATACAAAAAGACACACAACAGAATAATAAAATAAATAGTGTTCCATTTGAAAATGACGAGTTATAATCATTTGAAGTGGGATAAATTTGATTCGCTTTACTGAAGATCCTGTATAATTACATTTAAAAAAATATATGTCAAAACATAGAATATAGTTACAGTTACCGGATGATATTTGTATTTTATATAAGGTTTGTTTTACTATTTTATTTATATGTTGTTTTTTACTTCCTTGTACGAAGTAAAGGAAGTATTGTAATCGCAAAAATTTTCGGTTCTCAGATTTCAACGGAAATAGGTATTTTGGCCCTCTCTGAATCCATTTTGACTAATTTCGTCCTGCCGTCTGTACGTACTACGTACGTATGTATCTCGCATAACTCAAAAACGGTAAGCCGTAGAAAATTGAAACTTTATATTTAGGACTGTTATAACATCTAGTTGTGCACCTCCCTTTTTGGTCATTATGCAACTACCGGAAGTAGTACTTTACTTGAAGCCTTTAATATATTTTCATGAAAAACTATATTCAAATATAATTAAAAAACTTTCCAAATTTGATATATAAGACTACTATATCAATGGAAATAACATAATAGATTTTGGTTAAAATAGACTAACCGGAAGTGGCACATTACATGAAGCTGCTAACAGTTTTCCTTGAAAAGAATGGTATTATTTTAATTTTAGAAATAAATGCTGCAAATAAAAGTTTTAGAGAATTAAGTTCTGCGTCTAGCACATTAAGAACTTTTAAATTAGCTTTTTGCATAAACGAGATATCAAATTTAAATATATGAATTTTTTGATTTAAAAAAAAAATTAAGTTTGCTATGGATTAGAACAAAAAATAAAAGATTTAGTATCAAATATGTGCAATTAAAAAAATATCTATAGTTTAATACGCGTTCAAGGAAGTCATGTGGTGTCCACATCAGATTTTTTAACTTTATATTGTATTATAGCTGAAGAAGAGTGAGTTGTACACTCGAAACGTCCCGCATTTGTATTTTCATATTTATATATAATATATTAAAAAAGTGGATTCTGAAGCCTCTATTTTATTATATAATTATATGTAGTGGATCCTATATAAACTTTATTTCCTACAATAGTATTTATTTTCAACGTAAATTTTATTACATTTGTCGGATTATTACAATGTATTCGTTCGGTTATAATTCCCTTAGGTTTGTGTCCGAGGAAAAAAAATGACAGTTGTCATCTTGCCAATAGATGGCTATATCCTACATACACAGCTAACTTCTATATCAACTTAGTTCAAAGTCATTCATAGAGCTGACAACAGCGCTCACCTCGAGCCAGAAACAAATTAAAATTGGGTATCGTTTAACGTTAACAAGTTATCTTAGTGGGTAGGGTAAACATTATTATTTATGAGAATTATGAACTTCCGGTTAATCTAGATACTTGTGGGAATAGTTCTAATTAATAATAGTTTTATTTTTAATTTGAGCTTTTGTTGCAAGTTTAAGTTTAGCGATTAAAATTTACCGCTATTTAAAAATTTATAACATTTGGGCTTTACTTTCAAAATATTCGTATATTAACGATGTTAAATGTCATGTTTTCATTTTTATGTGTAGCTCAATTATGGGATAGGTGGCTCAGTGGATTTGAGAACCAACTGACAAATAATTTCTTCTGTGGCTCCCCCTCCACTAACATCTGTGGGTGCCATGATTTGACGGTTGGTCATATACAGGGTGATTCATCGATCTGCATTTTTTTTTACTTGATTACTATTATTATTATTATTAGGTGGCTCAGTGTTATCGAGTTTGACTGTGGATTTGAGAACCTTGCTTCGATTCTCGCAGCCGACAAACAATTTACACTAAAATTAATATATAATAATATATTGGGGAATTATTAATTATTCCGGTCCTGTGCTAGTGTCTTGTCAGTGGACGCAATTAAATATCAGTTTTTTTTAACATTGGGAAGAACAATTGAATCAATTATACACCATAAAATCGAGAATTAGAAGCAGTCCAAGTGGTATTATTGTCCAAACTCGGGGATATGTATCCTTTTGATAATCATTAAGGAAAAATTCTAACCTAAATAATAATCGTACAAAAACCTTAACATAATTCACGCTGCTGGGAGAACAACTAGCGACATCTGGTTGTACACCCAAGAAATAGCATCCGGCGACTTTTACCAAACCTGCTGCAACCAACCTGACAGCACTGTAAAGCGTACAACTCACCTCTTAGACGCTTTAACTAGCAGGGAATTAATAATGAGTGGGAATGAAGAGATATTAGCAGCCATTGAAAACCTCAAATTGGAACTAAGCGAAAAAACAGATGAAGTAAAAACAGAAATTCTACAATCAATTAATTCAAAAATAAAAGTCATGGAGAATGATATAACCCTTTTGAAAGAAGAAAACTCGGAACTTAAGAACAAATTGGAAGAACAGAATTTCAAAATTAAAAATTTAGAAAGAGAGAGCAAGAAAAAACATATAATAATACATGGTCTAGCGGAGAATAGTGATGATACTACTGATTTAGAAGAATATGTCAAACTGTTTATAGAAAAATCTCTGAAATACGTAATAAAAAGAGAGGATATAGAACATGTGTCACGGTTGGGCCTAGCAAACGGAACGAATAGACCAATAAGATTAATTTTAGCAACTCAAAAAATCAGGGATTCAATCATGTCACAAAAGAAAAAACTTAGAAACACGAATATATATCTCTCAGAAGATTTTCCAAAAGAAGTAATTGAAATAAGGAAGAGTTTAATGGAGGAGATGAAAAAACAAAGAAATGATGGTAAAATTGCATATATAAATTATGATACACTAGTTATTAAAGAAACAATATTACCTAGTAACAAAAGCAAAGGTAAAAGGTTTCCATCTGAAGAGGAAACAAAAACCCCAGAACGAGCTTTGAAGCAACAGCGAACCAACGTACATAAAAATACTCCAACATTTGGATCTAAAGTACAAAACATACAAGAAGTATTTGCAACAATGAACAAAAAACAAGAACAAAACAAATCAAAATGAAAATTAAATCTCACGGATCCCATTTCAAAGACAATACGACACGCAACACAGGCTCACGAAACAAATCATACTCTCCCAACCCGGCTGGTCACCGTGGGGGATAGCGACCAATTTACCCCCCTTAAAACCTCTTTAAATAGCTTAACTACAAATAGCTTAATTAACATTAAAAGAAGTAAAAGGAAAACTAAAAACTATAAAAAATTAAAAATCCATATAGGAACCTTGAACACGCGCACTCTGCAAGATGAAAGCAGAATGCAAGAATTAGAATTAGCTCTACAAAAAATTACCTGGGACATCATTGGACTGTCAGAAATTAGAAGAAATTTTGAAAATATAGTATATAGAAAAACAGCAAACCTATTTTGCCACTCTTCAGCTATCTCAGGGAATTTAGGAGTAGGCTTCTACGTCAAGAACAGGTGGATAAACAAAATTGTAGAGTTTAAACCAATCTCGGAGAGAATTGCTACATTGGTAATAAGAATAAACAATCAATTATGCATTACTCTTATCCAAGTACATGCCCCAACCTCAACATCAACAGATGAAGAAATAAATACATTTTATAATATCTTGAGCAAAACAATGAAAGATGCAGAAATATACTCCGGTCCTCTTCTGATTATAGGAGATTTTAACGCTAAAGTGGGCCACAGAATTCAAGGAGAGGAATCAGTCATGGGTAGCTTTAATTATGGAAGACGAAACGAAAGAGGAGAATTGCTTATAGAATTCGCGACAGAACATAATCTACAGATCTGTAACACTCTCTTCAATAAACATCTGGATAGAAAGTGGACTTGGTTAGGGCCAAATGGAGCAAAAAATGAAATAGATTTTGTGCTCTCTAAACATAGAAATCTAATAACAAACATTGATATTGTAAGCAATTTCAACTTCAATTCAGATCATAAATTAGTAAGGGCTACGCTACTACTAGATAAAGCTAACTATAGAAGCAAGAAATTCACCAAAACACCAACAACAAATCAAATTCTCGCACATGGGCAAATTTATATAGAAAACCTGCAGACGAGTATGGAAAATCTACCCGAACAGTTCAACAACTTGCAGGTCCAGGATGCATACGACCTAATAGAACAAAATTTAATAAATTCCACAAAATATCTTACAACCGATGTACCTGAAAAGGGTGGAAACAAAATAAGCGAAAAAACGAAGCTTCTAATCGAACAAAGAGATAAGCTGAAAAACATAAGAAATAAAACCACATCAC
Source organism: Pterostichus niger (assembly GCA_947425015.1). Classification (NCBI taxonomy): domain Eukaryota; kingdom Metazoa; phylum Arthropoda; class Insecta; order Coleoptera; family Carabidae; genus Pterostichus; species Pterostichus niger. Next base: position 14,540,718 of record OX380352.1, on the reverse strand, counting down.
AACAAATTGAGTTCGCAGAGCTAAGAAAGTTAACCCGAAAAGAAATAAGAAAAGATGTAAGAGACTATAATGATCAAATGATAGAAGATACATTGGAATCACATATATCAATTAAAAAATTAAATAATAACCTATCTTCTGGTCGTTCATGGATGCAAAAACTAAAAAATGAAGTAGGAATCACTACTCACAACAGGATAGAAATAATGAATATAGCTACGGATTTTTATAAGAATTTATATTCTAGCAAGTCATTATTAAAAGGCAGATCTCACGCTCAAAATAACCAGGAAGATATACCTAAGTTCCTATCTTGTGAAATGGAGAAAGCTATCAAAGAACTGAAAAAAGATAAAAGCCCAGGCAGCGATAATATCCTTAATGAATTTATTATACTAGGGCAAGATTACTTGCTTATACCTCTTTTTCTGCTATTTAATAAAATAATAAACACCGGAATTATCCCGACACAATGGAAAAAGACAAATATAATACTCTTATTTAAGAAAGGAGATAAAGAAAATATAAATAATTACCGCCCCATTAGTCTCATCTCCGCCTTATATAAACTGTTCTCAAAAATGCTTTTGACTAGAATGCAGAAAAGTTTAGATAATTACCAAACAGTAGATCAAGCTGGTTTTCGAAGCTCTTTCTCCACTGTTGACCACTTGCATTCAGTAAACCAATTAATAGAAAAATATAACGAATATAACAAGACATTGTATTTGGCCTTTATAGACTTCGAAAAGGCTTTTGACAGTCTAGAACACACAAGCATAATAGACGCTCTTACGGAAGCAGGAGTCCAAAAACCATATATAAATATTATTGAAAATATTTATGACGGAAACAAGGCACGCATAAAACTGGAATTTCTAGGAAAACCATTTAACCTAGGTAGAGGAGTAAAACAAGGTGATCCTCTCTCTCCGAATCTTTTTACATGCGTTTTAGAATATACAATGAAAAAACTAAATTGGGAGAATATAGGCTTGAACATCAATGGCAAAAGACTCACCAACCTACGGTTTGCTGACGATATAATTCTATTATCAGAATCAGCGGAAGAAATGCAGTACATGATAAGTACCCTAGGGAATCAATGCAGTACTGTTGGGCTTTCTATGAATATGTCAAAAACGAAAATAATGACCAACGGTCATAAAGACACAATAAAAACAAACAACGAAAATTTAGAATATGTAAACGAAATTATCTATCTGGGGCAAATTATTTCATTTCAAAACAGACAAGAACAAGAAATTGCCCGAAGAATAACATTAGGGTGGAAAAAATTCTGGACCCTGAAAGATATACTTCACGGTAAAGTAAGATCTAAAACCAAACGTGATGTATTTAATACATGTATCATTCCAACAATAACATATGGCTGCCAAACATGGTCGCTAACACAAAGACAAATACAAAAACTTCGAACTTGTCAGCACAAAATGGAACGCTCTATGTTAAAAATAAAAGTACAAGACAGAGTAAGATTAATAGATATTAGAAAGAAAACAGGAGTTAAAGATATAATTCAATATTCAAAAGCATTGAAATGGAAATGGGCGGGACATCTCATGCGCAGAGAAGACGGAAGATGGACTACGGAATTGACTAACTGGCTTCCAAGGGATAGGAAAAGAAGAAAAGGAAGACAAAGAACCAGATGGGAGGACGAACTAAAGGAAACCTGCAATATGTGGCGAAGAGAGACCAAGCAGAGAGAGCGATGGATTAAACTGGGGGAGGCCCATGCCCAGAAATGGGTTTCGTGAGATGATTATTATTATTATTTATTATTACTTAATTATATTTAAAATTATATTCGTTTGAAATCATAAAATAAATTATAAATTTGTTATGTAAATACTCCTAAACACGAATAAAGGGCTATTATTATTATTATTATAATATATTGGGAGCTGTGATTTGACGGCTGTTAATCGCTTTTCACACGAAAAAGTATGTCACACAGAAATATGCTACGGCAGAGTGCCACACCCAGTAATGGGTAAATATTGCAATATATATATATTTATTTTATTTTATTTGATTTGTTTCAAATATTATCGATTTTTTTTCAAAGATTATTTTAAATTAAGATGTCCACATTCTCCACTAATATCTTTGGAGGCCGTGATCTGACGGCCGGTAACCGCACTTCACGCGAAAAAAATATATCACTTACCGAGATCTGCTTCGGCAGAGTGCCATACCCAGTAATGGGTAAAAGGCGTGATGATATATTTATTTATTTATTTATTTACATATCTGCAGTACAAGTTTTTCTACCGGGTGCTCCATTTACGCGCAATGATATCCAACTTTATATTTTTTAATGGAACAGCCTATGCAGGATGTTTCAAAAGTATTTCAAAAAAATTGTAGGATATATATTTTTGATGTACTGAATACAACGCAAAATTAATTTTTCTGAAATTCGAAACATTTTTCAATTCACTGGATTGATAAGATAAAGATTAGTAAACATTAAAGTTTATTAAAATTGTGTAACAGTTTTTTCAACGTTTAATGTTTACTCATTTTTATTCATTACTGTAACTTATCAGTCCAGTGGCAGGAAAAATGTTTGCGTCAAGTAATGTACAATTATTTTTTCGAATTTCGGAAAAATTCTTTTTGCGTTGTAATCAGTACATACATTAATATATATATATTTTGTAATAATATGGAAACAGCCTGTGTATTTTCGCAAAGTTTTAAAGATATTTTTTTCTCTCTCTCTTTAAAACATTTCTTATTTATTCTATCTATTCATGTTTTTATTAATAAATAATCACACACAGAAAGTATGCCATGAATTCACTTGTTTAAACAATTAGATTAGTTACTATGAGATCTTTAATAATCAACTTAGTTCATCAATTTTTCTTTGTTATAATTTATTTAGTTTGTTTATGTAAATATTTATTTTATAAAAGGCAAATTAGTTAACATGGTATTTATTTTTGATGAATTCATGCATACTTTCTGTGTGTGATTATTTATTAATAAAAACATGAATTGTTTCTGTACTGATCATTTTAGGACTATAATTAATAAGAACTGTTTCAAAGATCTTTACAATTTTATAAAAATATACAGGATGTATCTGTACTTTGGGAAAAAATTAAATAAATAAAATAAAATAAATATCACGCTTTTTACCCATTACTGGGTATATAATATAAGACGTACTGATCATGGAACAAAAAGAATTTTTTAAATTCGTTAAATTAAGGATTGTTTACTTGAAATGAACATTTTTAGGGCCACTGAATTAGCGTACTTTATTGCTTGACCTGCTGCATTTAACTAAATTAAATAATTAATTACACAACATCAGACATTTATTTGGTGTTGTGGAAACAATTATTTGTAAGAAGATTTAAATAAAATTATTAAAAAAGTACTATCAACCAGTGGTTAACAAAATGTTGCCTTTAAATACGATGCAAATTGTTTCGAATTTTAAAAAATGTCTTTTTGTTCCATAATCAGTAAGTAGGGGTAGGTGGCTCAGTGGTATCGAGTCGGTTTGTGGATCTTGAGAACCCTGGTTCGATCCCCACAGCCGACAAACAATTTTCACCAAATTAAATCTACCTCAGTGGCTCCCTCTCCACTAACATCTTTGAGGGCCGTGATTTGACGGCTGGTAATCGCACTTCACGCAAAGAAATATATTACTTACCGAGATCTGCTTCGGCAGAGTTCCATACCCAGTATATGATATATTTATTTATTTTATCAGTACGTCTTATAGTATGTTCCCTTTAATTTTATCCCGAAGTACAGACACACCCTGTATAGGCTCTTCCATTTAAAAATATAAAGTTGCATATCAATGCGCGAAAATGAAAGACGCGGTAGAAAAACTTGTATTGCAAATATGCGAGCATTTAATTTTAAATTAACTTAGTTTAAAAAAATTCGGTAAAATTTAAAATAATCAAGTAAAAAAAAATACAGACCGATGAACCACCTATATATGGCAGAGTTCCACGCCCAGTAATGGATGAAGGTCGTGATAATTCATTTATTTATTTATTTTTCCTAGTTTTATCTGTATTTTAATATGAATCATGTATTATTTCATTAGGTAGTAGATAATTGTATGTGTATATTAAGTACTAACATTTAAAATAAATTAGAATAATAATTTTGGTAGTGTATTAATTTGTCGTGTAGCATATCACTAATACGAATGTGTGTTGCTTGGCGTTTGTTGTTGGTTCTAGCAGCGATGTTTGACGAATGTATCGGGACAAGGTGCACACAAACCCGTCACAGAACACACACCACTACTTTTAAAATAACACTTTGCTACTACCTAGCTCTAATAAAAGAAAGGGGGGGGGCGGGGTTCAAGTACCTAAATACCTGTAGCAATTCCCTAGGGCATAGTCCAACCAAAAGGTCGGCCAACTTACCTACGAGTGAGGGTGGTTTACGAAAAGAAAGGTGGACCAAGAGCTCGTAATAACTAATTACGTTTATTGACGAGAAACAATAATTACAAGGAACTTGTAAAGTGAGGCTCATTAAATGTACATACAACAATAAATTAATTTAGTGTGATCCCCGGTGTTTCGGCTCTCAACGCGAGCGAAGTGACTGAATGTAGCGCGAGGGGTATTGTGCGCGGACGCAGAGGCGTGAATCGTCGGTGACAACAATTGTCTCGCTGAAATCTGAGCGTGAATATCGCAGAGTTCGTAGAGATACCTGTACGTCGTTTGCGTACGCTGTGTGAGTAGCTAAACGATTCGCGGACCACGTTATGGCACAACACCAGACGCGACGCTGTCGATGACAGTCTAATTAGAACTAAGATTAAGACGTCGGTGATCCACTTAACAACGGTAAGTATTAACTGTACTAACATATGACTAAATATTACAGAACATAAACGTAACCTCGTTTGGAACTGGAGGTACGAAATCAAAAATAACCAAAATAAATGCTTATCTTGTGATGGCTTCTCGATCGCTGTGAGATGGCGTCCGGTGATAGCGAAAACGGCGCGTGCGCAGTGGAATGAAGCCACGTTGCTGACAGACACCAGTGGCGGCGGTATTGAATTTGGCCACTGTCTATCGGATCTCCCAGGATAATGTTGTCACTTCCCGTGACCATAAGCTACCTCCAAGTGTACCAAGTGGACGGTACAATAAAATACACAAATAACCCCGAATAGGAGTAGAATATAAATAAAATAAACGTAGAATGTAAGTAGAATGAACGTAAAATAAACGTAAAATAGAAGCCTAAAACAAAGAACCATCGTTAGGGAATGCACGAGTGGACAGGTACGCCACTGACGGAAACAGTTAAATGAAAATTATTACAAGTACTTTAATTTACCAGACTTGGAATTGTGACTGAACCAAATAAACTACATTGACTTTTCGAAGAGAGGAAATAGTATTCAATTTACCTTAAGATGTTGATCGGCTTCAAGTGTGTAAAATATTGTGTGGATCGACTTTATCCGGATTACTCCGATGAATTCCAATTCGTAGCAAGTTGCGAAACTTATTAATCCAGACATGATCTGATAAGAAAACTACAATTATATTTCCAAAACCAAGTTTTAACGCAACCGATCTCACGCACTTTACTCGACAAATAGCCCGTTTTTTTTTCCTTTCTCACGACGAATTTCGATTAAAAGTTAGTTAAAAATATGGCGCCCGAAACTACTCTCTTTCTGTCATCTCTGATTAAAGGTCATTTTGTCGCTGTCATACGTAAAAGTTTCCAGTAATCTCAACCTTCTGAGCATTCTATTCCGGCACCAAATTTCCCAAGTCAAATTGTGGCGGGAGATTCAAAAACTTATTACATTATTTAAATCATAATTCTTTAAAAATAAAATAAGTAGCAGTTAGGAAAATATTACTGTTACAAACCTTAATGACATAATTTGATATACTGATTATAGAACAAAAATATTTTTATCTACGATTGCTATGAAAAGTTGACAATTACGCTCTCATTTGTCATCGTAAAGTTGACGTTTTCTGTGGAACAATCGAAAATATCTTTTTTGCGGGTCTCCAATAGCAACGCGCGAAAAAGACGTTATATGTGCGCGTTTCCAATAGCAACGCGCGAAAAAGATATGAAATGCGCGCTTATTTCAATAGTTACCAGGGATATAAACAAAACAGAAACTTGTCATATTGACAGTTAACAGAACAAATTTATTTTCAGTACGTATATGTTTTCGAATAATCAGTTTTTTAAATAAAAAAATATGTAATAATTTTAACCAAATGCTGGAAATAACATAATGCAATGTTCTTTAGTCAGTTATAATGAGGTGACGTAAAAATTACCATATTGACATTTTTTTTCCTAACATTACAAAAATCACCCTAAAAAGTAAAATTCTTTGTGTATTAGAAAAATTCGATTCTACAGTAAAGAAATAACGTTTAAAAGTAAGTATTTCTTCGTAATTTGAGCTTCTGTACTTAATTTCAATTTAAGAATTATTTTATCGAGCTATCTTATTGTCCTCACACCGAAAAAAAGCTTAAAATTTCCAAAAATTTTTTTTTAGCAACATATTACTTTTTTGATAAAATAGAATGGAAAAAGTATATGTTTTCATCTTTCAGCTAAGGTGTACATAAAAACATTTTTCCATTCTATTTTATCAAAAAAGTAATATTTTACTAAAAAAAAAAATTCGAAATTTTAAGCTTTTCTTTGAGGTTAGAACAATAGATAGCTCGTTAGAACAATCCTTAAATTGAAATTGAGTACAGAGGATAAAATTACGAAGAAATAGTCACTTTTAAACGTTATTTCTTTACTGTAGAATCGAAATTTTATAAAACACAATGAATTTTACTTTTTAAAGTAATTTATTTTTAAGATTAGGGAAAAAAAATTGTCGATATGGTAATTTTTACGTCACCTTATTATAACTGACTAAAGAACATTGCATTATGTTATTTCCAGCATTTGGCCAAAGCTATTATAGATATTTTTAATAAAAAAACTGAAATTTTCCCAATTTTGACCGTATTTTGAAGTTAAAAACCCCTGACGTGATGCTATTCTGACGTCAGACTCGAATTTGAGTTTCTGTGATTCTGCAATAAATAAATGAAAAACTTAAGACCAATAATGTAATGTTAATTATATTCTCTTTGATTGCCATTATTACCCTCGGGGGAGCCTGTAACCCCTAGAGGGCGCGTCCCCAGGTGGCGGATCGGGGAACGCCCGCCATAAATTGGAGGGTAAGAGGGAAATAAAACACCTCTCGCGGACCAACAGGCCTGGTCCTCCAGGTTGGGGGTTTGGGCGTCAGGCCAGCTACCTGTCACCAGTAAAAAAGAAACCAAGTTGCTAAATTCCTCAGTACCAAGCCTCGGACGAAGGACGGATTAAACGGAATACGAACTATCGCACGGAAAAGGATTATGAAAATAGGGACGTGGAATATTCAAGGAATTAGTACAAAATATGATGAAGTATTACGAGAAGTAAACCGATTAAATATGGACATCGTCGTACTAACAGAGACAAAGAAGAAAGGCCAAGGAATTGAAGAGAAAGAAAATTTTATCCATCTTTACAGCGGTGTGAATAAAGACCAGAGAGCAAAATGTGGTGTCTCATTTATAATTAGAAAACATCTAAAAAAATATATAAAAATGGAATTAAAAATAAAAGAACATGACCTAGTTATAATAGGAGTATATGCGCCAACTGATGATACTGTTTATAATAAAAAGGACGAATTTTACAATGATTTGACGATGCTGTTAGATAATGTCAATAGCAGAAAGCAATTAATTTTAACCGGACATTGGTAGAGTCGGCGTTAAAGACTGTCACGATTTATTCTTGCCACTCTTCACGTTTTGTTTCATTTCTTTCAATTCTATATTTTTTCTCATTTTTCTTCTTGGTTAAATACCTGAAATTTAATCATGGATTAAATATTTGCCGAATCAATTTTCATGACACTTAGCTTTGTTTAGATTCCCGTCCCCAGAGTAGAATTTACCTTTTAGCCGAACGTAAATTCATTTTTCCTTAGTTTCTCTTCAGTTTATTTTTTGGTTAACCACATTGTTTTGTTTCAGTTGTCATTAATTAGCGGCCATGCGCTGTGAAGCTAGCGCTATCTCAATTTAGATTTGTATTCTTTCTTCCTTGTCTTCCCGCTCTCACTCCTATTGTTTATCTATGTTTCTGGCTCAGGCAACCCTCTTGGCCGGGTTGTGTTTCAGGAAATTCGCGATGAGGCGTCATTTGCTAGGATCATGGATTGTCACTGCATTTAATTAGATACAATTAAAACTCCCGATTAATAATGCGCGAACTTACTTGCTATTGCTGATTCTAACGGATTCTTAATTTTTAACGCGTTTTTTTTGCATTCTAACGACGATTGAGATTTAAATTTGATGTCGGAAAAGTGTGCTACTTTAAATATTTTTGCGAATTGCGTTTTGTGAATACCATTAGTGGGATTTAAGAAAGTAGCACTATTACTATAAATATATTTTATTTATTCATCGGATTGTTCCGGATTCCGCTACAGATTTCAATATTTCTCTTTGAACTAAAAGCCGCACAAGAACTCAGGTAAAACATTTTTCGTTAACTGTTAAGATAAAATCTGCCCTTTTGCTATCCAGTAACATTAGCTATTTGTTCAGTTTTGGTAACTTCCCCTTTTTTTAATGCATTGTCGTCCCACCCTCGCACGTGGCCCTAATCGCAAACCTTTCTTGTCAGGCTTTTCCTTTTTATTTTTTTCTCTCATTCCTTTTTCTTGGCCTCATTGCCAAGGATTCAGGCATGTGGCTCTGTCCTGTTTGCCACTCCATCGTTGATTGGTTGTCCGGACGTGGATCGTAAGGAGAGATTTTCCATATAACTTGAGGAACGATACGTGACGTCGCGATTCCACGTGGGACGGTCTTCCATATTGGAAAAGATACCCAGTTGGTAAACCGAGCCTACCCCGCTGCTACCACATCCCGCCAGCGCCTGGACGCCCAACACAGCTAAGCCAGATTTACTTATCTTTTTATGTTCTGTTTTGATTACTCTGATTTATATATATTTTTGTTAACTTTAATTTACACATCTGCGATTACCAGATATTGTCATTTAAGTGCTGTACAGATAGCTCATAACTCATTCAGATTTACTTGTAAAAATATCCGGTCAAGAATATTTAGTGTAGAGTCATTTATAGTGACGTTGTTGTCACCTTCAAGGTGTGTCGCTCGTGAACGTGTTAGTCATTAGGGCCTGCGACTTGGTAGTCACGTTTAGTCTGTCGCGTCGCGTAGCGCGTACCGTTGGCCAGCGAGACGTCATACGTCGGTTTACGCCATTTAATTCTAGCACCGGTTTAGGTGTTGACTGTGCCGCAGTCCTAATCGCTATTGTGGGACACAGCGCCCCACCTTTTGTTTATTTCAGCACTGTTTTTTTATCCTTATCTTGATTGGGTTTCTAGTAGTTTTATCTGTTATTAAGCTATCAGTTTACTGTAATCTCCACTTAATTCGCCGAATATATCTGTTTATTTGCTTCACTCGTAGACTATTAATTCGACGCCCTTTTCGTATCCCCTTCCTGGGAAGTATCCCGATTTCTGTCGGCCGTTATACTCTCGTTGAACCGGTCGCGGCTCAGGCCGGCTGGCGCCCATAATTCTTGTGATTTATCACCCTCCTCCGACTCACCCCCGTCTCCTCTGAGTCCTAGCCGTAGTTCAACCATTTCACCCGGGTTCACCCCCAGGGAACGTGGTAAGACAACGATCAGATAATCGGCAGATACGGCGAAGAAACTGTTAATGACAATGGAGAACGGTTAATTGAATTATGTCAGCAATATTCGCTAAAAATTGCCAATGGATTCTTCAACCATAAATACATCCACAGATACACATGGACACAACCAACTGGAAAACTCCAATCAATAATTGACTATATAATAGTGAGACAACGACAACGCGTTAAAATAAATGACGTCAGAGTACTGAGAGGAGCAGAGGAGCGGGTCAGACCACTATCTTTTAAAATCGGAAATATATCTATCTATAAATCAACAGAAAACAAATTCAGAAGATATACTCCAATATGACTCTTATAAAGAAACCAGATATAACCTAATTGGGCTCTACAATGACTCCACTAAATATTTATATCAAATAAGACTGAGCCAAAAACTTAACAACATCGATAAACAAAATCAGTACTCGCTGTATGAAAACATAAAAAAAAGCATACAAGAAGCGGCATACGAAGCGTTAGGAATATTAGAGGATAACAAAAAAAAGGTATACTGGTGGAACTCAAACATAGAGAAACTTGTCCAAAAGAAAAAAGAAGAATACGCGAAATGGCTGGCATCAAAAAACTATGAACAATTATTAATATACCGTAAAATAAATAGAGATGTGAAAACAGCTGTAGCGAAAGCAAAGAATGAAGCATGGAATCTAAAATGCAATGAAATAAACAATTTAAGAGGGAATTCACGATCTAAAGAAGCATGGGACATCGTTAAAAGTATGAGGAAAAACTGCCATGACAAAGAGAATATCCCTCTGATTTGTATGAAAGAATGGGAAAATTATTATAAAATGTTGTTGACGGAAGATAGAGGCATATTTCAAACAGATGAACAAATACACGAAAACACTAACATGAATGAAACCATTGTGGACGAGATAACCGTAACTGAATTACAATATGCACTACGTAATATGAAAAATGGAAAATCTCCAGGACCAGGAGGGATACCAATTGAATTAATAAAATATGGACCAACTCAACTATTGGAAATTTTGGCTTTAGTTTTCAATCAGTGCCTTAGAGGAGATGCAGTGCCGCAAGAATGGAAAGAAGCACATATTACTTCCATATATAAAAAAGGAAGTAGAACCGAGTGTAAGAACTACCGAGGTATTAGCGTCACAAATGCAATTGGTAGACTGTACGGCAAGGTGATTAAAAACAGAATAGAAAACGAGATGCATGAGCTGGAAGAACAAAATGGTTTCCGCGCAGGTAGATCTTGCATTGATAATATCTTCTGTATTAAGCAATTAGCAGAAAAAAGAACAGCTTGCAATAGATCGCTACATCTAGTTTTTATTGATCTACAGAAGGCATATGACAGTGTGCCATTAGTTAGATTATATGAATCTCTAAAGAAAAATGGAGTTAGACAACCTGTATACCGATTCAATAAGCAAAATAAAAATGGGTATTAAAATTTCAAATGGATGGAAGGTAACGAAGGGTTTACGACAAGGGTGCAGTATAGCACCGACATTATTTAAAATATACATAAATGAAGCCTTGAAAAGCTGGAGAAATAAATGCAGTAAAATGGGTTTGCAAATTGGAAACGAATGTATGTATTGTGACGAGTTATGGCGGACTCGTCGACAAAATGTTGGCGTGAGGTTGCTCGGGCGCCAACGGTCGGATAGCGGTTTCGGAGACAATAGGGTTTTCAAAAAGAAACACAAAGTTGGTAAAAAAATGACGAATTGAGTCTTTATTGAGCACTGGTGTCACTACAGAAATGTCGTTGATTAACGGCAGGTGTAGGATATACTGAGGCGGGATCGGGGAATATAGAGGTGACGTTTTTGGGAAAACGACGCCGGGCGTCGGGACGCCGGTATGTCCGGAGCGACGGTCGGGGCCCGCGGTGTAGGCCTGCGGGTTCGGAAACGGCGAAATCGCGGGTTGGTCACAAATCGACGCCGGGCGTCGCGGGGGTGGGGTTCCCGTAATAGCGGCTGGTCGACTCGTAACGATCGCGATGAGTGGTTTTTCACTTTTCCGGAAAATCGACGCCGGGCGTCGCGACGATGGGGTTCTCTGGACGACGGCTGGTGTGTCGGAAACGATTCCGCGACGCGTCTCGCGAAATTCGACGTGGTGAACTCCGGCCGTACACGCAAAACTCCTCACCGTAACGTCTCGGATTCGCTCACGACAGACGCCAAAGTGATTTGTCCGGTAGTCGCACAAAAGTTCCTAAAACGGAAGGTGGCACGCGACGAAGTCGCGAAGTTACGGTGTGAACTCCGGCCGTACACGCAAAACGCCTCGCTGTAACGTCTCGGATTCGCTCACGACAGACGCCAAAGTGATTTGTCCGGTAGTCGCACAAAAGTTCCTAAAACGGAAGGTGGCACGCGACGAAGTCGCGAAGTTACGGTGTGAACTCCGGCCGTACACGCAAAACGCCTCACTGTAACGTCTCGGATTCGCTCACGACAGACGCCAAAGTGATTTGTCCGGTAGTCGCACAAAAGTTCCTAAAACGGAAGGTGGCACGCGACGAAGTCGCGAAGTTACGGTGTGAACTCCGGCCGTACACGCAAAACGCCTCACTGTAACGTCTCGGATTCGCTCACGACAGACGCCAAAGTGATTTGTCCGGTAGTCGCACAAGAGTTCCTAAAACGGAAGGTGGCACGCGACGAAATCGCGAAATTACGGTTACGCAAACGGCCCACAGCAACGTCTCGGATTGCTCACGACAGACGCCAATGTGGGTGGTTCGGTGATCGCACAAGAGTTCCAAACGGAAGGTGGCACGAGACCTCGAGGAAGCACAGTACGGTACGGTAAATAAACAGGAGTGCTTTTCTTACCTAGAAGTCTGAGTGGCCTGGTGACTGGAAGACGGTAGCGGAGATGTCGATGTTTTCACAATGAAAGATTGACTGTCTTGGCTGTCTCGGCAGCGCGGTTTATATACTGTTTTGTTAATTAAACGAGTCCTAGGGTGTCAAAGTTAGTCCGTCCTATGTTAACATATAGGGCGGATTGGTTATAAACGGAAACTGGACTACCCGGTCCGTGATCTAGTTTAAATAGCAATTTTCGGATGCGCGTCTTACTTGTGAACCCGGTGTTGTTTTTTCGCGTCTCTCAGGTGTTGCGTTCGCGAGATACAGACGTTTCCGCGATCGGGATCTACATAACAATATTTGTGACGAGCACACTTCGTCACATCCCCGGGATACTTCGGGATGAAGAAAGAGGGAATGCTACAGGGTCTTTTATTGTTAAATTACCACTCTACCTTCTTAAATTTTTATCAACTAGCCTAATTAACTTAACAAAAAACTTTAACTTACAAACTAAAAAAATTTACAACCCAACTTAACAAAGAAACTTAACTAACTTAACTAAACTTACTTAACAAAAAACTTAACTAACTTAATATAACAAGCCCACTTAACTAAAAAAACTTAACTAACTTAACCCAACTAGACTTATGAACTAAAACTTAACAACTTGTCCGTAAGCGGCACGAATGTCAAACTTAGGCAACAGGGGGGGGGGGCACTGCACTAGTGGGCGGGGGGTCTACGGGGGATAGAGACCCGTTGCCCGTTGGGGAGTCGTACCCTCAGCCGTCTGGTCCGGGAGGACCGCGGGGGACGAAGGGACTGGAGCCAGCTTCCGTAGTCGGCTCCGGGTGGGGCGGCGACGCTCTGGGTCCTGTTGTCCTCGGGTGGGGGGCTGCGGTCCGGGCTGAGGGAGGCGAGAAGGTCCACCAGCTCCTGCTGGGCATCCACCACGCTGTTCCGGGTCGGGATGGGGTCCGTCGGCGCTGGACATGGGAGTCGGCCTGGACTCCGCGCCGGGGTTGGGGCCCGCCGCGCCAGGGTGCCTCCGGGCCTGGACGGGACCTGACTCACGCCGTCCTCGGTGTCGGACGGTATGGGCGACGTGGTCAGGTCAATGGTGTCGCCTTCCGGAGAAGGCGACCGGTAGGGCCGGATTACTGGCGGGGCGCTTACCCTTGCCGGGAAGGATCCAAACCTGGCGACCAGGGCCACTCGCAGGGCCTCATCGCCGTCGCCAGGTTTCCAGGACGGTGCGGGTGGTGACTCGGGTGCTGGAGCCGGTGGTGGTGCAGTGCGGGCGGGACGTACTAGCTGGCTAGCTAGTACGGTGATGACTGGGCGAATCCGGGATCCGCGGCGGTGGTGGCCGACCCGCCGGATACCTGGCAGCGGCAACGGTCCGCTGCCAGCCCAACCTGCCACCCTTACAGGGGCTCCTGCCCTCGGGGCGTAAGGGTGACTTCCCGCCCTAACTGGTCGGGTCGGCTGCCGGATCCATGGAGCGGCTGTTGTCGGCTTTTCCATGGTCTAGAATCACAGGTTTTAGATCTTTAACATGGATCTTTCGTAGGAGTTGGCCACGGGTTCCCTTGAGGTCATATACGTTTCCCGAGCGCCGTTTTTGGACGGTCCACGGGCCGGAATACCGTGGAGCCAATTTCGCCGCGAAACCCCGCGCGGCCGAGGACAGGTGATGTTCCCGACGCATCACCAGGTCCCCGGGTTGAGGTTGCCACTCCCTCCGCCTCATGTTGTAGTAGTGGCACTGCTGCTGGGCAGCTCTGGCGAGGTGGAGTCTAGCCAGCTTCCGCAGATCGGCCAGACGGATGAGGCGAGTTTTCAGGTCGTCAGGGACATGGTTACTGGCGGGGAGAGGGTCATTGGACTCGCGGTTCTGGGTGGTCTCGTAGTAAAGACCGGGGAGTACGGGTTCCCGAGCATAATTCAGGAAGGCGGCCGAGTAGCCGGTTGACTCATGACGACTGGTGTTGATGGCCATGGTGAGTTCCGGCAGGTGCTCGTCCCAAGTGCGCTGGTTCTCCTGGCAGTATTGGGCGATCATTGTTTTCAACACCCGGTTTACTCGCTCCACCGGGTTACACTGCGGCGTGTACGGAGGTGTTTGGTGATGCCGGATCCCCAATGCGGCCAGGGTCTCACGGAGCACCCGGTTTGAGAATTCCGTCCCGTTGTCAGTGATGATGGCGCGGGGACAGCCGTACCGAAAGATGACCAACTCCTGAATCGCGCGAGTGATGGTAGCGGCGGTGGCGCGTCGAAGAGCCCGGCACTCGACCCATTTCGTCATCCTATCCTGGAGGACCAACAGGTAGCTATGCCCTTTCTTCGATGGGGGTAGAGGGCCCATGATATCTGCGGCGACGGTGTCCCAGGGTTCGTAGATGTGCGGGGGGTACATCTTGCCCGCTGTCCCTTGTTGGCAGGTTTTGAACTGCTGGCACGGTTTGCATCGACGGACGTAGGCCGTGATGTCGCGGAACATCCCGGGCCAGTAGTATCGGATGGCGACCCGGGCGGTGGTTTTGGCGATGCCCCCATGTCCTCCGGTGGGGTGGTCGTGACTCTCCTGCAGCACGCGGTGGCGTTCACTCCGGGGTACACAGAGTTTCCATGCGGATTGCTCCGTGTCGCTGGACGTCTCGATGCGCCGGTAGAGTTCCTGGCCGCGTAGCTGGTAGTCTGGCCATGTGCGTGGATGGGTTCGTACTGCTTCGACCCGCTTTTGATACCAGGGACAGACGGCCGCGAGTGTGTGAACCGGGGTGATGGTGGCGGAGGGCTGGTCGGTCGTCAGTGGTTGACGGGAGAGAGCGTCTGCGACGCGGTTCAGATTGCCCTTCCGATACTGTACTTGGAAGTCAAACTGCTGTAGGAACATGGCCCAACGGGCCAGTCGACCGGGGGGATTTTCCAGCCGGTTGAGCCATCTCAGCGCCTGGTGGTCGGTGACGACGGTGAAGGCGTACCCCTCGAGGTAGTGTCGCATCTTCTGGATTCCCCAGACTATCGCCAGGCATTCCTTCTCCGTCACGGAGTATTTAGGCTCGGTTCCTCGGAGCGTTCGGCTGGCGTAGGCGACCACTTGTTCCCCCTGATCGCCGTGTTGCACAAGGACCGCTCCTAGTCCGTCGTCGGAAGCGTCGGTTTGGAGGAAGAAACGCCGGGTAAAATCCGGGCAACCCAGCGTTGGGGCGGTGGTGAGCGCTTGTTTTAGCGTGTTGAAGGCGTCGGTCTGTTCCTGCCCCCATCTCCATTTCATGTCCTTGTGGAGGAGACGTGTCAGTGGCCGAGCTATCTGGGAGAAGCCTTTGATGAAACGGCGGTACCAGGATGCGGCTCCCAGAAACTGGCGTACCTGTTTCAGATTGCTTGGGGCGGTCATGGACTAGATGGCCTCTACTTTCTCGGGGTCGGTTTCGATGCCATTTTGGCTAATGACGTGCCCCAAGTACCGGATGCTGGTCTTCCCGAACTCGCATTTGTCGGGGTTGAGCCGTAGGTTGGCGGCACGCAGTCGGTGGAAGACTTCCCGCAGATGGATCACGTGTTCCTCGATGGTGCGACTGGCGACGATGATATCGTCCAGGTAAGGGATGGCGTACGGATCCATCTCAGGACCGATGACGGTGTCCAAGAGCCGTTGGAAGGTTGCGGGGGCGGCATGGAGGCCAAACGGCATCACCCGAAATTGGAAGAGCCCCCTACCCGGCACCGTAAATGCCGTTAATGGTTTGCTGGCCTCGGACAAAGGTATCTGCCAGTACCCCTGTTTTAGGTCCAGGGTGCTGAACACCGTCGCCTGACGTAACTTCTCCAGGATGTTGTTGATGTACGGGAGGGGGTACGCGTCTTTTTCGCTGACCTCGTTAAGTCGCCTGAAGTCAATGCAGAACCGTGGTTTCCCATCTTTCTTCCGCACGATCACGGCGGGTGAGCTCCATGCGCTACGGGAGGGCTCCACTACCCCGGCTCGGAGCATCTCATCTACCTCCTCATTTATTACCGCCTGAATCTTGGGGTTTCGCGGTTGATATCGTTGTTTTAGAGGTGTAGTTTTCTTCAGACGGATGTGATGCGTTACGAGGGAGGTGCAGCCCTGTAGCTCCTCGAACCGGGGGAGCTCCTCTTGGAGCAAGGCGTCGAGTATTGGAGACCCCGTGCGGGGCGTGTTGATGGTTCCCAGCTGAGTGGGCACGTGGCAGTGCACCCGGTCTGGCCCGGCTTGGAGGGTCATGCGGAACGCGCGCAGTGCGTCCATCCCCAGGATCATTGGAAGTGCCAGGGTCGGCAGGCACAGTACGGAGATTGTGGTTTTTGTCCCCTGAATGTTGGCGGACACGTGGTACTGACCCGTGATCCTGGTGGTTTCTCCGTTGGCCATCTGTGCTTGACGGACGGGTGGCGGCCGGTGTGCCACCCCTCGTAGTGTAAGTTGGTGGGCGGTTTCTGCATCGACGTATGACAAGGAAGATCCGGTGTCGAGGAGCGCGTTGATCGTTAGGTTACGGACAACGACCGGGAGGTAGAGTCGGCCGTCGTCGCCTTGGTGGACGGCGGGTATTACTGGGTGTGCTGGTAGGGCCGACTGGGGTGGCCGTCGTGTGTTCCAGCCGGTCTGGCGTTTCCCGGACAGGTACAGTCGCGGGACAGGATACCGTTCTTCCCACAGCGAGAGCAGAACCGTTTGGGAGGGTTTCGGCAGTCTCGTCGGAAGTGGTTTACTTCCCCACATCGCCAGCACACTTTGTGCGCCTCGTACGTGACCACGTGATTGGCGGGGGTCCGGCCACGAGGGGAGAATTCGGGGATTGGTCGTGTGGTCGTCTTAAGCTCCTTCTGTAGTTCTTCGAAGTCCCGCATTTCATCCAGTAGGGCGATGACGGTCGGGCAATTCTGGCGGCGGATGTGTTGCCGGTACTCCGGCCGTAGATTCTTGTATAGCCGGCGGAGTTGTTGTTCGGGGCTGAAGCCTCCGTGGCGTCGCATCAGGGTTTGTAGCGCGGTGACATAATCCTGGCCAGTTTCCCCAGTTCGGTGCGTCCGTCGAGATATTTGTTCCATCAGCTGGTCGTTCATGTCGGGGATATAGTACTCGCGAAACTGCATGAGGAAATCGCCCCAGGTGGTAAGCGTGTCCTGGTGGTTGCGGTACCACAGGATTGCGTTACCTCGGAGGAGTTCGGGCAGGGCGGAGCGCAATTCTTCCCCGGTGAGGGCGTAGCTGGCCTGGAGTTCTGCCAGCCGTTCGAGGAACATAATGGGGTCGGTCTTCCCGTCGAACTGCACGTTCCATTTGCGTACTGTCTCACAGACCTGCGCGTTAGTACGGACGCTTTCTTTGGAGTCGAGAGCTGGTGGGACGGGTGGATTAGTGGCCAGTTTCTCGGCCGTAGCGGTTCTGACAAAAGCTGCCATTCGTTCCCGGAGTTCGGCAACTGTGCCTTCGGAGCTGAGGCCAAAACGTCGTAACTCTTCCTGTAGTGGTTCCTTGGTCAGCTCGTAGACCCAACTCGTCTTCGCCGTGGTAGACTCCGTCATGTTGTGTTCTTCTGTGTCCCTGCTCGGGCGCCAAATTTTGTGACGAGTTATGGCGGACTCGTCGACAAAATGTTGGCGTGAGGTTGCTCGGGCGCCAACGGTCGGATAGCGGTTTCGGAGACAATAGGGTTTTCAAAAAGAAACACAAAGTTGGTAAAAAAATGACGAATTGAGTCTTTATTGAGCACTGGTGTCACTACAGAAATGTCGTTGATTAACGGCAGGTGTAGGATATACTGAGGCGGGATCGGGGAATATAGAGGTGACGTTTTTGGGAAAACGACGCCGGGCGTCGGGACGCCGGTATGTCCGGAGCGACGGTCGGGGCCCGCGGTGTAGGCCTGCGGGTTCGGAAACGGCGAAATCGCGGGTTGGTCACAAATCGACGCCGGGCGTCGCGGGGGTGGGGTTCCCGTAATAGCGGCTGGTCGACTCGTAACGATCGCGATGAGTGGTTTTTCACTTTTCCGGAAAATCGACGCCGGGCGTCGCGACGATGGGGTTCTCTGGACGACGGCTGGTGTGTCGGAAACGATTCCGCGACGCGTCTCGCGAAATTCGACGTGGTGAACTCCGGCCGTACACGCAAAACTCCTCACCGTAACGTCTCGGATTCGCTCACGACAGACGCCAAAGTGATTTGTCCGGTAGTCGCACAAAAGTTCCTAAAACGGAAGGTGGCACGCGACGAAGTCGCGAAGTTACGGTGTGAACTCCGGCCGTACACGCAAAACGCCTCGCTGTAACGTCTCGGATTCGCTCACGACAGACGCCAAAGTGATTTGTCCGGTAGTCGCACAAAAGTTCCTAAAACGGAAGGTGGCACGCGACGAAGTCGCGAAGTTACGGTGTGAACTCCGGCCGTACACGCAAAACGCCTCACTGTAACGTCTCGGATTCGCTCACGACAGACGCCAAAGTGATTTGTCCGGTAGTCGCACAAAAGTTCCTAAAACGGAAGGTGGCACGCGACGAAGTCGCGAAGTTACGGTGTGAACTCCGGCCGTACACGCAAAACGCCTCACTGTAACGTCTCGGATTCGCTCACGACAGACGCCAAAGTGATTTGTCCGGTAGTCGCACAAGAGTTCCTAAAACGGAAGGTGGCACGCGACGAAATCGCGAAATTACGGTTACGCAAACGGCCCACAGCAACGTCTCGGATTGCTCACGACAGACGCCAATGTGGGTGGTTCGGTGATCGCACAAGAGTTCCAAACGGAAGGTGGCACGAGACCTCGAGGAAGCACAGTACGGTACGGTAAATAAACAGGAGTGCTTTTCTTACCTAGAAGTCTGAGTGGCCTGGTGACTGGAAGACGGTAGCGGAGATGTCGATGTTTTCACAATGAAAGATTGACTGTCTTGGCTGTCTCGGCAGCGCGGTTTATATACTGTTTTGTTAATTAAACGAGTCCTAGGGTGTCAAAGTTAGTCCGTCCTATGTTAACATATAGGGCGGATTGGTTATAAACGGAAACTGGACTACCCGGTCCGTGATCTAGTTTAAATAGCAATTTTCGGATGCGCGTCTTACTTGTGAACCCGGTGTTGTTTTTTCGCGTCTCTCAGGTGTTGCGTTCGCGAGATACAGACGTTTCCGCGATCGTGATCTACATAACAATATTTGTGACGAGCACACTTCGTCACAGTATACATTACACTTTGCTGATGATCAAATAATAATAGCAACAGACGAAGAAGACTCGAGCTACATGATGCGAAAACTTGAAGAAGAATATAGTAAATGAGGACTTACAGTGAATATGAAGAAGACAGAATATTTAGTGATTGGAGATAAAGGAAACGACTTAGACATTGGTACATGCACTATAAAGAACTGTGAAAAATATAAATACTTAGGAGCAATTGTGACAAACGCTGGTACAAGCGATTCAGACATAAAGAATAGAATAGGACAAGGACGATGTGCAATACGCCAACTAAATTCCATTTTATGGAACGACCACATCACTAAATCAACTAAAAAATCTATTTACAAGACAGTTATTGAAAGTATAACAACATACGGCTCAGAGGTCTGGGAAATAAACAAAACAAATGAACGAAGACTGTTATCCCTAGAAATGGATTTTTGACGAAGAAGCTGCAGAGTATCAAGACTTCAAAGAATAAAAACGAAGAGATACGAAGACGAATGGAAGTAGACAGCACCATATTAGATACCATTGAGACAAAACGCCTTATATGGTTCGGACACCTACAAAGGATGGATGAAGAAAGATGGCCTAGAAGAGTGTGGGAATGGATTCCGCCCGAAAGAAAAAAACGAGGTCGCCCAAGAAGAAACTGGAACGAAGGGGTAAAATCTGCTATGCAAGAAAGAAATCTGCAAGAAGGAGATTGGGCAGACCGGAATAGATGGCGACTGGAAAGCGAGAAACGGCGCCAGCCGTAATACAGCTCGCAATATATATATATATATATATATATATATATATATATATATATATATATATATATATATATGATTGCCATTATTTCCATTCGATTCAAAATTTGCTTCAAGAGTAGCATTCTTGAGTTGAAGCAGTGCAAGCTTTTTTAACTTGGTCCATCAAATTTTGTTTCGTTGTTACAAGTATAAATTTACTCTATTTTTAAGATATTTGCATAATAAATTTAATGATTTGATGTCCAGGAAACAAACGGACCATTTGTAGCTATCTATTTCGTGGAGCTGTTCGAACAATCGACGAATATTGTCAGCCAGCGTTCAATCTTGCTCCAAAAACGCACTTTGTTTTAACTTGGCCAATAAATCTATTTAAAAATATATAAATTATGTTTCCCGTTAAACACAAAAATAAGGTTTAAATTTTATTTTTCTACAACTGTAAAAAAATGTCAATTTTTTTCACTGATATCAATACGCGAAGTACGTGATTTTTTCATCATTTACATTACCATGACTACGCGAATTTTGCACAATATTTTTCACCCTAGTGCACAAAATGAGTATTTTGCGCACTGTTTCGTATTCTCGTGCGCAAAATGAGCATCTCGCGCACACTCACAAATTATTTGTTGTCAGGTTTCATTATTTACAACACAACAATAGTATCAAATTAATATTATTGTTGATTGTTTTCCTTCAATTTATTTAAATACATAAATAATTATTGTATTATTTTTTATTTACAGTTGTAGAAGACATGTTGCTTATATTTCGTGGCCAAAATTCTTGTTTCTAGGCGCGTTCGAATGCCTTATTGTCTCGATTAAAAGTAACATTCTCACGCGCAACATAAAAACACTCATTTTGCGCACTTAATACAAAATTAACTATTTAATTTAAATTGCAATTATTTTCAGTATTTTTATGTTTATATGGTTGAATTCAGAAAAAACAACACTATCGGACTAGTTCAAAAAATATTTTCCTCTATAATCTCCTCTTACAACTGTGTTTTTGGTTTATTTTGTGTTTTTAATAATTAAGAAAATAATTGCGCTGACTCGTTTCGCTTACATTAATAATAAATATTTATTTACTGTAAAGCAATAATACATGCACAGTACGTCACTTAATATAATAATATAAGTACAAATTTTTATATATCAAAAAACAAAATTAAACAAATAATAATAATAATTAATAAATAGTAGTAATAACTCTCGGTTTTTTTGTTTCAAAATAATTTAATGATTGATATTGATGTACATTTCGGTTGTTACACCATCTTCAGAATGACAACAAATAGTGTTCTTACTCTAAATATATAGTAGTCTGTACAGGTATAAGAATAGAGGCTTAAGAGATTCCCAGAAGCGGGGATTTATATAGATCTATTTGTTCGTTCATTAAGTTCATTCCTTTAATACTTGCTGTTTGAATTTCCAGCGCTTCTAGTAAATCCATGTCTCTCTATGAAGTATTTTAAAATTATCAATATTACATTTATGGTTGTTTTGAATTAAATGTTTAGCTACGTTGGAAGATTCAATTTTATTGAGTCTCCAGCTGCTTAGATGTTCTTTGAATCTTATGCCGAAATTACGTGAGGTTTTTCCAATATAACTGCAAGCACAATCATAGCAATCAATTTGGTATATACCACTGTTTTTCATTTTATCTCGATTTTTGATTTTATTGTTAACTAAAATTGATTTTAAATTTCGTTTATTGTAGAATGCTGTGTGAACTTTAAATGATTTCATATGATTTGCTATTTTTATACTAGTTTTTCCAATAAAATTTAATTTTCTATAGATTTTATCCTTTGCTTCTGGATCCATCGGTGTATATAATAGCTTCCTATTCTTATTTTTAAGTTTCTTTTTTAAAATCTTGTAAATGTAGTTTTTGTTATAACCGTTATTTAATGCGATTTGACCAATTGTGTTTAATTCAGTATTAAAATCAGTTTTTGATAATGGAATATTAACTAACCTGTGAATCATACTTTGAAATGCTGCTGCTTTTATGTTAGGATGGTGTTTTGAACTAGCCGGAATTACCGCGTCTGAATATGTTTCTTTCCTGTAAATACTGTATTTGAAATTTTTGTCTCCTCGGGTAATAGATAAATCTAGGAAATTTAGTTTTGAATCTCGTTCTTTTTCTATTGTAAATGTAATATTTTTATTGATGTTGTTGATATATAATAAAAATTGATCTAGTTGTCTGTTTGTACCGGTCCAGAAGCAAATAATATCATCTACGTAACGGTACCAGAATTTAATATTTTTACAGAGGTTTTTATTCTTATTTAGAAGCTCACATTCAAACTTGTCCATAAATATCTCCGCGAGCAGAGGAGAAAGGGGACTACCCATAGGGTTGTTTGCAAAAATTGTCATTAAAATTGAAATAATTTTGATCTAGGCAAATGTCTAGTGCTGTTAATATTTCTTGTTTTATGATTGGATTACACGTTTGTAATTTTTCTTCTATTATGGTTTTTACTTCGTTTATAGGGACAGACGTGAATAAGCTTGATACATCAAAAGAAACTAATTTTCTATGAGAACTGTAGTTCATTTAATTTAATTTTTCGATAAGATCTATGCTATTTTTAATTGTATGTTCTGGCTTGAAATTTAGATGATTGCGTAAAATTGGAATCAGTGTTTTGCAGAGATTATATGATGGTGCTTGGATATACGATACCACTGGTCTTATGGGCACATTTTCTTTATGAATTTTTGGCAGTCCGTAAAAGATTGGTGCCAACGGATTTGGATTAACTAATTTGAATTTGCTATTTTTATTTAAAATTACTGGGCATAGATCTATAGTCTGTTTTATTTGTTTTTGAAATTTGGTAGTGGGGTCTGATTTTAATTTTATTAAATTATTCTCGCTGATAAATTTATTTATATTGTTTACATAGTCGGTTTTGTTTAGTATTGTAATAGTTTTATCTTTGTCCGTTTTGCATAGCACTAGATTGTTTGATTGTAACTTATTTTTAATGGAACGCACTATTTTATATTCACTTGTCTGGGTGGGTATGTTTGTCGATGATTTTCGTAAATCACTTTTAATTACACGAGCACAAATTGTTTTTTCTTCTGAACTGATTTTAGTACCTTTAATCGTCGTGGTGTATACTAAAATCAGTTCAGAAGAAAAAACAATTTGCGCTCGTGTAATTAAAAGTGATTTACGAAAATCATCGACAAACATACCCACCCAGACAAGTGAATATAAAATAGTGCGTTCCATTAAAAATAAGTTACAATCAAACAATCTAGTGCTATGCAAAACGGACAAAGATAAAACTATTACAATACTAAACAAAACCGACTATGTAAACAATATAAATAAATTTATCAGCGAGAATAATTTAATAAAATTAAAATCAGACCCCACTACCAAATTTCAAAAACAAATAAAACAGACTATAGATCTATGCCCAGTAATTTTAAATAAAAATAGCAAATTCAAATTAGTTAATCCAAATCCGTTGGCACCAATCTTTTACGGACTGCCAAAAATTCATAAAGAAAATGTGCCCATAAGACCAGTGGTATCGTATATCCAAGCACCATCATATAATCTCTGCAAAACACTGATTCCAATTTTACGCAATCATCTAAATTTCAAGCCAGAACATACAATTAAAAATAGCATAGATCTTATCGAAAAATTAAATTAAATGAACTACAGTTCTCATAGAAAATTAGTTTCTTTTGATGTATCAAGCTTATTCACGTCTGTCCCTATAAACGAAGTAAAAACCATAATAGAAGAAAAATTACAAACGTGTAATCCAATCATAAAACAAGAAATATTAACAGCACTAGACATTTGCCTAGATCAAAATTATTTCAATTTTAATGACAATTTTTGCAAACAACCCTATGGGTAGTCCCCTTTCTCCTCTGCTCGCGGAGATATTTATGGACAAGTTTGAATGTGAGCTTCTAAATAAGAATAAAAACCTCTGTAAAAATATTAAATTCTGGTACCGTTACGTAGATGATATTATTTGCTTCTGGACCGGTACAAACAGACAACTAGATCAATTTTTATTATATATCAACAACATCAATAAAAATATTACATTTACAATAGAAAAAGAACGAGATTCAAAACTAAATTTCCTAGATTTATCTATTACCCGAGGAGACAAAAATTTCAAATACAGTATTTACAGGAAAGAAACATATTCAGACGCGGTAATTCCGGCTAGTTCAAAACACCATCCTAACATAAAAGCAGCAGCATTTCAAAGTATGATTCACAGGTTAGTTAATAATCCATTATCAAAAACTGATTTTAATACTGAATTAAACACAATTGGTCAAATCGCATTAAATAACGGTTATAACAAAAACTACATTTACAAGATTTTAAAAAAGAAACTTAAAAATAAGAATAGGAAGCTATTATATACACCGATGGATCCAGAAGCAAAGGATAAAATCTATAGAAAATTAAATTTTATTGGAAAAACTAGTATAAAAATAGCAAATCATATGAAATCATTTAAAGTTCACACAGCATTCTACAATAAACGAAATTTAAAATCAATTTTAGTTAACAATAAAATCAAAAATCGAGATAAAATGAAAAACAGTGGTATATACCAAATTGATTGCAATGATTGTGCTTGCAGTTATATTGGAAAAACCTCACGTAATTTCGGCATAAGATTCAAAGAACATCTAAGCAGCTGGAGACTCAATAAAATTGAATCTTCCAACGTAGCTAAACATTTAATTCAAAACAACCATAAATGTAATATTGATAATTTTAAAATACTTCATAGAGAGACATGGACTTACTAGAAGCGCTGGAAATTCAAACAGCAAGTATTAAAGGAATGAACTTAATGAACGAACAAATAGATCTATATAAATCCCCGCTTCTGGGAATCTCTTAAGCCTCTATTCTTATACCTGTACAGACTACTATATATTTAGAGTAAGAACACTATTTGTTGTCATTCTGAAGATGGTGTAACAACCGAAATGTACATCAATATCAATCATTAAATTATTTTGAAACAAAAAAACCGAGAGTTATTACTACTATTTATTTTGAATATGTTTCAACGAGAGCCAACACACACGTCCATAGAAATTAATAATAATTAAAGTATGAAACATTTTTAAACATTTTATTTATAATAAAAGTTCAGAAATGTTTATGTCAGATACTCGTCGATGTTGTAATATGATTTAGCGATTAATGTTTGGAAAATAATATTTTTTAATTTTTTTACTTATAAATTTCTTATTTCATGTTCTAATTTATTAAATATTTTTATGCTGTTTACTTTAGTTTTTTTTAACCTAATTATTGGATTAACCAAATTAGAATTGTTTCAAGTGCTGTATTCATGAGACTGAGCGTGAGTTTTATAGTTGGGCAAGTTTTTCTTAATATATATTACACATTGTAAAATATATTGAGAATAAACAGTTAGAATTTTATTCTGTTTAAATAATTATCTGCATGAATCTCTAGAACTAACACCAGAAATGATTCTTAGTGCCTGCTTTTGTAGTAGAAAAATCCGTTCGATATGAGGAGATTGTCCCCAGTCAATTAATTAACCCATACGTCATTTTGGAATGAAAAAGAGCAAACTACGCAAATCTAGCAGCCGCTGGCCCAACAATGCTATATATTTTTCAGTATTTTAGGGCCATTGTTGTTTACGATCTATGTTAATGACCTATCTATTAACATGAATAAAAAAATTCATGGTTAAACGTTATCGTGTATGTAGGGTTTCTTGTAGTCCTGACTACAATGTAAATCTGACCAATCATAGGAAACCTGAAAAATTCTATATATAATAATGGACCGGATATTCGCGTTCGTTTTAAAACTATACAAACATGAAGATTTGAAAGAAAATTATTTCAATTAACAGAAAACATTTGTATACATTTCTACGCAATAAGAAATTAAATTTTAAAATAATATTTTATTTGATATTATGATTTAAACATGAAAATAATTACTATATATATATATTCAATTTTATCAAAAAGTTGCGATTTTTAGTTAGGTTTTGTGAACAAAAAAATTAAATTGAAAGTGAAGTTTGGTTGCTAGGTGAAGCTAGCTATTCAAGTCTATAAAATGCAAGCACTGCTTAGCGAGCACATAGTTTTATACAGATGTATTAATATGAAATTCTATAAATTTAAAATACCTAAAATGAGTGATTTAGCAAAAATATGAACCAAAATATAATAGTTACATATTCAAACTGTTACCCAATAGATAGCGATTTAGAGTTATATTTATATATATTTTTAATTGTTTATTAGTAGGAAAATTTATACACCGCCTTTTTCAACACTGTAAAGCGCAACTACTGCCTTTCTAAACCACTGCGTTATGATTACTCTGTTTTATTCAATATCCTAAAATGACGATATTCACGTCAAATGACGTCATTGACATATTTTTCATCTATTAGTAGATAGCGCAGACATTTAAAAATTTAAATCAAATGTTTAGATATCATATTGACATTTAATAATGTCTTTGTTTACAGTACAATAAAGCAGAGTCAGATATTGTGTAATTAATGTAATGATGTATAAAATAATATTTTATGTTTATGATGAAAAAAATGTATGCTTAGGTTAATTTATTAATAAATATCTTAATTCATTTTAATAATTTTAATCAAATCTTGCAAAGAAAATATATACATGCGCATCTTAATTCATTTGAAAGAAAACTGAATCTATTTACCATAAACTTAAATGAAAATAATATCGAATATTTCTCAAGAAAAAAATAACTGCTATGTTCGTAATTTAAGATTTTTTATCCTATATTTAATTGTTTTCGTTCAATTGAAGACGTTGTGCAGAGAGACAGAAATTTTCTCGGATTCTTTTCGTGAAGTAAACAATAACTACAGTTTTTAATGAGAATTTAAAGAAAGATAAACATGTAAATTTACTCACATTTGCGATGAAAATATTCGTCATATTTGGTTCGACATATATTAATGAACACATCTTCTCACTCATGAGGTATATTTATTTATTAGTTAATCGTGAATGTAGTCTCATCTGAATACATATTTTGTTCATAAAATTTTCAGTCACTTTCTAATTTAAAAAAAAACCATATACAGATATCTAATCGTTCATCTCTATCACGTTCCAAAATTGTGTGAATGTAGTTACGCCGATAAGATTTAAATTTATGTTTTTTTTTTAATATCTTACGAATGTTCGAAAAGGTTGTATTTAAATTCCTTGCTAATTGTCTTATATTTTGTTTAGGATTTTCCTGAACGGTCAAAAGGATTTTTAACTCCATTTCTTCATTAAAATCGCTTTCTTCATTTTGTTTCCTAAAAAAATTTTCTTTACAAGATTTCAAATCATTTCAAATTTTGGCTACTGTCACATGGCTAATGTTAGATCTTCCTGGATGATTATTATTAAATTCCGCAGCTGCTTGTCGTGTACTCTTATAATTATTTCCCAGAATTCATATTATTTCTACCTTCTCTTCATTAGTTACACTCATAATGACTAATATTGTTATAAAAGATAAATAATAATGATTGTATTTCAACGACATACTAGATTCATGCGATCATGTATGTAAAGAGATGTGCCTTAACACGCTCGGCCACCGCGCCTGTTGCGATTTAAACGCTGCAAATGACACAAGGAGGAATATAGTACAGATTTGTTTTAGAATACTAGGTAATTTTTTTCTTGATTATTACGATAAATTTGGCTGCCGAATAAAGATTCCTGTAATTATATTAAAATAATTTTTTAAAAATGGCGGATATACATTATAAATGCAAATATATCTTCTGTAATTTTCTTACAAATTTTTGAACAAGAATGGTGTAATTATCGTACTAAGGCTTTATAGATTCGGTAGCGGTTCTATATTTGTTAACAGCCAACAAGATTTGAACCCGTCAATCTTCCGATTAAGCTACCATTACCCTGTACTGTTATTACTAATAATTCGTCCATGGTCTTATCCAGGTACGATATAAATTTTTGCATGTTGCACATGCCAGTCACATTTTTTATGACGAAAAATCGTGGTGAAAGTTATACATTTTATTTTTGTAAAATAAATTTAATATCAATATGCAAAAAATGAAGTGTACAACACGTAACAAAAGCATTTTTTTTTCACTGATTTGATTAATAACTACATTTCTGTTTCGCCATCATGCATCAAACTTGAAATTCGTGAAAACATTACTTTTATTACTAGTTGTACAAATAACTATTACTTCAATACCGCATACCTTTAATATTCCTGAAAACAATTAAAAACACAAGACACCTCATACCACTCCAAAATACGATTTAGGAACGAATTATTT
Source organism: Pterostichus niger (assembly GCA_947425015.1). Taxonomy (NCBI): domain Eukaryota; kingdom Metazoa; phylum Arthropoda; class Insecta; order Coleoptera; family Carabidae; genus Pterostichus; species Pterostichus niger. The sequence continues at coordinate 14,511,687 of OX380352.1, read as the reverse complement.
TTGTTATAAAATTAACCAGACAAATTCTAAATATCACAAGGCGTAAGAAAATAGTGTAAAAATAATTTTAAATTATTTTCAACCCCGAAAAAAATAAAATCGGTACAAGAAGTATCCCGAAATGCGATTGCTAAATATTACATGATGTTCAAGTACTTTTTATGAAGTTCTGCGTTGTCTCCCTGGATGGTGAAAGCTTACGATCTTCAGCAAGCTTTCACGTCACTAATATACTAGCTTAAATTAATCCTAATAATAGTGTAGGACTCCGAACAGTTATAATAAATTCTAATTTGGAACTTGAACCGAAAAATTTTGGTGTTTGGTTATTGTTTTTATATCGGAACAATGTCAGCTTTATTTTTCGGTTGCGGTTTAAAAAAAAATTATATAGCAGGTTTCGGTTTCGTATTTTTTTTAATTATACATTTTGGTTTCGTTACGGTTTTGGTATATTTCGATAAAGGTTTTTTACGATTTCGGTTCAAAACAAACGCATTATAGTAATATATTAAGTGCATTGTACAATTTAAGTATATTTTTAAAGTAACTAATTAACAATTTTTTTAAATTATTTGTATTTTTTGCAGTCAATAAAAATTATTTTACTTACGCCATAGTGTCGATCTTGCTTTCACACTACCATTCATATCCAGTATTGGCAGTCCTACTGCGACTATATGAAACTATAAAAACTAATAACTTATATTCTTACTAGTTTCATTTCTGTACGTTATTTATAGCGGGTTATATCTATGTTTTTAAAACCGATATAATATCGCTTCGGTTACAGAATCAATTAAATTTTCGTTTCGGTTTTCATATTTTAAAACAAAAAAACACCGGTTTCAGTTTTATAAGAAGACGAATATCAGTGCGGTGTTTGGTTACGGTTTCGTGTCACTGATTCAAATGCAGTTGCATTTTTGATTATCGTTAACGCAAACCTGTTGTGAACGACCCTATTGTATATTTATCGCATAAAAACTACCCCCCTGTGGCTCCTCCAGCTATTAGTGTGTGTGAGTTTTTTTAATTATTTTAGTCGGTATGATTTAAACTCGCAAACTTTCCGTAAGTCCGGCTGTAATTAATTATTTACCTCGATTGTATGCCATCGTCATAGCAATTTTGTAACAAAGACTGTATTCAAAGATGTAGAAAGATTATGTCAACAAATTTGATAGTCGCCCAATCAAACTGATGCTGACTTCTCCTGAAATTATGTTCGAGTCACAATTTAGCAACAATTATCAACTCTTAAACATGTACATTAATAATCCCAGAGTTCCTCCAACTGATATTTTCGTAATAACTTTATTCAGTTTTCATTTTCCTCTAAGTTATTCATGTCGCTGTAATTTTGTCTTAATGAAATTGAATAAATAAAACAGTTAAATCCCACCCAGCAACGTAACCACTGCCCCAACAGACTCTGCTCCAACACAATAAAAATAATAAATACGCCACTTTTAAATGACTAAAGAAATTACTTATATATTCATTGGTTGATGAATTGTGAAAGTTTAATTTTAAGATCAAATTTCAAATATTTATTTGAATTTTTTAAGTGTGGGTAAAATGTATATGGGCGTTAATTTTGTAGCATAATGTAAGACTATCCTCCACGCCAATCGATGGGTGATATTAAGGATATTGAAACTTTTATAAAAAGTTATCTGCTCATATCTTAAATTTGCAAAAGTGCTACGAGCGGAATTAGGTACAATATATAGTGGAAATCATTGAAGAGGATAGTTGACACTCACCCTCTACTAAAAAACCTTGGGTGATGATTTCTAGCACCCAAAAATAGAAAGAAAGAAGAACTTACTTTGACTACAACTGTATTGTTACCTCCATAAGAATTGAACTGCGCTGCTCCAGAACTGCCGAAACTGCAAGTGACCGTCAGTGGTGGATCCAGGGGAGGGGTCATGGAGGTCATGACCTCCTCCCCCCTAAGCATAGACTTTTTTAAATTTGTTGGCTCTAATAGTTATTTGGCCCTAATACATAATAATGATGTCATTATTTACGATAACTCAATTTGTTAAACAAATTACATAGGAAAAATTATCTAAGAACTTAGAAATTCAAAGATAATTAAGAACTATTGTTTGATTTATTATTCTAATAAATAGCCAAAACCCAATATTTTGTGGAGATATTATTTCGACCCGCAGATGGGAGAGGTATTCTATTTAAGACCTAGTCAAGTGTGTGACTACCGACATTTGCACTCAGAAAATCAACTTCTAATTCAATATTTTTAGTATTCTATCGAAGAACCGTTTAGATATTGAAACTTTATTATTTAAAAAGTGTTAGCGTTCTTAGGGGAAATTTTTGAGGTAAAAAAATAATTACTTTTCCTCACCACGTTTATACTTGTTTATAGAAAAGTAATTTTGCTTAAAGCTACACATTCCCCTACATCTAAAACATATTGTTAGTTAACAGCAGACAGTCGATACCGCCTTCTTGATTCTGAGTTCAGCCAATTCCGTTAGCACTGTGTTTCAACGGATGTGAGGCTATTGCCAGATTGACGTCGATAAAATCATCACTAAATTTGTAAAAAGCAAACGACGAATTGATTTTGTTATCTAAGTATATTCTAATGATGATTTAATGTTATACAATGTGATTTAATGTGAATTAATGTGATTCCAAAGATGAGATAATGCGATTTAATGCGATACCAAAGACGATTTAATGTGATTGTAAAAATTATTTAAAGCAGGAATATAATATGAGCAAATACAAATGTTTTTTTATATTTAGAAGATGGGCAATAACCCTCCTCCCCCTCAGAGACAAAATTCACTCCATAACCCCCCCCCTTAATTCGAAGTCTGGATCCGCCCCTGGAGACCGTAGATTGAACTGACCTCTGAGCTACTTTCAATCTTGACAATCACCTGGACCTGAACCTGGACACCCATTTCCATGACGACTGTATCTTAAAATCAGTGAAATTCGTATTAAATTATGACAACAAATATTTAATCAAGTATTGTCTGGTAATATTTAAACAATACGTAACAGATAAACACCTTAAGCACTGTTGACCTAGTATAGGCATAAATGGTATGTTGGGTGATGGATGGTGGCTCTAGATATCCGGGTTCAATCCAAAAAAATAAAAAAAATCATCTCTATTCATGAATGTTCTTTAGCAACTATCAAGATTGTTAAATGGCAGCTGATGCACTTAAAAAGTAATTTTATTTATAGTCAAAACTACTGTCAAAATTATTTAAATAATGATTACAAGCTAAATAATAAATAAACAACAACTTACCGCCATGAGAAAACTCTGATGACGTCTGGCAGAGATTGAACGTTATATTTATTATGGTCGCCCACTTTTTTATTTTCAAAAAAGTAAAAATTGCCAAATTTAAATCAAAACCACAATACATGTTTTCTGTTCAGTCTTTTACGAAAATTTCGGAAAAAATAGTTACAAAAATTCTAGAGACCCTGGTTCGCGAGATATTCGCTTGTAAACATTACAAGTGTCTTTTGATATTATACTACCTATGACCTAGACAATTCCCAGATGATAATTTAGTTAAATCAATAAGTTTCCCCTCGCCAGCTAGTCTAATTTTATCGTTTTTTTGAACAAATTCAATGGCCCATAAAAATTACATTGGAACTTATTTCTGACTTATTTGTTGCTTTATCCACTTAAAAGGTATTATTAACTTAAAAAAACACGATTATCTAGTTATTTAAATAATCTTACAGCATTTTTTATAAATGTTTAAAATTTGTACTTTGTATCATACAAATTTCTTTGACAGCACCAACTAAATTATAAAATAAGATTTTAAAACAATTCAGAACATGTAAAGCCACATACCGGGTGTAACACGAAAAGTGAAACATAGCCGTTTAACATGGCAAATCAGTTTTTCCATGCGCATTGCTTCCCTAATTATTTTAGGAAAAAATGTTTCAAATAAATGTTGTAAAGCATAAAATTCTACATCCGAATCAATAAACAAAATTCATTTGGACTACTTCATAACTGCAGATATTAAATTTGAAAATTCACGTAATTTCAATTTAATAGTAATAGCCATGGAATTAAAAACAAGAGATGAACAAATGCATAACGTTTTATATGTCAAATTATTACTATTTATTTTGACCAACTGTGATATTAAATCAATATTAGGGTTTATTATTATCAAAAATGAATAATTATTTAGATGAAGAAAAGTTGCAAATAATTAAATGGCATTATTCTGGCCATAGTTTACGACTAATTCGTGACTATATTAGCGCTATTTGGCAGCATCATGATATTCCTAGTACGGCAACTATTCAGAGGTTTATAGTAAAGTTTGAAAAGACAGGAACACTAAATTTCAAGAAAGAAATAAATGAAAGAATTTATAACAATGAAGAAAATATTCTTGCTTTAATAGAACGGGAGCCAACAATGAGTGTGCGGGAAATTTCCAGAGAACTAAATATAAATGTGCTAAACAAAATACTATATTGTTGATAATACATATTTCATCTATTTATTTATTTATGTTGTGCGACACAATTAAATATGTAGTCAAATAAAAATGGGTACACCAAACATAATCAAATTTGTATGAAAAATGTAAACAATTCCCTTCAAAATAACTACTAGTACAAGAAAAATTATTCATAGGTCATTTAGTACTGTTTTATCAATGTTTATAAATGTTACGTCATCTGTAGTTATAATGAAATTTTACTTGTAATTGGCTTAGATCTATGGCCTATTTATATATATTAAGTTTTAAAATAGCGATATTTGGTAAAATTGCACTAGGTACTTGAAATAGTAAACGAAGTAGAACTCATACAAGATTAACACGGTTAAAAGAGAAAAATTTATCTTTTCAAGTTTGGATTATTCAATTTATTTTCAAAAATGTAAGTTTATATTAAAAATGGGCAGATGCAAAATATGTCAAATCTCTAGTTTGATATCTACAATCTTTGTTTAAAATTCCGTTCTCTTCATCATTACTAATTAAGAATAGTGCTTTTGGATCGATTTAGCTCTAATAGTTCTCGAGATTTCAAAAATTGCCTTTTACAGTATTTATTATGAACATATTTATTTTGAACTAAATATAATTAATTATTCTGCAGATGCTTTATATTTTTAAACAAAAGAAGGTATGGCGTGTGTTCATATTTCCCGAGCCGGTCCGACTCTCAACTGTTAAATTATTTAAAAATGTATGAATAACTTTTCTTACCTTTACTAGATATAAATATTCAACAACTTTTTATATCTACTTAAATTTTAAATAATTATAAAAAGAATTAAACACAAATCTAATCAAAATCAATTGTTTAAGTGCAGACGTCAGATATCTATTTTGTTCTTTAAAAAACAAAATATGCGAAAAATCTGATTTTAAGTAGTTTTATTTCTTTTTTTTTCAAGTGTTTTGTTTAAATAAGATAAATATTTATTATTTGTTATAGGAGACCAAATTGTGTACAGAATTTATGATTTTTAAGAAAATAAACTCAATATCAACTTCCTTGGCCATCTTCAGAAGACTTATTACAGGATAGTGTTGGGTGTTTTTGTATACTAATATTTATACTAGATGGATAAACATTTCGATGAAATTGATTAAGTAGAAAATCCGCCAAATAGCAATTGTAAATTCTCCGTACGAAACAAATCTACCTGCTCATTTAAGATTTTCGAACATTTCTTAATGGCTTATCGTATTTCATAAGCTTCCAGGAAATTCATCTTGCATCCTTTATTTCGTTGTGTAAAATTTTGAGTTGATCAATATCGCAGATGTGATTTATCTCAATCAGATGTTCAGCTAAGTTTGAATCTAATTTTTATATTTATATGATCTCATGTGATCGTTAAACCTAGTATTAAAGGTTCTACCAGTTTGACCTAAGACCTAAGGAGCTCTCCAGTTATTACATCCCGTTTGATATATACCACATTTATCATTTTTGTGGGTACAGCTTCATTTATTATATACTAATAAATTTTTAAATTGTACCTAATATAATTAAGTTATTATTAGGATTTAAAGTTTGTTTTCATGGTAGACCTTCATATTTTTTATAATTGCTCACATTAAATTTAAAATAGCTTTGTTCTAGACTAGATGCGAGTTTGTGTGTGTCGGCCGAAAAAATGCCGGCGTACATTCCAATATTTTATCGCCGGCGATGCGTTCTCTGATTTAGCGGTAGGAACAAATATATTTAAAAACGTGATAAAAAATATAAAAATCTTTTCTCCTTGGTTCAAGTCTGGCAGCAAAAGATAAACCTTGTTTGAAGAAATTATTCTCTGTTTCGGTGAATGTAGCTGATGACAAATTGATCATTCTGGAGTGAAACTTATGTAATTAGTGTGTAGTACGTTTGAAGTTCTTATTATTCTCTATGAACGGGTGATTTCTGGTGAGTAGTTCGAGTTTTTTCTTTTTTTTTTAGAGTATTGCTAATGTCTCAAAAAACTAAATTCGTTACGTATATCACGGTCTAGTTGATCAAATAAAATGTGATCGATGGTTAGAGTTAGTCTCATATGAACGAAATAAAGGTAGAGTTTTAATTTATCTCTGTTATTAGATAACACTATTACTTCTCTGTTTAACCACTGATGTTTTGCACTGAGTACTGCTTCTCTTGCTTGGTTAGATAATGTGTATAATTTTCGGAAAATCATTTAGGTTCTTGCATTGTTGATTAAAACATAAATGATTATTCGTGAAATGAACCTTCAAAAAAGTCTTCGGTATAGTACAGCTAATTTAGCTTTTCTACTTAATCCATTTTATCGGAAAGTTAAACCATCTAGTATAAATATTAGTATATTAGAACACCTGATACTATCTTGTAATCAGTCTGCAGAAGATGGCTTCAGAAAATTCGATAAAGATTTTCAATAAAACTTGAGAAATAAGAGACTTGACAATGGGCGCAGAAATTCTTGAAATATTGTAAATGAAAAGTGGAACTCTCATTAACTCGGAAACTACGCTACAGTCTTGGAAATAATTATATTAAAATGTATAATTTGTTAAAGGTAATGATTTCAGTCCAAAACTATTATCTTATTTTAATAAGAAGGTCCAAGGATACGGTTAAGGAAATATGTATCACATATCAATTTTAAACATAAATGTTTTATAACAGGTAATGCAAAAATCAAAATTAAATTCAACGTATTTAAAAATAAAAATAAATAAATATATCATTATGCCTTTTACTTATTACTGGATATAGCACTCTGCCGTAGCAGTTCTCGGCAAGATATATATATTTATGCGTGTGAAGTGCTGTTATCAGCCGTCAAATCATGGCCCCCAAAGCTGTTAATGGAGGGAGAGCCACAGAGGTAATTTTAATTGTTTGTTTGTATAACTACTATAAGTAAAAATACAAATTATGTGTTCAAAACGGTTGTCAAATAGAAGTAAGTAGCTAAATATTTGTGCTGGCAAAAATTGAGGATTTAAAAAAAAACGGGTCCTAATAGGAATAAACCACATGGTTAAAACACCGGTTAAATATCGGTTAAGAGATCGGCTAAAAGACCGGTTAAAATACCGGTCTTTTATAAACCAAAGAACCGGTCCTAAAAAGGACTGGGACCGGTTGACAGCACTAGTAAATTCTAAGTCAATATGACTATGAATGTATAAAGTTCATTCTTAAACTAGAGCTAATTAAAAACTATAAAAGTATAAAACACACCTCACTCTTTTGAAGGGGAGGAATGAACTTGACATATATTTGTGATTTCATAGCTTATGTAGTATAGAAAATTAATACAGATATTCTACAAAGCATGTTGCTAATATCCTAAGTTTTATGACACCCAGCTGCGCAAACCAATTAAGTAGAATATAACCCTATTCAAATTCATAGCGACAGAATCAGAAGGTTGTCGGTATCGGTATTTTTACTATGTAATAAATATCTAAGAATTTCAATAAGATGAAATCTATTATTTTGGAAATACCGCTAAATGTTATGGTACAGCATTAAAAATTCAATACCTACTCTGTTTACTTTACCTTATTCGACATGTTCTAATGTATGTTTCAGATATTGAAGTTTGATGAAAAACTAGTGTTTTAAAAATCAATTAATGGCCAGTTGCACCGCCTGAACGACCGATTAAAGCCTGGTTAAACAACTGGTTAAAGAACGGTCGAAAGACTGATCAAAAGACGAGCCAAAATACCAATTAAAAGAACTATTAAAAGACCGGTTAAAAAGATCAGTCTTTTCGGTCTTTTATAAACCAAAAGACCGGTCCTAAAAAAGATAGCACTACCAAATATGTGCATGCTAGCGTTGTCTATCGCTATTACTGTGTCTCTTTGATGAAAGTATTCACTTTTCGTCTATGTACGTCATAAGATTTAGAAAATAATTTTGTTCTCCAATATTGGGCACTTTTCAGCAAAATAAATAAAAATACGGGTATAATTTGAAAATTCTTCAGATTGAATATGAGCTACGCTTACTTCGTGATAATAATAATAATGTTTTATTGTGGGAGTAGTAATATGTTATTGTTCAGAATATTTATTGCAGAGACAGTTGATATCCCGATTATGATGTTTATAGGAAAAGCTCGAAGTTGAAGTGCTGATAGGGTAAAGTTATAGATGTCATACATTTTATTTTCATATAGGAAGTGTAGCATTTGAATTAAGAACTTGTCTTCGGTAAGGTTTTATAGGTGCTTGTTCAGAAATAACAGACTGTTAGGTAGAGCCAGGCCCGTCGAGAGGGGAGGGTAGGGAGGGTAATATACCCAGGGCCCGTGGAATTCAAAGGGCCCGGATGTGATGCTATTTTATAAATTGCTTTTAATTTTCTACTATTTCATCAATTTTTTATATTCTTTACTAAAACATGTATAACGAAATGTCTGATACACGTTTCCAACAATTTATTACATTGTATAAAAATTACAAAATGCTTGATCAAGGGCCCCAGTTGCAAATTTTAAATAAATTTATACACTATTCAAAAGTACATTATTACATTGTTGCATTTTTGTTTCTTATATGACTACATTGTATACAACACACATAGGCAAAGGCTTATACATTTGTGCGTAGTGCTGTTTTGGTATCTCCTGCATTTATCGAATATGCAACTAGATATTAGATAGTCATACAGTGAGTATACAATACACATCGCTGCACCAATTAACTCAAAATTTTGTATTTAATTTTATTTATATTGTTATAACTTTATTTAGATATTAATAATTCTTATTGTTGTCATACATATATTTATAAATATATTTTTTTGGTACCTATCTTATATTTAATTAATAAATATTCAAAGTTAAAGGAGGCCCGAATTTTTTTTCCCGGGGCCCGCTTTTCCTCTCGGCGCCCCTGGGTAGAGCGGGCATCTTATGAAAAAGTGGAACAAGTTGTCGGGCTCTACACAACAGCAAACGTAACAGATATTGTTATCATAAATTTACTTTCCAAACTTTTGATACATATCTGGGCGGAATTTCGGGTAGTGGCAACTTGGATTTGGCTGATGACTTTCGAGACGTTGATATTAATTTTAAGATCTAGATATTGTAGATCGTTATCGGTACCATTTTCTTTCTAGAGTGTATTATATGTTTGTTCTATAATTTCACTATTATCTTCGTTTTGTAATAATTGAGTATATCTATCTGTCATTTCTGGTGTTGTGTTCTGTGTACAAATTTTACTTATTATATTTCAAACTTCAAAAACATTTATTTTTTGGTTTACGGAGTTAACTTTGTTTTATAGTAACTATTTTATTGCACGATATGCAATAAACAGTAACGTTTCGCACTAAATACGAATACATTATGACTTAGTTTTTGCACGATAGTAGTAAAAATTATATGAATAGCGAATAATGTTATAATTACTTAATGCAAGCAGATCAGGAAAATTGCAAAAAGTACCATTTTAAAATGAGTAACTCTGTAAGTCACAATAACAAGTTATTCGGATACCTTTTCCTTAAAATTAATATTTATGTATTTATCCTACTTTGTACAACAGAAACGTAATCCCAATTACAGTACTGGGTCTGGATTTACCGAGTCGCAATTTGCTAGTTTTAATAATTTTATTCAGTCTTTATTTCGACAGCTTTCAAATAAAATTTTCTACTTTATAAATATGGATTACAATTTTTCACTCGTGAATAATTTAATCAGAAAACATAAATTTTTTATGGATGGTATAATATTTGCGGATATTTGTACAAGAATAGAAATTTTTATGGATAATAATTTATACACAATACATAGTTTTTAAATGACAAGAGTAATATTTTTTTATAATTCTGTATTAAAGAATTTTTAACTAAAAATAATATCATTTTATCAAAAAATAATAATTCTGAAAATCATATTTCGTAAATGCAATTTTACGAATCGGAAATAAATTTTAATTAGCACATATAAAACAATGTTTTTATATAAAATAGTAATACAACATTTTTACAGAAAACAGAATTGTAATCGATTCACGAATCATGTCACATAGTAGAGAGCGAATGTTGTATAGTTGCATTTATGTCTCGTTTGGTACTTAATTAAGTGTCAAGAAATGATAACCAAACATCAATACCTTCTTGTGATTAAATTTTCATATTTGCAACATCCAGCATCGCACGATTGTAAAATGCAAATTTTCTTGCAAGCCATTGTGTGCGTCCGTATTCTGAATTGACCGATCATAAAATACGTACAAATTACAGAAACTATAAACTATTTAAAGTAAGTAGTGTTATTGGCATAAACAAATAAATACAACTCGAACCAATATTATTGTTTAAGGTTTGAAACATTCATTTATATGAATGTTTCAAACCTAAAACAATAAAATAATGAAATAATTGAATGTATAGCTCGAGAAAGTAATTATTAATATCTTATATTATTAGGACAGGACTCAATTCAAAGGAAATTTGAAATAGTACAATAGAAAAATTATAAATTCTTATATACAGGTTGGTCCATCGGTCTGAATTTTTTTTTACTCGATTATTTTAAATATTACCGTAATTTTCTGTACATTAAAATGCATAAATATCTGCAGTATAAGTTCTTCTACAGGTTGTTCCATTTTCGCGTAATGATATGCAACTTTATATTATTTCATGAAACACGCTAAATATTTTTAGAAAATTTTAAAGATATTTTGTTTCTCTTTAAAACAGTTCTTATTTATTAGAATCCTAAAATGATCTGAACAGAAATTATTCATGTTTTTATTGATAAATAAACACACAGAAAGTATGGATATTTGTTTAAACAATTAGATTAGTTGCTGTCAGATTTCTAAAAATTATTATTTGCTTTTCTCACTTAATTTATCGACTTTTTCTATAATTCATTTAGTTTGTTTATATAAAAATGAATTTGACAATGGACGAATTAGTTAACATGGTATTTATTCTTGGTGAATGGCGATGAAATATTAAATCAGCCATGCAGTTATATCGGGAACGATATAATAATGACTCAGAGATCTACTGTAAGGAAACTGTTACAAAGATTTACTCCTTCTGGCAATGTAGCTTATCAAAAAGAAGTTTACAGAAACAAATATGTTCTCACAGATGAAGCTGAATTGAACATGTGTGCAGTTTATGAAAATCGTCATATAAGTTATCGTCAAATATCTAAGAATTTTGGAATAAGTAAGGCTTCCGTACAAAGAGTTTTAAAGATACATTGAGTCCATGGATATCATATAACAACAAATCACGCACGAGATTTTCAAAATAGAATTGAAATTTTAAATTTTATCACTAAACGAGTACTGCAAGGCGTGAATTTCGTTTCAAAAATTTTGGTTTCAGATGAAGCGTCATTTAAAAGTAATGGTAGTATGAATAAATTCAACACTCATTTATACCCTACAGAAAACCCGAAATGAATGCGAACCATTGATAACCTGCGTTTATAGACTCTAAATGTTTGAGGAGGAATTTTAGATAATTACGTAATTGGTCTCTATTTCTTTGAAGAATATCTAAATCGAAATAATTATCTAGATTTACTTCAAAATGAGTTACCAATACTATTAGAAAATATAAATTTAGATTTAAGAAAACAGATAATATTTCAATAAGATGGTGCGCCATCATATTCCGCAAGAAATGTAACTCAGTATTTAAATTTAACATTTGAGGAATGGATTGGGAGAAATGGCACAACAAAATGGCCTGCAAGATCGCGGGATCTTACGCCATTAGATGTTTTCTTCTGGGGATATATCAACAACAAAGTGTATGAAGATGCTCCAACTACAATTGAAGACATGAAAAACAGAATTACATTTCTACATTTTCATCAATTACAACCCATGCTTTATGCAGTTAGAACACATTTCACTCACAGAATGCTAAAATGTATTGATTTTGAAGGGTAGACATTCGAACATCTATTATAAATTTATAATGGGGTAGGTGGCTCAGTGGTATCGAGTCGGCCTGTGGATTTGAGAACCCTGGTTCGATTCCCACAGCCGTTTAACAATTTTCAACAATTTAAATCTTCCCTTGTGGCTTCCTCCCCACTAACGTCTTTGGGAGCCATGATTTGACGGCTGGTAATCGAATTTCACGTGAAGAAATATATCACTTACCCAAATCAGCTACGGCAGAGTGCCACGCCCAGTAATGGGTAAAAGGCGTGTTAATATATTTATTATTAAATTTATCTATTTTTCTTAATTTCAAGGCATCCTTTCTGTGTGATTTATTAATAAAAACATGAATAATTTCTGTACTGGTCATTTTAGGATTATAATGAATAAGATCTATTTTAAAGAGAAACAAATATATAGGTGTTCCATTATAGCTATTTATGTAATAAGTTGCGAAAGAAATGTGTTTTAAGCACGCGACGTGAAAATTATCCTACGAGGCGTAGCCGAGTTGTATAACACGTCTAGTGCTTAAAACACGATTTCGCAACGTATTCCAGACTACTAGCGATTTAAAATAGATTATTTATATTTATTCTCAAATGTCAACATTTGGAATTTTTCAAAATTTTAAAGTAGGCAGGCATCAGTTTCATCTTTTTGTTGCTATGCGATGCAATATGTTGGTTAATAAACATTGATGTCAACGTGCTCGGTGTATAATTTTTCTTGAGAATTTTTGGTAAAAAATTTACTTAAAATGAGTGACCCAGAGATTGATTCTGATATTGAAAATGGTGCAGAGGCTGCACTGGCTACACTGGTTCCAGGAAAATCAAAAAAATTGTATGAAGAAACTTACAAAAAATTTGACAGTTGGTGTACTTTTACTTTTACGCATTAAACTGTCACTTTTAAGCACTAGTGCTTAAAAGTACTTCATTTAACAACGGAAATGACAATCGAAAAGTTGTTATTATAATACGCTAGTATAAAAAATAATATAAAGCTGCATAGCATTGGACGAAAATGGAGCAGTCTGTAGAAAAACTTATGCTTAATGTAAAATGCATCCTATATATATATATTCATATATTCGCAAGAAAACGAGATTGAATGAACAGGCGGCAAAAATGTAGCTAGCACATCTGTTGAAGATTAGTGAAAAGGGATTGTTAATCCTCGATTCAAACAGATTTCTCGTAGCGCGTGGTAAAAGTGTACAGCAATGGCGGCTACTAATTTAAAGCGGCGCCAAATAAGCAACGTCAAACGAAATTTTGAATTGAGTTTGTAGCTTATATTCTTATACCTGCACTTTTAAATCTGTACGTTTATGCCATTGTATAATTCTTGAGAGATCATCAGATATGTATTTACTATTTGAATATTTGCAGAGGAACTATTAAATATTCTAAATTTACAATGTATTTCCTTACGAAAATTATTTAAAATTTGGGTCTGTAATTAAAATATGCATTTACAATAACAATAATATTTAGATGAAATACGTTCTAACAATATTATTATGTGGTGGTATTTTGGTGTTATATTTATGCGCGTGAAATGCGGTCTCCAATCATCAAATAACGGCTTCCAAAGATATTGGTTGAGGGGGAACCACAGGGGTAGGTGGCTCAGTGGTATCGAGTCGGCCTGTGGATCTTGAGAACCTTGGTTCGATCCCCACAGCCGACAAACAATTTTCACCAATTTAAAAAATCTACCCCTGTGGCTTTCCCTCCACTAATATCTTTGCGGGCCGTGATTTGACGGCTGGTAACCGCACTTCACGCGAAAAAATAAATCACTTACCGAGGTCGGCGTAGGCAGTGTGCCACACCCAGTAATGGGTAAAAGGCGTGATGATATATTTATTTTATTTTTATTTGGGAACCACAGGGGTAGTTTAATGTTGTAGAGCATAAAATTCTGCATCTAAATCAATAAACAGAATTACATTTACATGCGTTGTAACGACAGAAATTAAATAAAAAAATATTAAAAATTACGTTGAAAATATTAAATAGCCATGGAAGTGAAACAAAAATAGATAGATACTTGACGTTTGACAGATCTCCTGATTTAACACCTAGCGATTTTTTTATAAGGGTCATCTTAAATGTAAAATTTATAAGCAACGCCACCCAAATATTAATTCTTTGAGGGAAGCTATCGTGGATAAGTGCGCCTTAATCACAAATAGGCAGCTCGCTAATGTACGACATTCCTTCTACAATAGACTTGGTTATTGCTTGGCTGAAAATGGAGGTTTATTTGAATATTTATTGTAATAATAAATTGTAGTGATTATTTTATTGAGAGAATTATTGTTTGATATTTGAATTAAAATAGATAGGTTATAATTTGTACATGACCAACCCTATAAGAAATAAACGTATCATTGAAATGTACAATTGCTTATTTATTATTAAATAATCATAGGTATGGAGTTTTTTGTATGAATTTTATTGAATGATTAATTTTTCGGGGGCAAAATATCAAATAGACAGAAAAACGTCAAACATTTATCTATTTTTGTTTCACTTCCATGGCTATTTGATATTTTCAACGTAATTTTTAATATTTTTTTATTTAATTTCTGTCGTTACAACGCATGTAAATGTAATTCTGTTTATTGATTTAGATGCAGAATTTTATGCTCTACAACATATATTTGAAGCATTTTTGGCTAAAATAATTTGGGGAGCAATGCGCACGAAAAAACTGTTTTTTCATGTTAATCGCCTATGTACACAGGCATGATGTTCCACCCGGTATATATGTGTCAATCACTGTGAAAAATATTAATTAAGTCCTTTTGAAATCACTGAGGTACCTAATAAATAATGTAATAAATTTGTAAAAATTCAATATGCTCTAAAATTTATTGAGCCTGCCCTTCATGTACAATCTGGCTACGACCCTGCTAAAAATGAACAAATCTAAGAAAGCGAAAATACGTAAATGATATCTAACATAAATTAAATAAATATATCATAACGCTTTTTACTCATTATTGGGTGTGGCACTCTGCCTAAGCAGATTTCGGTAAGTGATATATTTATTCGCGTGAAGTACGGTTACCAGCCGGCAAATCACGGCCCCCAAAGATATTAGTGGTGAGGGAGCCAGAGGGGTAGATTTAAATTGGTGAAAATTGTTTGTCGGCTGTGGGGATCGAACCAGGGTTCTTAAAATCCTACTCGATACCACTGAGCCACCTACCCCATAAATAACATAAATTTACTGTATAAATTATTATTTTTCTGCTTATAACCAATTTGAAAGTAATATATGTAGCTTCAATTCAAATAATAGTTCATAGAAACAAAATTATTCAACTTATTGATGACTATCAACATAACTAATTATCATTTGTTTAATTTTACATATTTTGTAGAGATTTAGTTGATGTTAAAATTTCAGCGCTTCACTTTACATCGTTGCGCAGTAAGCACAAATAAAAATTTGTAAAATAAATATATCATCACGCCCTTTACTCATTATTGGATATATTTATATAAAGTGCGATGCCATTTGGAAAAGATTGAAGAGCTGAGATGATTTAATGAGGCTCAACATCTGGAATATTGTCATTACCACCAAGAAAATCCGAAAAATGTAAGTCAAGGGAAGCAAGAGAGCGTTTTAAATTTTTTATAAACTTCAGTGGTAGGCAAAGCAACACTATCATCTGATAATAATAATCTAATAGCCCCAGTGACAGGTCCTTTTTTGAGTTTACTCTTCTCACTCTTCTTCTTTGTTGACAATAAAAAAGTGTCAATTCGAAACGAAAGTAAAGCACATCAAGAATCAAAATCATTTTTCGTAATACACTGCCTAATTCTTTTGTAGAAAATGCATCTGTAAAGAGAGTACGCGCAGGTTTAAGGACGCGTTTCGATATTTTTGATAATCTACGACGATTTTTAAGGGATCATGAAATAACAAATTTTCTATATTCTCGGCATTTTGTACTTAGGCGTGGAGAATCTGGGTTTTCCTTGATGAATTGTAATGCTTCGCTCACCATTATATAATTTTATGCAATTTAGACATAATAAAAGTTGATATGTAGATTAGCTCATATGTGTTAATTAATATTTTTAAATAATTGCTCAAAGATTTCGCGAACCAAATAAAATATTGTATAACTTGAAATACCAGATATCGTAAAGATATATTAACAAATTAACTGATCCTTTTTAAAAATAATATATAATTCTTCTGGAATACGATAATGTTTTGATACTGACATCAGTTTTTTTTTTTAATTATCTCCAACAAAATACATTTTTATATTAGAATTATATAAAAATATATCATCACGCCTTTTACCCAGTACTTGGAGTGGCACTCTGCCTAAGCAGATCTCGGTTAGTGATAATTTTTTTCGCGTAAAGTGCGGGTACCAGTTGTCAAATCACAGCCCTCAAAGATATTAGGAAATTAGGGGAGCCACAGGTGTAGATTTAAATTGCTGAAATTTGTTTGTCAGCTGTGGGGTTCGAACCAGGGTTCTCAAGATCCACAGGCCGACTCGATTACCACTGAGACACCTACCCCATAATATTATATTATATTAGATTATAATAGTTAAGGATACGATGAAAGAAATAAAAGACAATTTAATATATTTAAAAATAAAAATTTTTACTAAAATTTGTATCTTTTTGTAATAATTACTGCTTGAAAATAGTTACAAATATTTCTATATATATATTGACTCCAGTTCTTTCCTAAGTGTGTCGATTGCAGTTGATCTCATCATTTTATTGCAATAATTGGGAGAATTCACTGAAAATAAAACAATACAAATATTTATAATGTGTAATGTTATCTACAAAGTTTGTTTATCTGAAAGAGAAATGGTTGTAATTTATACAGATTAATTAATGTTTTTGTTACTTCTGGCATCCATTTCTTTGGTGACAATGGGTGGTACCATAAGCTTTTTTTTGGGTGTTTAAAGACACCGGTTTTAACATATTAGAGATAACTAAAACACCCAAATACACTGCTCTTAAAACAGGCAAAAACAGAGCTTGTGGTACCAGCCATTATAATTAATATTTGCACACAATTTCTTGACCGATGATACAAATCACTAAACGTCAAATAAAATTGGAAAACAGATAAGATGGTGGTTACGTTGATAAACATAGAGTACGCGCTAATTGTGCAGGTCTAACAATGAAACTTGAATCGAAATTGGATCCGGATCTAGTTTTTAAAGATGTTTCTAGTACGAAACTTGCATTGAATTTTTCTTTAATTATATTATACATATAAATCTAGTATGAAACTTATCAATGTTTCTAGCAAAAAAAAATTTAAAATAAAACAGGCTTTGGATTCCAATTCAAATTAAATTAAATGGAGACGAACAATTTTTGAATAACAATAAAATATTACCGTTTCAATGCAAGAAAACACACTGAAATGAATTAATATTAATAAAAAATTGTAATAACATATTTTATTTAATTTTTATTTATTGTTAAAATTAAATTAAACTATTAAATCCAAGAATCGATATAATGAATTTGTCTAACGAACGATTTAATTCCTTTGTTCTTTATATCGTGTAAAGTCAGCATTTCCTTTGTTTATGATAAGTTATAAAAGAGCGAGTAACTAGATTAGAGCAGATTTCGTTAGCAGAGTAGTTAGTAAACTGCATCAGATGTTGTAACCATATTATGTTATACTTGCTATTTGGTCAGAAATAAATCTTTTAAAAAACAAATTACTCGATTTGTATTATTTAATTTATCCAACGGCTATTTTCTTTTATAATATGTTCTTTATAATTAAAATAACGTTAATATAACGTAATATTACATAACGATGCTAGCATTATGAGATTAAATATTTGTTTGTTGAATTGTCTCAGTTATATTTATATTCATTTTATTTTTGCGTGAAATTTAAAAGTGGCGCTTTTCTTGGTGACATTAGTTCTGAAATTGGCGCTATTTGGCGATTTTTGCCAAAGATGGTGGCGGTGTATACGGAACTGGCAACCCTGAATCGCACAGCGCACAGATTATATTGCACTCCGCACTCGACCACACACAGCATCACTGTGCTTGGTAGCAAGAAGTGTCGACGTGAAGTGTTTTTGGTGTCATAGTGTTTTAACTGTTGTGTGTTATTCTGTGGCTAGCTGCTTGATAAATATATCTATCTGTAAGTATTAGCAAATGTACATATTTTTTATTGAAATAATCCAAGATGGATGCAATATTTATCTATTATCTTTTACGGCTCCGGGGTATTTTAATTAACAAGTAAATTCAATTACTTACAAGACAAGAAACAACTAACAAAATAATGCAAAATTGCTTGCAAATAGTACAATTCAAAATTAACATTTAAAATAATTTCTCTATAAATGTACAAGACAGTTTGTTATATATGTTGAAAATATTGACAATCTATTTCTGTTATTCTATCATTCCATGATTATAGTTAATTACAATTCTGAGGTGACGGGATTATTCCCTACTATTATTAGTTTGCCCTGGTATTTTTGTTTATTTTCATATATTTTTCCATGTGACCGAATGTATGCTGCACGAGAGTCATTATTGAGATTTCGAGTACGATTTCGGTTAAATTAGATTAGTATTTGTGTTTTTTTTAAATGCATAGAGTTATAATAGTACATTAATTATCAATTTTTATATTGATAATAGCATCAACATTATGAAAAGAATGTTTTATTCATAATTATGAAAATATTTTATAAAATAAATAAATAATATATCATTATGCCTTTGACCCATTACTGAGTATGGCACTCTGCCGTAACGAATCTCGGTACTTGGATTTGCGCGTGTAGTGTGGTTGCTAGTCGTAAAATCACGGCCTCATATGACCGCATACGGTGCCAAGTTAAAAGGTGATCTTTGAAAACTGTTTATTATAATAGCTCGCTAGATAGGAGTGAAAAAGTGTACGATTTATGTGTTTATAAATCATTTCTACTACGAAAATTGGATGAAATATAATAACCAATTTCGTTTTCAATTATTTCAAGTTTTAGTAAAGGAATTCAGTGTAACCATTCACATCCAATTTCAATTTGCAAAATTCCAAACTTGAAATGTTATCTTCCATCTTTGATTAATATAATTTTTCGTATATAATATCACAAGGGACTCAAGTTTTATCAGTAAACTTTTCTTGAAAACATTGTTTACCTAGCAACATCGTGAGAGTCATCTGTTCGAATAAATCACGAGAGCGTAGCTCGAGGGATTTATTCTGAGCAGATGACTCGAAGGATGTTGCTTAAAGGTAAACAATGTTTGAAAGAAAAGTTTACTGATAAAATAAGAGTCGCGAGTGGTATTTGTGAAGAATATTTCTCGAATGATATCTCTATATTTTTGTATTAAATTAAAAATTTATTTTAAATGTGATTATTTTAATTAGGTAAATATTCTCCAGATACTACCTTGACACTTTTTTGTATTTTCTGATTTCTTATTTTCTATTTCGGTACAAATTGCCGCCAAACACGCATCTCCAAAACGATTCACTTCTGACATTTTAGAAAACTGATTGTTTATTTTGAAAATGTGGTGTTTGTGTCTCCTAGGCAACGGCGATTTGTCGGTGACAAATGGTCTTGGGCATTTACCGCGCGACAAACCCCCGTTGCCAAGGCATTTGTTACTGTAATTGTTTATGAAACTATGTAAAATTTGTCAGTATAATTGACATAAGTGAAATAATCACATAAAATTCCAGCCATTGGTTTTCCGTGGATATTTTTTTTACACATCTTGAGTATAATTCTCTGACTCTGCCAAAAAAATCCACTATAATTTGCTTTGTTCTCCAGAATTTCAAGCTTACAGATTCTCTCACTTTACCTGGCAGGAGTAACTGAATCAGGCGATTTTCTAGTTTTTCCTTTAAATTGAAGAGTTCCAAAGCGGATTCAGTGGCACACCTTTATCGCCGTCAATATTCAAAATTATAAACAAACCACATCAAAATTTCTCCAATAAAGAACTGTTTCAAAATGGTCGGGCAATTTTCCAAAGAAAAAACATATTACTGGTTTTTACGCTCATAAAATCCTCTCAACTGCCTTGCATTAATCTTGTTTTTGAAAAAGACAACATTTTTTTATACTCAACATCAACTACTTCACAAAAATATTTTAATAATAACTTTTACGTCTATTGATACGTAGTCAGTGGCATTCTGAAGGCAGTTATTGAAAATATGTGCCACGCTACCAATCCCAATTATAAGTTTACAACATGCACTAGTTGGCTTAGTAAATACATTATTTTTGTCCCTTCTTTGACTTCCACTAAAATTCGTATTGGTATTATTCGCTGATAATCCGATACACTTTTTTACTAGATTAATCTTTGTCAAAGCGTTGAAGGCAGTAATTCAGTTGCTCACATGTTTCACCCGATAGATCTTGTAGTTGAAGTAATTTAACTTTTATGCCTGTTTCGCCATCAAAACATCGTACGAGTAATGGGACAATCTTTATATCGTTATGGTTTGAAGAGTCAATAATAATGCCAACAAAAAGATATTTTTGTAAAGCATTTTCAAGCCTTGATTTCCCTTCTCTACCAAAAATTTTCATGAATGGATATTCTTTTTGAAAATTCGAATTAAAATTACACATGGAAGTGCGCGCTACTGCGCTATCACAATTGCTCTGTAAACAAACGAATGTGCAGTGGCGTGAAAAATTTGGTATTTTATTAACACATTTTTAATATCTTCACGTATGGGCATTGATCTGTATCAACCTCATTTAATATTATTTCTATCAAATCACTTTTTTTTCAACTTGTTTAATTCACTTATGACAGAAGCATTATCAACACTAGTCGCCATGTTAGAATATATACAAATTAGAATCCATTTTAGAAACACAAATCTAAAGCCCAATACATAATACAGTTGTAATGCGCCTTGTATTGAAGTGCAGAATTAGTTCCTAAAGAAAGTAAACGGACCATTTACATTCAGAAATAGGTGATAAATATATATATATATATATATATATATATATATATATATATATATATATATATATATATATATATATATATATATATATATATATATATATATATATATATATATATATATATATATATATATATATATATATATATATAGTAATAATAATAATAATACTTTATTTATTCAGGATATCAAAATACATGATATAGAACAAGTCAAGATACATAATTCATAAAATATATTAACAAGAATAATAAAATATTCGTTTACATGATAGTAACATTTAAGAATTAACTTCTGTTTTAATTTATTTTTAAATTTTACCATATTTTTTATATTTTTTAAGTCATCGGTAAGGTAGTTATATAACTTAGGTCCTATGTTGTATAATTTTTTTTCAAAGAATACTGTTTTATGTTGTGGTATTAATAATTTATTTTTATTTCTGGTATCGTAAGTATGAATTTCATTTAATTGGGTAAATTCAGTAATATTTGTTTTAACATATACTAAAATTTCATAAATATATAAACTTGGCAATGTTAGTAGATTATTACAAATAAATGTATTTTTACAGGATTCACTATAACTTAATTTAAACATAGTTTATGATACGTTTTACAATTACAAATAGTTTTAAAATAGAAGGGGATGAACCCCAAAGTATTATACCGTACGACCATAATGATATAAATTTTGCAAAATAGTACGACTTCAGATTTGTAAGATTACAAGAATCTTGTAAACGTTTCATAGCAAAACATATTGAAGCAGCATTTTTGCACAAAGAATCAATGTGATTATCACAGTTTAGGTTTTGATTTAATATTAGACCTAATACTTTATATTTCTTAGTTATTTTAAGAGCATTTGAATTCTAACTTATTTCGAATGACTGATTGTGATAACGTCTTTTGGAAAATTGTACCGCTACAGATTTTTCCGTATTCAATATTAAATTGTTATTATTAAAATATAATTTAAGCTCAGATAAACTATTATTAATAGTTTGTTGCATGCTTGCAGTATCTTTATCATAACAAAACAATGAAATATCATCTGCATAAGCTATGAAACCAATACCTCGCAGTGCAGATTTCATATCGTTGATATACAATAGAAATAGTGTTGGTCCTAATATAGACCTTTGAGGAATTCCTGTTTTAATATTTAATTTATTTGATTTAATATTACTGATCTCAACTAACTGCTGCCTATATTCTAACTATGATTTTATTCATTTGTAACAAAACATATAATTTTTCAAGAAGTTTTTTATGATCTACGCAGTCGAAAGCTTTTGACAAATCCAGACATAAACCTGCTGTATAATATCCTTTATCTAATTTAGTGTATATTTCATTTAAGTAATTTATGATTGCACTTACGGTAGAACGTTTTTTCGTGAATCCGTGCTGCTCTTTAATTAATATATTATACTTTGTTAAATATTCAATTAACTGTGACAGCATTGCTTTCTCGAAGATTTTATGAAAAATGGAGACCAATGATATTGGCCTGTAATTTGACATTTCATGTCGATTTCCTTTTTTAAATAAAGGTTTAACCTTTGTGATTTTCAGAATTGTAGAAATGCAACCTTGGTCAAAGAATTCGTTGATAATATGAGTGAGAGATTTGAAGATGAAATTGCAACAGTGTTTCAATAGAATACTAGGTATTTCATCCGTGCCGGTGGGATGCGAGTTACTCAAATTTAATATTATATTTAAAACTTCTACCTCAAAAAGTAAATTTAAGAAAATGGAATTTTTTTTACTAGTTTTATTGAATTCTGTGCATGTGTTATTAGTCGAAATTAGATTTTGATTTACACTCCCAGTTTGATCGATAGATTTATAGGCTACATTTACAAAGAAATCATTAAAACAATTTGCAATTTCTTTTGTATTTTTAATAACTTTATTTTGAAATTCAATATTAGTTATAACCTGTTGTTTACTGTCTAATGACAGTAACACAATTGTTAATGATTTCCCAAATACATTTTGATTTATGTCTAAAATTTTGTAATAAACCTTCATTATATTTACGTTTTGCTAGTCTAAGAACCTTAGTGTAAGTCGTTTTATATTTTTTATAAAAAGCTTCACTAACTATAACATTGGTTTAAAGTGTGAATAACTTTTTTGCCGAGTTTTTTATGCCATTAG
This sequence comes from Pterostichus niger, assembly GCA_947425015.1. Taxonomy (NCBI): domain Eukaryota; kingdom Metazoa; phylum Arthropoda; class Insecta; order Coleoptera; family Carabidae; genus Pterostichus; species Pterostichus niger. The sequence continues at coordinate 14,488,034 of OX380352.1, read as the reverse complement.
TAAGCCATTGCACTGGTTTGGTATTATCGTTAGGTTTACATTTAACTTTTGAGAACACCAATTGAAAATGATAATTAAAAATGTCTATGAATGTCTCAAATTTTTCATTTACAGATTAAAATTTATAAATATCATTCCATGTTTCCTTAGAGAGATAATAATTAAAGATACAGATATTTTTTTCATTAAAAAGCCTAAATTCGTAGTTCATTGTTTGTTTTAATGATACTTTTTCCTGCTTCATGATAAGAACTTGAGCAGAATGATCAGAAAGTCCATTGTGATCGACATATGATGATTGCATGCTGGTGTTGATATTGGTGAAAATATTTTCTATACACCTTCTAGAAATCGCTGTAACTCTCGTTGATTCACCTATTGTTTGAAATAAGCTGAATGATAAGAATAAGTCAATTAAATCACTACGGCTTTTTTAATTTATCACATTTAGTTTAGAATCATCAAGAAAATTTACATTAAAGTCTCCACAAAAGCTAATAGAGTATTTGTTGTATGAATGATGAATGAAGTTTAAGCACTCTTCTAATTTATTAAGATAAATATTGAGATCGCCAGCAGGAGATCTATATGTATCTATCACTATCAGTTTTAGTATATTAATAGATATGCCAGCACATTCAAAATGAATATCTGTACTCAGATCTGAAATTATATTTATAGGTTCTGCAACTATTTTATCTTTACATAAAGGATATTTTGAAGTCACCTTTTGACATTTAGCGGTTGTGCATCCTTTTGTTATCAAATGATTTTTAACCTGTTCCTCGTTAGCGGTAGGATCTAATCTATAAACATGAAAATCTTTTAATTTCATAACACCTTTTATTGTGCCAGTTTCATTATTATTTCCACGAATCGTTTCAATTTTTCTTGCCTTTCTTCTCTGTTTTTGCCACACATTGTTATCTAATTCGGTTTTTGAGATGTTTACTTTTTCATCATCCATTTTGACTTTATTATCGAATTCTCAGCTTGATTTTCAAGATTAGATTCAGAGATCTCTGCAAGACATGTTTCAGTTGGTTTGCGCGACTTGTTATTTCGGATTTGTTTACTTTTTTATTTTTTATACATAGATATTTGATCGTTTATGTGCTTGTTGTAAAATTTACACTGATCATTTTCACTGATATTGACACAACTAGTATCACTTTTTGTTAAACCGTTATTTGGGTCCGATTTACAGGCAAATGATTTATTAACACATTTTTAAGATCTTCACTTAGGGGACATTGATCTGTATCAACCCCATTTAATATTATTTCTATTAAATCACTTTTTTTCAACTTGTTTAAATCACTTATGACAGAAGCATTATCAACACTAGTCGCCATGTTAGAATACACATATATACAAATTAGAGTCCATTTGAGAAACACAAATCTAAATACAGTTGTAATGCGCCTTGTATTGAAGTGCAGAATTAGTTCCTAAAGAAAGTAAACGGAACCATTTACATTCAGAAATAGGTGATATATATATACCGGGTGTCTGTTTTAAAAGTGTACATAGGAGATTAACATGGGAAATCAGTTTTTTGTATGCTGTTGCTCGGTGTTCTACCGGATAACAAAGATTGAAGTGTGAATCGAAAGATATCATTTTTCTGAATCAAACGATGTAAGATACATTTCAATTTTCTTGTAATTTGGTCCCGTAAATTAACTTTTAAGTTTTGTAAATTCACAGATTTATTAAATTTTTAACGAAAATAAATATCGTTACCTATGACTGTTATGTTTTAATTTCTTGCGAGCGAATTATTTGACGTTTCTGACATTTTGACTTGACAATTTATAAAATATAGTTATTTACATAAATAAATATCGTTAGTTATTAATGACTGTGCATACAAATTTTATTAAATAAATAAAAGTTTAAAAAAATAGTTTTGTTTAAATAATATTAATTTATTAAGAGTTAAGTTTTTAAAATATTACACAATAAAATTTAGGTACTCAAACAAACAACAAATGTGGTTTTTTTTAATTAGAAAATCATTAACACATAATTATAATAAATATTCAAAAACACGACCATTTTCAATAAGACAATAACCTAATCTAGTATAAAAAGCTGTTCGCACATTAAATAGTTGAGTTATACGACGACATCCATTAATCATGGCATCTCTTAAGGAATTCATATCTTCGTGCCTTTTTTTATAAATTTGATTTATTATGTGACGCCATTTAAAATAGTCACATGGAGCAAGATCTGGAGATATAGCAGGCCAGTTATTAGCAAAATACTAAAAACGATGCTATGATGTACTCCCAATTCATTTGCAATAAATCTAGTGCTACACAAATAATCTACATTTATCATTCCTAGAACCCTTTCGTCCAATAACGCATTTTCTTCAGCTCTTGCCAAATTGCGATTTCCGCACTCACGTGTACTTTTCGTGGATACAACTGCCGTCTTTTTAAATATTGCCACTAATTTAGCAATTATGGTTACACTTGGAATCGGTCGATCCATAAACTTAATAGAAAATTGACCTCGCACTCTTAAGTAACTATTTCCTCCATAATACATTTTTATTATAAAAATACGCTCGTTATTAGTATAAATAACCATATTTTATAAATTGTCAAGTCAAAATATCAAAAACGTCAAATAAATCGCTTGCAAGAAATCAAAACAAAACAGTCGTAGATAACGATATTTGTTTTTGTTAAAAATTTAATAAATCGGTGAATTTACAAAACTTAAAAGTTAATTTACGGGACCAAATTACTAGTAATTTGTAATGTATTTTACATCGTTTGATTCAGAAAAATGATAGCTTTCGGTTGACACTTCAATCTTTGTCGTCTGGTATACACTTTTAAAACAGACACCCGGTATATTGGCATTCAAAGCATAAATTTTTTCATCATAAACATGAAGACCTTACAGTGCATTGTTATTACGGAACATTACATTAATTACACAATGTCTGAATCTGCTTGTTGTCCTGTAACTAATGCGGTGTATAAATTTTCCTACTACTAAAACATTTAAAAAATTTGAATATTACACTAAATCGCCATCTACTGAGTAATAGTTTAAATATGTAACCACTATATTTTGGTTCGGATCTTTGCTAAATCCGAAATTTTAGGTATTTTCATTTTATGGTGTTTCACGATTATGCATCTGCATAAAGTTATGTGCTCGCAAAGTAGCGTTTATATAAATAATGATGATATAAAAATATTAACATTAGTCCGTCAGTTTTTTGATAAAGTTTATAATAAACAAGATACAGTCATTTTTGTGTTTGAACATTATCAAACTTCACAGACTACAGAGCATTTCAATATACAATTTGTATATGAAATTAAAGATTATGAAAATATAAAACTTTTTATCAGTCAAATTTGTTTAAAAATGTCGCGTTCAAGAGAAAACTCTATATTTATTTTCGATTTTTACATCATATTTTTAGGTTTTCAATCCAAAATGTACAAAACTATGCAACCAAACTAACATCTTGTGCTCTCGCAGCTACAATGGTTTGGAAGCAAATATATATTTATAGCGGGGTAACAATAAACTTTTACCACTACGGTCACAGAATATTTTTTGTCAAAAATAGTATGAAGACTGACTATATTCCTAGCGAATGTGATCTGTACAAGAAAAATAAAATCGAGGATCAACTAATTTGTGCAACAAAAATTTTGATAAAAATGTATTAGTTTTGGAACCATTATTTCTTCCCAAAATACAGAATTATGTTGTATTTTTTCAATGTATATGTCAATATTAGTGTAAATTACAAACTAACACATATCTCTATTTGAAATATTTAATTGGCTCTGTATCTGGTACAGAAAAAATATCGTTTTTCTACGGTTGCTATGAAAAGTTGACAATTACGCTCTCATTTGTCATCGTAAAGTTGACGTTTTTTAAGAAACAATCGAAAAATATCTTTGTCGCTCGTCTCCAATGACAACGCGCGAAAAAGATATTAAATGCACGCTTATTTCAATAGTTACCAGAATCACTTTACGCTCTTATTACACAAATAACTTTTTTTCAAACTTATCATGCCATTTCTAATTTCTACAAATTTTATAATTTTTCCTCTACTGCTTCAATCACTGCCATGTCTCGTGCGCTGTAGGGACAATTGATTTCACAGATTTTATCACAGCCGATTCGTCTTTCAGGATCAAAAAGCTGTTTTTTTAAGCTTGCCTTCCAGGATATCGATAGCCTTACTTTCGTTTCTAATACCATATTTGGTTGCTTTAAACCGACAAATTATACAACATGTTTTTAACTATATTCGCTGTGAATATTGCTTTCTGCTTTTTGCAAATCTGTCTGAAGTGCGAGGCGGTAACATGTTTTCGCCTTTCTTCCTTCCAAAGCTGTTTAGTAAACTGGCCAATAGGGTGTTGGAAAATATAACTTCGTTCAGCATTTTTAATAATATTAAAAATTTTCTTTTTTCTCTTCACCATATTCTTCGTTGCTCATATCAGGTTTTTTTTAGATATCCGCGGTTTCGCCTTGCACTTAATTTATTTCTATTTTTCCTTATACTTCAGTGGATATTTGCCAACTTTACGTCCCATACCTAATTGATTTTTTTCATAAAAATCTTCTTTCGAATTCATGGAAACAACAGCCATATCACAACTAATTTATTGACAAGCAATATTATCTCTGAAATTTCAGTGTGAATTTTACTTTCTATGCCACAAATATTACACTTGAATTTAAAAATACTTTTAATAATTATTTATGTCGAAAAAAAGAACACTCGAAATCAAGATTTTAGATCATTGAAAGAGTATTGTATATACACAATGTCTGAATCTGCTTGGTGCTTGTTGTTCTGTAAATAATGCGGTGTATAAATTTTCCTACTAATAAACAATTTTAAAAAATTTGAATATTACACAAAATTGCCATCTATTGGGTAATAGTTTGAATATGTAACCACTATATTTTGGTTCGGATCTTTGCTAAATTTGCCATTTTAGGTATTTTCATTTTATGGTGTTCCATCATTATGCAACTGCATAAAGATATGTACTCGCTAAGCAGTGTTTGAATATTAGAGAGTTGAATAGCTACCCGAAGTAATTTATACATTAAAATTTGTATTGATTCCCAGGAAATAAATATATTGGACATACAGCTGTGTAGATACTGTTGCCTAAGTACACATTAAATAATCTACCCTTAAATGCAAATATATTTTGTTCAAGTCACTTTAATCGTAAATTCCTATCAACTAATGCATACGATGGTGTCTTAAATAATATCTCTTTCAGTGTAGGTATTTTAAATATTATTTTTGACATAAGAACAAAAATTGCAGTTTTTCAGACAAGTACAATCAATAAACTTAAAAATATCTATTTTCTAATTTTTATTTAAGTAACAGAACTTTATACCCAAATAATTATTTATTATTTATCAAAGAGTTCTGAAAGTTTTTTCCAATCTTTAAATAATTTTTATTTTATATACAGCCTGATTGAGAAATAGTGACAAATGCTTGTTTTTCTTATTATTAATTAACCCAATGTTCAATACAAAATTGGGGATGAATCGAAATGCCTCATTAGTGTGAAAATGTCCTGAATTGTATAACCGATTTCACTGAAAGCGCTATCATGATTAGTAATGAGAGATTGCCGAGCATTAATTTTTATGGAATATTCCTTTGTATTTTTTTATTTTTAATCTACGTACAGGGTGTTAAATTAGCAAACAAATTCTATTATTTTTTTAAATTATATCGAACTAACTGCTACAATCATATGTCGATATATGTCCTTTGTAAATAGCCTTCAAGGGTGGGTCCCGAACCCACGAACTTAGAGTCAGACCCCCAACCCGCGTGACCATCACGCTATTTTATAACACTATTTACTGAGCGAAAGAATAAATTTTTAGATCAGTGATTCTCAAAATACAGGGTGCAATTTTTCCATTTTAAATAAGAACTTTATTTTTTATTTATTCATTCAGTATTTTTTCTGAATACAACGATATAACATTTGTATACTCTTGCATGACAAAAAAAATAATAAAATTTTATTATCAAATTTTAATTTTAATTTTTTTAATTTTGATATTTATATTACGTATTTCGTATACTTTTTTCTACTATTCTTGTAGTTCTGAAGATGGTTATAAATTAACCAAAACGTCAATTTTCGACAATCTTTCCCTTATTTTCTCTTATTTTATTCAGATTTAAATTAAAATTTGATAATTTCATTAGTATTTTTCTCACTTTTTTGTCATTCAGGGGTAAACAAATGTAATATCGTTGAATTAAAAAAATACTGAATCGATAATTGTTCATTTAAAATAAGAAAGTTGCACTGTACTTTGAGAACCACTGGTGTATAAAAAAATTAAAACAGTGTTATAAAATAGAAGTTCTCGAGATAGCAGTGGTGCACCACTTAAAAGAATATTCTCTACAAATAAATGCCCAGGAATCTTTCATCACTAATCATGATAGATTTCAGTGAAATTGGTTACACAATGCAGGATATTTTCACACTAAAATGAGGCATTTCAGTTCATACGTAATTTTGTAATGAACATTGGGTCTAATAATAACAATAAACAACAAGCATTTGTCCATATTTTCTATCAGCCTGTATATAAAATAAAAATTATTTAAAGATTAGAAAAAACTTTCAGAACTCTTTGATAAATAATAAAGAATTATTTGGGTAAAAAGGTCTGATCACTTCAATAAAAATTAACGTCGTTTCAAGAGCAGTGTGTTGTGTTCATATCAGATTATAATAAAGACTATTTATATTTATTTCTTTGTTTATTATATCGATAATTTTTATTTAAATAAACAGAACTTGTTAACCAAATAATTCTTCATTATTTAAAATAATTTTCTTTTTTCCTTAATCATATTGCAAATGTATGCATATAATAAGACTTCCATATCTATTTTTAAGGACTGGATACTTTTTGCACGCATTTTGACACAAAATTCTGGAAGGAACTCTAAATGTCTTAATATAATCTCCAAAAATGGATAACACGACACGTTTTTTCACCATGTGACCAGCATCGTTTTTTTGAAAATATCCTCCGTCTACCTAAAACAAAAAGTTCTGTTGCTATAAAATGTTATTAAATTACCAATCATTATTCTTCGAGTCTCAATTATGAAGATTTACCATTGGGATCTCGAAAATTATAAGAGCTACAACTTCAATTTAAAAAAAAGCTCGCTAGATGACTAGATAATGACGGACAATTAATATTGACCAATATTTTCATGGTCATATAATTTTTATACGACCGCTTAAATAAAACCAAACCACGAGACAAACATAAGTTTTATCTGTATCACTGGTTCGAGTTCAAATGAGTCAAACTCTGTCACTGATCCGTATTAATGAGAAACAAATCCTGTTTGTCAAGCAATAGGTATTGTTTATTGCATTGTTACAAACTGTTATATCTTGTGTTGGGCAATTTCTTTCGTGTTTTTTTTCATCCATACCGGGTGGAACATCATACCTGTGTACATAGGCGATTAACATTAGAAAACAGTTTTTCCGTGCGCATTGCTCCCCAAATTATTTTAGGCAAAAATGCTTCAAATAAATGTTGTAGAGCATAAAATTCTGCATTTAAATCAATAAACAGAATTACATTTACATGTATTGTAACGACAGAAATTAAATAAAAAAATATTAAAAATTACGTTGAAAATATCAAATAGCCATGGAATTGAAACAAAAATAGATAAATGCTTGACGTTTGACAGATGAATGATTAATTTGACGGATAAAATATTAAAATGAATTTAATTTATTCTACCGAAAAAAAGAGTTTTTATAATAAAAACTTTTTAGTGGAAATTGTTTACGTAGAGTTACAGATTTATTCGCTGTGAAATCTCCAAATAGGCCAATTCCAAGCGTTACAACAATACGCGCGTATGTTAAAAAATTGGATTCCACGGCAAAGTGTTGCGGCGGCAAATAGTACAGGTAAATTTTAATTTTGAATATTTTTAAAGAGATTTACAAACAAATCATATCATTATTTATAGGAAATAAAAATAGTCGCACTAATTTAACAAAGAGTTTTGGAATTTATAAATTTTAATCCTGAATAAAGTTTTAGAATAATAGCGCAAGAATGTTAGATTACTCATTCTACAGTATTGCGAATTCTTAAAAAACATAAATACCACCCTTATAAGATGCAATGCCATCATGACATTTCGCCCATTGACGAAGAAAGTAGGCGAGTGTTTTGTGAAGATATGCAAGAACGAGCAAATCGGGATCGTAATTTTCTTGCATCTATTTGTTTTACCGATGAGTGTACCTTTACACTTAACAATGAACAAAACGTTCAAAATGATAGGCACTAGGCTCAAGACAATTCAAGATCAAATGTTACCATCAGAACGCAAGATCCTCAAAAAATAATATTTGGGCAGGCATTTTTAATAGCAATATTATTGGACTATTTGAGATCGTTGGCAACTTAAATTCTGAAACATACTTAGAACTCTTGATTAACGAGATTGGTCCTGCATTAGACGGCGTAGCGCGCGAAAATCAGGAGGTATCGTCCAACTCATTTCGGAGTAAATGTAAGAGCTTATTTAAACCAAGCATTTCCAAATCACTGGATTGGTCGCGGTGGAACTTTAAATTGGCCAGCCAGATCTCCTGATTTAACACCTTGCGACTTTTTTTTATGGGGTCATCTTAAATGTAAAATTTATAAGCAAAGCCACCCAACTATTAATTCTTTGAGAGAAGCTACCGTGGATGAGTGCGCCTTAATCACAAATAGGCAGCTCGCTAATGTAAGACATTCCTTCTACAATAGACTTGGTTATTGCTTGGCTGAAAATGGAGGTTTATTTGAATATTTATTGTAATAATAAATTGTAGTGATTATTTTATTGAGAGAATTATTGTTTCATATTTGAATTGTAATAGATAGGTTATAGTTTTTACATGACAAACCCTGTAAGAAATAAACGTTGGTAAAACTTGACTTGAGGGCCAAACCTGAAGTTGGCTGCAGAACAAGCTGCTTCTGGCTTGAATTCAGGAGTATCAACTTAAAAAAAAAAAACCCCTAACCATGCCAAACCTAGTACAGAACGCATTTTTATGATAAATATATTTTTAAACAGATGTACTCGAATTTTATTACAAACAAAATTTTGTTTCGTTAGTAAAAAAACACCCCTAACCATGCCAAACCTAGTACAGAACGCATTTTTATGATAAATATACTTCGCATTTCAAATTGCTCGGCTTTTGACGTTAAGTTGGTATTCCTGAATACAAGCCAGAAGCAGCTTGTTCCGCAGCCAACTTCAGGTTTGGCCCCCAAGTCAAGTTTAGCCTAAACGTTTTATTGAAATGTACAATTGTTTATTTATTGTTAAATCGTAATAATAGGTATGGACCTTTTTCTATGAATTTTATTGAATGATTAATTTGTCGGGGGTAAAATATCAAATAGACAGAAAAACGTCAAGCATTTATCTATTTTTGTTTCACTTCCATGGCTATTTGATATTTTCAACGTAATTTTTAATATTTTTTATTTAATTTCTGGCGTTACAACGCATGTAAATTTAATTCTATTTATTGATTTAGATGTAAAATTTTATGCTTTACAACATTTATTTGAAGCATTTTTGCCTAAAATAATTTGGGGAGCAATGCTCACGGAAAAACTGTTTTTTCATGTTAGTCGCCTATGTACACAGGTATGATGTTCCACCCGGTATGAATTTTTTTTTCAATATACTTTTTAAATGAATAAATAACATGGTTGAAATCAGAAAAGATATGCTATAGAATGGACCTGAATAATAAGTTTAGTCCCTTTAAAAAAAAATGTACTGTAACATCTGTACCTCGACCCGAATTAAAAAAAAAATCTGCTATAATGAGATGCTCTTCCCTCAATGTTCTACATCGTTGTACTATAGTATTTAGTGGTGTATTTAATAATAAAGAAAGAAATTGAGGTGACCCGTTTAGCTATCACACCTGTCTATTATTCAAACCTATTCGATAGCTCATTTTATTCTGAAATCTGCCATGAAATCGTTTTTTATGATTAAATAGCCCAACACTAAAAATAATTATTTGCAACAATATAATGAACAATATTATTTGATAGATGAATTCCAACGACTAGTTTTTAAACAATCATGATGCAAACACTTGAAAATAGGAACAATAATTTTCAGACGAACTTACTAGCCAATCATATTCGTTCATTTCGAATCACGTGTTTGAAAATAACTAATCAAAACAACATTACACCGATAATATCTCGGGGATTTTATCATTTTGATAAAATCCCGGGGATATGAAAATAAAGATTCATTGAATACAAATTGTAACTAATTTAAAATCGTCAAAAATAAACAATATCACCTAATGTCCCTCGAGCATTGATAAAATATAAGTACGGCCCGTCAGATCGACATACGTGTCCCGTGCATAGACCAGACGTGTGTTCGAAACCCGTCAGATTGACAAGTCTCCCCACTGCCAATCCCATTCAACCGACACCAGTGGCTCCAAACATGTTAACCTGATATATACTGTAGACAATACTTATCAAAATTGATTTAATTGAGTTTATCAAATCTGAAGGATAATAACGTGAATTAATCAACAAAACCACAACCAGACCGCAAGGATAGTGACCTGACCTAAAGGTCTTATAATGTATATCGGGTTAACATGTTTGGAGCCATGGGTATCAGTTGAATGGGATTGGCAGTGAGGAGAAAGAAAAACAGTTGTTTATAACTGTTAGTGTGACAGTTAATTCATATTTCAAGTTTAACAATAATTTCTAATATTTATACAGGGTGTAGAATTGAAATGTGGCGTATAAAGATTTCAATGTTATTTATTTAAAACTGCTATATCTTTTTACATATTAATTTTAGAGTAAAAGTGTAATGAAGAAAAATGATCAGAATTTAAAAATGCACCCTACGACGTCAATTTAGTTAAATAATTATTCATATTTCTCGAGATATTAATTAATTGAAATGTAATATTACAAAAAAAGATATTTATTATATAAGGGCTAGAAGTGACAGATTTCAGAGAAAGGTGAGAAGCTTGTGAAATATAAGAATTATTAAAAACATTAAATTAAATTTTTTTAATGAATTTTATAATAGTAGGACATTTGTCAACCGTTGTCCTGGTTGCAGTTGTAGAAGTACTTCCATCCCTTGAGCTAAAATGTGACGTATCAGTAACAGACAGGAGGTATAAAATCCAAAAAAAATATTTAAATTTCAGTTGCATTTTTAAAATACATACCAGGTGTCGTAGGTTTATAAGGTGACTTGTGCGGAGATTTTTGGGGTGATACCATATTTTGTTAAATACGTGCTGTTAAAGGCGGAGACAACGCGGGCACCATATTAAATGTATTAATTGGCCTTGATATTTTATAGAGATTTCGTTGGAGTTGTACATTCCTTAGCTATCTTTTTAATTCCAAATCCGGTATCTTCCGGTATTAGATATATTTGACTTTGATTTTTATTTTGAATATTCTGTTGTCCAAATGCATCATTAGAATGAGACACCGAACCTGGAAAATAGAAGAAAAGTAATAATTTGTACAATATACCATAACATTATTTTACCACACATGTCAATGTTATCTAATTTCGAACACAATCTTGCACCGAATAATAATATGGATTCATCTTGTTTAATTATTTCCTTGATATTATCTTGACGAGCTTTTGAGAGTACCTTTTTTAGTTGGTTAAGGTACTCATAGTATCTTTTCTAAAAGAAAATCTATATAAGTATAAATTAAATCCAAATTAATTTAAACTATAAATAAATTAAACAAAAGTTTTGAAGGATGCATTACGACTACTAGTTTTTAACCAATTATGATGCAAAACACTTGAAAATTCAACCAATGGAAACATCATAAAATCCCATTAGCCCGATTATTTTCTACCATACAATATTAGCGAATAATATTTACAATCACATGTAGCAATAAGATGCTAAATTCAGCGATAATTATATAAGTAGCATAATTTTCCCTATAGTTACGATAAATAAAAATAATAGTATATTATTATGTGAAACGTAAAAAGCATGGCGATCTCGAGAACCATAACAAATTAGACGAAAGTATCCACATTTCTAGACCACTTGCATAGGTCACTAGAAATAAGCAAAAATGTTAATTTATCCAATTTCATTTTTTGTTTATGACTGTTTTGTTTAAATTAATATTACATTTTAACTTGGACACTTTTTGAAGAAGAATACACTGCAGTTCTCAAAATTTTAGTATCTCGTAACATTTTAGAAACACTTATACCAACTTCATATCAGCTCGAAACAAGCTATAACATCGTCGAATAGGTTTTTTCTCTTTTCAACGATATAAAACACGATCAGATTAAAATTACAATAAAGAAACAAATTAAAAAATTTTTGCTTTATAAACATTTATTACAAAGGATATAAATTTTTAATTCGACTGTTTATAAAATGTGAAAAACAGACTTTTTTTGAATTCAGTCAATTTTATTTTTTATTATTCAGTCTAAGTTTCGGCTAACACTTTAACCTTCTTCAGGACTCTATTATAATTAAATAAATTAACAATAATAAATAATTAATAGAAAATATAAAATACTTACAATAATAATAATTAATAAATAACATTCATAGAAAAATATTAATAATGATAGAAATATTTTAAATATTATGATTAAATACATATACGTATGTCGAATGACAGATTGGTGAAACAGGTGTATGTTGGTGAAATTGAGGGTGAAAGTTTGCGTGGACGGCTTAGGAACAAGTGGATGAATATGATTGAAGGGTTGTTGCGTGAGCGAAAGATTCTGAACGTGTAGAATAAACGAGCTTGTATGAAAAGAATTATGAATGTGGTTGAAGCAAAAGTGGCGTGTCAGGATAGGAATGTTTGGAGAAAATTAATTGCGGGATAAATATGATGAATGAGGACAAGCGTATTATTCTTAATTTTAGATTCATTGGTTAGATTTTTCGAGTGTTTACCTGCAATTGTGTGGAGTTCACCTTCAAAAACAAGCGCAGGGGATGCTCCCTTCCTTTCTTATCTTTTGGTTCATTTTCTGTTTTTACTATAAAGTGTCCATTGCAATTGTGTGGAATTCAGTTTCAAAAACAAGCGCAGAGAGATACTCCCTTCCTTCCTCATCTTTTTTACTTCATTTTCAGTTTTTACTATACAGTGTGTAACTGCAATTGTGTTAAATGTATTTTTAAACAAGCGCAGGCGATGCTGCCTTCATTTCTTATAGATTCGTTGTTAGAGACGTGGGCGTAAGTGAAGATTTACGAAACAGGTGTACAGGAGCGAATGGATGAATGTTTGTTGCGTGTTGATGGATTTTGGTTGTGAGAAAAGAAAGAGTTAGTATGGAGGAAGTGTTAATGTGGTCGAATCGAGTATCGTGTCTCAGGATGAGAATGTTGCCGGGTTCGTGCTACCCCATTTAATGGGATATAGCGTGATGTTATGTATTTATGTATGTAAATACATATATATTTTTTTAATGTCAAAATATATTTGTAAATAATATTAAAAAACATTATTTAAAAAAATTAAGAAAGACGACTTAGAAAAAATAAATAATTAAATTTTGAAGGATAATAGGATAATTTATTAGAGAAATATTCAAGTAAAGTGTCAATATCTTCCAATTCAGAATGGTTTGTTAATTTAACAAATGTTACTTTTCCTTCTGATGTACAAAATTATCTATCATTAGGACCTAAATTCATAGTACCATTAAAATTTACAGAAATTCTAATTTTTTCAATAATAACTGACTTAGAATACATTTTTTCAAGTATTGAAGATCAAAATTTACGTGAAGATATAAGAGCACATTCTTGCAATGTTTTAACAAATTATTTCAATAAAAATTAAAATAAGAAAATTCTTAAATGAAAATAAATAGTATATTATAAGCCAAGGTTGAGAAGATGATCATTATTGACCTAGCGCCAAGATTGTATCCGAGGTGCAACCGAGTTACGCTTAGATACGGTGAATTATGATTTGTTTTTAGGTGTGATTGACATTTGACAGGTGTGTGAATGTAATTTATTTCCTTTCTTTTATAGTTAAGGATAAGCCTGGTAAGCTACCTTAACTTCTTCTTCTTTTACCGAGAGAACTCTATTTCTTTTATCTTTTGTTCTAATGAGGAATAAATGGGCGAAATTTGATGAATGTAAGTTTGGTACGTGGAATGTTAGGGGTATAAATGGAAAAGAAAATGAATTGGTGAATATAATGCGTGTGTATAATGTAGATGTTTTGTGTGAGAGCGAGACAAAGCGGAAAGGCTGTAATGAAGAAGAGGTAGATGGATTGTTTTGCTTGTGGTCGGGTGTTGCAGAGAATGAACGGGCAAAACATGGTGTAGGAGTGCTTGTTAGTGAAAGGATGAAACCGTTTGTAAGAGATTATAGTTGTATTTCATCGCGAATTCTTTGGCTGAGACTTAAGGTAGGCTTTCATAGAATCTTCGTTGTGTCAGTTTATGGCCCAACTGAATCCGAAAGTGATCTTGAGAAAGATCAATTTTGGAATTTGTTAGATAGTGTGATTGATTCGTGTGATCCAGGTGAAAAAGTTATCGTATGTGGTGATTTGAATGGTTGGGTGGGAGTAAAGAGAAGCATGTCTGGGAATGTATTGGGTAAATATGGTGATGTGAGAGTGAATGAAAACGGTAGGAAAATAGTATCCTTCTTCTTAGAGCGTGATCTTTTCGTTTCCAACTCTGTCTTTAAACATAAATTAGCTCACTTGTATACATGGGAGAATGTGAGGGAGAATAGGCGGAGTGTGATTGATTTTATTTTGAATGATGAACGACTAAGAAGTTTAGTTGGGGATACGCGTGTGAAGCGTGGGGCTGAATTGGGTACGAATGATCATTATTTGGTGGTGTCGCGTATACGTCTGGATAAATGTTGGCGAATGAGGGTAAAAGGCACCGAAAAAATGTTTCGTGTGAAATCTAGTGTACTACAGAATGAGGATATTAGAGATATGTTTGTTGAGAAAATAAATGAATCTTTGCCTGTATGTGAGCCTAATTTTGAATGCAGCATAAATGATGTTTGGATGAAATTTAAGGATACAGTTCTTAAATGTGCAAAAGAAGTTTGTGGTGAATCCAGATTAGGCTCTTGTCCAAGGAATGCATGGTGGAATGATGAAGTGAAAGAAGCAATTGAAGAGAAAAAGAGAGCGTATTTGCGATTTCTACATGTAAAAGATGTGCCTGGAAGTTTACGTGATGAATGTTTGCTAGAATATAAAAGGTTAAATAAACATGTTAAGAGAGTAGTGAGAGAAAGTAAGGCGCGTTTTGATGATTTGATGAGTGAAAGAATTAAGAGTGCGAATGGTGAGTTATTGTGGAATGAATTAGACGTTAGACATAGATGGTGTGAGTATTTTAGAGGTTTATATGGTAGCGTAAATGGATCGAATTGTTGTAGTGAAAATTCAAGAGAAAATGTAAGAAGTGATGAATGGGATATAGATGAAAGTGATGTTAGTTTTGCATTGTTACGTTTGAAGAATGGTAAAGCTCCTGGTTTGGATGGTATAACGAATGAGATGTTGAAGTATGATGGTGAGAGATTATTTGATTGGTTAGTTTATTTATTTAGATTTTGTTTGAAACTGTGTGTAGCTCCTGATGATTGGAAACGTCTCCAAGTTGAGTAATATGCAAGGTGGATTTTTGCCTGAGAGAGGGTGTGTAGATCAAGTGTTTTCTCTTCGTATGATTGTTGAGAAATCACTTGCTAAGAACAAGAAGGTGTTCTGTGGCTTTCTCGATCTTAAAAAAGCATATGATAGTGTTCATCGAGTTATTCTGTGGGATGTACTTCTAGAGTACGGTATAAATGGTAATTTGTTGGGAGCGATTCGTGCATTATACGAAGATAGTGAGGCTGCGGTGAGAGTTGATGGTAGATTGAGTGATTGGTTTTCTATAGATGTTGGCGTGAAACAAGGTTGTGGGATGTCCCCGTGGTTGTTTAATTTATATATGGATGTGTTGTTACGAAAGTCGCTGAATGGGGCGGATGGTGTACGTATTGGTGGCAGTGTAGTGCCTGCGTTAGCTTATGCGGATGATGTAGTTGTAATGGGTGAATCTGAAGAACAATTGAGAAGAATGATTCTAAGTATAAATGAAGTAGGAAAAGGTTTAAATCTATTACTGAATGTTGATAAATGTAAAGTGTTTGTGTTTGAGAAGAGTGATTTGGTGACTGATTGCAATGTTTCGGTGAATGGTGTGAGATTGGGTCAAGTAAATGAGTTTGTATACTTGGGGAGTGTGTTTTCGAGGGATGGACGTATTGATCGAGAGATTGAAAGAAGAGTATCTGCTGGATGTAAGATATTGGGTGCTCTGGGAACCTTTACTCGGAACGTGAATGTATCCAGAGATGCTTGATTGAGTGTTTATAATGGTGTGTTAGTGCCTACGTTGATGTATGGTAGTGAATGTTGGGTATGGATGAAGAAACATGAACGGCGTATAACTGCTGTGGAAATGAGATATTTGCGGGGTGTGTGTGGATATACTAGAAGAGATCGTGTCCGGAAAACATTGGTGTATGATGAATGTGAGATTGGGAAGAATGTTGTAAGAAGAGTGGGAATAAATCAGTTGAGATGGTTTGGTCATGTAGAACGTATGTCGAATGACAGATTGGTGAAACAGGTGTATGTTGGTGAAATTGAGGGTGAAAGTTTGCGTGGACGGCCTAGGAACAAGTGGATGAATATGATTGAAGGGTTGTTGCGTGAGCGAAAGTGGTGTGTCAGGATAGGAATGTTTCGTGAAAATTAATTGCGGGATAAATATGATGAATGAAGACAAGCGTATGATTCTTGATTTTAGATTAATTGGTTAGATGTTTCGAGTGTTTACCTGCAATTGTGTGGAGACCATCTTCAGAAACAAGCGCAGTGTACACTAGCGAATGGATGAATGTTTGTTGTGTGTTGATGGATTTTGGTTGTGAGAAAAGAAAGAGTTTGTATGGAGGAAGTGTTAATGTGGTCGAATCGAGTATCGTGTGTCAGGATGAGAATATTGACGGGTTCGTGCTACCCCATTTAATGGGATATAGCGTGATGTTATGTATGTATGTATTAAAAATGTTACTATAGAACTGAACTACGTTTTAATTTCTCTTGATGTTAAATCCTTATTTACTAATATCAACCAAACTCATTTCATATTATTTCTTATGCCTAGAGTGCGGATTATATGCATTTGCATATATTGTATAATTGTGCATATTAATATTTTCTTTACAAATGTTCACAGTTCATACAAAATTAGATCAAATTATGGTTTTAAATTTTTGTATAAATCAATTGTTTTACATATTTATAAATTCTTTACATATATTTATTAATTCATGCATATATTTGCATATTTTATAAGTTTCAAACAGTAGTTTCAATTTTTTAAATTTGAAATTTGGTACAAAAATTTTAATCAGGAGATTTCGTCAATATTCGTTTAGCTTCGATACCACATAACTCTGCACCTTGTGTTTCGGTGCGGAATATGTGATTCGTTGGTCAAATAACGCGTGCGGCTCTTCTGAAAATTGATTTGAACATTTACACTTGTTTTAAAGAAAGAAATTACCTATTTTATTTGGTTATGTTGTGTATAACTGATGTGTTTATGTTTAGGTAGATAAGAAATTTAAAATGAAATCATTAAACACACCAAGCAAGAAGAAGAACGTTCAAGTCAGATCAAAATTTCAGTTGAATTACAAACATTTCAACAATGAATCTTCAATTTGCAGTAAAGAATGTTTGACAAAACGTTTAAAGTCAGGAGCACGAAAATATCATAAGCCATATCCGATTTTTCATGGATGTGAAGATGGTCTAGAAATTGACCCTTTATTGAAGTTTGTTCAGATAAAACAGGAGTATCAGCGTAGGATGGAAACTGTTAAATATAGGTTTCATAAGTATCAAAAAACGTTACAACTATGCAAACAATTTCAGACTTACAATACTATGCAAGATCTTCTGTCACGGGAACCAGATAAATACTTTTCAAGCAATTACAACTGGTATTATACTGGTGGAAATTTAACTATGCAAAAAATAGGAAACACGGAGTTGATGTTTCATACTACTAACAACACTGAATTGTGTAAGTATTTGTTACACTAGTTTTAAAAAATGCGTAATACTGTACATATAAATATTGTAGGTTTTGCAAAAATTAGAAACAAAAATTCAGGCTGGAGTTTGAAGAAGAAAAGCGTTTCAAGTAACCATAGTTCCGAGATTTATCAACTGGATTCTGCAAATAATAATTTAAAGACATTTGTCGGTGTAAGACAAAAGAATGATATATTATTGTTCGACGTGAAAATAAATGACAATGAAGATGTTGTTTGTGAATTGGCCAATATACAAAACACAGATATCCCATTCGTTTCAATGTGCTTGAACAAAATGTGTCACAAAGAGTATGTAGCGGTAAATGCTGCACAATCTCTGCAAATTTGGGATTTGTTCACATTAAAACCAGTGTACGAATATCAAGTGCCGCACGACTTGGAAGCCTTGGAAGGAGATTGTTTTGCTCAAGTTTCCTATTATGATAATAACACATTGGCGTATATAAATAGAACTAATTCGTATATTTTCGACAAACGGTCTAATTGCATTTCTAGTCATGTTAAATTAGATAATATTGATATTTTAGAGTGTCACGATAGATTTGTAAATGTATGTCCGCGTCAAAACAATCCTTCACAATATTACATCTCAACTTATCGCGATGTCTTGGTATTCGACGTACGTTGTAACAATGTTGTAAATAAATACTCACATGCTTTTACTAGTGCTCCATACATTTCCGATCTCAAATGCGGTCAGAATAACACTTGTATCTTCGCTATTGCAAGTTGTAAACCGAATGAAAAATTAATTTTCGAACAAATGTATGGTACATATTGTATTCCTGTTTCTGTACCAACTTTAGTCGATTCTTTTGACAACAGTTTATTAAATCGTTTAAGCACGAAAATGTCTTTCAGCATCACAAACCGACTGGATGCTAGCACCACGGGCATGCATCTTTGGTCCAGCGACGATAAAACATTTGCAATGTTCTCGGCAAATGTTTTGGGTGATATTTACTGCCACGAAATTACAAAAAGCCAAGCCATACTAAATAAAGAAGAACACTTGGAGAAATGGAATTACAGCTTAGTACACAACCGGAAAGAAATAAAACAATTGGATTATATGGATAAACTGATGTTGCATGGCCTGAAATATTCATGCCATTATGAACCAGCAAAGTTCAAAAGTGTTATAAAAACCAAACGTATACTAGACTGTATTAAAGACCTAAAAAAAAGTAAAAGAGGATTTAGTAGAAAAATATGTGAAGTGTGGGAGAATGTCAGTGAATCGAATGCGTTAGATCGTATCGAGCAGATCCCTGCAGATGTCTCTGTGCGGAACTGGCTCACTCAGTATTGTCCGGAACAGGAACAACCCGACTCTTGAGTTCGATTCCCTTTATATTGTGCCAGTCATTGGGAAATAAATTATACACATGCTATACATTCCATTTTCATTTAGTTCTTAATACACCTTTGTATCAAATTTAATTCTTCAGAAATAAAATGTATTTGCTCGAATTAAAATTCAATAGTTCAAAATGATTATTAGAAAATATAAAAAAATGGGCAAGAAACAATATCACATTTCGCCATTATTATTCCTAATGATCTAGAGCGGTTTCTTGAGTAGACCCGGCGTCCACCGTTTGACAACCGGTACCGATTTGGTGACCTGCGCCTGTCGAGCCGCCTCCTGCTGCTCCATCAGCAGCTTCTGCTTCTCGCGGAACGTGTTGTGAGGATTATTTTTGCGTTGAAATCAGTACATACATTCAATAATTTTGACAGTGCCTGTATACTTATTGTTTGATGATTGTTTGTGTTATTATATAATGTTTTTTTTGTATTATTGATTTAAATTTAGTATTTATTATTAAAATTTTTTTTTTTAATATCATGGTGACCTATTATTGTCAAAACCCTGCCTATGAATTTGCTCAAGTTACGCCACTGTTTATACTTAAATAGTTATTTGTGTATTAAGAGCGTAAAGTGATTCTTTGTTACTTGAACACGGTAATTGCAGCGCGAGCCGAAGGCGAGAGCTGCAATAGTGTAAGAGCAGTAAAGACACTTTATGGTCGTGATACACACATAATTTTTTCTACGATTGCATCTTAAAATTATTAAAAAACGTAAACGTACTGAAAAAAAAATTGTTCTGTCAACTGTCAATATGACAAGTTTCTGTTTTGTTTGTATCCCTGGTAACTATTGAAATAAGCGCATATGTAATATCCTTTTCGCGCGTTGCCATTGGAAACGCGCGCATTTAACGTCTTTTTTGCGCGTTGCCATTGGAGACGCGAAAAAAGATATTTTTCGATTGTTCCACAGAAAACGTCAACTTTACGATGACAAATGAGAGCGTAATTGTCAATTTTTCATAGCAATCGTAGATAGAAAATATTAGTTTATCGTTTGCTATGAAACCTATAACTGAGGTAGGTAACTATATATTTGAAAACCCTGGTTCGATTCCCACAGCCGACAAACAATTTTCACCAAATTAAATCTACTTCTGTTGCTCCCCCTCCATTAACATCTTTGGGGACCGTGATTTGACAACTGGCAACGCGCATAAATGTACCACTTACCGAGATCTGCTACAGCAGAGTGTCACACCCAGTAATGGGTAAAAGGCGTGATGATATATTTATATTTATTTAAAACTAACTCTCTTTACTAACATTTTTGGTGACTGATTTTGACGACCGGTATCGCGCATAAATATATCACTTGTTGAGTTCTGCTACGGCAGAATGCCATGCCCCATGATGGGTATATTTATTTTTACTTGTACGAAGTAGATAAAGTATTGTAATCGCGAATATTTTCGGTTTTGAGATTTCAGCGGAAATACGCATTTTGAGCATCATTGAATCCATTTTGACTAATTTCGTCGTGCCGTCTGTACGTACATATGTATCTCGCATAACTCCAAAATGGTAAGCCGTAGAAAGTTGAGATTTTGTATTTAGGACTGTTATAACATCTAGTTGTGCACCTCCCTTTTTGGTCATTATATAACATCCGGAAATGCTACTTTACTTGAATAATAGACTTTAATGAAAAACTATATTCAAATATAATCCAAAACTTTTCAAATTTGGTATATAAGACTACTATATCAATGGAAATAACATAATAGATTTTGGTTAAAATGGACTAACGGGAAGTGTTACATCACATGAAGCTGCTAACAGTTTATCTTGAAAAAAATGGAATTATTCTGATGTTAGAAATAAATGTTGCAAATAAAAGTTTTAGAGAATTAAATTATGTATCTAGCACATTAAGAATTATTAAATTAGCCTCTTGTATAAGCGAGATATCTTATTTTAAAAATCTGATGTGGACACCACATGACTTCCTTGTACGCGTATTAAACTATAGATATTTTTTTAATTGCACATATTTGACATTAAATCTTTAATTTTTTGTTCTAATCCAAAGCAAACTTAATTTTTTTTAAATCAAAAAATATATAATATTTAAATTTAGATATCTCGTTTATGCAAAAAGATAATTTAAAAATTCTTAATGTGTTAGACGCGGAATTTAATTCTCTAAAACTTTTATTTGCAGCATTTATTTCTAAAATTGAAATAATACCATTTTTTTCAAGGAAAACTCTTAGCAGCTTCATGCAATGTGCCACTTCCGGTTAGTCTATTTTAACCAAAATCTATTATGTTATTTCCATTGATAAGTAGTCTTATATACCATATTTGGAAAGTTTTAAATTATATTTGAATATAGTTTTTCATGAAAATCTATTATAGGCTTCAAGTAAAGTACCACTTCCGGTAGTTGTATAATGACCAAAAAGGGAGGTGCACAACTAGATGTTATAACAGTCCTAAATATAAAGTTTCAATTTTCTACGGATTTCCGTTTTTGAGTTATGCGAGATAAGTACGTACAGACGACACGACGAAATTAGTCAAAATGGATTCAGGGAGGGCCAAAATACCTATTTCCGCTGAAATCAGAGAACCGAAAATTTTCGTAATTACAATACTTCCTTTACAAGGAAGTAAAATTACATATTTTGTATGACGTATGTACGTACGTATGTATCTCGCATAACTCAAAAACGGTAAGCCGTAGAAAGTTGAGATTTTGTATTTAGGACTGTTATAACATCTAGTTGTGCATCTCCTTTTTTGGTCATTATATAACTTCCGGAAGTGGTACTTTACTTGACGCCTATAATAGATTTTCATGAAAAACTATATTCAAATATAATTTAAAACTTTCCAAATTTGGTATATAAGACTACTATATCAATGGAAATAACATAATAGTTTTTGGTTAAAATACACTAACCGGAAGTGACACATTACATGAAGCTGCTAGCAGTTTTCCTTGAAAAAAATGGTATTATTTTAATTTTAGAAATAAATGCTGCAAATAAAAGTTTTAGAGAATTAAATTCTGCGTCTAGCACATTAAGAATTTTTAAATTAGCCTGTTGCATAAGCGAGATATCTAAATTTAAATATTATATTTTTTTTGTTTTTTTTTTTAAATTAAGTGCGCTATGAATTAGAACAAAAAATAAAAGATTTAATGTCAAATAAGTGCAATTAAAAAAATATCTATAGTTTAATACGCGTACAAGGAAGTCATGTGGCGTCCACATCAGATTTTTTGTAATTAAGTTTGCTATAGATTAGAACAAAAAATTAAAATTTCATGTCAATTTCAAATTACGTAAAATATGTGGAATAAATAAATGTAGGTATAGTATAATACGTATACAAGGAAGTTATGTGGTGTCCACATCAGATTTTTACTATTGTTACTGAATCAAGTAATTTGATACAACTCAAACTTTTCAATTTTTCAAAAAATTTGAGAAGGAATCGACTGTGTACCAAGTTATAAAATTGTTTTCTAATGCAATATTCAAACAACGGATATTTGCATAAAGCCAGCCTTTATTTAGCAAACGAAAATGAATGTATGTTATCGCTGGCTCCATGTCTCATGTTAGCTAATATAGAAATGGCACATCACTTTCACTTCATGCTGCATTTCTCCAAAAGTTGAAGAACGTCCAGTAGGTACTTCTTAAGAACAAAGGTCGTATAGCACGATTTAAATCAGTGTGATTTAAAAAATATCTGATGTGGACAGCAAATGACTTCTTTGTACGCGTATTATACTATACCTACATTTTTTTATTGCACATTTTTGACGTAATTTGACATTGACATTAAATTTTTATTTTTTGTTCTAATCCATAGCAAACTTAATTGAAAAAAAAAAACGAGATATATATTATTTTTTAATTTAGATATCTCGCTTATACATAAGGCTAATTTAATAATTCTTAATATGCTAGACGCAGAATTGAATTCTCTAAAACTTTTATTTGCAGCATTTATTTCTAAAATCAAAATAATACCCATTTTTTCAAGAAAAACTGTTAGCAGCTACATATGATGTATCACTTCCGGTTAGTCCATTTTAACCAAAATCTATTATGTTATTTGCATTGATATAGTAGTCTTATATACCAAATTTGAAAAGTTTTGGATTATATTTTAATATAGTTTTTCATTAAAATCTATATATTTTCATTAAAAGTTATATAATGATCCAAAAGGGAGATGCACAACTAGATGTTATAGCAGTCCTAAATATAAAATCTCAACTTTCTACGGCTTACCGTTTTTGAGTTATACGACATATATCCGTCAGTACGGTGGTGTGGATAGCGATACGGAATTCGAATCCGGAGATCCCGAGTTCGAATCTCACTCAAGCGAAAAATTATATAAACTACTACACTGCGGCTCGATGAGTGCGGACCCTGTACGGGATTAACCAAAAAAAACAAAATCTATTATGTTATTTCCATTGATATAGTAGTCTTATATACCAAATTTGAAAAGTTTTGGATTATATTT
The DNA here is from genome assembly GCA_947425015.1 of Pterostichus niger. Classification (NCBI taxonomy): domain Eukaryota; kingdom Metazoa; phylum Arthropoda; class Insecta; order Coleoptera; family Carabidae; genus Pterostichus; species Pterostichus niger. The sequence goes on along the minus strand of OX380352.1, from coordinate 14,463,823 downwards.
GAATATAGTTTTTCATTAAAGTCTAAAATTCACCCTTTTGGTCGGGAAAATAAAATATAATTTTTTCGTAACACATGCACAAGAAACACGTTCCTATTCCCTAATTTTAGAGAGAGAAACACTGCTTTTCTCCTCTAGGGAGAGAAACATAATGTGTCTCTCCCTAGGTAGCATGTTTCTCTCCCTAGAGACTACGATTATTAGCTGTTTGCGGCGTTTCCTAGGTAACTAGTTACGGTACCCACATTTGACATTATAAGACAGTAATTTTTGTGCACTTGTTACGAAAAGTATAATATGCTTCACGGAAGGGCGCGATTATTCCTTGTGTGAAGTTGGCAAACCTCGACTTCAGCTCGAGCCTTCGACCCTCGCTTACGTCTCGGTTTGCAAACTTCACACGCGGGAATAATCGCTTGTTTCCCTCCCTTGATGCATAACATACTATTCTACAACTGTCAAAAATTGTTCATTTTTTTCCACTAATATTAATACGCGAAGTACGTGATTTTTTCGTCATTTACATTACCATGACAACGCGTATTTTGCGCATTATTTTGCACCCTAGTGCGCAAAATGAGTATTCGTATTCTAGTGCGCAAAATGAGTATCTCGCGCACGCTCCCAAATTATTTGTTGTCAGATTTCATTAGTTACAACACATCAGTAGTATTAAATTCATATTATTGTTGATTGTTTTCCTTCAATTTACTTAAATAAATCAATAATTATTGTATTATTCTTTATTTACAGTTGTAGAAAACATGTTGTTTGTATTTCATGGGCAAAATTCTTGTTTTTTGGCGCGTTCGAATGACTTTTATTGTCTCGACTAAAAATAACATTCTCACACGCAACAACAAAAACACTCAATTAGCGCACTTAACACAAAAATAACTATTTTATGTCAATATATGCACAATTTTGCCATCGAAACAGTAATAAAATTAAATAAACGAAAACGAATTAAAATTTTTGTAAGATCTCATCTGTCTTAACATACAGTTTTAAAGATCGAAGAATAATTGCATAATAACAGTTGAATTGATGCAACAGACCTATGAGAAATCTTGTATTTATGACGTCATCCATATGAACAATTATAAAAAATTTCTATTTAATTTTATAAATATGTATTACACTTTAAAAACATCTCACAATAACATAATTGCAAAAATAAAGTACATAATGTTTCTATACCTATGCACGAAACTGACATACAGGATGTATCTGCACTTCAGTAAAAACTGAAAGGGTATATACTATAAGACGTACCGATCATGGAACAAAAAGATTTTTTTTTAAGTTCGCAAAAAATTTTGCATTAGGATGCCTTTAAATAGGTTTAAAGGCAACATTTTGTTAGCCACTGGTTGATATCTATTTTTAATAATTTAATTTAAATCTTCTTACAAGTCATTGTTTCCACAACAACAAATACATGTTTAATGTTGTGTAATTAATAATTTAATTTAGTTAAATGCAGCAGGTGAAGCAATAAAGTACGCCCTAAAAATGTTCGTTTCAAGTAAACCATTCTTAATATAGCGAATTAAAAAATATATATTTTTGTTCCATGATCAGTACTAGGGAATGCAATACCGGGATCCTGGGATCCCGAATTACGGGATTATTTGTCCGGTATTCAAACCGATGTTTAGCATAAAAATACCGATGTTTCGGTATTTTTCCAATTGACGTATAAGTAACGTTTAACTAAAATTATGTTTTTAAAGAGTTGGCAAGCTTGTTGCGGGGCATCCCAAATAATGGAACAGTGGGACGTTGCGTATTTGTCAAGTATTAGCTTGCCGATCGCCAATTCGTAGTTGTCTCGTAGTCGTTCGTTAGCAAATAGCAAAAAGCAACGAGTTGAGCAACTACTCAGGAAGGAAATGATATTTTTTGAAGAGGAAGGTATTAAGGGCGTGAATTTACAATTAACATACGATTATTTACAAACAGTAGCACCAACAAGTGTGGATTCAGAAACGGCATTTTCAGCCGCATCTCAAATATGCAAAAGAATAAGATCCAGATTAAATGACGACACACTCGATTATATTTGTTTACTAAAAGTTTATTTTAATTCCATCGAAACAACAAAGTAAAAGTTTATGTTGTTATTTTACATATATAGAATTACCTATCTTTATTTTTTGTTGTTCAATTTTATTTATATTTCATAATTATTAAAATAAAATGATTATTTTTCATTAAATTTGACATTCCCTTAATCTATATACTACACGCACACACCACACCCTACTGTAAATAAATGTTAAATAGGTTCAATTTTTAAAAATGTATCAATACCGGTATTAATACCGGTATCCCGATTCTCAAAACGAAAATACCGAAATACCGGTATTGAATTTTTTTACCGGTATTGCATTCCCTACAAGGATATAAGAGAAAAATGTTATATACATAAAATGTACACGAACAAGGGTTAATTTGTCAGTAATAACAAACCCTCAAACGGTAGAATCGAATTGTATTGGCGATTATTTCATTACTTATTAATAATAAAATGGCTTTACAGTTGCAAGAGCTAACAAATTTAAGATTGTTTTAGTGGGAACAACTTTCAATACAGTTCTACTAAGATTTTTACGTCTTTTTACTCGTGAATTATTGAGAACTGTCTGTCATCTGTGTCATTTGTATTTGATATTGTTACATTATTTGTAACTTTTAATATAATTTTCCTCGAGAAAATTCTTATAAATAAACAAGTTTTATATATCTCAAAATCGTCCAGAAATATGATGACGAGCTTCTTGTCGAAACCTAATTTCTGTCAATTTGCGAATTTTGAGAAAATTTACATTTTTGTACAGAGCAAACTAAACAATTAAACAATTAGTTTTTCGATAAAATTAAAGTACAGGTAGTGTAATAACAGTAACCACAATATCACTGTTCAAGATTCATTGGTTTAGGAAAAAATTAGGTCAGAAAATAAAGAAATTGCAGAAAGGCGATTTGAAAGTAAAAAGTTGTCGATATTGCGTTTTCAAATGAAAATGATTATTTAATTATATAAAAAAAACATAGATCGAGATAACAAAATATAAAGTTAAAAGCCATACAATATGATTAACTGTTAAAAACTTAAACACCACAATCTGCCTCACAAACACACTAGTCTTCATCTTCTTCTATGTTATTTTTTAAATTGTTATTTCTAGAAAAGTAAACAAATGTTAATATTTACATAGTAACTGACCATAAACTGTCCCCCATGTGACACAACACTTTCAAAAATCCCAATCCGACAACGATTTATAGAAATTTCGGTTTGAATAGAAGCTCTTCATCTAGTTTCTGTCCTTGTCGGGAATAAAATTGGATATTGAAAGTCATTTCGAATATTTATAAAAACATCATAAAATTGTATTGTTTCGTTACATAATAATAGTTCTCATTGTCTTCATTAATTCTGATTATTTTTCAAATAAGGACATAAGTGTCCGCCATTTTATTATTTAATAATGTAATATAATAGCAAATTTGACGTACGTTTCAAATTTGTAAGAAAAATCTAGTTGATATGAATTATAAGTAAACCGGCAATGATATCAAGTACTTATCGTAGCTTACATGTTGCTGTATAAATCATGTTCATGAAATAAATGAAAAAAGTTGATAAATACGCGAGATATTTGCTGGCTCTCGACTTTTTACTGAGCATTTACAATTTTTAAAAATTATTTTTAGTGAAAATATAATTTTTTTAGATTGCTATTATTAGTTATCGTTAATTTATTATTATTATTCAGCATTTAATATATTTTCTAAGCATTCAATATTCTTACTCGTAAGTTTGACAATTTCTATAAAGCAATTATTATTTTGATGAGAAATTTAATATTATATCATGTATGGGGTAGGTGGCTCAGTGGTATCGAGTCGGCCTGTGGAACTTGAGAACCTTGGTTCGATCCCCACAGCCGACAAACAATTTTCACCAATTTAAAAAATCTACCCCTGTGGCTCCTCCTCCACTAATATCTTTGGAGGCCGTGATTTGACGGCTGGTAACCGCACTTCACGCGAAAAAATATATCACTTACCGAGATCTGCTTAGGCAGAGTGCCACACCCAGTGATGGGTAAAAGGCGTGATGATATATTTATTTTATTTTTATTTGAATGGTATTATTTAGAAATAAAGTTTGGTAAACATTGAGCGATTTGTAATTGTTTGCGTGCGTAATGAAGCGTTATCACGAATGATGTGATAATGAAACTTTATGTTGTAGGAAAATGTATAAAACGCAAACCCTACAGGAGCAAAATAAAGTCTCCTAAAATAGTTCCCAGAGAATGGTCGTTCACATCCTCTGACAGCGGTAACTAATTCACTTTTATCTCTTTGCCTGAATGCAATATACCATATTCTAAAACATGTCATTCACACTTTAAATCTTGGATTCAAAGTTTCAATACTCACCTCGAGGCTTGTGATTCCTGATTTAGATATTTCACATTCAAAACATTTAGAACAGGGCCGGAAAATCTGTTTTCTGCCAAGTGCCATTTGATATTTGGTACAAGTGTAAATAGAAAAGATGTATAGAATTCAAATATGCATCCAACGGCCTATTATTTGTTGATATAAAACGTTTTGTTCACGATATAGACGTATATTTAACGGCTTGACTCATTTATAAATTTCAATTTAGAACTTGAAATGTCCAGAAATGCATTCGCTGGTTCATTATTCATTTAGATTTACTAAAAATTTTGTAATTGAATTTTAGTCAGAATACAGGTTTCAGTAAACAAAATGATGTGATAGTTGCTGGCAGTATCAAAAATACGTCTTTTTAAATGATAAATCCATTTTTTTATAATGGAAAGAATTTGATATAATATCAAAATAACATTCACTTAGTTACTTGATTGTCATACAAAGAATTGATTCGACGAATTTATTAACTTAAACTGAAACATAAATTTATATGCTATGAGAAATCAAACAAATAATTATATTCATTGAGTTTGACAGTTTGTATTTAATTGTTATTTTGATATTATTAGTATTAAAAATAACCTATATTTATGAAAATCGTCATATTCTACTCATTGCGGCCATTTCAAAAATAATTCGCCAATTTAACGAAACTATATAAACATTCCAGGAGAAGAACTTCAACAGCTCAAAAAGTACAAACATCTAGAAATATTGCAAGCAAATAATATTAAAAGATCTAATGTAGACACAAACTTATCTTACGGTTTCTTTATTAGTACAAAAATACATTCTAATGGAAATGTCACATCATAGTAATTCATTCGAGTATTTATTTGTTTATTTGTTTTATTTCTCATGGTACTCAGCAGCTTAAAGTTACAAATTTTAGTTTACGTCTATTTCGTGAACAGAACATTATATATCAATAAGTAAAAGCTCTTTGGGAGTAGTTTTTAATTTTCAACATCTTTTGTATTTCCTATAATGAAAAACAAAACACCCGGTATGTACTGAGATGGTATAACATGGCTAACTTTTAAATTAAAAGTGCTAGGACCATTGATTGCATGATTGGAGGACCAGCTCAAATGTGTTTTCGTTTGCTAAAAAATAATTATTCTTTTATTATCGAACCAATGGACTCACAATTTTAATTATTTCAATGAAATTCGTATTTAATAATAAATAAATAAAATAAATATATCATCACGCCTTTTACCCATTACTGGGCGTGGCACTCTGCCGAAGCAGATCTCGAAAAAAATATATATCACTTACCGAGATCTGCTTAGGCAGAGTGCCACACCCAGTAATGGGTAAAAGGCGTGATGATATATTTATTTTATTTTTTATTTTTACTTTTTATTTATTTTCTCTAAATGTAAATATAATAAATTATGTGCTACGGATGAATGAAAACAGAAAAAAGAAGCAATTTTTCTACAGTATTATTAAATATGGATTTCATTTATAAAATTAAAATTGAATGTCATATTGTGGGCCCAGAAATATATATATATATATATATATATATATATATATATATATATATATATATATATATATATATATATATATATATATTTATTTATTTATTTATTTACGTTACGCTGTACAACAGGATTTTAATCCCAATTACAGTATATATATATATATATATATATATATATATATATATATATATATATATATATATGCCAATGGTTTTGTGTGAAACATTTTCTTCAATTCGAAATAATTTAGAAGTTATTTGAAAAAGAAAAAATCGACATATTTTACATTTTCTATGAGAGTTTTTTTAGTAAACGAACGCAACCACATTTGATATGCCGCCCCTCCTCAAATGATAGATAAAAAGTCCCATTTCACTAAAATCGTAGCTCTTATAGTTCAGTTTTGTTATCTCATCAAAATTTTGACACGGGTGTCAACTTTTTTCTGTTCAATACTACATAAAATGGTAAAATTTTTATTTAGTCCTACAAAGATGTTTAGAATTAATAACAGTATGCAATTAGTTAATATTTATTGATATAATGCATTCCTGGCACGACATGGATGAAAATTAAAATCCTTGAAGCTGTTTATAAAATGATTTCTTTTAATTTGTGTATAGGTAACCAAACACAAAGCCATGGTATGCAAGGACAAGTACGTGTCTTCGAATGTTACAAGCCTGAATCTACGGTAAAGCCAAAAGTAAAGATTCCAAAACAATCCATCAGGGATGTGCGTGTAGTCTACTGCAAGTAATCTACGCCATTCTCTACGTGTAAACAATCATGTAGTCTACGTCTTCATTTTTCATGTAAACAATGTAGACTATGTAGACAATAAAAACACCTGTGTTCACTTAAGTCAGATTAGAAATTTTATCCCTAGAACTAGGGAATTTTAAATGTTGTTAGAGATTTTTATTTTTATTCCAGGGATTACATGAAAAAAAATTAGTTGTGCAGGGCAAAACGTTAAAAATTTGTCAACTAGTTACTGTTAAAAATAGCGCCAAAGAAAACTCCGTCTGGTGAGATGGCGTGTTGATCGATTTTAAAAATATGACTGTTCGCCCAAGACCCAAGACAGACATTCGTCTAGTAATGTACCAGCACTTGTTTTATTATATAAAGACCGATAATGACCCGAGCTCACGAATACGAATACATGTATTAGTTACAAAGGAATAAATTTAGGTTATGTTGAATTTTACAACTGTCAGATGCATTATCTACATCAGTGGTTTCCAAACTGTGGGGTTATTATTATTGAGGCTTATGAACACATTCTCCATTTACATCATAGCACACACGTGTTTCTAACTCGCGCTCGCAGTAAAATATCCCTAGTTTAACAAACAAAGCCTTAGAAATTTTATTACGTTTCGTAACATCTTATTTGTGTGAAACAAGCTTTTCCGCTGTACCTGTTTTAAAGACAAAATATCGAACTCGATTATACGTTGAAAAAGAATTGCGAGAGGCGATATCTTCAATGACACCCTGGTTCGAGAAACTGAAAAACAAGCGCCCATTCAGCACACTCAAAAATTATGATTATATTGTATTAAATATGCCTAATTTAAATTAAATATAATTTCCAATCTTATTACAATTTTATGTTTATAAATGATGTTACATTATTTTGTTCTATTATTATGTTGTCATAAACATAATTTTAGGTTAAGAAAAAGATTTGTTATAACAAATATCTTATATAATAACAATATTTGTTTATAGTACTCATTTTTCTGTATTCTATAAAATAAATTATTTACGATTTTTGAAGTTAGGCTGTTATAAAAAATGAGGGGGGCGCTACAATTTTTTACGGAAAAAAGGGGCCGCTGAGAGAAAAAGTATGGAAACCACTGATCTACATTGTCTACGTCGCTAGAATTGTCGACGTATTGTCTACGTGTAGATGTAGACAATTAAAGATTACACGTAGATGCACATCTCTGCAATCCATTAAAAAAGAACAGAATAAGTTAACGTCTTGGAAAATATATAAGAGCTGCAAGAACTTGGTGCCGATGACGAATTCAAACAAGTGGCTTATCATCTTTGGCTCACATATCTGACAAAACTAGAATGTATTCCACAATAATCAAACGCTGCTTCTAAGTTAACTGTTCGAAATCGGTGAGTTGGGGATTGTGGCACGTTTTATAAGACGCTAGTTTTATTCAAATATATCATTTTAGAGAGAAACAAAAATCAAAGAGAAAATGCAGAAGCAATACAAGCAAGACGCCAGTGCATGATAAAGTAAGTAAGATATTAGTAATAGTTGACGAATAAAGTATGACAACGTTGTAGTAACTGACAGCTGATTATCACTGGTATATGGAACGCCGTGTTACTTTTTATTCGATCTTTTTTCCTACACTTTCATTCATGGCACATATCCTTAATTCAATTACAGATATCTCTAATTTAATTTCAGATATCTGAAATTCAATTCGAGATATCTGATATTCAATTTAAGATATCTTGAATTGAATTTCAGAAATCTGAAATTGAATTTAAGATATCTTTAATTCGGTCGAATTAGAGATATCTTAAATTCAATTCGAGATATCTTAAATTCAATTACACATCTCTTGATTTCGAATTTCAGATATCTGAAATTAAATTCGAGATATCTAAAATTGAATTAAAGATATCTTAAATTAAATTCGAGATATCTGAAATTGCAATGTATAGATGAAAGAAGTGTGTAGTAGTTTACAGGCGCTGAGTGTTGCAGTCACAGGTTGTCGTAAATGTATTAGTGACAGAAGTGTGTAGTAGTTTACAGGCGCTCGTCAATTATTGATAATAAATGAATGACTAGGGCTTTCGAAGGGTGCCAGCATCGTTTGTTCTGAGTGTAATGTGTAGGAAATAATTTCTGGCAAATATAATTTCAATATTGGAAGGATCCATTCTATGAGATGCTGTTTAATGCAAATTTTTATATTAAAATCATTAGTTACGTAGTTAACTGCTACATATCAAAATAAACCAGTACTATATTAAAATTTAATTTATTTTAATTTGAAAATGCTGTTGGTCGACTTGCTTTAAATTATTGACGGAGCTGCCGGAAATCGAGATGATTATCAACGACGTTCTGGCGGCAAATACAAAGATAATAGAAATGAAACTGTTTAATATACAAAAAAAATATATAAGCAGAAGAGAGAAATCATCTAAATTTATAACTAGAATAATGACGTCAAAAAGCGGCTGTATTTATAGGATATAAAAAAAAATTAAAATGTAATGTGTGTTGCATAAATGTATAATAAATTTCAAAACATTTTAAAATTAGAAATGATATACATATAATTGTAATTGATATTTAAATTTTGTAGTAGGGCTTACGCAGTAGGATTATTAATAATAAGAAAACGAAATTAAATTTATTGTATAACAGTATTTATTATTAGTATATTGTAATACTAATGAGGAAAGATTTTGTCAATGGTCCTTTCCCACGTGTATTATATACTATTTTTTCCAACATTAAAAGTGAAAATTTCATAATTATTAATTTATATAAATCAAAAGAGTTGTATTTGCAAATGCACATCACGTTTGCTTTGTCACCATGTAAAACGATTTGGAGATTTATAGATTAATTTGCGGTATAAATAACTTGAAAAATTCATTTTAATTAGACATTGTAAAACATAAGAATATCGCTACTCGTGAGACACGCTTAATTAAAATGTGATTTCTCAGTACTTATAAATAAATGACATATGATTTTAACTAATCAATGATTCTACATGTCTTGTAGTCTTCTCTGGCGATTTACAGCCTAATTTGCCTCATTGATCACCTGAAAAATGCATTTTAATGCCACATTGTAAAACTTAGGTTATGTAGAGAAACTTCGATTTAAAATGTTATTTCTTTATAATTATAAATAATTGTCTAATCATAATACTATCTAATAAATAATTCTATAGATGTTGTAAAACTTTTCTGAAATTTCCAATAAGATCCACTTCATAGATAACTAGAAAAATAAAAAACAATTCCATAATATTTCAATAGAAAATGTCCTAAAAGTGCATGTGCCAACAATAATTATTGATTATATACGAAGCAAATTAAGTTGTAAATCTTCACATAGTTTTACGAAATATTTAAAATGATTAATTAGTGTATTCCATAACATATGTCAAATATTTGTAATAATACAGAAATCACACTTTAACTGGGCGCGTCTCATGAGACGCGATATTCTAATGTTTCAAAATGTCTAATTAAAATGCATTTTTTGGAAAAAAATAATTTAGTTCTCTATAACATTTATTTGAAGTATTTTTGTCTAAAATAATTGTTACATAAAGAAAAGCTGTTTCCTAATGTTAAACGTCAATGACTGTTTTTTTAAACCTGTATTATGTATTTAATTCAAAACTTGAAGTTATAATATTCTAACGTAGTCGACTACAAATGCACATTTTGTTCTACGCAATCCGTATTTTTGTTCTCTGTTAGGTAAATGCATCTACCATGGTTTATTCTACTTCATGGTATGAACAAATAGAAAACAGTTAATGCACCAAATATTAAAATTGTCAGCGAGATTATTTTTAAAGTTGCGTTTATACCTCTTCATAGCACATATACAGGGCCGCAGCAAGGCTGGGGGGCAGGGAGGGTCTTCTGCCCCGGGCGGCAAAATTTTGGAAGCGGCAAAATTATGCCCACACTTCAAGTTATGGCACAAAATTCTATTTTCTTAAATAGCATGATACATATTATAGAGCTATTCGATAGCATATTTTTTTCTGAATTGAAGTATGTAAAAAGTTTATACTCTTATATATTTAAAAAAATCGAGAAAAATGCAATTGAAATTTAAATTTACTTTAAAAATTATTTATGAGCAACACCTGCAAGAGGGTTACCCAAAGATAACAACAGCTCTGCAATTATTCCTTACTCTTCCAGTCTCTGTTGTTTCAGGTGAAAGGAGCTTCAGCAAACTAAAATTAATAAAAAATTATTTAAGAAGCACAATGAAACAATAGAGATTCACCAATTTAAGTATCATATCAATTGAACATCAAAGAGCGTCATCAATCTCATTTGACGAAATAATCAAGACTTTTGCAGCCAAAAAATCAAGAAAAGTCGAATTTATATAATAGTTTTATGTATAGTATTTTTCAGTGGTATAATAATTTTTTCTTACATGAATTGTTTTGTTCTCATTTACAAATAAACCGTACTTATTAACTTCAATTCCATCATAATGCTATATAACATCCTAAATATTTTTAAATAGTACTAAAAGTTATTTGCAAATTATTGGAGTTGTGCATGGGGAGCGGCAAAATTAGGTCTTGCCCCTCCTGGAAAAATGTGTAGTTGCGGCCCTGCACATATATATATAAATATATATATATATATATATATATATATATATATATATATATATATATATATATATATATATATATATATATACATAGAAAAAGAAAAATGAAATCGAGGATCAACTAATTTATGCAACTAAAATGTTGATAAAAATGTATTAGTTTTGGAACCATTATTTCTTCCCAAAATACAGAATTATGTTGTATTTTTTCAATATATGTTATAACAAAATGTTAACATACCTGTCAAAACAATCAGTTTTGAAATTCAATTGTACAATTCAAACGGAAAAAATGTAATACGTATTTACCAAACCACGCTGTGTACCACAGGTCTGATCTATGACAGGAACCAAAACCAGAGAGAGAGATAATAAATAAATATCCAGCCTTATTTCCTGACCAATATTGTAACAAATAACAAGGGATGAGTTATTTAAAAAGATATGTTTGTTTATTTAAAGTGTGAGTGAAGCGAACTAACTTAAAAATAGATCCCACTAAAACAATACGATAATAATAATTATAAAATAAAATAATTTGTTTAAAAGCACTTTTTAATAAAAAAAAAACTAAATATCTATTTAATACTAAATAGGTATTTATTATTTTAATGCATATTTTTTATATATTAGACATGTAAATATAATTTAAACACAATTTACTTCATTTAATTCAATAATTAAAGATATCTGAAATTCAATTAAAGATATCTCTATAAACTACTGCACACGTCTGTTATCTGTGTATTGTAATTCCAGATATCTCAAATTCAATTTCAGATATCTGAAATTCAATTAAAGATATCTAGAATTGAATTTTAGATATCTAAAATTGAATTAAAGATATCTCTAATTGAATTAAAGATATCTTAAATTGAATTAAAGATATCTTAAATTGAATTTTAGATATCTTAAATTCAATTTGAGATATCTCTAATTCAACCGAATTAAAGATATCTGAAAATGAATTTTAGATATCTCTAATTCAATTTAAGATATATATAATTCGGCCGAATTAATGATATCTGAAATTCAATTCAAGATATCTTTAATTGAATTTTAGATATCTTAAATTGTATTTCAGATATCTCAAATTCAATTTCAGATATCTAAAATTCAATTCGAGATATCTTCAATTGAATTTTAGATATCTAAAATTCAATTCGAGATATCTTTAATTGAATTTCAGATATCTGAAATTGAATTTGAGATATCTGGAATTACAATACACAGATAACAGACGTGTGCAGTAGTTTACAGGGTATAGAAGTAAATTGTTTTTAGATTATATTTATATGTCTAATATATAAAAAATATGCATTAAAATAATAAATATCTATATAATATTCAATAAATATATAGTTTTTGCAATATTTCATTTACAATGCGCGGCTAAAACAATTTTTTTGTGCATTGAACTACTACTCACTTCTATCATCTATACATTGCAATTCCAGATATCTGGAATTCAATTTAAGATATCTTTAATTGTATTTTAAGTATCTCGAATTGAATTTCAGATATCTGTAATTACTATTTAGAAAATATTCATGCAATATGTTGGCTATTTTGAACCAGCGTGTCTTTTCATTTTATTGTCAGATGTTATGAATTTGTTTTTTGTATGTACGTTCATTATTTCCATTTGCGTTTGCAACTACGTACTTCGAATACCTTTTGTTTTGTATTTGAATGATGTATCCAGGTTTTCTGTACACGAGTTTTTATAATTTTAATGTCATACCCATATCATGAGTATTAATGTAAGTTTATACCCTAGAGTTTGTCGGGTATCTTCAACCATCCAGACCAACCAGGTCCTTCAGGTTTTCCCGGGCCAGCTGACACCAAGGGAGAGAAGGGTGAGTCAGCTTACAGCGAAGTGTACCACAAGCACCAGAGGGGTGAGCCAGGCTTGAATGAGTCCAACAGTGCTTATGGATTACCGGTAGGTTATAAATAATAATCAGTTGCTGTGTGTTAAATATTTGTTGTGCATTAAAAATATGTTTGATTAGGGCCCCCGTGAACCATCAGGATCTAAAGGACAGAAAAGTAACATGGAAAAGAGAACCAAGAGATCACTAGGATCTATATGTAAGAGAAATCATTTATTGTATAAATATAGTGGCTTTTAACACTTTTACTAATTTGATCCGTAGTGTTCTAATTCCTGCAACATTCAAGTCTCCTGTACTTCTTCTTGTTCTTTCACTCTACATATGTGCCCCATCCACTTGGCTCTCTGCTGTTTTATGCTCTTCATATTTTTTAATATCTCTCTTTCCATTGATCAATTCGAAAATATTCAAGTACAAGAAATACATAGCAGTACTTTAGTTTGAATCTCGCCGTTGTCTCTTCTTAGTTGATGTAGAAAGAGGAACTCCAGAAAGCATCATCATATTTTACAAGCTAGTGGGGCTTTGTCTCTACCAAGCGCTGGCGGCTGGTTCTAGGGCCGTAAGAGATCCGTGCCAGTTTATGCACTTTGCCACGATGTTGATGCATGCTCTTATTAAACAATGAGGTTCGCGATAGCAGTTCGAGGTAGCATGTTTCCACGCTTGACACCTGCATTATCTTGTTTTTGTGTTCTTCCCATTGAATTTAGTGGCGGCACACATCACAACTAAGATATTATTCAAACATTTTTGTGAGACAATCTGGATATTTTCAAATAAACAACGTGATTTAAGACACTGTCACATCATACTTCAAAAGCTGTACTACTCGTATTTATGATTTTGAATAAATGTCATCCTATTGGCTGCTTGAACATGTGCTGTACCCACTGAACTAAACGTAGGGAACTCTGATTCCATATTGAAGTATATCATGAATAACTTGAATGTTGCAGGTTTTTGCAATTTTAAAGTTAGTTTCATATTGTTGATATAGACTGTCGATTTTTTTTGTCAGCTTCCTGTTAATTTTAGTGTGCATGTAAAATGCCACAAGAGTGGGAGCTAGTTTTATTCAAGTGATTTTTGCGAGAAAAGTATGAACAATAAAACTATATTTTCATGTTACTGTGAATAAATTTGCGTAATCTTTTGATTAAAGTTATTTAAAAAAAAATGTGCCACCACTCTAATATTTTCTTTTAGTTATATTTAAAATTTGAATTATATAACTCTCCTTTTCTTTATTAAAATCAAATTTTAAAATTTTTAACTTGGTCATTATTTTCGTGTGAAAGAAATAAATAATAAGAAATAAATATATATAAGTATGTTAAATCGGTAGTACTATACCCAAAAGTATGATAATAAATTTGTTATACTTTGTATTTACAATTGGTTCATTATTATGATTAAAACAGTTCATTAGTAGAGAAAACGATATTCCATTTTGATAAGGTATAACCTAAGATTTGAACTTATCAGATTTTATATTATAATTACATAATTTGCACGAAATTTCGCATCTCACATAAATTCCTAGATTGTAGTGCGATAATTTTTGCAATTGCAGGGGAAGAAGATGATAAAGTTGACCGAGGTGAAAACGGACAAAAAGGAGAATCAGACATCATTAGGGACTCGTGTTCATCGGGGCCCAGCGGCGAGAAGAATCTACCTGGTGACCCTGGCCCTAGAGTATGTCACACACACACTGTAACCTCGATATAAAATTTATAATAAGCCTCTGTATATCGTAGGGTACAGATGGGTATTCGGAAGCACCAGGCCCATCAGGACAAAAGGCTGATCGAGGTATCGAAGGATTAGAAGGATCTCGAGGACGATTAGGGTCAAAAAGTCCGAATGGTCCACGTGGTGGACGCAAAGGAAGACCTACACCACCAGGTAACATACACATACAATTTAAAAAATAAAGTTCGTTTATATTCTCATACGCGATTGTTTACAGTATGACATCTAGTGATATTATTTAGTACCACATATTGTTACTGAAAATAACGTTGTCTACCAATATTCCGTCATTCTTTCAAATCAAATAGTAGATAGCAATAAATAACAGTGTTCTCTCGTGATGTAGGTCCTCTTGGTCCTCGCGGTTTGGATGGCTTTCCCGTAGAGTTGAACCCCCGTACTGTTTCTATTATGGTATGTATCTAAATTTATTTTATTCAAAGAAATGTTACTATTCAGTTTTTAATTTCATTCAAAAAAATAAAGTTAAATTTGTTTTCATTTCAATATTTTTATTATATAAGAATGTAAAAATGTTTATTTATAGTTGAATTTGAAATAATATACTTAAAATCCATTGATTGTAAAAAATATGTTCTTCTGTAATCAGATCAGATTTTGCTATTTGTGTCTTTAATAATAAAGAGCCTAATGGCGCTGACTCGTTTAGTTGTATTTGCAGAAAATGATTGAGAAAACAGAGCAAGACACTCGATCCAACAGCTTTCAATCTGAAACTGAATCCCTCACGAATGTAACTAGCGACGACGAATATCCCCTAAGCAACCACAACGTGATGACGTCACATCAACTATTTGAAAATACGGCGTCTGAGATACGAGATCTGGTTCTCGACGTATTCACAAGACACAAACTGTACTGTATACTGTACCTGGCGATGTTACTCACTCAGCAATATTTACAAATCGGTGATGTGATTAGGTATTGCAGGGAAGGAAACCTCAGTTTTCTGGATTATGATCATTTTTGTCCGGATAACTTATATGATACTATTGACCATTCGGTTTATTCGGGAGGGAACAAGTCATTTCCCTCTTTTCAATTTTTACAAAGTTTCACGTTCAAGTTGTATGAATTTTTGGAAATACGTCCCTGCGATTTTAGCCCAAATATTTTGAAACTTTGTAGGAGATTTTGCACTGAATTGAATTTACCAGGTACAGTCTTGACGACGGTACACCAAAAAAATAATAGAAATAAAACAAGTAGTTTATTATTAGTAATGTAAATATAGAACATGAAAAACTCAATAAGAAATATGTTCTCCGCGCGCCCTCATCGCCGAGGCATGTTTAACAAATAACAGGAATGAGAATTATTTACAACTACAGGAAATTGCTCCCCATCAGGGTTCCGAACCGTGTAACGAAACCGAAAACCGCACCCGTTGTTTTTGTTTTGAAATATGGAAATTTAACTGATTCTGTAACCGAACCGATATTATTTCGGTTCTAAAATCGTAAATTTGAGCCGATATAAATAACGTACTGAACCGAAAATAACCAGAATACCAACAAAAGTAAAAGTTCTAAGTTTATATAAAGTTGCAGTTTTTACAGTCGTAATAAGGCTGGCAACACTGGATATGAATGAAGTATAGTGTAATTGTACAGTATTCAAATTTATATGATTTAATGAAAGTTGTGTAACAGTTCTTTCAATGTTTACTAATTTTTATTCATTACTGTAAACTATCACACCAGTGGCACGAAAAATGTTTGTTTCAAGTAATGTACAATTATTTTTGCGAATGTCGGGCAAATTCTATTTGCTTTGTAATCAGTACATACAATTAACCTTTTTTTGTAATAATTTTAAAACACTTTTATATTAGACTTTTGTAATGATATTTGGAACCGAAAACATCGTAATCGACAAATACCAAAACTGAAAATTATAATTTTTAAAAACCGAAACGGATTAGATTCCAAAGAACTCAGTAAAATGACATGAGAAGTTCTGTCGAACCGGCAATGCCATCTACCGAGAATAGCAAAAGCTACGAAATAGCAATTTAAATAAAAACAAAGATTAATTGACCGTCTGCTTAGTGAAACCAGGTTCATTAAAACATTAAAATAAACACTTGTCAGAGATTCACAAAATATTTGAGGAATCTTATCATCTGCTGACACAGTTCTTCGTCGCACAGCTCCTTCACGTGAACTTGTTCTAGGTGAAGGACTGGGTTATACCATACTGATGAGCTCTAACTGTGCTGGCCGGCCTCTGATGATGATCTGATAACTTGACTCGCAGGCTGAACAATTTTGTGAAACTCTGACAAGTGTTTCACTAAGCAGATGGACAATTAAGTTTGTCTTTGGTTTTATATTTTTACATTTTACTTTTTCACTAAAGCCTACACTAACTTTTTAATTTGACAACATCAATCGTATAAGTTTAAATATTTTTATCAAGGCTCAAATTTGGTTTCCTCGTTTATCCTGACACCGACTAGTACTCAAGAATCATTTTGATATAAACAAAATCTAGACTCGTCCTCTCTGATGTCCTTCGACGGGCTCGAGTTCCTGGCTGCCTGGCAGTAGCCACTGTCTATACGAGTCGCTACATCATGCAGTGATATACAGCCCTCACGCATACATGCTCATTCATCAGAACCAAAGTTCAACTAAATTATAATCTTTAGTAGATAATTACCTGCATATGTTTTCAACGACTGCACTCGACGCGGCGCCGGCGTTTCTAAATTTTAATCATCTAGAATAAAATACCTCGGTGCTAAATTTCATCCATTTATTTCTATTATTTTTGTTGGTGTACTTTCAGCGACCGTCAATGTATTCAATGTTTTCTTAATTTTTGTTTAGATCAGTTTTATAACATCGCCGGCGACTTTATCAATAAAACACACCCGTTTGAATCTAAAACGAAACCTACATGCATCGCTAATTACGAAGGACGTGCCATGGCATTTATTATTTACGTTTTTAGAGTTCTTTTGGGATTCGATGACGTCACGGAATATGAACTGTCAAAATTCGCACAGTTAGTGAACAATAAAAACAGGGAGAAATCTCTATTTAATTTTTCTGAATGGTCCACATACATAGAATACAGGAAAATTGTTTTAAAACGCGTACATTTTTCCACGTGGCAACTTTTACATCCTGATAAAGATTGTCCTTTAGATTTATATGTTAAGTACATTTATTCTAAAAAAGGTGCCTACGAAAAGAAATCGTCTGACACAACAATGAACGCAGCTAAACAAATATTGGCTGATGTAGAATTGCTTCAAGATGATCCTAATAATAGTTTAATCATATTTCATCCGAGTGTCACTCCAAATCGATCATATTTAGAGCAACTAAAAGACATTGAAAATTTTAAAGTTTTAGATCAATCCCTGAACATAAATCTTATAAAAGATGCTTCTAAACAATCGATCGAATACTTAGTTGAGCATGAGCCTTATTTAAATCTAATTAACGCAAAAAAATGTTCAATTATCTTTGGCAACGCACATCCAAATTATAAATTGAAAAATATTGAACTAAACTTGGAAGCGAACAATCCTTCTTTATTTGATCAAGATGAAACAGACGCAGAAATAGAAGGACATTTAGAAAACCCAAAAGATAAAATAGGTAATAAAGGTGTTGAATATAAATACCACTATATCCCACGAATGGAATATTGTTCAAATATTTGTGATATGGCAAATATGACCACAGAAAAATTCAAATATGAGGCCACATTACCAAAGAGCTTCCAGTGGTTGATCAAAGAGTGTGCAAGAATGATTGAACAAGACACTAAAGATTTATTCACGGAGATCGTGAATGTGGAAATTTACATGAACTATATTTATTTGAAAAATAAACCTCAACATAATATTCCGTCTATAAATAAGATAATTGAAAGAGTACAAGAGAATTGGTAATATTTGTATCTTTAAGTAAATAATTTATTTTTGTTATTATGTTTAGAGGTAATAAATATTTTTGCAAGTTATTTGATTCTTATATTTAGATATTTAAATATTAAATTACACCTAACCTATTACCGGGTGTGCACGATAAATGGAACATTTTTATTTCAAAAAATATGAAATAGGAACTTCCATGTATATACTGCAAATAAAAAATACTAATTTACTATACAAATCACTTCCGGTTTTGCCTGAAGTAGCATTAATTTTGTTATTTTAAATAAAACATAATGTATATTTTTTTAATTTTGAATTCTATGTTTAATTGTGAATAAAATGTCATAAATTTAAATATTTCCTAAGATCTACAGGAGGTTGCTAAGCGCAAGTTTTTCAACTTGGTTCATTATGTTTGCTAGTTACTCACAGTAAATAAAATAAATATATCATCACGCCTTTTATCAATTACTTTGTATGGCACTCAGAAAGTGATATATTTATGTGCGTGATGTGCAGTTACCAGCTGTCAAATCACGGTCCACGATGCTGTTAATGACAGGTAAGTCACGTAATGAAAATTGTTTGTTGGCTGTGGGAATCGAACCCGGGTTCTCAACAAGATCGATTCCATTTAATATTACGGACAACTTTTATTTGAACTTTTTTCGATTAGATTGCTGGTTTACGAGTTCGTTTATAACTTGTAACGTTTAGTTTTCGCTTTTATATTTTTTTATCATTTCAAATTGGTCTGCTTATTTCTAGGCCTGAAAATTGCTTTTCATTAAATTCGTTTCACAGATTATTATTTAATATTTTTATAATAGCATCTTACAACAGTTTCTTGTATTATTTAATCTAAATTAACTTTTATTTGTTCTAGTTATGATTAGGTTAATCACATTTTGTTTTGTTATTGTTCGTTAATTAGTGACAGTACGCGATAAAGTTGATGCGCATCATCAGATGTTGTTACTCCAGCAATTGTTTTGAAGATTGGTGTATATAGATATAGTTTTATTATAAGCACAAATACGTTTTCCTATAGTTCTTTTTAATTTAAAATTAGAATCCTTGCTTATATTAAAGATTAATTATAAGGTACATTTATTTGATATTCAATTTCGCAAATTTCTCAGCCGATAACGTTGTCTGTTATTATGTCTTATCTGCTTTCGCTGTCCCATTCCTTCATTAGCTCTCTTTCTCCTTGTTATTTCGTCTTCTTCATGCAACCCTGTTTACTGGGGCGCATTTCGGGAATCTCATGATTTGAGACCATCACTGCAATTAAATTGTAATTAACGAATGCATGAATTTTCTTGATATTACTGACTTTAACGGGTTTTTCGTCTTTTAAAAGTCATTGAAAATTTAGAATCCTGATCGATAAGTTGTGTTGCTTTATATATTAAGTTTTGCGAATAGTTTTGCGTCGTAAAATTGATACAATAAAAAATTAAATTCACCCCGAAAATTCAGAGATAACATCGAATGTCAATAAATTAGTTGCTATGATATGGCTGTTGTTTCCATGAATTCGAAAGTTTTCATGAAAAAATTCAATTAGATATGGGACGTGAGACGGTACACCAATTACACTTGATTATAATTTTTTATGTTTAACAATAATCCAAGCATATTTATAATTTTTTTGGAATAACAATGTAAAAGCATGTAGTGACAATCGTTTTTTTTTTAAACAATTATTAGAACGCCGAAACTAATCGGGTAGTGTCAAATGTAAACAAAACACAAAGCTCCAGTATCATAAATTAATACAAACGACCAAGATTTGAAAGACGTTAACCAACGCCCGGGAATGTCGCAGGCCAAGTGTCAAGTGGCTAGCCGAGGGTAGTTAACAGGGCCGTGCCGATAAATTTGTGTTTCTCAAACTAAAATTATCATAGAATGTAGAAACTAGATTAATACTCTTACCATATCAAAAGAACGCGATGAACTAGAAGAATCAATTTAGTTAAAGCATCGCATGTCCTCAGTAACATCTAGATGTACAATACATCGCCGGCCCATGAAAAATAAAGGGAAACCAACCCTGTTCGGAGTTAGGTTGCAAAGACGATATATGACAATATGTAAAGTTCTATCACATTTTTGTACAAGTAGCTCTCGCGTTGATTTAATTCATATTATTGTAATAAGTGCAGTTTGAAGAAATTACATGCGCGAGGAAACATTTGATAAAAATACAAAAGGGTTTAGAAATAAGAGGGGGCAAAATTTAAGAAGTTTTCGTTCCGTCTCTTTCTCATCCACTTGAGGTAGACTATAACTGTCTCGATCGCATTGAAACACGAACCAGGGCACCCGACGTACCACCACCATGGGTGAGAATTCCTACAAGAATCCAACCAACGAATAAACATACAGGAATTTCACCCTGCCAAGTCACTCCGAGTATTTGGGAATTGCTCGCGACAAATAACAGAGATTGGAAAGATTGTTAGCTCACTCTGACACATACAAAACCTGATCTTTTGTCCTCGATCACGCCAAGACGATGCTAACAAATAAGAGTAACATAAATAACTGTTTCCCCGAAATATTTTGTGATTTCTGTTTATCTTAGGGAAATGCCATCTTCGATCGCAGTTCAATCAAGGATCGAGGGCGGCGTTTACCTGTATAAAACACGACGTTTTATCCAGGAACAGCACCTTGGTTCCGGCCAAGATCAGCTATTGTTCAGCTGCGATTCTGTCAGAATTGGCCGTCGCACGTTCTGTTAGAACCTGTATTATTTATTCACCGACTTTCACCGCTCAGCTGCGATTCTGTCAGAATTGGCCGTCGCACGTTCTACTGCAGTAATGCAAAACAATAATCACAAGGGTGAAGATTCACGACCTTCTAACTTTGCGATAGATATACTTGGGGACTATTTACCCAGAATTAATTGAGATAACAGCTTTTTGAGCACATAATAAGAATCACAAGGGTGAAGATTCACGACCTTCTAATTTGTGATAGATATATTTTTGGGGACTATTTACCCAGATTTGAAATAATATTAGCTCTATGAGCACATAAATTATTGAGTGAAGGATTATTCCTTCACTGACATATCTTGACTCCAACCGTCATTTCGGTGACACACGAAAGTCTACCAGCCGTCACCGAGGGGTCCCCGCACGCTGCCACGGCCTACTGCAGGCCGCTGTCCGCCATCCGTGCTAGTCCTGCTAGCCTACCAGCCGTCACCGAGGGGTCCCCGCACGCTGCCACGGCCTACTGCAGGCTGCTGTCAGTCATCCGTGCTAGTCCTGCTAGCCTACCAGCTGTCACCGAGGGGTCCCCGCACGCTGCCACGGCCTACTGCAGGCCGCTGTCCGCCATCCGTGCTAGTCCTGCTAGCCTACCAGCCGTCACCGCGGGGTCCCCGCACGCTGCCATGGTCTACTGCAGGCCGCTGTCCGTCATCCGTGCTAGTCCTGCTAGCCTACCAGCCGTCACCGAGGGGTCCCCGCACGCTGCCATGGTCTACTGCAGGCCGCTGTCCGTCATCCGTGCTAGTCCTGCTAGCCTACCAGCCGTCACCGAGGGGTCCCCGCACGCTGCCACGGCCTACTACAGGCCGCTGTCCGCCATCCGTGCTAGTCCTGCTAGCCTACCAGCCGTCACCAAGGGGATCCCGCACGCTGCCACGGCCTACTGCAGGCCGCTGTCCGCCATCCGTGCTAGTCCTGCTGGCCTACCAACCGTCACTGATGGGTTCCCGTCTACCGCTCGACCTACGACAGGCCGTCCAACCGCTACCTGCGTTAGCATTGCTAGCTCAGCTATGTACACAGGCATAACTCAGGGAAGAATTGCTTCCTCCCTGGCATCACCCGCTGGCTGTCATCACGGTGACACCCGGTGGTCTTTGTTCTAAGTTTCAGAAGCCGACGACGCCTGGCCTTTCCACTTAAGATACAACAATTTTGGCGATAAGCGAACATCTGGCCGAGTCCGTCTATACTAGGATTCAGAGTCACCTTCCGTTCGTGTTCGTGGGTGCCAAGATTCATTTGCCAAACACCAAAGCCGCAGTGGCATGTGGCACTCATACTACACCATTATCGTAACTACTGCTTCAATCTCTTAGCTCTAGAATTATACATAATTATAAAGCCTATACTTCAATAATGTACATATTATTAAATTTACATACAAATAATTGATAGAAAACGGCTCAAAAATGGACTTGAATTTCTCGAAAATGCCGAGTACGATTTTCTTTAATTTTTTTTGTATATTTAAGAATATGGTCCTTTACAACATATACAATTTTTATCCAATTTGAATTTGTAACTTGTTACGTTCCAATCTGATCCTTTGTTTTTTTTTTATTATCGTTCCCATTCCACTAACCTAAAACATAATTTATTTTTCTTGTAATTTAGCTTCACTCGTTATTTCATTAAATTAGATATATACTTAGCTTTTGTATTCTCCTATTTAAATTCATCCTTCCTATCCTATATTTAATTTAGCGTTCTCCTTTTTATTATTAATTGTAAATTTGGTTATTGACAGTCTTTAATTAGCGTAACTTATTGTCTTACCGCTGTCGGTTCACGCGCGCGATTTATTTTTGTAAAGGCTTGTTTACAGTGCGGCGTTAAGCGGATTGCGAATTAGTTTATTTTATTTTATATTAAAACTCGAGTAGTCATTTATTAATTTATCTCATTTACATAATTTCCTATACATTTGTTTTTCCTTATCCCTAAATTTGCTTATCCCAGATTGTTGTTCGTACACAAGTCCTTGGTCTTCATAGTTTCTTCTGCCTGCTTTATTATCTTTCTTTCTTCTCTTTCTTCAAAGGCATCGACCTTTCTCTTCTACATTCTTTCTAAATTCTCTTCCGATTTGGAATTATTACCACCAGGTTGTTTATTATCTTTATCTTTCTCATTTCTTCACCTATCGGTCTGTCTCGGTCTTTGTCTTCAATTACCGAATATCCGGTTGCGAGTTGAATTTCCTTTTACTTAGATCCGTGACTTAAGTTGAGACGGTTGATTGTTGGTCGTTGTAAAGAAAAACGTGGTTGAGTAGAAAGTGGTTACGTGCTGAGTAGTAGTTTTGAGTAAATTCGAGTATCGGTCGATACTACCCAGTTTGGGGATTACTTACCTCGAAACTACAAGTTTGGTAGCGAGATTCTTGGGAGATAGTTTGGGATTTCTCTCCTACCGAGCTCCCACGTGGGGATCAGATTCAGTCCCGTTGCCGCTGCATTTCTCACCGCCCCCGCCTTTCATCTTCCTGAGGGCAGACCAACAACGGAGACCATCTTCAGCTCCAGAGAGTGACTCATCACCTCGTGGACTTCTGTTCAACCCATTCCGGTATCCAGGTCACCAGGCTACCATCCTTTGTTCCAGCGTCGAGTGCGAGAAAGAGACCGCAGATAAGTGCTTTTTATTGTACTCTGTAAAAGAACTGTAGATTTATTATTTTCATTGTTTCGAACATTTAGTTAGTTCACTAGAGTTTCGTTATTTTGTTGTAAGGGAACATAGGTGTTCAGGACTTTATCTTGGATTTCATTTATTTGGTAGGACGTTGGTACCATCCGCGTTGCACTGTTTCCGCGTATACCCCTGATTCCCCATACCTGTCTCGCGCTCTCCGGTTGATCAACCTTTAGATCGCGTAGTCGAAACGCTAGGTGTGCGTTGGGTGTCGGTGCGTAGGTGGTCGCGCTGCGAACGGTTCAAAGTGGGTATTTTGAGTCATATAACTGTCTTATGTCATATAAAGTTCGTGCACGCTGTGTACTCCCATTTTACTTTACTGTTTTTGTACACCTCGTGAATGACCTTACGTCAATTGCAGTAACTATTTATTTACGGTGTTTTATTTGTCACAATTTAGTATTTATATTTTACTAGCATTTATATGTATTATCTTTTCTAATAATAAGTCAGTAGTTAAGATTATTTCGAGTCATTACGTACCCTGCACTTTCCCGATCTCTCACTCTCGCACAGAATTTCCGTCGAAGGTTAAGCCGACACGTCCTCGCCGCCATCACAATTTGGTTTGGGTGAGAGCAACTGCTCTAATTGTGTGGCGCCCTCTCAAAAAGTTACAACCCCCCCTTCTCCACTGAGAAGCCGGCACCTCATCCATAAGGTAGGATAGTTACATCATAAACTTTTGAGAAAAAAATTATGTGGTATAGAAGACTATGTTCTTAAATATACAGAATTTTTTAAACAAAATTGTGCTCGGCATTTTTGAGAAATTCAGACTCGAAATTTTGATATCTTGAACTGCATTGGGACATCAAATTTGATGGCAACGTTCATGACCTTAGTGTTAATGCATTTTTGGAGAGAGTGAATGATTACCGTGTCTCTCGTAATGTATCTGAGGCGGAACTTTGTGATTCGGCAATAGAACTACTACGTGGGTCGGCATTGACGTGGTATAGATCTGTGCGACTAAAAATCAAAACATGGGATGACTTCGTGAAACATCTGCGTGAAGAATTCGAACCCTATAATTATGCGTTGGAATTGTGGGACGAAATACGTGCTCGAACACAAGGATCGGATGAACCAATTGGTGCCTACATGGCATGTATGATTAATTTATTTAACAGGCTTCCAACATCACCAACTGAAGAACAGAAGTTGGAAGTATTGCGTCGGAACATTTTGCCGTGCTTCATCCAGGGCATTGGTTTAACAAAAATTGAGTCCGTTGAGAGTTTGCTGTTGGTGTGTAAGCAATTGGAAATTAACAAACTCATGGCTGAAAAGTATCAACCACCGCCCTCGAACCGTAAAAATTTATTAGAGCTTGATTTGGCATATCAAGGACGGTCTCGATTTCCATCAGCTCACGCCATGGATATTCCTAAAACCTCAACTGCCCACAAGGAATTCAATTGTTGGAATTGTCATCTTCCCGGCCACAGAGCCAAAGACTGTAACAGTCCGAAGCGCGAGCATTGTTACAGGTGTGGAAAGCCAGGCTTTATCACCAGAACATGCCCCAAATGTTCGGGAAATGTTCTAAATTATTTGCGACCAAACACGCGCAACTACAACAAAACATGGCAATCGTTAATTTTATTATCTCGCATTTAGATGGCGATCAACGTCCATACCTCGATATTTCCATCTTTGGGTATAAAATTTCAGGTCTTCTTGATTCTGGAGCTACGAGATCAATTATAGGTAAGAATGGGTGGGAATTTATTAAGGATTTAGGTTTACCTCTGGATGTTAATGACTCACCGATCTGCAAAGTTGCGGATGGGAAAGAATGTGACAGCTTGGGTTCAATAACAGTGCCTGTTCGTCTGATTGATCAAATAAAATTGATCACATTTCTGGTAGTACCTACTGTCACTAGTGCAGTAATCTTGGGCATGGATTTTTGGTGCGCGATGGGAATTGTGCCAGACATGAGAAGAGATGTGTGGAATTTTTCCGCGCTCGCAACTCTTGATGTCAGAAAGGGAATGGCATCGACATCGGATTTGACGGAGGAACAACAAATGTGCTTGAGTAAATTTCTGGAGGATAATTGGAGCAAGATGGGTGACACTATTGGTTGCACAACACTTGTGGAACATGACATCGTGACTCAGTCGGAGGCCATCAAACAACGGTACTATCCTGTATCACCGGCGATGCAGACACATATCCATAAAGAACTGGAACGGATGTTAGAGGACGACATTATAGAACCATCATGTTGTCCATGGTCCTCGCCAATTCTTATGGTCCCTAAGAAAGATGGAGATTATCGTTTCTGCGTAGATTTTCGCAAGTTGAATAAGGTGACAAAAAAGGATGCTTACCCAATACCTTATGTTTCCAGCATTTTAGATCGGTTGCGAGGAGCGAAATATTTGAGCTCGCTGGACATAAAGTCCGCGTATTGGCAAATTCCAATGAGTCAAGCTAGTCGTGAGTACACGGCCTTTACTATTCCTGGACGTGGGTTATACCAGTTTAAGCGCATGCCCTTTGGACTTACTAACGCGCCTGCGACTTGGCAACGTCTCATTGATCGTGTTCTTGGTCCGGATCTTGAGCCGTTTGTATTTGTGTACTTGGACGACGTGGTTGTTATCTCCGACAACTTTCAACAACATCTTGACATTTTACAAAAGATATTTGACCGTATACTTTCTGCTGGTCTTACTCTTAGTAAAGATAAATGCAAATTCTGTCGGCCGGAGTTACGTTATTTGGGTTACGTTGTAGATAAACAGGGACTTAGGGTAGATCCAGACAAAGTAAACGCCATTTTAGGTATACCTGTGCCGACATGCGTTGCAGATGTACGTAGTTTTCTGGGTATGGCGTCGTGGTATCGGCGATTCGTCCAAGATTTTGCTACAATTAGTTCACCACTCACTAGTTTGTTGAAAAAGAACAAGAAGTGGACATGGACGGACGAGTGTCAGGGGGCGTTTCAAACACTGAGAGAATGTCTTGTCTCTGCACCAATTTTAACTTGCCCTGATTTTTCTCGACCCTTCGTCGTACAGACAGATGCTAGTGGGTATGGTTTAGGAGCAGTCTTGTCTCAATCTTTTCCTGATGGGGAACGTGCCATTGCTTTTCTCAGTAGGACGTTAAATAAGAACGAACGTAATTATTCGACAACGGAGAGGGAGTGCCTCGCTGTCGTGTGGTCTCTCGAAAAGCTTCGTCCTTATTTAGAAGGATCGCACTTCACAATCATCACGGATCATCACTCGTTGGTTTGGTTGAATAATTTGAAGGATCCGTCGGGTAGATTGTGTAGGTGGGCTGTAAAGTTGCAGCAATATGATTTTACGATCATTCATCGGAAGGGAAAAGAGCACGTAGTGCCGGATTGCTTGTCTCGATCGGTTCCAAAGGCAGACGCCATCCATATTACACCTGTTGAGGCAACAGAAACAACGGATCGATGGTACCTGAAGATCAAACAGAGCGTCAGCAGTTATCCTCGAAAGTACGCCAAATGGAGAATATACAACGATATTTTGTACAAATACGTAAGTACTAAAGCTGCTGATATTGCTGATGATCAGGATTATTGGAAGCTGGTGGTGCCAAGAGATCAACGCAAAGGTATTTTACAGCAAGCGCATGATTTTCCAACTTCGGGACCCGCTGGGATCACTAAAACGTATCAAAAATTAAGACAACTTTATTACTGGCCTAAAATGAAGGCAGACGTAGTTACGTACGTCAATCGTTGCGTAGTGTGCACCGAGCACAAAGCGGTGCAGAAGAGTCCTCCAGGTCTCATGGGAACGCGTCCACGTGTATTTAGACCGTTTCAGCTAATCAGCACCGATATTATTGGTCCAATTCCTCGGTCGTCTAAAGGTTATAAGTATATCTTAGTTGTTTGCGATTATTTTAGTAAGTTTGTACTGACTTTCCCACTTAGGAGTGCTACGGCACAAGCGGTAGCTCGGCATATTGAGGAAAATGTTTTTCTGATGTTTGGGGTTCCTCAATATGTGATTTGCGACAATGGTGTACAATTCCGTGGAGGAGAATTTCGCAACTTATGTGCGAAGTATGATGTAAACATTCTTTTCAATGCACTTTACCATCCGCAAAACAACCCTACGGAAAGAGTAAACCGTATAATAAAAACAATGTTGTCTTCATATGTAAATGACAATCAGACGCACTGGGATCAATATTTACCTTCCGTAAGTTGTGCTATTCGTACGCTGGTACACTCGGTAACTGGTTTTACGCCATTTTTCGTAAACTTTGGCCGTGAACATATATTGTCAGGTTTGGAATACCCGGTGGAGACCCTCGCGGAGAACGGCAATATAAATTTTGACCGAGATCAAGTTGCTGATAGGAGACCTGCTCGCATTGTAAAAATTTATGATGAAGTGCGGAAAAGGTTGGATCACGCTCAAAGTCAGACGAGAGCTCGGTATAATCTTCGACGTAGGCCGGTGGGATATACTGTTGGTCAACGTGTTTGGCGGCGAAACTTTAAATTGTCAAATGCGGCTGATAATTTTGCCAGTAAGTTGGCGGCAAAATATATCGGACCATTTAAAGTGCGCAAAAAGATTTCTAACGTTATTTATGAGCTAGAAGACGATACCGGTCAAGCACGCGGCACTTGGCATGTCAAAGATTTAAAACCAGGACCCGGTGACACTCATGAAGAAGAGGTTCCAAATGACTTCTAGGTTAGTTTTTGTTTTATTTCTTCAGATTGTTTTGAGTAAAAATTTGTTAGGAATTTTTCCTCATGGGAGTGGGGGAGGAGTTGTTACGTTCCAATCTGATCCTTTGTTTTTTTTTATTATCGTTCCCATTCCACTAACCAAAAACATAATTTATTTTTCTTGTAATTTAGCTTCACTCGTTATTTCATTAAATTAGATATATACTTAGGTTTTGTTTTCTCCTATTTAAATTCATCCTTCCTATTCTATATTTAATTTAGCGTTCTCCTTTTTATTATTAATTGTAAATTTGGTTATTGACAGTCTTTAATTAGCGTAACTTATTGTTTTACCGCTGTCGGTTCACGCGCGCGATTTATTTTTGTAAAGGCTTGTTTACAGTGCGGCGTTAAGCGGATTGCGAATTAGTTTATTTTATTTTATATTAAAACTCGAGTAGTCATTTATTAATTTATTTCATTTACATAATTTCCTATACATTTGTTTTTCCTTATCCCTAAATTTGCTTATCCCAGATTGTCGTTCGTACACAAGTCCTTGGTCTTCATAGTTTCTTCTGCCTGCTTTATTATCTTTCTTTCTTCTCTTTCTTCAAAGGCATCGACCTTTCTCTTCTACATTCTTTCTAAATTCTCTTCCGATTTGGAATTATTACCACCAGGTTGTTTATTATCTTTATCCTTCTCATTTCTTCACCTATCGTTCTGTCTCGGTCTTTGTCATCAATTACCGAATATCCGGTTCCGAGTTGAATTTCCTTTTACTTAGATCCGTGACTTAAGTTGAGACGGTTGATTGTTGGTCGTTGTAAAGAAAAACGTGGTTGAGTAGAAAGTGGTTACGTGCTGAGTAGTAGTTTTGAGTAAATTCGAGTATCGGTCGATACTACCCAGTTTGGGGATTACTTACCTCGAAACTACAAGTTTGGTAGCGAGATTCTTGGGAGATAGTTTGGGATTTCTCTCCTACCGAGCTCCCACGTGGGGATCAGATTCAGTCCCGTTGCCGCTGCATTTCTCACCGCCCCCGCCTTTCATCTTCCTGAGGGCAGACCAACAACGGAGGCCATCTTCAGCTCCAGAGAGTGACTCATCACCTCGTGGACTTCCGGTTCAACCCATTCCGGTATCCAGGTCACCAGGCTACCATCCTTCGTTCCAGCGTCGAGTGCGAGAAAGAGACCGCAGATAAGTGCTTTTTATTGTACTCTGTAAAAGAACTGTAGATTTATTATTTTCATTGTTTCGAACTTTTAGTTAGTTCACTAGAGTTTCGTTATTTTGTTGTAAGGGAACATAGGTGTTCAGGACTTTATCTTGGATTTCATTTATTTGGTACGACGTTGGTACCATCCGCGTTGCACTGTTTCCGCGTATACCCCTGATTCCCCATACCTGTCTCGCGCTCTCCGGTTGATCAACCTTTAGATCGCGTAGTCGAAACGCTAGATGTGCGTTGGGTGTCGGTGCGTAGGTGGTCGCGCTGCGAACGGTTCAAAGTGGGTATTTTGAGTCATATAACTGTCTTATGTCATATAAAGTTCGTGCACGCTGTGTACTCCCATTTTACTTTACTGTTTTTGTACACCTCGTGAATGACCTTACGTCAATTGCAGTAACTATTTATTTACGGTGTTTTATTTGTCACAATTCAGTATTTATATTTTACTAGCATTTATATGTATTATCTTTTCTAATAATAAGTCAGTAGTTAAGATTATTTCGAGTTATTACGTACCCTGCACTTTCCCGATCTCTCACTCTCGCACAGAATTTCCGTCGAAGGTTAAGCCGACACGTCCTCGCCGCCATCACAATTTGGTTTGGGTGAGAGCAACTGCTCTAATTGTGTGGCGCCCTCTCAAAAAGTTACAACCCCCCCTTCACCACTGAGAAGCCGGTACCTCATCCATAAGGTAGGATAGTTACATCATAAACTTTTGAGAAAAAAATTATGTGGTATAGAAGACTATGTGCTTAAATATACAGAATTTTTTAAACAAAATTGTGCTCGGCATTTTTGAGAAATTCAGACTCGAAATTTTGATATCTTGACCTGCTGCAATTCAATTCAAATTTGTTTGTTTTATAGAAATTTCACAATCTTATTATTGTACATATCAAAAAGTAGAATGTTGTGAGATTATTCTGCACTACTTGTTTCTTTATTTAGATGAGAATAAGTATATACAATATTGTTTTGAAATTTGAAGTTGTTGCAGCAACTTTGCGAAATACTCATTTTACACAATTGATGTGTGCTTTGTCGTACACTCAGCGCAAAAATGAACATCTAGATTGACAGCTGTCATTCATAGTGATATATTTCACGATGTAGATATATACATGTTATGAATGAGTATTTCAGAATTTGTGGTTTGACATATATCTATTTTATTTTTCGTATTATATTACACTAATATTCAAAGTTATTAGTACGATAAATTAGGTTTTACTGCAAACATTTTATCAATTTCTGCAGAGCAGTATGGTTAGTAATATTGAAATGGATTATTTGTTTTAAAAACCGATATTTTTAACAAAGTTTTTAATTTAACGTTTGTAGACAACAATTCTTATTTTAACCTTAAATATTTCACAAAAGGAAGTAGGAATTTATTTATATTGCTTACAGATTATAAGATGAATGATAACATAAAACAGAACAAATATACCTTGTCGATGCAAAATTGAAAATACGTACATAAATTTATAAACAAATGCTTGTAGAAAAAATTACCTATTATTATTACTATTAAATTTAAATTACGCGAATTTTTAAATTTAATTTCTGCAGTTATGAAGTAGTCAAAATGAATTTTGTTTATTGATTCGGATGTAGAATTTTATGCTTTACAACATTTATTTGAAACATTTTTATCCTAAAATAATTAGGGAAGCAATGCGCACGGAAAACTGATTTGCCATGTTAAACGCCTATGTTTCACTTTTCGTGTTACACCCGGTATATATATATATATATATATATATATATATATATATATATATATATATATATATATATATATATAAATAAATAAATAAATATAAATAAATCATCACGCCTTTTACCCATCACTGGGTGTGGCACTCTGCCTAAGCAGATCTCGGTAAGTGATATATTTTTTCGCGTGAAGTGCGGTTACCAGCCGTCAAATCACGGCCTCCAAAGATATTAGTGGTGGAGGAGCCACAGGGGTAGATTTTTTAAATTGGTGAAAATTGTTTGTCGGCTGTGGGGATCGAACCAGGGTTCTCAAGATCCACAGGCCGACTCGATACATATATATATATATATATATATATAATATAATCTTGCAAAATTGACTAAAATTGCATAATAGTTGCAATAAATACAAATTATTTTATTATTTCCTGTGTTGATTACGTAAACTTTTTTACAATATTTAAAATTAGAACTAGTAAAATATACTTAGCTACTGATATTTTCTATTTTTATTTATTGTCATCGTCTATTGTAATTACATTAAACACATTAAACGGACTGAATAATAAAATTGAAGCAGCAATTGAATCTTTATCTGCTGACCAAAAAGAAAAGACTACTTATTCTGTTTCAAAACGTTGTGCAAAATGTATTGAAGAGGCTGGGAGTCATTTTGAATATTTGTTATAAAATCATTTTGTTGTTATTAAGTGTTCTTTATTCTTATTTTCGTTATTATTATGACAAAAAAATATTATTTCGTTTAATAATAATAATTACAATTATTATAGTTAATTGTTTTATTTCAAGCCACAGTCATGGCTCACTATTCTCTTTACGATTTGGTGTATAATAAAGTGCCCGCCATTTTACTTTTTAATAATGTAATATAAGATTATTTTACATGATTGTAAAGCAAATTTGATGCACTTTTCAAATTTGTAAAAAAATATAGAATGTTCCATTTGAAGTTTCAAAGTTGATAATAATTACTAATAAACCGGAAATGATATCATGAATGTACATACGTCATCAACTAGCTTACATGTTGCTGTATAAATCATGTTATATGAAAGAAATTGCTAAATTGATAAATAAGCGAGATATTTGCTGGGTCTATTAAAATATAACACCCTATATATATAAGTAACGTAAACGTGATTTACGGTTACAATAAAAAATTATTTATTATTTGACAACGAAAGATCTCAACAGTAACTGACTTACAAATGTGAATACAGAGTACAGGTTGTGCTAAAAGTGCAAATGCACACATAGTATAATATAACATATTGTGGGGAAAGAGAGTGGTGACTGTGCCTGGAATGTGCAGCGGTCGGCGGTTCTCATGGGAACGGGTGATCTAACTTATATATATATATATATATATATATATATATATATATATATATAAATAGAATATTACTTTTAAAAAGAGCTACGAACTTTTGAAATAAGTTAAAGGTACTTATTTTTTCATTAAAAACCTATTTGTTATAAAGTGAAATAATATGATTTAATGTACATAATATTTCGTTAACTATTATTTTACGATTCACATATAGTTATTTTTCTACGATTGCTATGAAAAGATGACAATTACGCTCTCATTTGTCATCGTAAAGTTGACGTTTTCTGTGGAACAATAGAAAAATATCTTTTTTGCGCGTCTCCAATGGCAACGCGCTTCGGCTCGCGCAGCAATTACCGTGCTCGAGTAACAAAGAATCAATTTACGCTCTTAATACACAAATAACTATTGTGTATTAAGAGCGTAAAGTGATTCTTTGTTACTCGAACACGGTATTTGCAGCGCGAGCCGAAGGCGAGAGCTGCAATAGTGTAAGAGGAACAAAGACACTTTACGCTCGTGATACACACATAATTTTTTCTACGATTGCATCTTCAAATTATTAAAAAACGTATGCGTACTGATAATAAATTCGTTCTGTCAACTGGCAATATGACAAGTTTCTATTTTGTTTGTATCCCTAGTAACTATTGATATTAGCGCTCATTTAATATCTTTTTCACACGTTGTCATTGGAAATGCGCGCATTTAACGATAATAAATAAATTTCCAGCCTTATTTCCTGACCAATATTGTAACAAATAACAAGGGATGAGTTATTTAAAAAGATATGTTTGTTTATTTAAAGTGTGAGTGAAGCGAACTAACTTAAAAATAGATCCCACTAAAACAATACGATAATAATAATTATAAAATAAAATAATTTGTTTAAAAGCACTTTTAAATAAAAAAACTATATATTTATTTAATACTAAATAGGTATTTATTATTTTAATGCATATTTTTTATATATTAGACATGTAAATATAATTTAAAAACAATTTACTTCATTTAATTCAATAATTAAAGATATCTGAAATTCAATTAAAGATATTTCGAATTGAATTTTAGATATCTAAAATTGAATTAAAGATATCTCGTATTGAATTAAAGATATCTTAAATTGAATTAAAGATATCTTAAATTGAATTTTAGATATCTTAAATTGAATTTGAGATATCTCTAATTCAACCGAATTAAAGATATCTGAAAATTAATTTTAGATATCTCTAATTCAATTTAAGATATATATAATTCGGCCGAATTAATGATATCTGAAATTCAATTCAAGATATCTTTAATTGAATTTTAGATATCTTAAATTGTATTTCAGATATCTCATATTCAATTTCAGATATATAAAATTCAATTCGAGATATCTTCAAATGAATTTTAGATATCTAAAATTCAATTCGAGATATCTTTAATTGAATTTCAGATATCTGAAATTGAATTTGAGATATCTGGAATTACAATACACAGATAACAGACGTGTGCAGTTGTTTACAGGGTATAGAAGTAAATTGTTTTTAGATTATATTTAAATGTCTAATATATAAAAAATATGCATTAAAATAATAAATATCTATGTAATATTCAATAAATATATAGTTTTTGCAATATTTCATTTACAATGCGCGGCTAAAACAATTTTTTTGTGCATTGAACTATTAAAAAGCGCCTGGAAACTACTATACACTTCTATCATCTATACATTGCAATTCCAGATATCTGGAATTCAATTTAAGATATCTTTAATTGTATTTTAGGTATCTCGAATTGAATTTCAGATATTTTAAATTCAATTTTAGATATCTGTATTTGAATTTAAGATATCTCGAATTGAATTTCAGATATCTGTAATTACTATTTAGAAAATATTCATGCAATATGTTGGCTATTTTGAACCAGCGTGTCTTTTCATTTTATTGTCAGATGTTATGAATTTGTTTTTTATATGTACGTTCATTATTTCCATTTGCGTTTGCAACTACGTACTTCGAATACCTTTTGTTTTGTATTTGAATGATGTATCCAGGTTTTCTGTACACGAGTTTTTATAATTTTAATGTCATACCCATATCATGAGTATTAAGGCTGCGTTCATGTGTAGATGGTTGCATAGTAAAAATCGTGAATTTTTGTTCAACAATTATTCAATTACTAGAACACTTATGAATATGAAATAAACTGTAATGAAAAGATTATTTTTTGTTACAGGGCACTAGTATATTCGCTAATAAATATTTTTCTTAGTTAATTATATATTGTTTCTAAATTTTAAATAACATATTAAATTACAATTATATTATACTTAGGACATGGATACCATATTTAAATATATAAATATCATAATTTTAACATCTATATTTCAATATTCAGTCAGAAAATGTTGAACAAAAATTATATATGCTGAGTAGATTTTAGGTAGTTTGTTGTATGAAAAATAGTTCACGCTATTTTGAACAGATGTCAGCACTTCCGAATTCAAAACAATGTCGATAATGCAGTTGAATGTAGGTTTTCTTTTAAAATTACTTATGAATGTATTTTGTAACTGATGCGTCTATTTTAACCAATGCACAAATAATTTAAATTTTATTTGATACAATCATTTGTATTGGTTAAAATTTTAATATGTTACAGAATACGTCCATGACTCTATTAATTTTTAACGCCCGTTATTATTATCTAATTATAATAGACGATGACAATAAATAAAAATAGAAAATATCAGTTGCTAAGTATATTTTACTAGTTCTAATTTTAAATATTGTAAAAAAGTTTACGTAATCAACACAGGAAATAATAAAATAATTTGTATTTATTGCAACTATTATGCAATTTTAGTCAATTTTGCAAGATTATATTATATATATATATATATATATATATATATATATATATATATATATATATATATATATATATATTCAATTAAAGATATCTTGAATTGAATTTCAGATATCATTAATTCGGCCGAATTATATATATCTTAAATTGAATTAGAGATATCTAAAATTCATTTTCAGATATCTTTAATTCGGTTGAATTAGAGATATCTCAAATTCAATTTAAGATATCTAATATTCAATTTAAGATATCTTTAATTCAATTTAAGATATCTTTAATTCAATTCGAGATATCTTTACTTCAATTTTAGATATCTAAAATTCAATTCGAAATATCTTTAATTGAATTTCAGATATCTTTAATTATTGAATTAAATGAAGTAAATTGTTTTTAAATTATATTTACATGTCTAATATATAAAAAATATGCATTAAAATAATAAATACCTATTTAGTATTAAATAAATATATAGTTTTTTTATTTAAAAGTGCTTTTAAACAAATTATTTTATTTTATAATTATTATTATCGTATTGTTTTAGTGGGATCTATTTTTAAGTTAGTTCGCTTCACTCACACTTTAAATAAACAAACATATCTTTTTAAATAACTCATCCCTTGTTATTTGTTACAATATTGGTCAGGAAATAAGGCTGGAAATTTATTTATTATCGTTAAATGCGCGCATTTCCAATGACAACGTGTGAAAAAGATATTAAATGAGCGCTAATTTCAATAGTTACTAGGGATACAAACAAAATAGAAACTTGTCATATTGCCAGTTGACAGAACGAATTTATTATCAGTACGCATACGTTTTTTAATAATTTGAAGATGCAATCGTAGAAAAAATTATGTGTGTATCACGAGCGTAAAGTGTCTTTGTTCCTCTTACACTATTGCAGCTCTCGCCTTCGGCTCGCGCTGCAAATACCGTGTTCGAGTAACAAAGAATCACTTTACGCTCTTAATACACAATAGTTATTTGTGTATTAAGAGCGTAAAGTGATTCTTTGTTACTCGAGCACGGTAATTGCTGCGCGAGCCGAAGCGCGTTGCCATTGGAGACGCGCAAAAAAGATATTTTTCTATTGTTCCACAGAAAACGTCAACTTTACGATGACAAATGAGAGCGTAATTGTCATCTTTTCATAGCAATCGTAGAAAAATAACTATATGTGAATCGTAAAATAATAGTTAACGAAATATTATGTACATTAAATATTTATTTGTGTATTAAGAGCGTAAAGTGATTCTTTGTTACTCGAGCACGGTAATTGCTGCGCGAGCCGAAGCGCGTTGCCATTGGAGACGCGCAAAAAAGATATTTTTCGATTGTTCCACAGAAAACGTCAACTTTACGATGACAAATGAGAGCGTAATTGTCATCTTTTCATAGCAATCGTAGAAAAATAACTATATGTGAATCGTAAAATAATAGTTAACGAAATATTATGTACATTAAATCATATTATTTCACTTTATAACAAATAGGTTTTTAATGAAAAAATAAGTACCTTTAACTTATTTCAAAAGTTCGTAGCTCTTTTTAAAAGTAATATTCTATTTATATATATATATATAAGTTAGATCACCCGTTCCCATGAGAACCGCCGACCGCTGCACATTCCAGGCACAGTCACCACAATACGTTATATTATACTATGTGTGCATTTGCACTTTTAGCACAACCTGTACTCTGTATTCACATTTGTAAGTCAGTTACTGTTGAGAGATTGAAGTATCAACTTGTATGAAAAATCTATGTAATCTTTCGTTGTCAAATAATAAATAATTTTTTATTGTAACCGTAAATTACGTTTACGTTACTTATATATATAGGGTGTTATATTTTAATAGACCCAGCAAATATCTCGCTTATTTATCAATTTAGCAATTTCTTTCATATAACATGATTTATACAGCAACATGTAAGCTAGTTGATGACGTATGTACATTCATGATATCATTTCCGGTTTATTAGTAATTATTATCAACTTTGAAACTTCAAATGGAACATTCTATATTTTTTTACAAATTTGAAAAGTGCATCAAATTTGCTTTACAATCATGTAAAATAATCTTATATTACATTATTAAAAAGTAAAATGGCGGGCACTTTATTATACACCAAATCGTAAAGAGAATAGTGAGCCATGACTGTGGCTTGAAATAAAACAATTAACTATAATAATTGTAATTATTATTATTAAACGAAATAATATTTTTTTGTCATAATAATAACGAAAATAAGAATAAAGAACACTTAATAACAACAAAATGATTTTATAACAAATATTCAAAATGACTCCCAGCCTCTTCAATACATTTTGCACAACGTTTTGAAACAGAATAAGTAGTCTTTTCTTTTTGGTCAGCAGATAAAGATTCAATTGCTGCTTCAATTTTATTATTCAGTCCGTTTAATGTATTTACTGGTTCATTACAAACAAAATCTTTCACGTAGCTCCATACAAAAATCAAGTGGTCATATCGGAAGAAAATTTATTAACTTAGCAGGTTTATGTCTGTTGATTAATTTAAATATATTAAACATTCTAAAAAAATATTGTTATGAAAATTAACCTGATAATATATTTTGACACTCGAAACATTGTTTTTTTCAAATAAACTTAAATTGTTATTACGGAACATTACATTAATTACACATGTCTGAATCTGTTTGTTGTTCTGTAAAAAAAAAACATTTTTAAATAGCAATGTGACAGCTCAACAGTTGATTTGCATTTGTGTGAGATAAAAAATATGTTAATGACGTCACTTGACGTGAATATCGCCATTTTAGGATATTTAATAAAACAGGGTAATCATAAAGCAATGTTTTAGAAAGGCAGCAGTTGCGCTTTAGAGTGTTGAATAATGCGGTATATAAATTTTCCTACTAATAAACAATTTAAAAAATATGAATATTCCACTAAATCGCCATCTATTGTGTAATAGTTTGAATATGTAACCACTATATTTTGGTTCGGATCTTTGCTAAATCCGCCATTTTAGGTATTTTAATTTTATGGTGTTTCATGATTATGCATCTGCATAAAGCTATGTGCTCGCTAAGCAGTGTTTGAATATTAGAGAGATGAATACCTACCCACCCCTACCACTATTTAGTATAGACTCATACTTGGTTTTTTAAGATTGGTCAGATCAACATTTTTGTCAAACCCACAAGAAACCCTACTTACACGATAACAAATTGTTGGTTCACGAACTTCAGGCCGTATGCTTCAACTTAATTTCATATTGTACACATATCAAAATTATTTTACATGTATAATAATTATCATAATGATGGCAATACTACATTTATTTCAAATCATCATATATTTGTTGCTATGGAAACAATAAAAACCGTTAAAAACAACTGATAGTTTGAAATCAACAAACAAAATTCCTTCTAGAATCTACAGTGTTTGTGTATCGTTACATATATTTTCTAGAAATTGTTGGTGATTTAATAATTTTTGAGTAAGATTTTTTAATTTATATTTATTAAAAACCATATCAGTGATAGAAAGATATTTTAAAGTAGCGGTGTATATTAAATTGTATTTGAAATCAAAACATTGCAAAAATGAATAGTTATACTTAAAATTATCTATTATATTTTATAATTTATCGGAATTATTTAATTTGTTCTTTTATACATATTTGTTGTCATTTACGTATAAATATTTAATTTTATATTGGACACATATCCAAATTATTTTACATGTATAATAATTATCATAATGTTGGCAATACTACATTTATTTCAAATCATCATATATGTGTTACTATAGAAACAAGAAAAACCGTCAAAAACAACTGATAGTTTGAAATCAACAAACAAAATTGCTTTTAGAATCTACAGTGTGTCGGTATTAATGTGTTTTGTGTATCGTTACATTTATTGTTCTAGAAAAAACAGTTTACTAATACTTACATGTTTCTGTTGTTACAGTTTCTGTTTCAGATTTAGTAGGTGGTTCCAGTGTCTTCAAGTAAGTTTTAATAATTAATATTTATGCAATATTTTTGTTGATAACATATGGATAAAATTACAAGTAATTTAATTACCATTTTACTCTTAAAAGTAGTGTGACTGCATGTTAACTCATGTTTAATATTGTTAGTCATTTATTATCAATAATTTCAAATGATTGTTTTTCATTTTAGTATGCCGCGTATCAACAGTCAAAATCGATCAGCTTACGAGAAATATAGACGAAACAGGCGACAGGAGCGACGACGTAAGTTACAAATATTTATTTATTAATTGAAAATAAAGTTATATATTTTTGTTCTTAGGACTTCTACACAGCACTATTCGACCGTGCTCAGTCGTTATTAATAGAGATTTAGCGGATGTTGGTAAGTGTATAATTATTATTTTGTATTCATTTAAAATGCTTTGGAAGACGCCAACACCTGTGCATACTGTAATGCCAGGTATTTCAATGAGGAGCGCGCAAACAGGTAAAACATTTAAAAAATAAACTATGTATTTAAACATGATTTATGTGAAATGTTATAAATTTCAGATCGAATGATAGCTCCCTCTGTTGTCAACGAGGAAAGGTGCAATTAGATCCACTGGGCGTTTGCCCAGTATTATTATTTCGTCTGTTGACGGACAATAATGGCGATGCGGTTCACTATCGTAACCACATTCGTCATTATAACAGTTCGTTGGCGTTCGCCTCAACAGTTGCCGAATACCAACATATGGGTGTGGGACCACAGGTGGTCAAAGTAAACGGTGTCGTGCATCACATCATGCCGCAACTATAACCTCAACCGAATGTACCAGCTAAATTCGGTCAGTTGTACTATTTGGACACCGAAGAATGTCTGCAAGTACGCCAGCAGCATTCACGTGTCTGTCGTCCAACGGTGTTGCGATCGTTGGACGCTATGTTGCGAGCGAGCAACCCATACCCCCAACAATACCGGATGTTGAAGCAAGTCTACGAGGAACAAGTGGTTTTAGCTCAGCAAAATGGTGTGCCCGTACCAGAAGTTATGATGGCGATCGCTCCGAACATCAATGAGCGAATCGTCGGTGAAAATCTCAATCTCAATCGGTAATTAATTACACATGTTGTTTTTATGAAGATTTGAAAAATAATTCGTTCTGTATTTATAGATACAACATTCCTATGTCGAATGAGATTGCGGCCATCTTTGTTGGCGATGAACCACCGTTCCCGGTAGACGTGCAACTGTACCCGACGCAGGGCGACCCTGAAACAATCCGAGATCTGAGTCCACTGATAGATCCTCAATCGTATCCCTTGTTATTCCCCAATGGAGAACTAGGTTGGAACATTGAGCTGCGTCATGCCGGACCGAATGCAACACAACGGTACACCCGAGTGTCTTGCCGAGAGTATGCTTGCTATCGTCTGGCATTGAGGAGACCGTTTAGCATTCTGCACTACAACAGAAAACTGTTCCAACAATGGTTGGTCGATACCTGGTGCCGCATTGAGGGACTACATCTTCAATTCCTCCGTGAA
The DNA here is from genome assembly GCA_947425015.1 of Pterostichus niger. Lineage (NCBI taxonomy): Eukaryota > Metazoa > Arthropoda > Insecta > Coleoptera > Carabidae > Pterostichus > Pterostichus niger. The sequence continues at coordinate 14,422,012 of OX380352.1, read as the reverse complement.
CATCAACAATAGTTACATGTCGATAACTATACGAGTTTGGTAGACTACATTCATCGGGAAGCTGCAAGACGGCAAGAGCGTGTTGGTCGCATCTTTATCTTGCCGTCAACATTTGTAGGAAGTTGCCAAGTATGGCAAACCAGATCTTTTTATTACTATAACATGTAATCCTACTTGGCCGGAAATCCAAAACAACTTGGATCCCAGACAAGAGACCATCCATCGTCCCGATCTTGTCTGCCGTGTAAGTATTTCTAATAATTTTATATATTTTACTTACAACTCATTGGAACAAATAATTTGTCATTGTTCAAATTTCAAAATTAAATATATTAAAAACTATCTGATTGATTTTTAAAAATAAAACATTTAATAAAAATTAATACTTATAATTACAATTAGTAATTACAATTAGTACTAATTTTAATTATGTTTTATATTTAAAAATCAATTGGATAGTTTTTTAAATATCACAATATGTTATTAGATAATTTATAAACTTTATAAATGTTTTATTTTCAAAAATTAATTTAATAGATTTTAAAATATTGTGTTTTGAAATTTTTTATCAGATATTTTTTTATCATTTAATATTTATAAAATATGGAAACAATTATCTTACACATTTAATTGACAAACATGTATTTTTACAAGATTATTATTGTTTATGTGTATATTTAAACTAAATTAATTTCAATATTTATGATAAAATGTAATTACTATTATTATTATTGTTTTAGATCTTTCATATTAAATTACAACATTTGTCACGTTTAATTAAAGAGCGGAATTATTTTGGCCGAGTACGTTCCATCATGTACACGGTGGAATTCCAAAAACGAGGGCTACCACATGCGCACATTTTAATTATTCTCGACCCAGTGGATAAAATTGTGACGCCTGAGCCAGTGGACCAAATGATTCGGGCCGAATTACCCGATCAAACATCTGAACCAGATTTATACGAGTTAGTGACAAAACACATGATCCATCGTAAATGTGGTCCTAACCGTATGGGTGTAAATTGTATGAGAAATGGCCAATGTCGATGGAAATATCCCAGGGAATATTTAGCTGACACCGAGCTAACCGGAAGTGCCACATATGCCAAGTATCGTCGAAGGCAAGATGGAAGAGTATTTGTTGAAGATAGTGCGATTTATGATAATTGAGACGTTGTGCCCTATTCACCAGCACTTCTACAGATATTTCGCACACATATAAATGTAGAAGTATGCGCAAGCATAAAGGCCACTAAATATCTTTACAAATACGTCCATAAAGGTCATGATGGGGTGATAATAAATATTCGTGAAGGTACACGATCCGCCACTGGAGTATTCAATGGTGGGATGAGATCCAACATTACCAGGATTGCCGGTACGTGAGTGCTCATGAAGCATATTGGCGTATCGCTGGATTCCCAATGTCCTACTCGAACATGTCTGTGTTTCAAGTAAGTTTGTTCGAAATTATTACAAACAACAATATTGACACTGTCTTTTATAGCTCCAAGTACATCTTCCAGACATGCAGGCGATCGTATTTCGGCAACAAGATGTCCAACAGGCAGTCCAGAATGCAGAAAATCGGAACACACATTTGCTGGCGTGGTTTGAATTAAACCGCACCGATCCAAACGCTCGTCAATATCTGTTTGTTGATATTGTACGATATTACACGTGGCAACTAACTCGTCGTGTGTGGACTGTTCGGAAGTCACATTTTAATGTAATAGGTCGTTTACCAGATGTGTCACCGAGAGCTGAGGATTTATTTTATTTGAGAATGTTGCTGTCTCATATTCGAGGCGCAACAAGCTTCGAGGATATTTTCCCTACGTTTCGTGCTGCCTATATTGCACGACATCTTATTGAAGACGACCATTGCCTACAGGAGGCCTCCATTCATACATTACCTGCAATGCTACGTAAACTCTTTACGTATGTATTACTGTGGTACGATCCGCAAGACCCTGCGACATTATGGCTTCATTTCGCTGAAGAGTTGTCTGCTGATTTTCGCGAAAATATCGTCAATAACATCGACGATGCTCAATTGCTGGCTTTACAGCAAATTGATAGATTACTACGGCAACATAACAAATCCTTGCAATTTTTCGGGCTTCCTGTTCCACATCCAGACGAATTAGAGCGTATTCTTCGTGGACAAAATCCACAAGATGTCCCTGATGTGTTGCCATTCCAAACTATCGGACAACAAATGATTCAAAGCTTAAATCCTGTACAACATCAAGTTTTTGGACATATTCATGACCTCATTCGTATGCATGCTAATGGTGATGTAACCACACCAAAATTAGTATTTATTGATGGTCCTGCAGGTACTGAAAAGACATTCTTCTATAATACCTGACTAAACTATGCCAAAGGCGCTGGTATAGTTGCAACAGCTGTTGCATTCACCGGAATCGCTGCCATTTTATTATTGGATGGTATGACAAGTCATATCCAATTCGGCATACCGACACCATGCGATTCACAGTCATCAAGCTATCTTAAATTCCAAGATCAGCGGGCTCTGCAACTTGCAGACACAAATTTAATCGTGTGGAACGAAGCGTCCAAGACATCCAAATACATGTTAGAATGTGCAGATAGGTTTATTAGGGAACTTACACAAATTAGGAATGTCCCTTTCGGTGGTAAGGTTGTTGTATTGAGCGGTGATTTTAGGCAACTTCTTCCCGTCCAAAGACGTGTTCAGAAATTAGACATTTTGAATTCCTGTATTAAGTGTAGCACCTTATGGCCAGTTTTTAGGAAATTTCAGTTTCGTGATAACATGCGAGCAGATCCGGCGGAGCGAGATTTTTCATTGAGTCTTTTACTTATAGGTGAGGGAAACCATATCCAGGTAGATGGGTTGCCGGAGGAGTACTTGGAAGTACCTCCAACTTATTTGGTCCAGTCATCCGATCTAATCAAGGAAATCTTCACCGATGATCCGTTTGCCGTTATTCATGAAAATCGTGCTATATTAACACCAACGAACGAAGAGTCGTTTCGTTTTAATGAACAAGTCCTAAGATTGATCCAGTCACCTGAACGGCAGTACATTTCGTCTGATTCTATTCAAAATCATAACCAGGAGAACTTTTATGTTCCCTTGGACATGATTCACTCAATAACACCTATAGGTTGTCCCCCATATGTTCTAAAATTGAAACTAAATGCCGTAGTAATGCTATTGCGAAACATTGACATATCTTCAGGTCTATGTAATGGAACCCGGTTGAGAATCGTAGACATGGATGACCACGTCATAACAGCGGAAATTTTAGTAGGTCCCAAAGCTGGCACAAGTACCTTCATACCACGCATGCACATCCTGTGTGAAGATTGTAAAACAGAGTTCCCTTTTGATTTCATACGTCATCAATTTCCTCTTCGTTTGGCGTATTCGATGACAATAAATAAAGCGCAAGGGCAAACCATGAGTAAAGTAGGTATTTTCCTTTCAGCTCCAGTATTTACACATGGTCAATACTATGTCGCTCTATCTAGAGCTCGTGGGCCAGACGACATCAAAATGGTTGTTTTAGAACGTGCCAACCAGGGTCTTATGCGTAGAGACTCTGGCATTTACACCAAAAACATTGTCTACAAGGAGATCTTGTCTTAACAACGGTTCATATGATCTTTGATTTTTATGTCATTGGATATAATTTTTAGGTCTTTGTTCTTTCTTTCATTTTCTGTTTTTTCTATAGAGTATCTAACTACAACTGTGTGAGGTAAATCTTCAGAAATACGCGCAAGACCATCTGCAACTACGTGAGGTGATACTTCAGCAGGTGTAGGAGGATACTTCCTTCTTTTCTTATTTTTTCTATTCAGTGTATGAGGTTACGTATATATATATATATATATATATATATATATATATATATATATATATATATATATATATATATATATATATATATATATATATATAAGTTATGTAAGGACACACCCCGTATTTCATAACATTTCATAAGAACAATAAAGAGTTGCATCACTCATAAAATGACTATTCGGCATAATATAATCTAAACTCTTGGAAAAGAGATAAGTAGTATGAAATAGAATAGATTATAAGTTTGTGTTACTCCTGTTCTATACTTTGTACGAGCAACTTGTGTTTTGTGAAATAAACTTTTTTTAAATAATTTTGTATTACTCAAAATTATAACTGGCGCAGTCGGTAGGATTTACCAAATAAGTTTACGTGATTCGGAAATTCAAAACGAATTCAATCCGTTAAAAATCTGTAATCGACATTTTCAAGTGTTTAAAACATTGGTAACGAACATCATTAACTCAAACACAAGCAGAGCTCGATAACGACAACCGAAAACAAGTTTACGTGATTCGGAAATTCAAAACGAATTCAATCCGTTAAAAATCCATAATCGTCACCTTCAAGTGTTTAAAACATCGGTAACAAACATCATCAGTTACATAAGCAAAGTGAGAAATCAAGTCGTCGCCAGCGAGTTCTTCAACAGGCGTACGTCCAGTCAGAACCGCTACAGTCAAGACTTCGATCATCTTCAACTACTGGAGTCACGAGTCGCAAATTCCACGAACGAACATCGAGGAAGTCGACCCAACCCTTCTTCAAGCAACGTTGAGAGCACATCAACTAGAAGACTTTATTTCAACTAGTAATGTTAAAAACAGTGTTACTGTCACTGTAAGTAAAATTTTAATTTTTTATATTTATATAATATTGTACTAAAAACAATCCAACTGAATTTACTTATTTCAAAGTTAGAAAGTCTAACACTTAATACAGACACAATGTCTATACCAGCAGCACCCCAAGCAAATATTTTTGCAAATCTAAATAACGATATTTTGAAAATGTTCGACATTCGACGGAGACGTAAAAACCCTGTCTAATTTTATTAATACTATAGATGAGATGTGTACATTAATAATACAAACTAATCCCTCTGAAATAACACGTACAATAGTAGTAATGACTTTAAAGAATAAAATTAAGGGTAAAGCAGCTCAAAATTTAAATATGAGTTCTATTAACTCATGGACAGCATTAAAAGAACACTTATTACAAAATTTCTCTGATACACGATCCGAACACACAATTATGTACGAAGCTACACACTTTAAACAATCAAAGGAAAGCATTGTTGAGTATTATAATAAATTTAATGAATTATTTTTAATTTATAAATCAAAAATCGAATGCAAATTCACAGCAGAACTAAGTACAGCTATAGTAGGTAACTCGTTACAATATTTTGTGCAATGTTTCATTAACAATTGCAAAGAACCTTTTAGAAGTCAGTTATCCGCACGTAATCCGACTAAATTAACAGAAATTTTAAATCTTGTAACAAATGATTTGCAGTATATCCATGTACAACAAAAAATCAATCAAGTTCAAAATCAAAATCAGAAACCAATTTATAAAAATAAAATTCACTTTAACCCACCAAAATACCAATCTCCAATGCACCGATTTCCTTTCCAACAACAACAATCACAACAATCATATCAACCAAAGCCTTTTGCACCATCTACAAATATCAGAAATGCAACAAATAGAAATCCTACTCCTATGAGTATACAATCACGGCAGGTACCACGCCAAAATTTTAATCAATCACGACAAAATTTCAATCAACCACGTCAAAATTATATTGCTGAAGAATTATTCCATCAAAATTTAGAAAATGAAAATGAATCCCAAAATCAAGATGAATTTTTTGAAATCGAACAAAATCTCGAGATCGAAAACGACAACGAATATATTGAAACTACCGAAAATGAAAATTTTCACGTAGACAAATCACCCACATTGAGTCTTTAACAAACAATTTTAGCAAATTACCGTTCATTCAAGTGTCCCAATTTAAAATTCTTTTAGATACAGGTTCTACACAGAACTATGTACACCCAAAATTATTAAAATCAAATACAACAAAATTCCCTGAAAAATTTATAATACACACCTGTAATGGAAAATCTACTGGTTCAGAGTTTACCTTCTTCAAATATAAAAATTATAATTTAAAATCTTATATATTTAATTTTCATAAAGACTTTGATATTTTAATAGGCGTACCGGGAATACAATTATTAAAAGCAAAATTTAACTTTGAGAAAGAAGAAGTAATATTCTTAAATAAATACAAGTATAAATTCCAGTATTTAAATCAAAGAAATGAAACAAATTTTAATATGGAAATTAATAACCAACAAATTAGAGACGAACATTTAAATGATAACGAAAAAGAACAATTAACAAAACTTATACGTAAAAATAAAGATCTTATTCTAAAAGAAGACCAAAAATTAACCTTCACTAATAAAATTAAACATCATATAAAAACCACTGATAATATACCTGTCTATTCTAAACAGTAAAAATACCCTGAAACATATAAAGTAGAAGTACAAAATCAAGTAGAAAATATGTTAAAAGACGATATAATACAACATTCATACTCCCCATGGTCGTCACCTATATGGGTTGTACCTAAAAAGCAAGACGCCTCAGGCAAACAAAAATTCAGAACGGTAGTTGACTATCGTAAACTGAACGAGAAGACAATCGATGACAAATTTCCTATACCTGACATAACCGAAATCCAGATATACAGAGGCTTATTATAAATTTTATATCGAGGTTACAGTGTGTGTGTGACATACTCTAGGGCCAGGGGCACCAGGTAGACCCTTCTCGACGCCGGCCCCCGATGAGCACGAGTCCCTAATGTTGTCTGATTTTCCTTTTTGTCCGTTTTCACCTCGGTCAACCTTATCATCTTCCTCCCCTGCAATTGCAAAAATTATCGCACTACAATCTAGGAATTTATGTGCCATGTGAGATGCTAAATTTCGTGCAAATTATGTAATTATAATATAAAATCTGATAAGTTCAAATCTTAGGTTATACCTTATAAAAATGGAATATTATTATATCAATAAATATTAACTAATTGCATTCTTCTTCTTCTTCTTCTGATGGCACTACAGCCCAAATCGAACCTGGGCCTACCGGACACACCGAGCCGCAGTTTTTACACTGCCGTACTGCCGGTCTTCGTAGTCAAATGCTACAATATTTAAGGCGTATAAGTGACTAGCTTATGGCGCCCGAGTGTGATAAATACATGTAACTGTATTTTATATTTTACGACAAATCACACATTGTCGACAGGCGGATTCGAACTGACGAACCTTGGTTCGGGTGACGTCACAGTATGTTAAGAGATGTGCCTTAACACGCTCGGCCACCGCGCCTATAAATTGCTAATTGCATACAGTTATTAATTCTAAACATCTTTGTAGGATTAAATAAAAATTTTACCATTTTATATAGTATATAACAGAAAAAAGTTGACACCCGTGTCCAAATTTTAATGAGATAACAAAACTATAAGAGCTACGATTTTAGTGGGGACTTTTTATCTATCATTTGGGGAGGGGCGGCATATCAAATGTGGTTGCGTTCGTTTGCTAAAAAAACTCTCATAGAAAATGTAAAATTGTCGATTTTTTTCTTTTTCAAATAACTTCTAAATTATTTCGAATTGAAGAAAATGTTTCACACAAAACCATTGGCATATATATATACGAGGGCCGTTCAATAAGTCCTTAGAAAAAAGTAGAAAAAGCACTTTTTTTTGGTAGATTTTTTTTTATTTTTCTACATAATCTCCTTTTAGCTCTATACACTTCTCTAATCGTTTTCCCAAATTTTTTAAGCCGTCCAAAAAGTAGGATTTCGGAAGCTCCACAAAATAGGCTTCGGTTTGGACGATGACCTCCTCATTGGACGTAAACCTTCGTCCGCCAAGCCATTTCTTTAAGTTTGGAAATAAGAAAAAGTCACTGGGGGCCAAATCTGGTGAATACGGTGGAATGTTGCAATAATTGGAACTTTAATTCCATAATTTTGGCCATCGCAACTGCGCAGGTGTGCACACGTGCATTGTCTTGATGAAAAAGGACCTATTTGCGTTTCAAATGAGGACGTTTCTCTTTTATTTCTTCGCTCAGCCGGTCCAATTACGACGCATAATACGCTCCTGTTATCGTTTTCCCTTTTCCAAATAGTCGATGAAGATGATTCCGCGTGCATCCCAAAAGACCGTTGCCATAACCTTGCTAGCCGATTTCTCCGTCTTCGCCTTCTTCGGAGCCCGTTCGCCTTTAAAAATCCACTGTTTTAACTGTTCTTTTGTCTCTGGAGTGTAGTAATGTATCCAAGTCTCATCCACAGTTATGTATCGACGCAGAAAATCTTCAGGATTACGACGGAAAAGCGCCAAAACAGCCTCAGAGTCCACCACACGATTGCGTTTATTCTCCACTGTGAGCAACCGCGGCATCCATCTTGCCGAGATTTTTTTCACACCTAATTTTTCGTGCAAAATTAAAGCGACTGTGCCTTGTGATATGCCTGTAGCCTCAAATATTTCGCGCACTTTGATTCGTCGGTCACTTAAAACCATATCGTGGATTTGGTCAATCATTTCGGGGGTAGACACTTCTACAGGGCGTCCGGAACGATGTTCATCTTTTGTGGATGTACGGCCACGTTTAAACTCATTCAATTTTATTTTTATAAATGAAATCCATATTTAATATTACTGTAGAAAAATTGCTTATTTTTTCTGTTTTCATTCATACGCAGCACATAATTTATTATATTATACATAAATATAAATAAACAAAAAGTAAAAACAATAAATTAAATAAATAAATATATCATCACGGCTTTTACCCATTACCGGGTGTAGCACTCTGCAGTAGCAGATATCGGTAAGTGATATATTTCTTCGCGTGAAGTGCGGTTACCAGTCGTCAAATAACGGCCCCCAAAGATATTAGTGGAGAGGGAGCCACAGGGGTAGATTTAAATTGGTGAAAATTGTTTGTCGGCTGTGGGGATCGAACCAGGGTTCTCAAGATCCACAGGCCGACTCGATACCACTGAGCCACCTACTCCATAATTTTCTTTAGTTGACAATTATTAGATTTTCAAAAATCCCAATATTTTTTTTGTAAATAAATAACTAAATAAATATATCATCACGCCTTTTACCCATTACTGGGTGTGGCACTCTATCTAAGCAGATCTCGGTAAGTGATATATATTTTTCGAGATCTGCTTCGGCAGAGTGCCACGCCCAGTAATGGGTAAAAGGCGTGATGATATATTTATTTTATTTATTTATTATTAAATACGAATTTCATTGAAATAATTAAAATTGTGAGTCCATTGGTTCGATAATAAAAGAATAATTATTTTTTAGCAAACGAAAACACATTTGAGCTGGTCCTCCAATCATGCAATCAATGGTCCTAGCACTTTTAATTTAAAAGTTAGCCATGTTATACCATCTCAGTACATACCGGGTGTTTTGTTTTTCATTATAGGAAATACAAAAGATGTTGAAAATTAAAAACTACTCCCAAAGAGCTTTTACTTATTGATATATAATGTTCTGTTCACGAAATAGACGTAAACTAAAATTTGTAACTTTAAGCTGCTGAGTACCATGAGAAATAAAACAAATAAACAAATAAATACTCGAATGAATTACTATGATGTGACATTTCCATTAGAATGTATTTTTGTACTAATAAAGAAACCGTAAGATAAGTTTGTGTCTACATTAGATCTTTTAATATTATTTGCTTGCAATATTTCTAGATGTTTGTACTTTTCTCCTGGAATGTTTATATAGTTTCGTTAAATTGGCGAATTATTTTTGAAATGGCTGCAATGAGTAGAATATGACGATTTTCATAAATATAGGTTATTTTTAATACTAATAATATCAAAATAACAATTAAATAAATACAAACTGTCAAACTCAAAGAATATAATTATTTGTTTGATTTCTCATAGCATTTAAATTTATGTTTCAGTTTAAGTTAATAAATTCGTCGAATCAATTCTTTGTATGACAATCAAGTAACTAAGTGAATGTTATTTTGATATTATATCAAATTCTTTCCATTATAAAAAAATGGATTTATCATTTAAAAAGACGTATTTTTGATACTGCCAGCAACTATCACATCATTTTGTTTACTGAAACCTGTATTCTGACTAAAATTCAATTACAAAATTTTTAGTAAATCTAAATGAATAATGAACCAGCGAATGCATTTCTGGACATTTCAAGTTCTAAATTGAAATTTATAAATGAGTCAAGCCGTTAAATATACGTCTATATCGTGAACAAAACGTTTTATATCAACAAATAATAGGCCGTTGGATGCATATTTGAATTCTATACATCTTTTCTATTTACACTTGTACCAAATATCAAATGGCACTTGGCAGAAAACAGATTTTCCGGCCCTGTTCTAAATGTTTTGAATGTGAAATATCTAAATCAGAAATCACAAGCCTCGAGGTGAGTATTGAAACTTTGAATCCAAGATTTAAAGTGTAAATGACATGTTTTAGAATATTGTATATTGCATTCAGGCAAAGAGATAAAAGTGAATTAGTTACCGCTGTCAGAGGATGAGAACGACCATCCTCTGAGAACTATTTTAGGAGACTTTATTTTGCTCCTGTAGGGTTTGCGTTTTATACATTTTCCTACAACATAAAGTTTCATTAACACATCATTCGTGATAACGCTTCATTACGCACGCAAACAATTACAAATCGCTCAATGTTTACCAAACTTTATTTCTAAATAATATTATACATGATATAATATTAAATTTCTCATCAAAATAATAATTGCTTTATAGAAATTGTCAAACTTACGAGTAAGATTAATGAATGCTTAGAAAATATATCAAATGCTGAATAATAATAATAAATTAACGATAACTAATAATAGCTATCTAAAAAAATTATATTTTCACTAAAAATAATTTTTATAAATTGTAAATGCTCAGTAAAAAGTCGAGAGCCAGCAAATATCTCGCGTATTTATCAACTTTTTTAATTTATTTCATGAACATGATTTATACAGCAACATGTAAGCTAAGTACTTGATATCATTGTCGGTTTACTTATAATTCATATCAACTAGATTTTTCTTTCAAATTTGAAACGTACGTCAAATTTGCTATTATATTACATTATTAAATAATAAAATGGCGGACACTTATGTCCTTATTTGAAAAATAATCAGAATTAATGAAGACAATGAGAACTATTATTATGTAACGAAACAATACATTTTTATGATGTTTTTATAAATATTCGAAATGACTTTCAATATCCAATTTTATTCCCGACAAGGACAGAAACTAGATGAAGAGCTTCTATTCAAACTGAAATTTCTATAAATCGTTGTCGGATTGGGATTTTTGAAAGTGTTGTGTCACATGGGGGACAGTTTATGGTCAGTTACTATGTCTGATAAGAATGATGAAAGCAGGAAAAACAAACAAAAACATTGCATAAAAGCTAGAGAACTAAAGAACTACAGTAAGTTAAAAATATAAATAGAAAAATCCTTCCAGGACAATACAATACATACATACATACATACATAACATCACGCTATATCCCATTAAATGGGGTAGCACGAACCCGTCAACATTCTCATCCTGACACACGATACTCGATTCGACCACATTAACACTTCCTTCATACACAACCAAAATCCATCAACACACAACAAACATTCATCCATTCGCTAGTGTACACTGCGCTTGTTTCTGAAGATCGTCTCCGCACAATTGCAGGTAAACACTCAAAACATCTAAACAATTAATCTAAAATCAAGAATCATACGCTTGTCTTCATTCATCATATTTATCCTGCAATTAATTTTCTCCAAACATTCCTATCCTGACACACCACTTTTGCTTCAACCACATTCATAATTCTTTTCATACAAGCTCGTTTATTCTTCACGCTCAGAATCTTTTGCTCACGCAACAACCCTTCAATCATATTCATCCATTTGTTCCTAGGCCGTCCACGCAAACTTTCACCCTCAATTTCACCAACATACACCTGTTTCACCAATCTGTCATTCGACATACGTTCTACATGACCAAACCATCTCAACTGACTTATTCCCACTCTTCTTACAACATTCTTCCCAATCTCACATTCATCATACACCAATGTATTCCGGACACGATCTCTTCTAGTATATCCACACACACTCCGCAAATATCTCATTTCCACAGCAGTTATACGCCGTTCATGTTTCTTCATCCATACCCAACATTCACTACCATACATCAACGTAGGCACTAACACACCATTATAAACACTCAATCGAGCATCTCTGGATACATTCACGTTCCGAGTAAAGGTTCCCAGAGCACCCAATATCTTACATCCAGCAGATACTCTTCTTTCAATCTCTCGATCAATACGTCCATCCCTCGAAAACACACTCCCCAAGTATACAAACTCATTTACTTGACCCAATCTCACACCATTCACCGAAACATTGCAATCAGTCACCAAATCACTCTTCTCAAACACTAACACTTTACATTTATCAACATTCAGTAATAGATTTAAACCTTTTCCTACTTCATTTATACTTAGAATCATTCTTCTCAATTGTTCTTCAGATTCACCCATTACAACTACATCATCCGCATAAGCTAACGCAGGCACTACACTGCCACCAATACGTACACCATCCGCCCCATTCAGCGACTTTCGTAACAACACATCCATATATAAATTAAACAACCACGGGGACATCCCACAACCTTGTTTCACGCCAACATCTATAGAAAACCAATCACTCAATCTACCATCAACTCTCACCGCAGCCTCGCTATCTTCGTATAATGCACGAATCGCTCCCAACAAATTACCATTTATACCGTACTCTAGAAGTACATCCCACAGAATAACTCGATGAACACTATCATATGCTTTTTTAAGATCGAGAAAGCCACAGAACACCTTCTTGTTCTTAGCAAGTGATTTCTCAACAATCATACGAAGAGAAAACAATTGATCTACACACCCTCTCTCAGGCAAAAATCCACCTTGCATATTACTCAACTTGGAGATTGTTAAGGTTCGTACCTTGTGAATAAGAATCTTCCCGTACAACTTCCCTACCACACCCAACAAACTTATCGCACGGAAATTAGTACAATCACTCGAACTACCTTTGCCCTTAAATAAAGGACAAATGATAGCACGTTTCCAATCATCAGGAGCTACACACAGTTTCAAACAAAATCTAAATAAATAAACTAACCAATCAAATAATCTCTCACCACCATACTTCAACATCTCATTCGTTATACCATCCAAACCAGAAGCTTTACCATTCTTCAAACGTAACAATGCAAAACTAACATCACATTCATCTATATCCCATTCATCACTTCTAACATTTTCTCTTGAATTTTCACTACAACAATTCGATCCATTTACGCTACCATATAAGCCTCTAAAATACTCACACCATCTATTTCTAACGTCTAATTCATTCCACAATAACTCACCATTCGCACTCTTAATCGCTTTTACTGCCCTTACATTACCACCTCTCAATCTCTTCACACTCAACCAAAACATTATTTTATTCATAGTAAAATCATTCGTCATTCTTTCACTCATCAAATCATCAAAACGCACCTTACTTTCTCTCACTACTCTCTTAACATGTTTATTTAACCTTTTATATTCTAGCAAACATTCATCACGTAAACTTCCAGGCACATCTTTTACATGTAGAAATCGCAAATACGCTCTCTTTTTCTCTTCAATTGCTTCTTTCACTTCATCATTCCACCATGCATTCCTTGGACAAGAGCCTAATCTGGCTTCACCACAAACTTCTTTTGCACATTTAAGAACTGTATCCTTAAATTTCATCCAAACATCATTTATGCTGCATTCAAAATTAGGCTCACATACAGGCAAAGATTCATTTATTTTCTCAACAAACAGATCTCTAATATCCTCATTCTGTAGTACACTAGATTTCACACGAAACATTTTTTCGGTGCCTTTTACCCTCATTCGCCAACATTTATCCAGACGTATACGCGACACCACCAAATAATGATCATTCGTACCCAATTCAGCCCCACGCTTCACACGCGTATCCACAACTAAACTTCTTAGTCGTTCATCATACAAAATAAAATCAATCACACTCCGCCTATTCTCCCTCACATTCTCCCATGTATACAAGTGAGCTAATTTATGTTTAAAGACAGAGTTGGAAACGAAAAGATCACGCTCTAAGCAGAAGGATACTATTTTCCTACCGTTTTCATTCACTCTCACATCACCATATTTACCCAATACATTCCCAGACATGCTTCTCTTTACTCCCACCCAACCATTCAAATCACCACATACGATAACTTTTTCACCTGGATCACACGAATCAATCACACTATCTAACAAATTCCAAAATTGATCTTTCTCAAGATCACTTTCGGATTCAGTTGGGCCATAAACTGACACAACGAAGATTCTATGAAAGCCTACCTTAAGTCTCAGCCAAAGAATTCGCGATGAAATACAACTATAATCTCTTACAAACGGTTTCATCCTTTCACTAACAAGCACTCCTACACCATGTTTTGCCCGTTCATTTTCTGCAACACCCGACCACAAGCAAAACAATCCATCTACCTCTTCTTCATTACAGCCTTTCCGCTTTGTCTCGCTCACACACAAAACATCTACATTATACACACGCATTATATTCACCAATTCATTTTCTTTTCCATTTATACCTCTAACATTCCACGTACCAAACTTACATTCATCAAATTTCGCCCATTTATTCCTCATTAGAACAAAAGATAAAAGAAATAGGGTTCTCTCGGTAAAAGAAGAAGAAGTTAAGGTAGCTTACCAGGCTTATCCTTAACTATAAAAGAAAGGAAATAAATTACATTCACACACCTGTCAAATGTCAATCACACCTAAAAACAAATCATAATTCACCGTATCTAAGCGTAACTAATATAAACAACTAACTATATACAAGACAAAAAAAAATAAAATAATTAAACTATTTTGAAAATCAAAGATAATACTTATCTTAGTAAAAGGATACAATACAATGAACTAGGTATTTACGGGTAACATTGCGAAATCCTTTAAATATTAACATTTGTATACTTTTCCAGAAAAAATCTGATGTGGGCACCACATGACTTCCTTGTACGCGTATTAAACTATAGATATTTTTTTAATTACACATATTTGACATTAAATCTTTTATTTTTGTTCTAATCCATAGCAAACTTTTTTTTTTAAATCAAGAAATATATAATATTTAAATTTAGATATCTCGCTTATACAAAAGGTTAATTTAATAGTTCTTAATGTGCTAGACGCAGAATTTAATTCTCTAAAACTTTTATTTGCAGCATTTATTTCTAAAATTAAAATAATACCATTTTTACTTCCTTGTACGAAATAAAGGAAGTATTGTAATCGCGAAAATTTTCGGTTCTCAGATTTCAGTGGAAATACGCATTTTGGCCCTCCCTGAGTCCATTTTGACTAATTTCGTCGTGACGTCTGTACGTACACTGTAAAAAAACCATGTAATTTTACAATGATAATTCTGTATAAATTAGAATGATTGACATGTATTCATATAAAATTATGTGAAAATACAAAATTTATTATTTTGTAATATTACAATTTTGTTACAAAATGCCAAGTTATTTATTTCTTTCTGTAATTTCCCAACTAAAATAAAGTAAAGTTTGCAAAAATAATGAAAAATATACTAATTAATGTACACCGCATTGTAATATTACAATTTTTGAGCATATTTTGTACTTTTACATTAAAAATATTTCCAGTGTAATTTTTTTAATGTAAATTTCATAAATTATAAGATATATAATACTCCGTTTTTAATATTACTAAAATCATAATAAAATTTCATTAATTTTATTATGCAATATGTATTATTAAACAAAAATGTAAAATTGAGCATGTACACTTTTCATATTATTTTAGTAATTCTACAAGTAACTTGTAATATTCAGCTTTAACTCTTTATTACATTTATTGTGTAATTCGCTTAATTTTTGCAACTATAATTTGGAATATTACTAGCAGCTTGTAAAATCGACCAGGCACACTTTCCATATTAGCATAGTAATTCTACAAATTACATGTAATATTCGGTTTTTATCTATTTATTACATTATTTTTTAAGTAAGTGTGATTTTACCAATTTTAATTTGAAATATTACTAGCTAGTAAAACAGTACAGGCACATACTTCATATTAGTTTAGTATTGCTGCTACTATCATGTAATAAATAGACAATCTTTAACTTTGTATTACATTAATTTTGAAATAAATGTGATTTTACCAATTATAATTTGGAATATTACCAGCAGGTTGTAAAACCGACCAGTCACACTGTCCATATTAATATAGTAATTTTACTACTTACATATGATTTTTGGTTTTTATCTACTTATTACCTTCATTTTGAGGAAACCGTTATTTTATTAATTTAATTTGGAATATAACTAGCAGTGTGTGAAACTGAGCACGCGCAGTTTTCACACTGTAAAATATTTTAGTCTAGTTTTTTCTCTAGTCTAGTCTAGATCTTAGCCGGTTAGTTTCACCTGGTGAAGGCTACAATATTAGGTACTAACTAGCGATCAGGTCGGCTTCGCCGACCCTCAGCTAGGCTCCGCAGCTCTTGAAGAAAAGTATTTTTTAGAATTGTTACTTTATATACCATCTAGTCGAGTATTGATATTGTACAAAATTAAAGTTTACAAATTTTTCAAAAATGATTTGCTATCAACTCGTTGCTGATTTATTTTTACATTATCTCTCAGATCTTTCATTAGAACTGAAATAAGTACAGTTTCAATAACTTTTAGGTTAAAACAATTTACAATAAGTCGATTACAATTTTTGGCTTCTATATCTCCTCCTAAGTTCAAATTTGATACCAAACACGATATGTTTCTAACGACTTTAGATATAAACAATTGACAATCAGTTGACATAATTTTTTTTGTCTGTCTTTAATAAGTCTGTTCGAAAGCTCTCTTTAATCCTTTTAGTTTGATACCAAGCGCGATAGATTTTTAAAACTTTTAGAAAAAACAATTGACAATCAGTCGATTATAATTTGTAATTATTCTGCTCGAAATCTCTTTTCAAAACATTTAATTTGATACTAAACACGATATATTTCTTATGAAAAACAATTGACAATCAGTTGATTACAATTTTAATAATTCTGTTTAAAAACTCTCTTCAAATCCTTTAGTTTGATACCAAACACGTTGCATTTCTAAATAGTGTTAGAAAAAACAATTGACAATTATTCGATTATAATTTTTTATTATTCTGCTCGAAATCCCTCTTTAAAACATTTAATTTGATACCAAACACGATAAGTTTTTATTTACTTTTAGAAAAGAAAAACAATTGACAATCAGTGAATCACAATTTTTATTAATTTTGTTTAAAGCTTTCTTCAAACCATTTAGTTTGATACCAAACACGATACATTTCTACTGACTTTCAGAAAAAACAATTGACAATCAGTTGATTACAATTTTAATAATTCTGTTTAAAAACTCTCTTCAAATCCTTTAGTTTGATACCAAACACGATGCATTTCTAAATAGTATTAGAAAAAACAATTGACAATCATTCGATTATAATTTTGTATTATTCTGCTTGAAATCCCTCTTTAAAACATTTAATTTGATAGCAAACACGATACGTTTTTATTTACATTTAGAAAAGAAAAACAATTGACAATCAGTGAATCACAATTTTTAATAATTCTGTTTAAAGCTCTCTTCAAACTATTTAGTTTGATACCAAACACGATACATTTCTATTGACCTTCAGAAAAAACAATAGACAATCACTCGAATATATTGATAATAGTTGATTAATAATTTTAATTCTAGCGACTATCAAGTGTGTTAAAATATTTCATTATTCAACTTGATTTTATTAAAAAAAAACGCAGCCAAGCTGATAGTGTAATACCTCGTTCTGTCAATACTTGGCAACTTCATGGTGCACTGTCAAGTCAAAAAATATATTTTTTAAATAACCATTTAAAAAATCTGTATTTATAATATACACGTCCCCTCATTCCTATAACATGCGTAAAATATATCAAAAGTAGTCTAAAAAATTTTCTATGCAAGTAATTTATAATTAAAAATACGACATGGCCACTGAGAAATGTCAAATCGACGATAGATGTTCTTCTTAAAAAATCCAAAGCTACCTTGCTCTAAGTTGATTTTGCGCCAAAATCGCATGTTTTTCCAAAATATCTCGCACATCATGTGTACGAAAAATTTGAAACTATCAAAAGGCACTCCCCAGACTTGCCCTCTATCAAATAAAAATTATTTCAAATTTTTCGGATAATCCGTGTAGGCTGTAGAAATGGGCAACTGACCGTGATGAATCCAGATATATATACATATAAATATCCGTTCTCTTTTAGTATATGGACTAGCGATCAGGTCGGCTTCGCCGACCTTCAGCTAGGCTCCGCAGCCCTTGAAGAAAAGTATTTTTTAAACTTGTTACTTTATACACTACCTGGTCGAGTTGATATTGTAAAAATTTACATTTGATAAATTTTTATAAAATGGTTTGCTTTCAACTCGTTTTGATTCATTTTTCATGTTCTCTTCGACCTTTCATGAAAACTGAAATAAGTATACTTTCTATAATTTTTAAGTCAAAACAATTGACAATCAATAGATTACAATTTTTGGCTTCTATATCTCCTCATAACTTCCAATTTGATACCAAACACGATATGTTTCTAACGACTTTAGAAATAAACAATTGACAATCAGTTGACCTAATGTTTTTTATGTCTGTCTTTAATATGTCTGTTCGAAAGCTCTCTTTAAACCTTTTAGTTTGATACCAAACTCGATAGATTTTTAAAGACTTTTAAGAAAAACAATTGACAATCAGTCGATTATAATTAGTAATTATTCTGCTCGAAATCTCTTTTCAAAATATTTTATTTGATACCAAACACGATAGGTTTCTAATGACTTTTATGAAAAACAATTGACAATCAGTTGATTACAATTTTAATAATTCTGTTTAAAAACTCTCTTCAAATCCTTTAGTTTGATACCAAACACGATGCTTTTCTAAACAGTATTAGAAAAAACAATTGACAATCATTCGATTATAAATTTTTATTATTCTGCTCAAAATCCCTCTTTAAAACATTTAATTTTATACCAAACACGATATGTTTCTAATTACTTTTAGAAAAGAAAAACAATTGACAATCAGTGAATCACAATTTTTAATAATTCTGTTTAAAGACCTCTAGAAACCATTTAGTTTGATACCAAACACGATACATTTCTATTGATTTTCAGAAAAAAACAATAGACAATCACTCGAATATGTTGATAATAGTTGATTACTAATTTTAATTCTAACGACTATCAAGTCTGTTAAAATATTTCATTATGAAACTTGATTATATTGAGAAAATACGCAGCCAAGCTGATGGTGTAAAACCTAGTTATGTCAATAATTGGCAACTTCATGGTGCACTGTCATGTCAAAAAATTTATATTTTAAATAAACATTTAAAAAATTTGTAATTATAATAAAAACGTCCCCTCATTCCTATAATATGCGTAAAATATATCAAAAGTAGTCTAAAAATTTTTCTATTGAAGTAATTTATAATTAAAAATACGACATGGCCACTGAGAAATGTCAAATCGACGATAGATGTTCATCTTAAAAAATCCAAAGCTACCTTGCTCTAAGTTGATTTTGGCCCAAAAACGCATGTTTTTCAAGATTACTCGCACATCATGTGTACGAAAAATTTAAAACTTTTAAAAGGCACTCCCCAGGATTGACCTCTATCAAATATAAATTGTTTCAAATTTTTCGGAAAATCCGTGTAGGCTGTAGAAATGGGCAACTGACCGGGATGAATCCAAATATATATACATATAAATATCCGTTCTCTTTTAGTATATGGACTAGCGATCAGGTCGGCTTCGCCGACCCTCAGCTAGGCTCCGCAGCCCTTGAAGAAAATTATTTTTTGAACTTGTTAAAAAATTACAAATTAAAATTTTTTTCGAAAATGGTTTGCTATCAACTCGTTGCTGATTTATTTTCACATTTTCTCTCAGTTCTTTCATTAGAATTGAAATAAGTACAGTTTCAATAACTTTTAGGTCAAAACAATTGACAATCAGTCGATTACAATTTTTGGCTTCTATATCGCCTCATAACTTCTACTAATCTGCTCTGCTTAAATTGATCAAATGTTTGCAGTAAAACCTGATGTATCGTACCAATAACTTCGAATAAAATGTGAAAAAAACATCAATAATCACATGGCTGATCTAGTACAGAACACATTTTTATGATAAAAAGTATTACCGTAAAGTAACAGAGATAAACTGTGAAAAAAAAACACCCCTAACCATGCCGAACCTTGTACAGGCCGCATTTTATGCTAAAAAGTATTAAACGTAAAGTAAAAGAGATAAACTGTGAAAAAAAACACACCCCTAACCATGCCTAACCTAGTACAGACCGCATTTTTATGCTAAAAAGTATTAAACGTAAAGTAAAAGAGATAAACTGTGAAAAAAAAAACACCCCTAACCATGCCTAACCTAGTACAGACCGCATTTTTATGCTAAAAAGTATTAAACGTAGAGTAAAAGAGATAAACTGTGAAAAAAAAACACCCCTAACCATGCCTAACCTAGTACAGACCGCATTTTTATGCAAAAAATTATTAAACGTAAAGTAAAAGAGATAAACTGTGAAAAAAAAACACCCCTAACCATGCCTAACCTAGTACAGACCGCATTTTTATGCTTAAAAGTATTAAACGTAAAGTAAAAGAGATAAACTGTGAAAAAAAAAAACCCCTAACCATGCCTAACCTAGTACAGAATGCATTTTTATGCTAAAAAGTATTAAACGTAAAGTAAAAGAGATAAACTGTGAAAAAAAAACACCCCTAACCATGCCTAACCTAGTACAGACCGCATTTTTATGCAAAAAATTATTAAACGTAAAGTAAAAGAGATAAACTGTGAAAAAAAACACCCCTAACCATGCCTAACCTAGTACAGACCGCATTTTTATGCTAAAAAGTATTAAACGTAAAGTAAAAGAGATAAACTGTGAAAAAAAAACACCCCTAACCATGCCTAACCTAGTACAGACCGCATTTTTATGCAAAAAATTATTAAACGTAAAGTAAAAGAGATAAACTGTGAAAAAAAAACACCCCTAACCATGCCTAACCTAGTACAGACCGCATTTTTATGCTAAAAAGTATTAAACGTAAAGTAAAAGAGATAAACTGTGAAAAAAAAACACCCCTAACCATGCCTAACCTAATACAGACCGCATTTTTATGTTAAAAAGTATTAAACGTAAAGTAAAAGAGATAAACTGTGAAAAAAAAACACCCTTAACCATGCCTAACCTAGTATAGAACGCATTTTTATGATGCAAAGTAATAAACGTAAAGTAAGAGATAAACTGTGAAAACCCACCCCTAACCATGCCTAACCTAGTACAGACCGTATTTTTATGATAAAAAGTATTAACCGTAAAGTAACAGAGATAAACTGTGAAAAAAAAAACACCCCTAACCATGCCTATTCTAGTACAGACCGCATTTTTATGCTAAAAAGTATAAAACGTAAAGTAAAAGAGATAAACTGTGAAAAAAAACACCCCTAACCATGCCTAACCTAGTATAAAAATAAAATAGATATATGTCAAACCACAAATTCTGAAATACTCATTCTAAAACATGTGAAATATATCATTATGAATGACAGCTGTCAATCTAGATGTTCATTTTTGCGCTGAGTGTACGACAAAGCACACATCAAGTGTTTAAAATGAGTATTTCGTAAAGTTGCTGCAACAAATTCAAATTTCAAAAAAAAAATTATATACTTATTCTCATCTAAATGAAGGAACTAATAGAGCAGAATAATCTCACAACATTCTACTTTTTGAAATGTACAAAAGAATGTGAAATTTCTATAAAACAAACAAATTTGAATTGAAATTCAGCAGGTCAAGATATCAAAATTTCGAGTTTAAATTTCTCAAAAATGCCGAGTACGATTTTGTATAAAAAATTCTGTATATTTATGAACATAGTTTTCTAATTACCATATTATAATATTAAAAATAAACTTTGTAACTCTTCTATCGCAACAATAAATATATCACTTATTGATATCTGCTACGGTATAGTTTCATACTTAGTAATGGATAAAAGACCTAATAATAAAATTAGTTTTAATTTTTATTTGAATTAGTATACTCATTATAAATAACATGCACTAGGTACAATAATATTACTAAAGAACTAATAGATCTTTTAGGAATAACAATACAGAGTAATATAATTCATTGTTGTAATCTGCTTCAACAATGTAGTTTTTAAGGTACTTAGATCAAAGTACATACAATATAGTGAAGTTTCATTAAAATCAAAATATTTAGATTTTATTACAACAATGAGAGTTTATGATTTTAACAGACATGTAGAGTGTATGCGTTTAAAGAAAGGATAACAAATAAAAAAATGACAAATCGAGCTATAGGCGGTAAATATGGAAAATCATAAATAAATCTATGCTTTTTACGTACTTAATATTGATATAAATATTTTATTACAATCGTAATTTCTTACAAACTTTCACTGTTTTATATGCAAAAAGTTCGCAAATTTTAAATTTTTTAATGCGTAACCTATAGAGTCGTGTGCCGGTATTAGCATGGATTGTAATGCGAACATTGAATAATTTGTTAAAATACATATTTAACAACTATTAACCTGATGTTTTATTCAAGTTATCTTTTCATCATATTTTACTTGGTTTTACTGTATGGTACTATCACCGAGGACATATTTTTATTTGGTTAAAAATATTTGAGCAAATGTAGACAACTTCATTTTTTACTGTTATGTTAAAACATTTATTTTTTAAATAAACATTTAAAAAATATATAATTATAATAAAAACGTCGTCTCATATCTATAGTTCCTATAATATGTACTATCTTTTAATATTTCCATTTGGTTTTTAAGTAATTGTATGTTTAAAATTTTTTGGACTTAGTACAGTTTGAAAACCGTGATAATAAATCTAGTTGTAAAATCGTGTTTGGATACTATGTATGTAAGACTGCCCGGAATCTAAACCAATCGTTTGCCGGTATCAGAATAGAATATGTGTTGTGTGCAGCTAGGGTCATTGAATATAATTGGTTTTACTGTATATTATTATTAATTTTTGAGGACATATTTTTCTTTGGTTCTACTATATACACATTTCACAAACCTTCTGTCAAATTGACGTTTCTCTTAAAACAAATTAAAATGAAAAGTCCACAAATTTGTAAATTTGCTAATGCGTAACCTGTACAATGTATGCTAAATTGAATAATTTACTGAAATATTTAACAACAACAATTGGCATGATATTTTTTTGACAATGTAGATCGGTCATATTTTGCTTGGTTTTACTGTATATTATTATTACCGAGGACATATTTTTATTTGGTTCTATTATATACACATTTTCTCATAAAACGTTTAAAACAACTTGAAATCAATTTGTAACAGTTTGAAATATGTATACTCATTCCACTAATACCTAAATCAATTTATAAAATTTCTCTCAGTTATCTAGAAATTTAAATTTAAACCAAAAATTATTTAGATTTTTAAATATTAGATCTGAAAACGTTTTCCAATTAATGAACTTAACTTATCATATAAACAACAATAAAACCTTTTTAATGTAAATCATCAATATATTAATTAATTACAATATTATTATATTTATAACAACAAATTATATAATAAAATTATGAATTTAAATCAGTATGAATACATTTATTTACATGAAAACTAATACATCTGGTACAATGCTAAAATAATTTCCAATATATTTTCTTATTTAGAATAAACTTAGGTACAATAATATTATTACTAAAGAACTAATAGATCTTTTAGGACTAACAATATAGAGTAATACAATGCTTTGTTGTAATCTGCTTCAATTATGTAGATTTGATTACAACAATGAAAATTTGTGCTGAAATTAAATTTCTTCCGGAAGAGTCCAACTCGTGAATGTAGGGGGTGTTACGATGTTATGACAGATAGAAATATAATTGCGTATAGGTTTAATTTGACGGTTTAAATGTAGGGAAATATTTATTTCATTATGTCCTTCATGCATCTTGGTTTCTCCTTTTCATCAACCGAAATTTTGATTGGTAATCTATCTAAAAAATTAGAGCAAACTAAAAATCAGAAAAACTTAAAAAATGAGAAATTACTGAACAGATTAGTATTTTACCTACATCATAAGAAATCCTTTCTAGAATAAAAATGTAATTTCTTTTTGCTTGTACTGTTTTTGTCATTCAGATTTGGTCAGGATCTGCTTTCAATGGAATGATATTTATTGTAGAATTTTATTATTTTTACCAATCGCCAGAATATTTTATTGTTGTTTCTTTCCTATTTGATTTCATGCCTAAAAACGAAAAATAATTCAATTAATCATGTAAAATTTAGTAAAAGATACTTGCTTACCTCAATTAATATCTTGAATACACAAAATAACTAATAATTATCAAATAATTCAGTGATATTGATACAAATTACACAGATTTTCACCAATGTAAATAAAACTATTGTTTGTTGTCATGATAACATGTCAACTGAGAAATGTCAAATCAACGATAGATGTTCATCTTAAAAAAATCCAAAGCTACCTTGCTCTAAGTTGATTTTGCGCCAAAAACGCATGTTTTTCCAAAATATCTCGCACATCATGTGCACAAAAAATTTGAAACTATCAAAAGGCACTCCCCATAATTGGCCTCTATCAAATAAAAATTGTTTCAAATTTTTCGGAAAATCCGTCTAGGCTGTAGAAATGGGCAACTGACCGTGATGAATCCAAATATATATATAAATATATATACCTTTTTTCTCTTTTAGTATATGGATTCTTGCATGTGATGCGTAAGTACAACAATAATTATTTCAATTTTTTTTAAATGTTATTCAAGTGTTGCATTTGTGGAATAAATTTCGAAAATATAAATAAATACAATGCTCATCAATATTTTCATAGAAATACATCCAGAAGTAGATTTCAATGTTTGTATGAACACTGTAAATAAAATTTTTATAAATATTGTAACTTTAAAATGCATGTATATAGAAAACATAAAAATGCAGTAAGTTTCGAACACTATCACAGTCAAGTAGAAAACTGTAATTTTCAAATTACTCAATTAAATATTATGTCTCACATTCGTATTTATTTAAAAAATAAGATTGGAATTAAGTGCCCTATACAAAATTGTAAGTATCCAGATACTAAATTTAATAATATTAATCGTGATAAAACTCATTTTTATCGTCATCATTTTAACTCAGTTAAGTCTGTTGCAAGTAATACAGAAACATACAAAGACGAAGGTCCTAGCAAAGTAAACCACGCTTATGAAACTGAAAATAAAATAAATTTGGTTGAAAATTTTGAATCAAACAATATAGTCGTCAGTGTAAATAAACAAATTGATAGCCAATATATTAATAATTTAGCTACTTTATATTTAACACTTCAAACAAAACATTTTTTATGTGAATCAGTTTTACAAACTATTATAGATGGAATATCGGATTTAAATGATTTATCTAATTTAAAACGAAATGAATTCATTTTACAAAAATAAAATAAGAACAAACTGATCTCTTTAAAAAAGCTCACAACAATTTAAACGGTTGTCTTCGTTCTTCATATATAAGAAAACAATATTTTAAATTAAATTTCAAATATGTTAATCCTGTATGTGTGACACTCGGTAGAAAAAATAAACATGTTGTATGCAAATACTTTTATGTTCCCATTTTGGATACTTTAAGATGTTTATTGAGTAACGAATTTATTTACGAAGAATATAAAAATAATGTAAATGCAAAAGACATCATTAATAATTATTATGAAAAAATTAGTGATGGGTCAATATTTAAAAAATATATATTATATACAAATAATAACAATGCGCTACAAATAATTCTATACCAAGATGCTTTCGAGATATGTAACCCATTAGGTTCTTCTAAAAAAATACATAAAATGATAGGTATATATATGACCCTGGGAAATCTATCTTCAAATTTTAGATCGCAAGTTGATAATATACAATTAGTGGCATTATGTAACGAAAATCATGTATCTTATTTTGGATTTGGAGCCATTTTTCAAATAATATTAAACGATATAAAAATATTAGAGACCCAAGGAATAAAAATTGGAACGGAAACAATTTTTGGTTCTCTTCTTGTAATGTTAGGTGATAATCTTGGATCCCATCAAATTGGTGGATTTGTAGAAAATTTTAGTTCAAGTCAATATTTCTGCAGATTCTGCCATATAACAAGAGGCAACTTAAATGATAGTAATATAAACGTACATTCATTACGAACTATTGAAACTTACAACAAAGATATTACGAATCTGCAAAATAATTTAGAAACCCATGGAATAAAAAAAAAGTCGTGTTTAAATGAGTTACATTGTTTTCATGTATGCAATCCCGGATTGCCACCTTGTATTGCGCATGACATTTTTGAAGGATTTTTTCCATTTTGATGTATATTATACACAGATTAGTGGATACAGGTTATTTTACCTACAATTTACTAAATGCAAGGTTACAGAATATTCGTTTCCAGGATAATTTGTGTCGAGAAAAAATACCTATTATTGAAAGATGTAAGAAAATTAGTGGAAGTGCAAGTGAAAATATGACGTTATTACATGTATTTCCATTTGCTATTCAGGATCAAATATCTGACTATTCTGATCCGGCATGGCAGATGTTTGTAATTTTAAAGAAATTGTGTTGCATAATATTATCAGTGAGAATTTCTGTAAGTCAAATAGCGAAATTACGTTTTTACTTCCTTGTACGAAGTAAAGGAAGTATTGTAATCGCGAAAATTTTCGGTTCTCAGATTTCAACGGAAATAGGTGTTTTGGCTCTCCCTGAATCCATTTTGACTAATTTCGTCATGCCGTCTGTACGGACGTATCTCGCATAACTCAAAAACGGTAAACCGTAGAAAATTGAAATTTTATATTTAGGACTGTTATAACATCTAGTTATGCACCTCCCTTTTTGGTCATTATATAACTTCCGGAGGTGGTACTTTACTTGAAGCCTATAATAGATTTTCATGAAAAACTATATTCAAATATTATTTAAAACTTTCCAAATTTGGTATATAAGACTACTATATCAATAGAAATAACATAATAGATTTTGGTTAAAATACACTAACCGGAAGTGACACATTACATAAAGCCGCTAACAGTTTTCCTTAAAAAAATGGTATTATTTTAATTTTAGACATAAATGTTGCAAATAAAAGTTTTAGAGAATTAAATTCTGTGTCTAAAACATTAAGAATTTTTAAATTAGCTTTTTGCATAAACGAGATATCTAAATTTAAATATTATATATTTTTTGATTAAAAAAAAATAAGTTTGCTATGGATTACAACAAAAAATAAAAAAATGAAAGATTTAATTTCAAAAATGTGCAATTAAAAAAATATCTATAGTTTAATACGCGTACAAGGAAGTCATGTGGTGTCCACATCAGATTTTTTTTCAAGGAAAACTGTTAGCAGCTTCATGTAATGTGTCACTTCCGGTTAGTCTATTTTAACCAAACTATATTATGTTATTTCCATTGATATAGTAGTCTTATATACCAAATTTGAAAAGTTTTAAATTATGAATATAGTTTTTCATGAAAATCTATTATTTAAGTAAAGTAGCACTTCCGGAAATTATATAATGACCAAAAAGGGAGGTGCACAACTAGATGTTATAACAGTCCTAAATATAAAATCTCAACTTTCTACGGCTTACCATTTTTGAGTTATGCGAGATACATACGTACGTACATACGTACGTATAGACGGCACGACGTAATTAGTCAAAATGGATTCAGGAAGGGCCAAAATACCTATTTCCGTTGAAATCTGAGAACTGAAAATTTTCGCGATTACAATACTTCCTTTACTTCGTACAAGGAATTAATAAAAAATTTAAAAAATAACATAGAAGAAGATGAAGACTAGTGTGTTTGCGAGGCAGATTGAGGTGTTTAAGTTTTTAACAGTTAATCATATTGTAGGGCTTTTAACTTTATATTTTGTTATCTCGATCTATATTTTTTTTTATATAATTAAATAATCATTTTCATTTAAAAACGAAATATCTACAATTTTTTACTTTCAAATCGCCTTTCTGCAATTTCTTTATTTTCTGACCTAATTTTTTCCTAAACCAATGAATCTTGAACAGTGATATTGTGGTTACTGTTATTACACTACCTGTACTTTAATTTTATCGAAAAACTAATTGTTTAATTGTTTAGTTTGCTCTGTACAAAAATTTAAATTTTCTCAAAATTCGCAAGTTGACAGAAATTAGGTTTTGACAAGAAGCTCGTCATCATGTTTCTGGATGATTTTGAGATATATAAAATTTGTTTATTTATAAGAATTTCTCGAGGAAAATTATATTAAAAGTTACAAATAATGTAACAATATCAAATACAAATGACACAGATGACAGACAGTTCTCAATAATTCACGAGGAAAAGGACGTAAAAATCTTAGTAGAACTGTATTGAAAGTTGTTCCCACTAAAACAATCTTAAATTTGTTAGCTCTTCCAACTGTAAAGCCATTTTATTATTAATAAGTAATGAAATAATCGCAAATACAATTCGATTCTACCGTTTGAGGGTTTGTTATTACTGACAAATTAACCCTTGTTCGTGTACATTTTATGTATATAACATTTTTCTCTTATATCCTTATAGGGAATGCAATACCGGTCAAAAATTTCAATACCGGTATTTTCGTTTTGAGAATCGGGATACCGGTATTAATACCGGTATTGATACATTTTTAAAAATTGAACCTATTTCACATTTATTTACAGTAGGGTGTGGTGTGTGCGTGTAGTATATAGATTAAGGGAAAGTAAAATTTAATGAAAAATAATCATTTTATTTTAAAAATTATGAAATATAAATAAAATTGAACAACAAAAAAAAATAAAGATAGGTAATTCTATATATGTAAAATAAACAACATAAACTTTTACTTTGTTGTTTCGATGGAATTAAAATAAACATTTAGTAAACAAATATGATCGAGTGTGTGGTCGTTTAATCTGGATCTTATTCTTGTGCATATTTGAGAAGAGTGATTTGGTGACTGATTGCAATGTTTCGGTGAATGGTGTGAGATTGGGTCAAGTAAATGAGTTTGTATACTTGGGGAGTGTGTTTTCAAGGGATGGACGTATGGATCGAGAGATTGAAAGAAGAGAATCTGCTGGATGTAAGATATTGGGTGCTCTGGGAACCTTTACTCGGAACGTGAATGTATCCAGAGATGCTCGATTGAGTATTTATAATAGTGTGTTAGTGCCTACGTTGATGTATGGTAGTGAATGTTGGGTATGGATGAAGAAATATGAACGGCGTATAACTGCTGTGGAAATGAGATATTTGCGGGGTGTGTGTGGATATACTAGAAGAGATCGTGTCCGGAATACATTGGTGTATGATGAATGTGAGATTGGGAAGAATGTTGCAAGAAGAGTGGGAATAAGTCAGTTGAGATGGTTTGGTCATGTAGAACGTATGTCGAATGACAGATTGGTGAAACAGGTGTATGTTGGTGAAATTTAGGGTGAAAGTTTGCGTAGACGGCCTAGGAACAAGTGGCTGAATATGATTGAAGGGTTGTTGCGTGAGCGAAAGATTCTGAGCGTGAAGAATAAACGAGCTTGTATGAAAAGAATTATGAATGTGGTTGAAGCAAAAGTGGTGTGTCAGGATAGGAATGTTTGGAGAAAATTAATTGCGGGATGAATATGATGAATGAAGACAAGCGTATGATTCTTGATTTTAGATTATTGGTTAGATGTTTGGAGTGTTTACCTGCATTTGTGTGGAGACCATCTTCAGAAACAAGCGCAGTGTACAGGAGCGAATGGATGAATGTTTGTTGTGTGTTGATGGATTTTGGTTGTGAGAAAAGAAAGAGTTTGTATGGAGGAAGTGTTAATGTGGTCGAATCGAGTATCGTGTGTCAGGATGAGAATGATGACGGGTTCGTGCTACCCCATTTAATGGGATATAGCGTGATGTTATGTATGTATGTATGTATCTGTTATGTATAGTTTCAAAATTAACAGACAATACTTGATTAAATATTTTTTGTCATACAACAATTCTATCCATTTAGGCTACCATATAAACCTCTAAAATACTCACACCATCTATTTCTAACATCGAATTCATTCCACAATATCTCACCATTCGCATTCTTAATCGCATTCGTCAATCTTTCACTCATCAAATCATCAAAACGCGTTTTATTTTCTCTCACTACTCTCTTAACACATTTATTTAACGTTTTATATTCTAGCAAACATTCATCACGTAAACTTCCAGGCACATCTTTTACATGTAGAAATCGCAAATACGCTCACTTTTTCTCTTCAATTGCTTCTTCCATTTCATCATTCCACCATGCATTCCTTGGACAAGAGCATTATTATATAATCTGCATTCACCACAAACTTCTTTTGCACATTTAAGAACTGTATCTTCAAATTTCATCCAAACATAATTTATGCTGCATTTAAAATTAGGCTCACATACAGGTAAAGATTCATTTATTTTCTCAACAAACATATCTCTAATATCATCATTCTGTAGTACACTAGATTTCACACGAAACATTTTTGCGGTGCCTTTTACCCTCATTCGCCAACATTTATTCAGACGTATACGCGACACCACCAAATAATGGTAATTCGTACCCAATTCAGCACCACGCTTCACACACGTATCCACAACTAAACTTCTTAGTCGTTCATCATACAAAATAAAATCAATCACACTCGGCCTATTCTCCCACACATTCTCCCATGTATACGAATGAGCTAATTTATGCTTAAAGACTGAGTTGGAAACGAAAAGATCACGCTGTAAGCAGAAGGATACTATTTTCCTACCGTTTTCATTCACTCTCACATCACCAAACTTATCCAATACATTCCCAGACATGCTTCTCTTTACTCCCACCCAACCATTCAAATCACCACATACGATAATTTTTTCACCTGGATCACACGAATCAATCATACTATCTAACAAATTTAAAAATAATCCCTTACAAACGGTTTCATTCTTTCACTAACAAGCACTCCTACACCATGTTTTGCTCGTTCATTCTCAGCAACACCCAACCACAAGCAAAACAATCCATCTACCTCTTATTCATTACAGCCTTTCGTCTTAGTCCCGCTCACACACAAAACAACTACATTATACACACGCATTATATTCACCAATTCATTTTCTTTCCCATTTATACCCCTAACATTCCACGTACCAAATTTACATTCGTCAAACTTCGCCCATTTATTCCTCATTAGAACAAAAGATAAAAGAAATAGGGTTCTCTCGGTAAAAGTGAAGAAGTTAAGGTAGCTTACCAGGCTTATCCTTAACTATAAAAGAAATAAAATAGATTACATTCACACACCTGTCAAGTGTCAATCACACCTAAAAACAAATCATAACTCAGCGTATCTAAGCACGTAACTTATATAAACAAATAATGTTATGAAAGACTATATAAAAGAGAAAAAATTTAACTATTGTGAAAATCAAAGATAACAATTATCTTAGTAAAAGGATATGCAGGAACTCAAAATTCCCAGTCAAAAACCAAAATTAATTTCTTATTTGAGTGTTGTTTATTGTGTTGTCTTGGATATATAGTTATTAACGCAATAAGACCTGTGTGGTCTATCATCCCGTAGATGTATATATTTATATGTTTCGGCTTGATTAATTAAGTAAAAAACGCCAGTCGACAGACAAGCGCTGAACTGGCAGTTGTATCGTTATCGTTCTTGGTATGCGAATAAAGAATATTTAACTGTATCAAACTTATTAAATATTCCCGGACCTTAAATCCTCCATTAAATCGCAACCTGAAAGTGATATTTTTTATAAACGTCGTATTTTATTTGCTGCGTTGGAACGCATAGTAAATTAAATATGAACATAAATTATATTTGTAAATAAATTGCTAAGAAATTAGGAATGCTTAATTGATGCAGAAATTATTTAAGTGTCTGGAATAGGAAAATAATATATAATAGTATAGTGTTACCGCATTTCTTTTTTGCCGGTACGGTATTATTTTTAGCGAATGTAACTGATTGCAAAAGGCTACAAATACCTACTTCAAAATAGAGCAATGTGTATTATATTAAAAAGAGATAGATATACAAATATTGACCAAGATTCAGATTGAGTTAATATTGATAAATTAATTAGTAATACAGGTAGCTACTTTTATTTACAAATTTAAATTGGGATTATAGGCAGAGTATTTCAATGGCAAACTTGTAACTAAAACAGATTTGCATAATTACAAAATTAGAAATAAAAACAATTTTGTATTAAGAAAAAAGCGTAGTACTGAATGTCGAAACAGAATATCCTACAAAGGTATAAATGGGTATAATGATTTACCCGAGAATGTTAAACAATTTCCACTTGGAATATTTAAATCAATATTTATCCGGCAGTACGGTGGTGTGAATAGAGTTGCGGCATTCGAATCCGGAAATCCGGAGTTCGAATCTCACTCAAGCTATAAATTATATGTACTACCACACTAAGGCTGGTTGAGTACGAACCCTGTACAGTAATTAGGATTCAGTTCCTGTTGTACAGCGTAACATAAATAAATAAATAATGTAATGCATCTTATATAGCTTCGCTACAAATAGTTCATATTATTATTAATAAATTAGTTGGCTATGGGAAGAAATAGTTTGCGCTAGTTTATAAACCAAATTTTGTTAAAAAAAATCTTGCATTTAACTTTTACTTGTATTTTTAATATTTCAGCAGCTGGACAATGCAAAATCAACCGCCTATTTGTATTTAAAAATAATTTTTTTATGTGACAGTGCACCATAAATATTTACAGAAATAGTTGTTACGCCATCAGCTCGGCTACGTGTTTCTATAGAAAATCTAAGTAAAAGTTGTTCAAGATAAAAAATTATGACAGGCTGATAGTCTGTAATTTTTTCCAAAAGTCATTGGAAATTAATCGTATTTGGTATCAAATTAAATGTTATGAAAAGAGAATTTGAGCCGATTAATTAAAAATTATGATCGACTGACGTTAATTGTTTTTCTTAAAGTCATTAGAAACTTATTTTATTTGGTATCAAATTAAAGATTTTAAAAAGAGATTTTGCGCAAAATGGTAATAAATTATGACCGACTGATTGTCATTTGTTTTTTTTTCTAAAACTTACTAGAAATATATCGTGTTGGTATCAAATTAAATGTTTTGATGAAAGATATCTACTGAAATAGGCAAAAATTGTAACCGTCTGATTATCAATTGTTTTTATCTTTTAAAAAAGTAAAATATATAAAAGCAATGAGTACTCGACTAGGTGGTGTATACAGTAATAAGTCTAAGAAAGCGTGACGTAAAAATTACCGGAACCGACTGCTTGCTAGTAATTCCTAAAATATTTTGACTTAACACAATTTCTATTCGTTAATATTACTAAAATTTAAAACAAAATACACATTGATTATGGTTGTTGAGCAAATTGAATTAAACTGTTCTTGTCTGATGCGATAATAAAACAAACATATCGATAGATAGAAACTTGGGTTTTATTTATTAATATGTAGAAAGTAAAATGTCACTAACATAAGAGATAAAATAAAATATATAATTCATATGTGTTTATGTTTTACAAAAAATATTATACGTATTTGATTATTATTATTATTTTCAACTTGTTGTATAGTTACATGTCTTTAACATCTAAACAGGATGTTGGAACCAAATAGCTTATCATTACCAGTTTCTTGTTTGAAGCGAAATAAAGATTATGAAATGTGCAAAAATGTTACAGTTTTTATAATTCATTGGTTGACAAATTCTGTATACTTATTAATATTATGTAGAATAAAGTTTAAGCTAAACTAAATATAGAATTTGGGTAACTTATATTTTTGTGATGTTCACACAGACATCAAATGCAACATTCCAAGAGGAACATTCGTCTTTATTAATGACGATGCGCCAATCATACCAATTATTGTACACTGCATCCGGTGTGAAGATGCGCGTGTGTCCGGTGGCGGGGTCAGTGACCTGCACCGAGCACCGAAACTCTCTCAGCCGCTCACTGGATACCGAGGTGTACATATTGAGTTCAAATTGCGAGTTATTCATGTAGTTCCAGCACACCGCGATGCCTGCAACACTAGACACGAGACAACGCTGCCAAACAGGCTCAGTCACTCTCCACGTGGAGCCCGCTTGATGCGTGATATTGTGGTGCGCAGTGCCGTAGTGCGCGAACAACGAGTCTCGAGACACGGCCGCTTTGCATATGTAACACGTGGTGCGCTGCTGGCAGAAAAAGTATTCGTGTTTCCTGCACTTGTAGTCGATGTCTGAGTGCGCGCAGCCCTGATCGCAGACTCGCCTAGCGGGTACGCAGCGCTTGTATCGCCAACCATTGTTGTCGCGGTACAGTAACACCATCACCTCTGTCTTGCATTCTCCGTATTTCTCCATCGTCCTCGCCAGCTGATCGACGGCGTCGCTCACCCTCTGCTTCACTGCCACGGTGAACGTTGTGTCGTCGAAGCCGCCCAGCACACCCAACAGACAGTTTATATCTAGGGCCAATGAAGTGTCTTCCAGGATCGTCGGACAGTCTTGATGCGCCACTTGTCCTTTCATTGTTATTGATTCATCGTTACGTTTTATGTCTAAATTGAAATGAAACTTCGCTATCTCCGCAGACGGCTCTAGCAACCAAATTGCGTGAAAGATTTTCCTAGTTGTCACACAAACCTTTGTGTGCAGCAAGAATAGAACGTGAAAGGCAGAAATGATGTAGACATGTAGGCTGGGCTTGGTTATATCATGGGTGAGGCTGCAGGGGTTCTCAAGCACGCTGTCCGGGTGCTGATCGCGGCAGTGCGCCAACATGGCCGTCCTGGAGCCTAGCCAGTCGCAGCCAGCGGAGCTGAGCACCGGGCAGACATGCTGGCGATGCTCGCATACCTTCTCGTGCGCGATCACTTCTACTTCATGCACAAATGGCTCCATCTCGGGACAGCCCAACTCTCGGTTCTTACACGGATATTTGAGCATCTTCGCAGTTGCCTCGTACTGAGTATTTCTAGTGGCCGGATTCTTGGGGGTGTAGCACCCATCACAGACCGCAGTTCCGTTATGTTGCAAGTACACGGGGCCTCGAGACAAGTACGTCTCACAGCTGCTGCATTTTAATTCATCTAATATGTCAGCTGGTATATCAATTTTGTTTCAAATCTCACTCGTCCAACCTGTAACAGAAATAAAAGAATATAAATAATTGTTTTCTTATATAAATTATCTTTCTATTTTAATGTAAATGTAAAAACTAAATATTTATAATGCGGCTTGTTCAAAAGTCAATTTTTGATGAGCTCGATTCCTTGCAAAAAAACTTAATTTATTGGAAAATAATTAATTTAGAAACAAAGTTCGAAAAATAAATAACATTGGATGAAAGTTGCGAGAACTCAGCTGTAGCCTGCATTTTTATGGCGCTGTATTAAATGTTTGAATTTAGGAAATATTAATTTGAAAACTTTTTCAACATTATTTACAACAAAAAATTTGTACCATTAACAATAAAATTATTAAAGAATATTAAGTAGAATATAATCATGTATTATCTTTGACTGATATTATTTATATATATATTTGGTATTTTTTTGTATTTTCATATATTTTTCCATGTGACCGAATGTATGCTGCACGAGAGTCATTATTGGGATTTCGAGTACGATTTCGGTTAAATTAGACAAGTTTCTAAAAAAATGCATAGTGTTGGAGTTATAATAGTACATTAATTATCAATTTTTATATTGATAATAGCATAAACATTATGAAAAAAACGTTTACTTATTTATTCATAATTATGAAAATATTTTATAAAATAATACTTTGTTAAATATTCAGTGAACCGTGGCAGCATTGCTTCCTCGATGATTTTATGAAAAATGATATTGGCCTGTAATTTGACATTTCATGTCGATTTCCTTTTTAAAATAAAGGTTTAACCTTTGTGATTTTCAGAATTGTAGGAAAGCAACCTTGGTCAAAGGATTCGTTGATAATATGAGTGAGAGATTTTAAGATGAAATTGCAGCAGTGTTTCAATAGAATACTAGGTATTTCATCTTTGCCGGTGGGATGCGAGTTACTCAAATTTAATATTAAATTTAAAACTTCTACCTCAAAAAATAAATATAAGAAAATGGATTTTTTTTTACTAGTTTTATTGAATTCTTTGCATGTGTTATTAGTCAAAATTTGATTTTGATTTACACTCCCAGTATGATCGATAGATTTATAGGCTACATTTACAAAGAAATCATTAAAACAATTTGCAATTTCTTTTGTATTTTTCATAACTTTAGTTTGAACTGCAATATTAGTTATAACCTGTTGTTTACTGTCTAATGATTTAATGTTAATGATTTCCCAAATACATTTTGATTTATTTCTAGAATGTTGTATTAAATCTTCATTCGTTTTGATAGTCTAAGTCTTTTATATTTTTTATAAAAAGCTTCACTAACTATACCATTGGTTTAAAGTGTGAATAATTCTTTAAGTTTTTTTACGGAGTTTTTTATGCCTTTAGTAAGCCATTGCACTAGTTTGTTATTATCGTTAGGTTTACATTTAATTTTTGAGAACACCAATTGAAAATGATAATTAAAAATGTCTATGAATGCCTCAAATTTTTCATTTACAGATTTAAATTTATATATATCATTCCATGATTCCTTAGAGAGATAATAATTAAAGATACAGATATTTTTTTCATTAAAAAGTCTAAATTCGTAGTTCGTTGTTTGTTTTAATGATACATTTTCCTGCATCATGATGAGAACTTGAGCAGAATGATCAGAAAGTCCATTGTGATCGACATATGATGATTGCATGCTGGTGTTGATATTGGTGAAAATATTGTCTATACACCTTCTAGAAATCGCTGTAACTCTCGTTAGTTCACCTATTGTTTGAAATAAGTTGAATGATGAGAATAAGTCAATTAAATCACTACGGTTTTTTGAATTTATCACATTTAGTTTAGAATCATCAAGAAAATTTACATTAAAGTCTCCACAAAAGATAATAGAGTATTTGTTGTATGAATGATGAATGAAGTTTAAGCACTCTTCTAATTTATGAAGATAAATATTGAGATCGCCAGCAGGAGATTTAAAATGAATATCTGTACTCAGATCTGAAATTATAATTATAGGTTCTGCAACTATTTTATCTTTACATAAAATCATAACACCTCCATGGATATGTTGCGTCCTATAAAATGCACTACATGTGTAATATCACTGTAAAATAAAATTTTCACCTGATTTAAGCCAGTGTTCAGATAACAAAGAATGTCATATGAATTAGTATTTAAATTAATCATCGTTTCTAATTCAAAAATTTAGTTTCTTATGCACTGTACATTTTGATGTAGCAGTTTGAAATTTGGTTTTGCTGCGTTATTGTTTTTTGTTTTATTGCGACATTAGAATTAGTGGAGGATATATCTATGTCTTTCCCGTTTTGCTCCGTAGCTTGTATAAAAAATCTGATGTGGACACCACATGACTTCCTTGTACGCGTATTAAACTATAGATCTTTTTTTAATTGCACATATTTGACATAAATCGTTTATTTTTTGTTCTAATCCATAGCAAACTTAATTTAAAAAAAAACAAAAAATATATAATATTTAAATTTAGATATCTCGCTTATGCAAAAGGCTAATTTAAAAATTCTTAATATACTAGACGCAGAATTTAATTCTCTAAAACTTTTATTTGCAGCATTAATTTCTAAAATTAAAATAATACCATTTTTTTCATGGAAAACTGTTTGCAGCTTCATGTAATGTGTCACTTCCGGTTAGTGTATTTTAACCAAAATCTATTATGTTATTTCCATTGATATAGTAGTCTTATATACCAAATTTGGAAAGTTTTAAATTATATTTGAATATAGTTTTCAATGAAAATCTATTATAGGCTTCAAGTAAAGTACCACTTCCGGTAGTTGTATAATGACCAAAAAGGAGGTGCACAACTAGATGTTATAACAGTCCTAAATATAAAGTTTCAATTTTCTACGACTTACCGTTTTTGAGTTATGCGAGATACGTACGTACGTACGTACGTACGTACAAATCTATATATATATAAAATTGATAATTAATGTACTATTATAACTCCAACACTATGCATTTTTTTAGAAACACAAATACTTGTCTAATTTAACCGAAATCGTACTCGAAATCCCAATAATGACTCTCGTGCAGCATACATTCGGTCACATGGAAAAATATATGAAAATACAAAAAAATACCAGGGCAAACTATTATTCCCGTCACCTCACAATTGTAATTAACTATAATCATGGAATGATAGAATAACAGAAATAGATTGGCAATATTTTCAACATATATAACAAACTGTCTTGTACATTTATAGAGAAATTATTTTAAATGTTAATTGTTAATTGTACTATTTGCAAGCAATTTTGCATTATTTTGTTAGTTGTTTCTTGTCTTGTAAGTAATTGAATTTACTTGTTAATTAAAATACCCCGGAGCCGTAAATGATAATAGATAAATATTGCATCCATCTTGGATTATTTCAATAAAAAATATGTTCACTTGCTAATACTTACAGGTAGATATATTTATCAAGCAGCTAGCCACAAAATAACACACAACAGTTAAAACACTAAATACAACAAAAACACTTCACGTCGACAAAAGTTGCTACCAAGCACAGTGATGCTGTGTGTGGCCGAGTGCGGACTGCAATATAATCTGTGGGCTGTGCGATTCAGGGTTGCCAGTTCCGTATACAAAGACACCGCCGCCATCTTTGGTAAAAATCGCCAAATAGCGCCAACTTCAGAACTAACGACACCAAGAAAAGCGCCACTTTTAAATTTCGCGCAAAAATAAATTGAATATAAATTTATAAATATAACTGACACAATTCAACAAACGAATATTTAATCTCATAAAGCTAGCATCGTTATGTAATATTACGTTATATTAACGTTATTTTAATTATAAAGAACATATTATAAAAGAAAATAGCCGTTGTATAAATTAAATAATACAAATTGATTAATTTGTTTTTAAAAAGATTTATTTCTGACAAAATAGCAAGTTTAACATAATATGGTTACAACATCTAATGCAGTTTACTAACTACTCTGCTAACGAAATCTGCTCTAATCTAGCTCACTCGCTCTTTTTTAACTTATCATAAACAAAGGAAATGCTGACTTGACACGATATAAAGAACAAAGGAATTAAATCGTTAGACAACTTCTTTGTATCGATTCTTGGATTTAATAGTTTAATTTAATTTTAACAATAGATAAAAATTCAATAAAAATATGTTATTACAATTTGTTATTGATATTAATTCATTTTAGTGTGTTTTCTTGCATTGAAACGGTAATATTTTATTGTTATTCAAAGGTTGTTCGTCGCCATTTAATTTAATTTGAATTGGAATCCAAAGCCTGTTTTATTTTACATTTTTTTTGCTAGAAACATTGATAAGTTTCATACTAGGTTTATATGTATAATATAATTAAAGAAAAATTCAACACAAGTTTCGTACTAGAAACGTCTTTAAAAACTAGATCCGGATCCAAATTCGATTCAAGTTTCATTGTTAAACCTGCACAATGAGCACGAATTATGATATCTGTATTTTAATTATGATATCTGTATTTTGATTATGATATCTGTATTTTGATGACGAAGTGTTTTATTATATTAGACAATGGAAAGATTGTCTGACTCATACTTCTTTGAACTCTGTTATGATAAGAGAATGATATATAAGCTTGAAAAAACTAGATTAGAACACTCTTGTACTGTTGCTGAACGTATTCACGTCAGTTGTAATTAGATTCTAAATAAATAAAATATAATTTTCAAAACGAAAGAATTTGTATTTTTTTCCTTAAATACAAATCGAAAATTATAATTGGCGCAGTCGGTAGGATGCCAAAAGAGTTTTAAGCAAAATAAATAAATCTCTTTCGATCTCCATCGATTTATTTGGCATCCGAACAAGAATCTATGAGCGAAACACCAGCTCAGGCCTAAACAGTGGCCCATCAGAGGTTGAACAACCCTTCTCTAACCATCATCCAGGCAAGCAGTCAAGGAGGACCAGGACAACACACATTCGCTGACTCCACCTCTCCGGGAAACCAGGACAACACAACTTCGCTGATCCCGATTACCAGAGAAAACCAGAAGAAAATCTCTAGCTGATTCTCAACAAACATGATTATCTTGTTAATCATCCTTTTACTTCAACTGTAAGTAAAATATATGTAACAAAATACACTAAAGGGTTTTGAGGAAAGGCTAACGCTTTTAAGAATCAAAACGAGCCCCAGCACAAGGCATAACACAAATTATAAACCTAAATATATTACACAAAAGGGGTGTCTCTAGTAATAACTAGTAATAAAGACACCGAGGAACCGGCACAGTTCCACACACATTACAAATCATATGTACAATAGCGATAGTGAACCAGAATCAAACCCATCAGATTCTGATTCAGAAACAAACCAAACACCTAGTGTTATAAGAAATTTAATATTAACGCCCAGTAAATTACAACTCAACTCAAAAATGGCCACAACCACAAACAACGAAATTCAAATGCTCTCTAAAGGTATCCCTGAATACGACGGTAATATTAAAGATCTACCATATTTTATAAATACTGTAGACGAATTTATATTATGTTTTACAGGAATTGTATTGACAAACGTTCAAAGAATATTTTTATTTCAATTAATAAAAAATAAATTAAAGGGACCTGCAAAAACATATCTCTCAGAGAATTCATTTGCTGATTGGCCAACATTAAAATCATTCTTACAACTA
Source organism: Pterostichus niger (assembly GCA_947425015.1). Classification (NCBI taxonomy): domain Eukaryota; kingdom Metazoa; phylum Arthropoda; class Insecta; order Coleoptera; family Carabidae; genus Pterostichus; species Pterostichus niger. Next base: position 14,380,820 of record OX380352.1, on the reverse strand, counting down.
AATTTCGAAGATAAAACAACAGCCGAAACTTTATTATTAAAAATCATATACAATACCAAAAATAACAATTCCGATTTGTTTCTCAAAGACATCACTAATAATTTTAATAAATACAAGAACAAAATCATGCTAACACAACATCAATTAGTAACAAAAAACGCAATTATCGCGGAAAATCAGAAAATCGTAGTATCTCACTTCATAAATTGTTTACCTCATCTCATTCGAGGATCCTTCACGGTCAAAAATCCTAAATCTCTTGAAGAATGTGAGCAGCTATTAGTAAACGATTTTAATTACGCCCAACATCAATCTCCCCTAAGGAGATTTGAAAACCAAGTAAAAACAACACATAATAACATACAGAAGAATACACCACCACAGAAATTCCCGGCACAAATGTTTCCTTCAAAACCAGTCACGATTCAAAGACACTTTCAACCACACGGTAGGAATAACTTCGGCAGACAAAACATAGTAAATGACATAAACACAAGAAGGACATTTACACCTCAACCAATGTCCACACAAACTAGACAGACCGGCCCAATGTCAACACAGACAATCATACCAAGACAGAATTACCAAACAGACATCGAAAACGACGTAACAACCACTAATGAACCAAATAACGAATATAATGAACAACAAGAAGACGAAACAGAATTCGCCTTCGAGGATTTTCAAGACACATTGGTCGAAAACGAAGATACGTAATGGCTAATTATCAAAATTCGATCCCGATATTACACGATCACGACTCCATTATTTTAATTGACTCTGGATCAAACATAAATTTCATATCACCCGATTACGCAAAATCAAGAAATCTGAAAATTAACAATCAAGATAAAATTACCTTTCACACAGCAAATGGAAAGAAAACACTTACAAATTCAGTTAATCTAAAAATAAATAAAAAATTATTTAAGTTTTATATTACAGACTTTCATTATTTATGTAATCTATTATTCGGTATGGATATATTAAAAGAACTAAATATAACACTAAATTTTAAAACAAATGAAATCTATTTTGAAAACAGAAAAATGAAATTTACAACACAAAATAAACTCAATAATAAACTAAACTACATACAATTTAGAGATCAAAATCTAGATATTAATAAAAAACTAAAAATTGCTAAATTACTAAAACAATACGAGGACTTGTTCCCCAAAGAAGGAGAACAACTCTCCGCCACTAACGTCACCACACACAAAATTCACACCACAGACGAAACACCCATATATACAAAAAACTACAGACTACCCCAATGTTATGACGAAGATATAGAAGAACACATTAAAAACTTATTAAAAGCACAGATCATTCAAAAATCTAAATCACCATACAACTCACCTATTTGGATAGTACCAAAAAAAATAGATGCGTCAGGGAAACGGAAAACTAGATTGGTAATAGACTTCCGAAAATTAAACCAAAAAACCAGAGAAGATAAATTCCCTCTTCCTAATATAGACGACTTATTGGATAAAATAGGAAAACCAAAATACTTCACGACTTTAGATCTCCACTCAGGTTTTCACCAAATACCCTTGGAAAGATCGGATAGGGAAAAAACGGCTTTCTCCACACCATCTGGACATTATGAATACACTAGAATGCCTTTCGGCTTAGTAAATGCACCGGCATCATTCCAACGAATGATGAACGAAATATTAAAAGAATATATAAATAAAATATGTCTCGTCTACATGGACGACATAATCATTTTCGGATATACTGAACAAGAACATATAGAAAATATCACAAAAATATTCGAAGCACTTAGAAAAGCAAACCTTAAAGTCCAAATTGATAAATCTGAATTTTTTCAAAACGAAGTCGAATACTTAGGATTCGTAATATCATCCGAAGGTTTAAAACCCAATCAAAAGAAAATAGAAGCAATAAATCAAATCACCATCCCAAAAACTAGTAAAGAAATTAAAAGTTTCCTAGGAAAACTTTCTTGGTACCGAAGATTTATTCCAAATCTCGCGAAAATAATAAAACCTTTCACAAATAGCTTAAAAAAGGGTTCACACATAGAAATAGAAAATGAAGAATATCAGAAAGCCTTTAAACACGTGAAACAATTAATATCAAACCCACCTATATTGATATCACCAGATTTCTCTAAACCATTTATACTAACTACAGACGCCTCAGACTTCGCCATGGGAGCCGTTTTGTCACAAGTACAAGAAAACCAAGAAAAACCTATAGCATACGCCTCAAAAACATTTAACTCCGCCGAACAAAACTACTCTACTATAGAGAAAGAATTAAAAAGTATCGTCTGGTCAATAAACAACTTTAAACCTTACCTTTACGGACAAAAATTCAGAATAAAAACCGACCATAGACCTTTAGTATGGTTATTTAATATGAAAAACGGTAATCAAAAATTAATGCGTTGGAAGATCGAACTCGGAGAGTACAATTTCGAAATTGAACACATCATGGGAAAAACTAATAAAATTGCAGACTTTCTTAGTAGACAAAGAAATCCATTTAAAATCGTAGAAAAAATAGGAGACGTAACTGAAACAACAATATTTTCACACTGCATATCACGAGATTATGCTATGAGTCAAGGACTCGCACTCCAAGTAAACCAAACATATAATAGTAAAAAATATTGTCAAAATTATATAGATCAAAATTCTCAACTAATACCACAAATTATAAACGGCAAAACTATATTACACTTAGTTACTAAGCAGAAATGCAACGACTTACCATCTGTAAAAAACTTTAAAAAGGCATTAATGGAACTTCGAGATTACTGCATCAAAAACGAATTGTATGAAATTAATATCCCAAAACTTGCCTGCGGCTTAGACCAAATGGACTATAAAGACTTAATAAAATATTTAAAATTAACCTTCACGGAAACTAATATCCTCGTGAATATCTATTCATTACCACAAAACTTCCTTACCAGCGATGACACAAACGCAACAATACATAGTTCCCCAGAAAACATCGTAAACGGTATAAAATATAAAGAAGATAGACTGAATATTGCCGATAACCAAATTATATTCAAATTAGGAGAATATTCAAAATTAAAAATAGAAAAACTACCTTTCGAAACAGTACAACCTAAACAAAGAATTCATATAACCTTCTCAAAGAATAATCTAAAAAACGAAATAAATAATTTTCTGAAAGACTATTTAGTACCTAAAGTTAGATATCTGGCTATATTTAATGACGAACTGGATAAAGTAATATCTCAAGAACTACAGAAAAATTTCGAACCAAATTCTTTAAAATTAATCGGAGTAAATAAATTTGTACAAGATATCTTTACAATAGATGAACAAAAACAAATTGTAGCTGACGATCATAACGGATTTAGAAACCACAGGGGAATATTGGAAACAATCAGATACCTGAAGAAGAAATACTACTGGCCAAAAATGGTACAAACTATCCAAAATTTTATTAATAATTGTAAAATATGTAAAGAAAATAAATACGATAGAAAACCTATAAAAATTCATGAAAATTTAACTATAACTCCGACAAGACCTTTCGAGACAATTAACATAGACATATTATCATTAAATACTCAAAAATACCTCACAATATTTGACCAATTTTCCAAATTCGGACAAATAAAAGCAATAAATGTTGATTCAGTAAACGTATTAAAAGCATTAAAAGAATATTTCGAGACATATACCCTACCAAAATTAATCATTATGGATAATGGACTAGAATTTAACAACGAATTACTAAAAGATTATTTAAAAACATTAAATGTAAAACCCCATTATATTTGTATTAACAATCCAAAGAGTAACGCGGTCGAAAGATTTCATTCGACATTAATAGAACACCTTAGACTAATTCAAAATAACGAAGAATTCAAACATCTTAATCAAAATGAAAAAATAAAGAAATGCATACTTAGTTACAATAACTCAAAACACACCATAACCGAAAAAACTCCAACAGAAATAATATTTGGAGAGACACATGAGTATAAATACCCCAAAGAAATACGAACTAACTCTGAAATGATACAACAACATCTGAAAGAACAAAAAGAATTATACAAAATAATAAATAATAAGATACAACAAGAAAAAGAGAAACGTCACCAAGAGAACATAAACCCGTTAGCATTACCAAAGGACGTATACGTAAAAGAAGAAGTAAGGAGAATACAAAAATTTAAAAAACCAATGTATATAAAAAGCAAAGTCTTAGCATATAACCCAAAATTAGGTATTGTAAAAGTCGAGAAACCATATAAACAACGTAGTAAAACCTTAAAGAAAATTAGAAACATACGTATCAACAGAATAAAATTATAACTTTATCTCTGTTCCCAGTGCGCAGGGTCAACAATTGACAGACATAACACACGGCAACGGATATCATCTGACAAACCTAGGATCGACACACATTGAACAGGAAAATTACATACATACTTTTACTATAACGTAACACCTTTATACGAAAACTTTAATAGAATAGAAACTATAATTAACGAACTCCTAACCGAAATACACACAGTTCAACACATAAACCCAAATTATATACAATTACTAAATTCCACCTTTGAAAATACACAAGAACAATTAAACAAATTAAAACTTAACAAAAGAAGGAAAAGAGGCTTAATAAACGGTTTAGGAAGTGTTATAAAATCAATTTCCGGTAACTTGGACAGTTCAGATGGTGAACGATATGATAAATTATTTGAGACTATAAAAAAGAACGAAAAAATTTTAAGTAATAATGAGAATAAATTATTTAAAAACTTAAAAGAAGTAACGGAACAATTTAATATACAATTAGAAAATATTAAAATAAACGAAAAAGAAATGAAAAAGGAACTAACCTTTATAAAAGAAATTTTGAAGAACAATAAACTTTGGGAAACAAAAATAGAATCTGAAGGAAAAATCCAGTTAATAATAAATATTCTGAACAATATCCAAAATTTTGCTATACAAATTGAAACTAGTCTTACGTTCTGTTCCTTAAATAAATTACATTCAACTATAATTTCCATGAATAGACTCCAGAACTTTATCAAAAATCAAAATATCTTTGAAATTATGTCACTTATAACAACTCACTGTCAATACGATGGACAAATGATCTACTATATTATCGAGATCCCTATTATGAGCACCACCGTATACCCTTTATATCAATTTACGTCAATACCTTTTATGAATAACACAAAAATGTATATCCTTGATGAACCCAATGTATTGTATATTAATAAAATGAATAAGAATATTATTGTCAATAACTGTGTTAGAAATAAGAATTATTATTGTAAAACTGATAATGTAGAAATAAAGAAATGTATTAATGATTTAACAATAAGATATAAAAATGATGATTGTTCTTACTTGTTAATGGATAATGAAAATAATATCGAACAAATACCAAATACAAATGAAATCATTATAATAAGCCCAATTTTACAAAATTTCATAATTTATTGTAAAAGTAATGAAATTCACAAAAAGATAATAGGAATTTACAAATTTAATAACGATCAACAATGCACATTAAATAATTATCATTTTGAAAAGATAGAACAAAATTATAAAGAATTAATCTATGAAGGAAAAATTGATAAAATAAATGGGTTAAACGTTAAAAGCAGACAATTAATCGAATTGCATAAAGTAAATAATACTGAATATCATTTGGAAGAAATACAAAATTTAAATTTAAAGAATAACGATCATCATCTTTTTATTATATATTCCTTTATAAGTATAATGATAATTAGTTATATATGTTTTAAGATTTATAAGTCTATAAAAGAAAGAAAACTGAAATTAATTGCTTTAAAAGATTTAGAATTAATAAAGACTCACCCTCTCGAGTAATATAATAAAAAACTTGAAGGGGAGGAATTATGATATCTGTATTTTAATTATGATATCTGTATTTTGATTATGATATCTGTATTTTGATGACGAAGTGTTTTATTATATTAGACAATGGAAAGATTGTCTGACTCATACTTCTTTGAACTATGTTATGATAAGAGAATGATATATAAGCTTGAAAAAACTAGATTAGAACACTCTTGTACTGTTGCTGAACGTATTCACGTCAGTTGTAATTAGATTCTAAATAAATAAAATATAATTTTCAAAACGAAAGAATTTGTATTTTTTTCCTTAAATACAAATCGAAAATTATAATTCACGTATTCTATGTTTATCAACGTAACCACCATCTTATCTGTTTTCCAATTTTATTTGACGTGTAGTGATTTGTATCATCGGTCAAGAAATTGTGTGCAAATATTAATTATAATGGCTGGTACCACAAGCTCTGTTTTTGCCTGTTTTAAGAGCAGTGTTTTTGGGTGTTTTAGTTATCTGTAACATGTTAAAACCGTGCTCTTTAAACACCCAAAAACAAAGCTTATGGTACCACCCATTTCACCAAAGAAATGGATGCCAGAAGTAACAAAAACGTTAATTAATCTGTATAAATTACAACCATTTTTCTTTCAGATAAACACACTTTGTAGATAACATTACACATTATAAATATTTATATTGTTTTATTTTCGGTGAATTCTCCCAATTATTGCAATAAAATGATGAGATCAACTGCAATCGACACACTTAGAAAAGAGCTGGAGTCAATATATATAGAAATATTTGTAACTATTTTCAAGCAGTAATTATTATAAGAAGATACAAATTTTAGTTCGACTGTTATTTTGAATATATATAATACAGATTTCTTCAAATTTTAGTAAAAATTGTTATTTTTAAATATATTAAATTGTCTTTTATTTCTTTTATCGTATCATTAACTATTATAAACTAATATAATATAATATTATGGGGTAGGTGGCTCAGTGGTATCGAGTCGGCCTGTGGATCTTGAGAACCCTGGTTCTAACCCCACTCTGACAAACAATTTTCAGCAATTTAAATCTGCACCTGTGGCTCCCCTAATATCCTAATATCTTTGGGAGCTGTGATTTGACGGCTGGTAACCGCATTTTACGCGAAAAAATTTATCACTAACCAAGATCTGCTTAGGCAGAGTACCACACCCAGTAATGGATAAAAAGCGTAATGATATATTTTTATATAATTATAATATAAAAATGTATGTAAAAAGGATCTGTCACTGGTGCTATTAGATTATTATTATCAGATGATAGTGTTTCAAGAAAAAAATCAATGCAAGTTTCATTGTTAGACCTGCACTCTATGTATATCAACGTAACCACCATCTTATCTGTTTTCCAATTTTATTTGATGTTTAGTGATTTGTTTCATCGATAAAGAAATTGTGTGCAAATATTAATTATAATGTCACCAAAGAAATGGATGCCAGAAGTAACAAAAACATGAATTAATCTATATAAATAACAACCATTTCTTTTTCAGATAAACACACTTTATTGATAACATTACAAATTATAAATATTTTTAATGTTTTTATTTTCGGTGAATTCTCCCAATTATTGCAATAAAATGATGAGATCAACTACAATCGACACAATTAGGAAAAAGCTGGAGTCAATATATAAATATATATAGAAATATTTACTTTTTTGTTTTTAGATTAATACATACAAATTATGTATCTTGAACCTGTTGTTTCATTACATTAGTCATAACATCATCTAGCATAGGTTGCACATTTAGAAGATAAGATAAATGTAAATTATGTATCTTGAACGTGTTGTTTCATTACATTAGTCATAATATCATCTAGCATAGGTTGCATATTTAGAAGATAAGAGAAATGTATAAATAGGCTAGTTTAGTGAATAAGCACGCTCTTTGTATCGTAGACTCTGCACAGTCAAGTACTGTGACTCATATGTAACCATATACAAATTATAATAAAGTTATAATATTAATAAAGATTTTAGTATTCTTTTTAAAAACATAAAATCGAATACTCAAAATTTAATTGGCGCAGTCGGTAGGAATAATAGCTTCGAAACACAATAAAAAAAATTTTGTGTGGTGGATTTTTATCCTTTACCAAGCAAAACCTACAAAAATCTACGAAAACCGGTCGAACAGGACCCATCAGGCCGCAAAGGCACAACGTTCGTCTACAAGATTCACGTACTCCAGAGTGCTGTTCCGAGATCACGTCGACCAATCCACTAGGAAGACTTGCTGTTCCGAAACACGTCACTCATCAGAAGCACTTGCTGTCTCTACTAGACAACACGAAAACTACGAAAAAGAAGCCGCAACAGAAGATGATGTTCACAAGAATAATCACAATCACGATACAAATGTAAGAATATCTTTATAAGTTTGTAAAACATTTATATTATAATACACAGGGGTATTTCTAGCTACGACTAGTAATAAAAATACCGAGACCCGGCACAGGTCAATCACACACATAATACAATTTATGTCAGAAAGCGATAGCTCTGAATCAATAGAATCAGACGATTCCTTAACACCGTTACCAACAACTAAATATATCAAAATTAATTTAAAACCTAGTAGATTAAATCGCATAACAATGGCTACCACAACTGTACAAGAAATAGAAATGTATCTCAAAACAATCCCATGTTATAATGGAAATATTAAAACATTAAATAATTTTATAAAACAAGCCACAAAGATTATGGACATTTTTAATACACTAGAACTCACTGCAAATCAGCGAATGTTTGCATTCAGCATGATAAAATTAAAACTCACTGAACAAGCAATAGAAATTACAAGTAATAACGAATTTGCAGAATGGGAAGATTTAAAACTATATCTGACCACAAACTTTGTAGACAAGAGTACATCAGAAACACTGATGATAGAACTCATGGATACGAAATTTTCAAAATCAATAGAACAAACTTTGAAAATAATGCTTGAAAAATTTTCACTTTACAAATCAAAAATACACTTAACTAATTATTCACAAGATCAGAAGAACGCAATAATTCATGAAAACCAAAAATTTATAGTAAAAAGATTTATATCTCTACTACCAAATCATGTTAGAGGATCATTCCTTATTAAAAACCCTACAACTTTGGAACAAATAGAATTAATGATTAAAAATGAATTTAACTTTATTAATACGTATAATCAATCACCTATGTTGAGAAACAATGTAGAAAGACCAAAATTTGGCAATGGGCAACCTCCACAAAAGTTCCCATCACAAACATTCCCATCAACATCATTTAATCCCAAACAACCACCTCAATACCAGAGAACTAACCCAAATTTTGCACCTAGACAAAATATAAAAAATTATTATGAGACGAAACGATTTAACCCAAAACCTATGACACAACAAACACGAATCACACAACCAATGTCTACACAAACAATCAGACAAAATAATAACATAGAAGAAGTAGACTTAGACGAAATAGATTTCGATACGGACCAAGAATTTCATAAACAAATAGACGAAGAGTTAAACAACGAAAGATTAGAGAAAGAAAAACAAAAGAAAATCTATGAAGATTCTTTTTTAGATTTAGAGACACAGATAGAAGCGATACAGTAGTAATGTCTTCTATAACAACGAACTTACCAGCATTAAAAATTAATCCATACGTCATACTGTTCGATACAGGCTCTTCAATAAACTTTATACACCCGGATTTAGTAAAACAATTTAAAGTAAAAACATATAACGAAAAATTAACTTTTAAAACAGTAAACGGAAAATCTAATTGCGATAAATATACAATAATAAAAATTCATAAAAAACCTTTAAAATGTTATGTTTATAAATTTCATAAAACATATAATATATTACTCGGAATAGAAGCATTTAAAATATTAAATATACAACTAAACTTTAAAGACAATAAAGTAAAATTAGACGATAAAATATATAAATTAGAAGAATCAACAAATTTAAAAGCAGAAACAAATAATATACAAATTAGAAATAGTCACTTAGATAATATAGAAAAAAGAGAGTTAGATAAACTAATAAACACATACACAGATCTGTTTCCAAACGAAAACGAAAACCTAACCTGCACTACCACCATAGAACACAAAATTCACGTAACAAATGAAACGCCGGTATACACAAAAAATTACCGACTTCCACAAATTTACGAAAAAGACATCGAAGAACATGTAAAAAAATTATTAGATAATAAAATAATACAAAAATCATTTTCACCCTGGTCATCCCCTATTTGGATCGTACCAAAAAAATTAGACGCTTCAGGAAAACAAAAAACTAGAATGGTAATAGATTTCAGAAAACTAAATTCAGTAACGAAAGATGATAAATACCCAATACCTAACATTGACACGATATTCGATCACATCGGACCCTCCGAATACTTTACAACCCTAGACCTACATTCAGGATTCCACCAGATAAAAATGAATAAAAATGATAGAGAAAAAACAGCTTTTTCCACAAGTTCTGGACACTACGAATACATTAGAATGCCTTTTGGACTTAAAAACGCACCTGCCACATTTCAACGAATGATTAATGAAGCATTAGGCGAATTAATTAATAAAATCTGTTTAGTATATATGGACGACATTACAATATTTGGCAAAAACTTAGAAGAACATTTAAAAAATATAAGACTAGTATTCGAAAAACTACGTCAAGCAAATTTAAAAATACAAATAGACAAGTCAGAATTTTTACAACAAGAAGTTAAATTTTTAGGATATAAAATTAATCAAACCGGACTAACAACAGATGAAAAGAAAATAGAGACAATAAAAAATTTAAATTTACCAAAAACACAAAAAGAAATAAAACAATTCTTAGGAACTTTAGGATGGTATAGACGATTCATACCTAATTACGCAAACTTGACAAAACCTTTTACACAATGTCTAAGAAAAAATGTTAAAATAGGTATAGATGATGAAAATTATAAGAACGCATTTGAACAATGTAAAAACACATTAATAAAATCCCCAATATTACAAAACCCAGACTTTAACAAAGAATTTATATTAACTACAGACGCAAGCGACTTTGCAATAGGCGCTATATTAGCACAAAAAACAGACGATAAAGAATTACCTATATGTTATGCCTCTAAAACTTTAAATAAAGCGGAACAGAATTACAGTACAATAGAAAAAGAACTAAAAGCAATAGTATGGGCAGTTAGAAATTTTAGACCATATATTTACGGACGGAAGTTCACCATAAAAACAGATCATAAACCTTTAATCTGGTTATTCAACATGAAAAACCCGAATCAAAAACTAATTAGATGGAAAATAGAATTGAGTGAATATAACTTTGAGATAAATTATTTACAAGGTAAAGAAAATGTTGTTGCAGACCTACTATCCAGACAGAAACCCAAATTTAAATTAAATAATTTAATAGGAGACGTATTAGAACAAAATCCCATCGCACACTGTATATCAAAAAACTGCGAAATGTCACGAGGTCTGGCGGAACAAATAAATTTAAAATATGAGTGCAAAGACTTTTGCAAAGAACGAAATAATAAAAATATCATTATTCAAAAAATAAATAATAAAATAATATTTCACCTAATTACAAAAATAAATCATTTTGATAAACCATTATTAAAAAATTTGGACAAACCTTTAAAAGAATTAAGAGATTACATGATTATAAATGAACTACTTATAATAAACATCCCAAAATTAGGATGCGGTTTAGACAAATTAGAATGGGAAAAAGTAAGAGAAAAGATAAATAAAATATTTGAAGATACTAATATAGAAATAAACGTTTTCACATTACCCGACGTTAACCATAACGAAACAGAAAACAGTAGCGAACAAAATAATATAGATCAAGAAGAAGATAACCAAACGGTACACAGCGCAAATGAGAATCCCATAGCAGGAATAAAATATTTAGATGAGAGAATTAATATAGCGGATAATCAAATAATAATTTATAAAGTAGACAGGGATACTGAAATAAAAATAGAAAAATATTTTGACAATAAAAAACAAAGACTTATTTGTAAATTTAATAAAGTAACTTTTAAACAAGATGTTATAGATTTTATAAAAACTTATCTAACCCCAAAAATTAGATATTTAGCCTTATTTCAAAAAGATTTAGATAAAGAAGTTTCAAAAATATTACAAGAAAATTTCCAACCAAATTCTATAAATATCATAGCGTGTACAAAATTAGTAAACAACGTAGAAAATAACGAGGAACAATTAGAAATTATACATGACTTTCACACAGGCCTTACAAATCATAGAGGAATTTTAGCCACCATAAGAGAATTAAAAGAAAAATATTATTGGCCAAACATGAATAAAGACATTCAAGAATATATAAACAACTGTGAAACGTGCCGATGTAATAAATATGAAAGAAAACCTATAAAAATAACCGACAATCTTACAATAACACCAAGCACACCATTTGAAATGATAAACATAGACTTGTTATCACTAAATAAAGAACCTTACTTGACGATATTAGATCAGTTCTCCAAGCACGCACAGATTATCAAGGTCGAAAATAAGAGCGCAAAACAAATAACAGATAAATTAAGAATATACTTTGAAACATACAAAATACCTAAGGAAATAATAATGGACAATGGTACAGAATTTAATAACACATTAATGAAAGATCTCTTAAGTAAAAAGAAAATTAAATTACATATAACTTGTGTTAATAACCCTAAAAGTAATGCAGTGGAAAGACTTCACTCAACATTAATAGAACAATTGAGAATATTACACTCAAGACCAGACACTAAAAACATAGCAATGTCAGAAAAAATACGAATGGCTACATTAGCGTATAATAATACAAAACATAGTACAACACAACTCAGTCCAGTTGAAATACTTTACGGAATATCAAATGAAAACATTTTTATAAAAACAGACCAATCCAAATTAAGAGAAAATTATGAAGAACAACAAAGGAAAATTAAGCATATTATTAAAGATAGAATAGATGAGAAAAATTAAAACGAAATACAGAAAATGACAATTCTTTAGAATTAACAGATAAAGTATATGTTAAACAGAATCCTAGAATTATTCATAAAATAAAGAAACCAATATACAGAAAATATTCAGTTAAAAATTATAACCCTCTATTAGGAAAAATTAAAATATTAGATAAAAAGAACAAAAGTAAAAATATAAAAATAAATCAACTAAAAATTAAATAAAAATTTCAGATGTCAAGGACAAATTCAAGATATCTCGAACAATAATGGATTCCACCTTGCCGAATTAGGTGAATGCAAAATCAAGACTGGTGAACAACTAATATACTATAACTACAACATAAATCCCATCTGAAGAATTCCTAAAATTAAGAACAAATAGAGATAATTTATTAAAGAATATAAAACCCTATAATGAAACATTCCAAACATACATTAATATTTTAAATTATAATTATTTAGACTTAAATAATCAAATTCAAAAACTATTTAATAAAAGACAAAAACGCGGACTTATAAACGGATTAGGCTCCATTGTTAAATCAATAACAGGAAATTTAGATTCTACGGATAGTCAAAGATATGAAGAAATGTTTAATAAATTAAAAACAAATCAGGAAATACTACAAGGACAGAATGATGAAGTCATTAAACATAATAAAGATATGACAAATAAATTTAATACACAACTAGAAAATGTTAGACACAATGAAAAAGAATTAACACATCAAATTGAGAACATAATTCAGGCTTTAAAAGGATATTTAGATTGGAAATTACAAATAGATATGGAAAGTAAATTTCAGAAATTAATATTAATAATAATGAATTTAAATGAATTAACAAAACAAATAGAAACAAGTTTAACCTTTTGCTCATTACACAAACTAGACGTTAGTATAATATCTTATGAAAATTTAAAACAAACTACACAAAATAACGACATTTGGAATTTAAACGAACTAATAGAAACCCATTGTAAATACTATAACGGAGAAATATACTTTATAATATCAATACCAACCTTCTCCCAAGAATCCTTCAAATTAAACCAGTTTACCCCATTACCAATGATTCAGAATGATAGATTCATAATAATGAGTGAACCTCAACAATTATATTTCACACAAGATAAGACTTATAAAATAAGCGAATGTAGTTATATTAAGAATAAATACTTGTGTATTACACAATTTATAGAAATAAGTAAATGTATGGGAAATATACTAGATAAGCAGAAGGATGATGATTGCAAATACCATAATATTGAGAAAAAGAATACTTTTAAATTAATTCAAAATACAAATGAACTAATTATGATTAGTCCAAATAAGCAAGAAATTCAAATGAACTGTAACGAAATAAAAATAAAAAGAAATATTCAAGGAATCTATAAGATAAAAATTAACCAAGAATGTCAAATAAATAATTTCACATTTAAAAGAATTCTACAAAAATATAAAGAAATTGAATTTTAAACATTTGAGAAGGAATTAATAAGTTCAAAATTTAATGATACTAAATTACAGAATATCTCCGATATTATATTAAATGAACCGAAAATTATAAAAATAAAAGAAATCAAAATTGAAAATAGCAGTCATCACTCTTATATAATATATGTTATAATATTTATATTAATAAGTTGTTATATTTTAAGAAAATATGTATTACCTAAAATAAAATTGTATAGAAATGAAAGAAAATTAAGAAAGGTAAAAACAGTAAGAAAAAAGCTAAGTGAACTAGCTACGCAAGAACAAATATAATGAAAAAACTAAAAGGGGAGGAATTATGTATCTTGAACCTGTTGTTTCATTACATTAGTCATAACATCATCTAGCATAGGTTGCACATTTAGAAGATAAGATAAATGTAAATTATGTATCTTGAACGTGTTGTTTCATTACATTAGTCATAATATCATCTAGCATAGGTTGCATATTTAGAAGATAAGAGAAATGTATAAATAGGCTAGTTTAGTGAATAAGCACGCTCTTTGTATCGTAGACTCTGCACAGTCAAGTACTGTGACTCATATGTAACCATATACAAATTATAATAAAGTTATAATATTAATAAAGATTTTAGTATTCTTTTTAAAAACATAAAATCGAATACTCAAAATTTAATTTACATACATACATACATAACATCACGCTATATCCCATTAAATGGGGTAGCACGAACCCGTCAACATTCTCATCCTGACACACGATACTCGATTCGACCACATTAACACTTCCTCCATACAAACTCTTTCTTTTCTCACAACCAAAATCCATCAACACACAACAAACATTCATCCATTCGCTATTGTACACTGCGCTTGTTTCTGAAGATGGTCTCCGCACAATTGCAGGTAAACACTCAAAACATCTAACCAATGAATCTAAAATCAAGAATCATACGCTTGTCTTCATTCATCATATTTATCCCGCAATTAATTTTCTCCAAACATTCCTATCCTGACACACCACTTTTGCTTCAACCACATTCATAATTCTTTTCATACAAGCTCGTTTATTCTTCACGCTCAGAATCTTTCGCTCACGCAACAACCCTTCAATCATATTCATCCATTTGTTCCTTGGCCGTCCACGCAAACTTTCACCCTCAATTTCACCAACATACACCTGTTTCACCAATCTGTCATTCGACATACGTTCTACATGACCAAACCATCTCAACTGATTTATTCCCACTCTTCTTGCAACATTCTTCCCAATCTCACATTCATCATACACCAATGTATTCCGGACACGATCTCTTCTAGTATATCCACACACACCCCGCAAATATCTCATTTCCACAGCAGTTATACGCCGTTCATGTTTCTTCGTCTATACCCAACTTTCACTACCATACATCAACGTAGGCACTAACACACCATTATAAACACTCAATCGAGCATCTCTGGATACATTCACGTTCCGAGTAAAGGTTCCCAGAGCACCCAATATCTTACATCCAGCAGATACTCTTCTTTCAATCTCTCGATCAATACGTCCATCCCTCGAAAACACACTCCCCAAGTATACAAACTCATTTACTTGACCCAATCTCACACATTCACCGAAACATTGCAATCAGTCACCAAATCACTCTTCTCAAACACTGACACTTTACATTTATCAACATTCAGTAATAGATTTAAACCTTTTCCTACTTCATTTATACTTAGAATCATTCTTCTCAATTGTTCTTCAGATTCACCCATTACAACTACATCATCCGCATAAGCTAACGCAGGCACTACACTGCCACCAATACGTACACCATCCGCCCCATTCAGCGACTTTCGTAACAACACATCCATATATAAATTAAACAACCACGGGGACATCCCACGACCTTGTTTCACGCCAACATCTATAGAAAACCAATCACTCAATCTACCATCAACTCTCACCGCAGCCTCACTATCTTCGTATAATGCACGAATCGCTCCCAACAAATTACCATTTATACCGTACTCTAGAAGTACATCCCACAGAATAACTCGATGAACACAATCATATGCTTCTTTAAGATCGAGAAAGCCACAGAACACCTTCTTGTTCTTAGCAAGTGATTTCTCAACAATCATACGAAGAGAAAACAATTGATCTACACACCCTCTCTCAGGCAAAAATCCACCTTGCATATTACTCAACTTGAAGATTGTTAAGGTTCGTACCTTCATTATTGGGTGTGGCACTCTGCCGTAGCAGATTTGGTAAGTGGTATATTTCTTCACGTGAAATCCCAAAGATGTTAGTGGGGAGGAAGCCACAGGGGAAGATTTAAATTGTTGAAAATTGTTAGACGGCTGTGGGAATCGAACCAGGGTTCTCAAATCCACAGGCCGACTCGATACCATTGAGCCACCTACCCCATTATAAATTTATAATAGATGTTCGAGTATCTACCCTTCAACAGCAATACATTTTAGCATTCTGTGAGTGAAATGTGTTCTAACTGTATAAAGCATGGGTTGTAATTGATGAAAATGTAGAAATGTAATTCTGTTTTTCATGTCTTCAATTGTAGTTGGAACATCTTCTTACACTTTGTTGTTGATATATCCCCAGAAGAAAACATCTAATGGCGTAAGATCCGGCGATCTTGCAGACCATTTTGTTGTGCCATTTCTCCCAATCCATTCCTCAAATGTTAAATTTAAATACTGAGTTACATTTCTTGCGGACTATGGTGGCGCACCATCTTATTGAAATATTATCTGTTTTCTTAAATCTAAATTTATATTTTCTAGTGGTATTGGTAACTCATTTTTAATGGGGTAGGTGGCTCAGTGGTATCGAGTCGGCCTATGGATCTTGAGAACCTTGGTTCGATCCCCACAGCCGACAAAACAATTTTCACCAATTTAAAAAATCTACCCCTGTGGCTCCTCCTCCACTAATATCTTTGGAGTCCGTGATTTGACGGCTGGTAACCGCACTTCACGCGAAAAAATATATCACTTACCGAGATCTGCTTATGCAGAGTGCCACACCCAATGATGGGTAAAAGGCGTGATGATATATTTATTTATTTATATTTTGAAGAAAATCTAGATAAATATTTCGATTTATGATTTCTCAACAATCATACGAAGAGAAAACAATTGATCTACACACCCTCTCTCAGGCAAAAATCCACCTTGCATATTACTCAACTTGGAGATTGTTAAGGTTTGTACCTTGTGAATTAGATTCTTCCCGTACAACTTCCCTACCACACTCAACAAACTTATCGCACGGAAATGAGTACAATCACTCGAACTACCTTTGCCCTTAAATAAAGGACAAATGATAGCACGTTTCCAATCATCAGGAGCTACACACAGTTTCAAACAAAATCTAAATAAATAAATTAACCAATCAAATAATCTCTCACCACCATAATTCAACATCTCATTCGTTATACCATCCAAACCAGGAGCTTTACCATTCTTCAAACGTAACAATGCAAAACTAACATCACTTTCATCTATATCCCATTCATCACTTCTAACATTTTCTCTTGAATTTTCACTACAACAATTCGATCTATTTACGCTACCATATAAGCCTCTAAAATACTCACACCATTTATTTCTAACGTCTAATTCATTCCACAATAACTCACCATTCGCACTCTTAATCGCTTTTACCGCCCTTACATTACCACCTCTCAATCTCTTCACACTCAACCAAAACATTCTTTTATTCATAGTAAAATCATTCGTCATTCTTTCACTCATCAAATCATCAAAACGCGCCTTACTTTCTCTCACTACTCTCTTAACATGTTTATTTAACCTTTTATATTCTAGCAAACATTCATCACGTAAACTTCCAGGCACATCTTTTACATGTAGAAATCGCAAATACGCTCTCTTTTTCTCTTCAATTGCTTCTTTCACTTCATCATTCCACCATGCATTCCTTGGACAAGAGCCTAATCTGGATTCACCACAAACTTCTTTTGCACATTTAAGAACTGTATCCTTAAATTTCATCCAAACATCATTTATGCTGCATTCAAAATTTGGCTCACATACAGGCAAAGATTCATTTATTTTCTCAACAAACATATCTCTAATATCCTCATTCTGTAGTACACTAGATTTCACACGAAACATTTTTTCGGTGCCTTTTACCCTCATTCGCCAACATTTATCCAGACGTATACGCGACACCACCAAATAATGATCATTCGTACCCAATTCAGCCCACGCTTCACACGCGTATCCCCAACTAAACTTCTTAGTCGTTCATCATTCAAAATAAAATCAATCACACTCCGCCTATTCTCCCTCACATTCTCCCATGTATACAAGTGAGCTAATTTATGTTTAAAGACAGAGTTGGAAACGAAAAGATCACGCTCTAAGCAGAAGGATACTATTTTCCTACCGTTTTCATTCACTCTCACATCACCATATTTACCCAATACATTCCCAGACATGCTTCTCTTTACTCCCACCCAACCATTCAAATCACCACATACGATAACTTTTTCACCTGGATCACACGAATCAATCACACTATCTAACAAATTCCAAAATTGATCTTTCTCAAGATCACTTTCGGATTCAGTTGGGCCATAAACTGACACAACGAAGATTCTATGAAAGCCTACCTTAAATCTCAGCCAAAGAATTCGCGATGAAATACAACTATAATCTCTTACAAACGGTTTCATCCTTTCACTAACAAGCACTCCTACACCATGTTTTGCCCTTTCATTCTCTGCAACACCCGACCACAAGCAAAACAATCCATCTACCTCTTCTTCATTATAGCCTTTCCGCTTTGTCTCGCTCACACACAAAACATCTACATTATACACACGCATTATATTCACCAATTCATTTTCTTTTCCATTTATACCCCTAATATTCCACGTACCAAACTTACATTCATCAAATTTCGCCCATTTATTCCTCATTAGAACAAAAGATAAAAGAAATAGGGTTCTCTCGGTAAAAGAAGAAGAAGTTAAGATAGCTTACCAGGCTTATCCTTAACTATAAAAGAAAGGAAATAAACTACATTCACACACCTGTCAAATGTCAATCACACCTAAAAACAAATCATAATTCACCGTATCTAAGCGTAACTAATACAAACAACTAACGATATGAAAAACTATATACAAGACAAAAAAAATATAATTAAACTATTTTGAAAATCAAAGATAATACTTATCTTAGTAAAAGGATATGCACAAATTCTGGTGACAATCAATAAATATTAATCCAACTCAAAATAACCAGTCAAAAACCAAAATTAAATTCTTATTTGACGGACGAGTGTTGTTTATTGTGTTGTCTTGGAATTTTAAACAACACAACAATAGAAATGACAAATAGATATACTCAATTATTTCAAAACGAAGAAAATATTAAAATTATAGAACAAACATATAATACACTATAGAAAGAAATTAATACCGATAACGATCTACAATACCTAGATCTTAAAATTAATATCAACGTCACGAAAGTCATCAGCCAAATCCAAGTAGCCACTACCCGAAATTCGCCCAGATATGTATCAAAAGTTTGGCCAGTAAATTTAACTTCAACTTAGAGCTTTTGCTATAAACATCATAATCGGGATATCAACTGTCCCTGCAATAAATATTCTGAACAATAACATATTACTACTCTCACAATAAACCATTATTATTATTATCATGAAGTACGCGTAGCATATATTCAATCTGAAGAATTTTCTAATTAGACCCGTATTTTTATTTATTTTGCTGAAAAGTGCCCAATATTGGAGAACAAAATTATTTTCTAAATCTTATGATGTACATAGACGAAAAGTGAATACTTTCATCAAAGAGACACAGTAATAGCGACAAACAACGCTAGCATGCGAATATTTGGTCCCGGTCTTTTTTAGGACCGGTATTTTGGTTCATAAAAGACCGAAAAGACTGATCTTTTTACCGGTCTTTTAATCGTTCTTTTAATTGGTATTTTGGCTCGTCGTTTGATCAGTCTATCGACCGTTCTTTAACCAGTTTTTTAACCAGTCTTTAACCGGTCGTTCAGTCGGTGCAACTGGCCATTAATTGATTTTTAAAACATTAGTTTTTCATCTAACTTCAATTCTGAAACATACATTAGAACATGTCGAATAAGGTAAAGTAAACAGAGTAGGCAGGTAGGTACAAAATTGAATTTTTAATGCTGTACCATAACATTTAGCGGTATTTGCAAAATAGTAGATTTCATCTTATTGAAATTCTTAGATATTTATTACGTAGTAAAAATACCGACACCGACAACCTTCTGATTCTGTCGCTATAGATTTGAATAGGATTATATTCTACTTAATTGGTTTGCGCAGCTGGGTGTCATAAAACATAAAAAATTAGCAACATGCTTTGTAGAATATCTGTTATTAATTTTCTATACTACATAAGTTATGAAATCACAAATATATGTCCAGTTCATTCCTTATCTTCAAACGAGTGAGGTGAGTTTTATTTTATATATTTATAGTTTTCAATTAGTTCTAGTTTAAGGATTAACTTTATTCATTCATAGTCATATTGACTTAGAATTTACTAGTGCTGTCAACCGGTCCCGGTCCTTTTCAGGACCGGTCTTTTGGTTTATAAAAAACCGAAAAGACCGGTATTTTTAACCGGCATTTTAGCCAGTCTCTTAACCGGTCTTTTAACCATTTGGTTTTATAGGACCAGTCATTTCCTACTAAGACCCGACTTTTTTAAAATCTTCAATCTTTGCCAGCGCTAATACGTATTTGACTACTTACATTTATTTGACGACCGTTTTGAACACATAATTTGTATTTTTCACTTATAATAGTTATACAAGCAAACAATTTTCATCACATTAAAATTACATCTGTGGCTCTCCCTCCATTAACATCTTTGGAGGCCGTGATTTGACGGCTGATAACAGCACTTCACACGCATATATATATATATATATATATATATATATATATATATATATATATATATATATATATATATATTTATATATATATATATATATATATATATATATATATGTAACACGAAAAGTGAAACATAGGCGTTTAACATGGCAAATCAGTTTTTCCATGCGCATTGCTTCCCTAATTATTTTAGGAAAAAATGTTTCAAATAAATGTTGTAAAGCATAAAATTCTACATCCGAATCAATAAACAAAATTCATTTTGACTACTTCATAACTGCAGAAATTAAATTTGAAAATTCACGTAATTTCAATTTAATAGTAATAGCCATGGAATTAAAAACAAGAGATGAACAATTGCGTAACGTTTTATACGTCAATGTCAGAATAAATTGACAAAATCATTTTTACGTACTAAATATAAAATTTAATATCAATAAGGCAAAATATTTTTTAGATTTATTATTTAAGAATAATAAAATAATAAACTCGATAAAATATTTAAGGTAGGTTGTTATTTAACAAATTAATTAATGTAACATAAATTTAATTCAATAAAAACATCAACAAACTAAATATTCTTAAATTGTTAAATTAGATGTTCAAATAGTCCACCGTTTTGAGCTAAACAATAACCTAATCTGTTGTAGAAGCTTTCTCGAGTATTATTTAATTGTCGATTATTTATTTTCTGGCATTCTTGTAATATAGCATTTTAAGTTCTTCTAAATTCTGGTATCATTTTTTATAAACATAAGATTTTAAATGGCCCCATAAAAAAAATCGCACGGATTTAAATCTGGCGACCGTGCTGGCCAGTTAACTGGTCCATTTCGTCCTATCCAGCACATTTTCTTTGTTTGTTTCAACAATTTGTGGTCCAACAGCATTAATTAATAAATTCAAATATGATGCTGAATTTATTCGTTGGGTGAAGAATGGGCCAATGATTTTATCACCAAAAATTCCTGCCCACACATTGACAGAATGACGATATTGTGTCCTCGATTCTACAATATTATGTGGATTATTTTGTGACCAGTACCGATAATTATGACAGTTTGGTTCGCCATTCATGGTAAATGTGCATTCATCTGTGAATAAAATACTACTTAAAAATTCTCTATTACAATTTGATTTCTCCATCATTATTTCACAGAATGAGGCACGCAGTTCAAAATCTCGTTCCAAAATATTTTGGTGGTTTTGAAATTTAAAAGGAATGTATTTATGTTTTCAAATTTAATTTCTGCAGTTATGAATTAGTCAAAATGAATTTTGTTTATTGATTCGGATGTAGAATTTTATGCTTTACAACATTTATTTGAAACATTTTTTCCTAAAATAATTAGGGAAGCAATGCGCACGGAAAAACTGATTTGCCATGTTAAACGCCTATGTTTCACTTTTCGTGTTACACCCGGTATATATAAATATATATATATCTTGCCGAGAATTGCAACGGCAGAATGCTATATCGAGTAATGAGTAAAAGGCATGATGATATATTTATTTATTTTTATTTTTAAATACATACATACATAACATCACGCTATATCCCATTAAATGGGGTAGCACGGACCCGTCAATATTCTCATCCTGACACACGATACTCGTTTCGACCATATTAACACTTCCTCCATACGAACTCATTCTTTCCTCACAACCAAAATCCATCATCGCGCAACAAACATCCATCCATTCGCTCCTGTATACCTGTTTCCTAAATCTTCGCTTACGCCCACCTCTCTAACAACGAATCTATAGCGTAGCTTCAGAGCTAATGAGTGTTCCACTTTTCATTTACAATATTTAAAGAATTTCTGCGCCGATTTTGTTTTATTTCACAAGTTTTATTGAAAATCTTTATCGAATTATCTTAAGCCATCTTCAGAAGACTGATTACAAGATAGTATCAGGTGTTCTAATATACTAATATTTATACTAGATGGTTGAACTTTCCGATTAAATGGATTAAGTAGAAAAGCTAAATTAGCTGCATTATACCGAAGACTTTTTTGAAGGTCATTTCACGAATAATCATCTATGTTTAAATCAACAATGCAAGAACCTAAATGATTTTCCGAAAATTATACATAATAAGTGCAAAAACATTATCTAACCAAGCAAAAGAAGCAGTTCTCAGTGCAAAACATCAGTGGTTAAACAGAGAAGTAATAGTGTTATCTTATTAGATCTGTTATTACAGAGATAAATTAAAACTCTACCTTTATTTTGAGAACAATAAGAACTTCAAACGTACTACACACCAATTACATAAGTTTCACTCCAGAATGATCAATTGTCATCAGCTACATTCACCGAAACAGAAAATAATATTTTCAAACCAGGTTTATCTTTTGCTGCCAGATTTGAACCATGGAAAATAGATTTTTATATTTTTTATCACGTTTTTAAATATATTTATTCTTACCGTTAAATCAGAGAACACATCGCCGCCGATAAAAACATTGGAATGTACGCCGGCGTTGCATTGCCGCCAGCATTTTTTTCGGACGTCACACACAAACTCGCGTCTAGTCTAGAACAAAGCTATTTTAAATTTAATGTGAGCAATTATAAAAAATATAAAGGTCTGCCATGAAAACAAACTTTAAATTCTAATAATAACTTAAATATAATAGTTACAATTTGAAAAATTTATTAGTATATAATAAATGAAACTGCACCCACAAAAATGATAAATGTGGTATATATCAAACGGGATGTAATAACTGGAGAGCTCCTTAGGTCTTAGGTCAAACTGGCAGGACCTTTAATATTAGGTTTAACGATCACATGAGATCATATAAACATAAAAAATTAGTTACAAACATCTGATTGAGATAAATCACATCTGCAATATTGATCAACTCAAAATTTTACACGACGAAATAAAGGTTGCAAGATGAATTTCTTGGAAGCATATTGTTCGACCGAGAGGTCGTTTTGCGGGAATTGCGCAGAGAGAGAATGATGCACATACGGCTCGAAGGACCAAATGTTCGACCGAGGGGTCGTTTCGCGGGGAATACGATGAGAGAGAATGATGCGGATCCGGCTCGAAGGACCAAATGTTCGACCGAGGGGTCGTTTCGCGGGGATTGCGATAGAGAGAATGAGAGCAGAAAGTAAAGCAGGGTGATGCAATGCTGGAAGGAGAAGGTACGGACGTTCTTCACTTCCAGGAGCTGCTCTGGAAGACTTAACACAAGGATGGTAGCTCTTTGCTGAAGGAGAGACAGGAGAATAGGGGGCAGGCCCACAAATAATGCGTCAGGATGTGACAAAGCTAACTGTAGTCACGTGGTCTAATCAACAAAGAGAAAGAAAGATAAGCTAGTGCAACAATGTAAATGAAAGAGAGCCACAGGAGGGATTGAATTCCCAAAACGCAAATGAAGGTGCCTGGAGGGCTGAACAGCTGAGGCAAGTATGGGAATCAATAGGTAAATTTGCAAACACAAACTAGGAACTATTTTAATACCCAAAAATATCTAAATATTGTACAATAGCTCACAAGAATGAATAACTTCAAAATAAACCAGAATTACAAAACCGAATAACTTATAACCAAAAAACGATATGAATTGATGTTGTGCGATGATACATATAAATAAAGCGTACTTACGAAACAGTAGCAAATACAAATTATTCAAACTTATACTTAGTGACAAAATGTTGCTGGTAGCAGTACAAAATCTTTCCCAATTGAAATAACAATAAATGCGTAGGCGGAAAGCTGACAGAATGTTTAATATTAGCACTAAACACTTGAGCGTAATTAATTTAGCGTAAAAAGCGAATTGTGTAAAAACACGTGGCCGTAAGAGGCGTACAGGTTAATAGAACCAACGTGCGACTTGGTGCACAGCGAAAGCGAGTTACAATACAAGTGCGTTTTACAATAATTTAACAGCGAGAAATATAACTAAACCTAAAGTTAGTTGGTGGCGCTCAACAGATAGCGCTGGGTGTTGGTGATAAACCGGAGAGCGGCTGCGGAAGCAGTGGCGTCTCAATACATATGAAATACGAAAAGCCATTAAGAAAGGTTCGAACATCTTAAATGAGCAGGTAGATTTGTTTCGTTCGGAGAATTTACAATTGCTATTTGGCGGATTTTCTACTTAATCCATTTCATCGAAAAGTTTAACCATCTAGTATAAATATTAGTATACAAAAACACCCGACACTATTCTGTAATAAGTCTTCTGAAGATGGCCAAGGAAGTCGATATTGATAAAGATTTAAGCTATAGATACTATTAAGTATAAAAATAGAGTTTATTTTCTTAAAAATCATAGACAAGCTCTTAATTATAAAGTCTGTACATAATTTAGTCTCCTATAACAAATAATAAATATGTATCTTATTTAAACAAGACACTTGAAAAAAAAGGAAATGAAATTGTTCAAAAATAGGCTTTTCGCATATTTTGTTTTTTAAAGTACAAAATAGATATCGTATCTAACGTCTGCACTCAAACAATTGATTTTGTTTAGAATTGTGTTTAATTCTTTTTATAATTCCTCAAAATTTAAGTAGATATTAAAAGTTGTTGAATATTTATATTTTGTAAATGTAAGAAAAACTTATTCTTACATTTCTAAATATTTTGACAGTTGAGAGTCGGACTGGCTCGGGAAATATGAACACACGCTGTATCTTCTTTTGTTTACAGCATCTGCAGAATAATTAATTATATTTATTTTAAAATAAATATGTTCATAAACAATACTGTCAACGGCTATTTTTGAAATCTCGAGAACTATTAGAGCTAAATTTGTTTTCCATGCACTAGATACTATTCTTAATTAGTAATGATGAAGAGAATATTATTATATTTAATTCTGGGAAAATAGTTCCTTCACTAAAGAACAGCTACACGATAGTGACACTGTTATTTTGTAGAGTATTTTCAATGAATATAGAATAATATTTATACACTTACTTATAATAATTTACGTTCATATAAGCCTCATTTCTATTGCCTAAATTATACAAATTCCTTGGTTTTTCAAAACAAATTCTACAAAACTTTGCCGAAAGTATATAGTACCAATAGTAAATCTTACAGTTTGTACTTACTATTCTTCGGCACATGTCGAATGTTGTTGACTTTTGCGGCAAATCGAACCATATTACTATCCCCCAACAGTTGGTGATCCAAAAACATCTAATTAAAAATATAAAATACAAGTAAAATCATATAATTTTGTTCAATTTTCACTTACCGTCTTTTTTTCAACCGCCATTGTGATAACTACAGAGTTTGTCACTTAGTCTTTTAAATTTTTCAAATAAAGTAATTGATACCAACATTCAAGAGAAAACGAATAACTTTTGTAGTTTATTATTATTATTTAAAAAAATTCTTTTTCCATGTTTACTTACTGTACTTGTATTTGTATAACAATTAAACAAATATATTTCTGTTGAAAATAAATTAAAAACACCTTGTTTATTATTTGTCAGCAATGTAACACCACTGAAGGTAGAAAAAATATTGTATATATTTTGTTGTATTATTTCATACTTAAATAAAAACGTTAGTATTTAAGGACTGTTTTTTTAAAACTAAATTTGTTTGTTTATAATTTTCTATTTTATCAAATAACAAAGTTACAATCAATCAAACATTTTAAAACAGGATATTTTGAAAATTACCCAATCAATTTTTGAAAATAAAATATTTATAATATCCTTAAATTATCTACTAAAACATTTGTTTGTAACAGTTTTTTTGATCTGTCCACATAAAGTTTTTATTCAAATTGAATAAAGTGAATGGAATGAAGACAAATGCCGAATCGAACAATTAAGCAATATAAAAACATTACACGTGTAATATCATCCCTCCGACATTCAAATGTTATAGTCCATAGTTTAAGGATTTTATGAATGTTTTATTTTAAAAAATCAAACAAATAAATTTGTAAATATCTTGTTTTAAAATTATTAATCGGTCGTTATTTCGTATTTTTTTTTGAGAATATATAAAATAATTTAAATACAAATGTTTTAAAGAATCGAAAGCAAATAATGAAAGTAATAACGATTTTTTGGAAAACATAAAAACGCAAATAACTATGATCTGGTGCTCCAAAATTTAAAAGAAAAAAGATATGTGTTTTAATGAGTTTTAATGCAAGTTGTTATACATTGTTATTGAAAAAATATATAGATTACATTATTTTTCATTGATTAATGTTGTAACTTACATTGTTTATTCTGTCGTCTTATATTTCCAACTATTTAAAACAGACTATTCGGCATCCTATACGACAATTTCATAAAAACAATAAATTTAGTTTAAAAATTAAACACATATTCAGATAAATACCTACACAGTTTCATTAAATTCAATTACTTCTGATACATCAATTAGCTTCGAATATATAGAGCTATACGAAACCTTCTTTTAAGATTGAATCTACAGATTTTGATTATGATGTGTTTGAGATTATCTTCGTTAGATACTAATACTTGAATTACAGAATTCAATAGACAGATAAACAGAAAGTGACAGATTTTCAGCTAGAGAACTGTAACAAATAGAACATATATTGTTATTATTAAATGTATACGTGATACCTTTTATGTAAATTTATGGTCAAACAACTGTCAGCTGATTGTAGATTTTGCTGTTTGTTGAGTTTGATATTCTGTTTGATTTAATATGCATATTTTGTAAGTTCATTGGTGTACGTTTAATATATTCATGGGTATTATGTCGTATATAGATTAGCTGACTTTTGTGGTAATTATCAAACATCACATCTACCTATATTTAACAATTAATAATTAATATCTAAAAGATTGAAAGAAAATTCTCGCTCCGCTGAAACTGCTCGCATGTTGTAACGAAATTGAAATTTTCTGAAAGATAGCCATAAAGTACTAAACTTTATACAGGAATTCAATATATCCAATTTATGAACTCGTCTTTCGACGAGAAGAAGTTGTTTAAAAGCACCGCCCAGCACTACAACTTTACCACCAAAGGGTACATGCCGAACATGTGTGTTAGTTCCCTAACAAATCTATCTGTACATTCCAGCATGTACTTGGAAGTCATGGACGCTTCGTCCCATACGATTAGATATGCTTCTGCAAGTTGCAGAGCCCGCTGATCTTGAAACTTAAGATAGCTTGATGAATGTGAATCGCATGGTATAGGTTTGCCGAATTGCATATGACTGGTCATACCATCCAGTAATAAAATGGCAGCGATTTCAGTGAATGCAACAGCTGTTGCAACTATACCAGCGCCTCTGGCATAGTTTAGCAAGGGATTGTAGAAGAACGTTTTTCCAGTACCTGCAGGACCATCAATAAATATTAATTTTGGTGTGGTGACATCACCATTAGCATACAAAAGAATAAAGTCATTAATATGTCCAAAAACTTGTCGTTGGATTTCATCCCAATTAAATTCTCCAGCGGCAAATCGCGTACCTTCGTGAATATTTATTACAACTCCATCATGACCTTTATGGACGTATTTGTATAGATATTTCGTGGCCTTTATGCTTGCGCATACTTCTAAATTAATATGTGTGCGAAATATCTGCAGAAGTGCTGGTGAGTAGGACACAACGTCTCGATTATCATAAATCGCATTATCTTTTACAAATACTCTTCCATCTTGCCTCTGGCGATATTTGGCATTTGGTTAATTCGGTGTCCGCTAAAAATTCCCTGGGGTATCTCCATCGACATTGCCCATCTCTCATGCAATTTATACCCATACGATTTGGACCACATTTTCGATGGATCATGTGTTTCGTCACTAACTCGTATAAGTCTGGTTCTGATGTTTGATCAGGTAATTCGGCCCGAATCATTTGGTCCAATAGTTCAGGCGTCACAATTTTATCCACTCGGTCAAAAATAACTAAAATGTGCGCATGTGGTAGCCTCGTTTTTGAAATTTCATCGTGTACATAATGATACGAACTCGGCCGAAATAATTCCGCTCTTCAATTAAACGCAACAGATGTTGCAATTTAATATGAAAGATCTAAAACAATAATAATTATAATAATAGTAATTAAATTTTATTAAATATTGAAATTAATACATTCTAAATATACACATAAACAATAATAATCTTGTAATAACACATTTTTGTCAATTAAATGTGTAAGATTATTGTTTTTGGAATTTATAATTATCAAATGATTAAATAACAACTGTGGTGTCAGTGGAAACTAAGTCGCTACCCGCGAACAAATTACACACTCTGGATTCGATTAATTGAAAATAGCTTTATTACGCACAAAGACACTTCTACACTTAACACAAGTAATATCAGAAAATAACAAAATGCTAACCTCACAAACGACAGCAACGTACACAATGCCACGCTCTAACTCTGACTGCTCTAGTTATTTCAACAACTCATTGTTTCAAAACTCAGCGTTGACAGTGCAACGTTGCGATAATAACATAAACAAAATTCACAATAAATCTATTCATCAGGCGTCCACAACACTCTCCCACCTGAGACATAAGGCCTCTAGGTTGGTGTCTCATATATTTAAGTTGAAGACGCGTGATGCTTAACATTCTTAAGCTACTTTAATGTAAACCTATCTGGCACTCTCAATTTTCGGCCATAACTTGACAATTTTTCACTGATTCACTTTTGACACTTACTGCACTTTCTGTGTTCTCGGAGATGCTGGTGGCGCGCTTAGCTCCTCGGGCTCAGCACCCGCTCTTTCGGACTCGGCACGGGATGTAACTGTAGACATCTGGCATTCCAAGGGGTAGATGCGCTGAATTGGGCGCAACACTTGCCCCTGCTGCGTTTGCACTCGAACAAGTCTAACTATATTGTCTTTTCCCGTTAGCAGCTCGACAACTCTACCCAGCGGCCAGTCAAGTCTTTTATTGTTGTCGTTCCTGATTAAAACGATTTCATTCACTGAAACACTACGCGAAATGTTTTTAGTTACTGTCTGCCGTAATTGTCTAAGATATTCTGCTCTAAATTGTCTTCGAAGCTCTTCGCGCAATTGTTGTAAGTATCTAAAACGTTTATTTAGAGCAATTTTGGCACACCACTGTGATACAGTTTGCGTAAGAACATCGCGGGGGTTAACGATTCTAAGTCACGCGGCTCATTTGACACGTACGTCAATGGTCGCGAATTGATGACCGACTCGCAGTCGCACAAAACTGTATAAAGCTCTTCACCATTGAGTCGAGCACGTCCTAACGTTCTTCGTAATAGTTGCATTAGCAGTCGTATTAACCGCTCCCACCATCCTCCCCACCAGGGCGCTGTTGGTGGACTAAAACGCCAACATATACGTTACTCAGTGCTATATTTTTTCACTTTTTCCCAGTGCAGTTGACGGAAGATATTA
Organism: Pterostichus niger; assembly: GCA_947425015.1. Taxonomy (NCBI): domain Eukaryota; kingdom Metazoa; phylum Arthropoda; class Insecta; order Coleoptera; family Carabidae; genus Pterostichus; species Pterostichus niger. The sequence goes on along the minus strand of OX380352.1, from coordinate 14,350,107 downwards.
TCTGCCCCGGCAAAGTTTGTGTCATTATCCGAATATATGACACGCGGTCTTCCTCGCCTCGCTATAAACCTTCTGAGCGTTTGAATAAATCCAGCAGTAGTTAATGTCGTTACGACCTCGAGATGTATGACTCTGTAGACGGCGCATGTGTATAGGCATACCCATGCTTTCTTCTCGTTTCTCAGATACAGTGGTCCTGCGAAGTCTACTCCAGTTATTTCAAAACATCTAGCTTCTCTTGTACGGTTGATCGGCAAAGCAGGCGTATTTACATCTATCTTTTTAGCGGTATACCTTTTGCATTTCATACATGTTGATATGGCAGACCTTATCGTACGACGTCCTCCCAATATCTAGTATCGTTCGCGCAGCATACTTTGCAGACCCTGTACTCACACATGACTAAAGTTCACATGAGTTTCATAAATTAGTCTCTTGTCTAAAACATGTTCTCCTGGTAGCACGTACGGATAACTAAAATTCTGCAGGTCATCTTTACAAGAAATTCTCGTCTTCAAACGTAACAAGTCTTTTTCATCTCGCATAATATTCAAAGTAGTTAACCTGTTATCCTTTCCGTAAAATGATTCTTGTTGAATTACCCAGATGAACCTTTTCTCTGCATGGTTTCGCTCTTCCTCATTTAGTTTACCTCTCTTTAGGTTGTGGATATTCTGGCAATTATGTACAAACCTAAATATGCAAGCTATCAATCGTACATTTCTTCGATATTCGGTGAACTTCTCATAAACGCTACTGGACTCGTTTATGTTTATCATGGTTGTGATGACTTCCTTCTTCTTCTCTTTGTTTACTTCCTCCTGGTCATATTCGAATCCCCTTTCAGGCCATTTCTCTGTATCTTTCTGCAACCATCTAGGACCCTCCCACCATTTGGATCCAACAAGTTACTTGGGAGAGCATCCTCTTGAAGGAAGATCAGCAGGATTCTTTTCCCCAGGAAAGTGTCTCCAGTGGTCGTTTTCCGTCAATAATCTTATCTCTTTTATCCTGTTTCTGACAAAAGTTGTCCATTCCTCAGTTTGTACGATCCAACTGAAGACAGTGGTACAGTCTGACCAATAACAGATTTTCATATTAAGACCCATTGTTTCTTTGATTTGCGAACCTAGACGAGCTCCAATTGAAGCGGCCATCAATTCCAATCTAGGTATCGTAATTTTTTTAAGTGGCGCAATTCTACCCTTGGCTTGAAGTAGATGTAACGTTACGGTTCTTTCACATTCTACCCTCAGAAAGACAACAGCAGCAAATGCTACTTTGCTCGCATCACAGAATATATGCAGTGTGACATTCTGTGTTTTCTTCGGAACAAGATCAATCCATCGTGAGATTTCAATTTTTGAAAGATAATGTAGCTCGGTTTTCCATTTTGAGAAGATCTTCTTAGATTTCTCATTTATTTCTACATCCCAACCAATTTTTTGCTCCCACATTTCCTGCAATAAAATCTTCGGACAGATTATTGTAGGACTGGTGTACCCCCCAATTGGATCGAATATTTTTTGTGCAAAGGAGAGTATTGTCCTCTTCGTTATTACTTCAGTATCATCTTCCGGTACACCACCTATAGCAAGAGTGTCATTCTGCTTATTCCAATTCAATCCTAAGAGTGGCACAACCTCGTTTTCGTTGTTGATCTTTTTAGAATACTCCCTCCCTCTGAGGTCAAATTTCGCTTCCGCCATTATTTCGGTAGCTTCAGAAATGAAAGTCTCCAATTCTCTTTTGTTTGGCATACTGGTGACACAGTTGTCTACGTAAAAGCATTTCAGTAATGTTTCAACGGTTTTCTCATAATATTTACTACATCCCTCTTTGCATTTACTTAGGCATATTTTTAAATGATGTTCTATTGTCGCACCTAGCAGAAAAGAACTAGCATTAACACCAAAAACAACTCTTTGGTGGCGGAAAATTCTCTCGTTTCCATCAACTGTTTTCCATATAAAATTAAGAAAATCGCGTTCGTTTGGATTTAAACTTATTTGCAGAAATGCCTTTTTTTATGTCAGACGTGACTCCAATTTCATCTTTTCAATATCGTAATAAAACATCAGGTATCTGCTCAATTAAATTTGTTCCCTTCTCTAAGCAGTCGTTGAGAGCCGATTCACCCTTTCCTCTTGCCGACGCATCGAAAACAGGGGGTATTTTTGTTCTTCTTTTATGACCGGGCGATGTTGAAGATAGTGAGCTGGGTTACTTAATTGTTCTGCCGGAACTTCTTCTATCACACCGCCCTCCAACCATTCCGCGAAGACTTTATCGTATGCCTCCCACTGGTATTTGTTTCGTAATTTACTTTCTGTGGACTCCAAACGTTTCTTTGCCAGCGCATAATTTGTTGGCAATGGAGGATGTCCCTTTAACCAGGGTAGCTTAACTTCATACCTTCCTTTGTCGGTAATTGAAACAGTTTCTTAATACAATTGTTTTGCGGCCATTTGAAGTTAAATTTTTAATTTCTTTTCGCCTGGGTTAGTAGTGCCTAAAACATCCAATTGCCACAAGGCAGCAATCCCAACATCTCTATTTAACATGTTCGTTACTAGCATGGTTGTACTTTGTGACTCCCCCTTGTTGGATACTTTCCCCATTAGAACTCATCCCAGCAGTGTTTCTAATGCTACTAGACCACAAGGAAGAGTTTCTTTCTTGCCGGTAAATATCTTCTGATGGATGAACACACTTTTATTGTTCTATATAAATATATAATACATTTTTAGATTATGAACACAACATATTTTTATTTTTGCTACAAAAAACAACTGTGACAGCTAACAACGATCTCAGCGCCGTGAAGCGGCAAAAACGCGCAGTAACATAATAGCGCGCGGAGTTCAAAAATCTGCGGCAAGCGTACTTCAACATCTTCCCAGCGATATCTGCTCTTATCAGTACTGCTATTGGTTGACGTCCCTTTGTATCGGTCAAACTGACGCTAGATGCTTTCAGTTCTTGGGTCCAAACCCCGGAATGAACTGATGGAATGTCATTATAGATCACCGGATGATCTAGCCCTTCGAACCTGCATGCATATCTCCCATCTAAACTCATCAACCTCACATCGTAACATGCGTGATTTTGTTCTACCGTTCGAGCACCGCCGAATAACGCGTGTACTAATGTTTCTACTCGTTTTGGTCGATAATTCAGTTCTTGAGCTACGTGTTCTAAAACGTATGAGCGTTGTGAACCAGTGTCTATGATCGCGCGAACTTCTTTTACCTTTTCACTGTTCTCGCTACGAATCTTCACGATTAAAGTCTGTAAAAACACGCGTCCGTACGATTTGCTAAACCCACTTCCGTTTGAGAGTTACTAGTAGTTTCATTTGTTTTTCTCGCGTCAACTTGCTCAATGGTACTGTTTGATTTGACTGTCAATTTAGGACATAGTATACTAAGGTGTTGTTCACCGGACATTAAACACTGAAGACGTTCGCGGAACAACCTAGAATTGTGACCGACCTTTGCGCATCGGAAACATGTCCGTTTCTTCTTTAGCGCGTTCTTTCTTTCTTCGTAGGTGTGCTTTGATGCACCTTTCTGAGGTGTGGCTGCCTTCGTAAAATAAACACTTTACTGACATGTGGTGATTTATTAATCCTGCCGCTGTCGGAATGTTCTGTTCTACATTCCTAGGTTTGCTTATTTTCTGTTTACTGTCGTTATTACCCAAGCCGAAACCTTCGACAGCCAGCGAGATCCGTTCTGCCCCTTCAACCTCTGTCTTCAAGAATCGCATCAAACGTTCCACACGGTTAGCAAGAGTAGCGTCTGGCTTATCAGAAAATTCTGTAGATTTCTGCCATACTCGCAACAGCTCTTCGGGGAGGCACGACTCCACCAGAGAGTATAGCATTAAAGAGCACGTATCTGTGTTTACGCCCAGAGTCTCCAGAGCTCTCAGCTGCGTTTCAATTTTGTCGTATAATGTGGAAATACTACATTTGAACTGGTTTGCCATAGCATTATTCAAAACTAACCTGAGAAGTTCCCTGACGTAGACTTAGACGAGCAAATCGTCTCTCCCAAATCGAGCTTTTAAACTATCGATCTCGGCCGTCGCAGGAAAACTCTCGACCTAATCTCTCGCCCTAGTGTCACGAGTAATGGCGGAAAGGAGGTACTGGATCTTGTCTTCTGGTGGAGAACGGTGGCTTCATGTATCTTCTTAAACGAGTTCCAGAACGGCAACCATTCACGCAATTCACCACTAAACTTGACAAGCTCAATTTGTGGAAGCTTAAACCTTCGTTGTTCTGACATCGAGTGAATACTTGGTCCAACTTCATTCAAGCTATTACTACGCCTCGAAAGTATTTCACTTTTTTCAAAACAAACCTTGTTGTAACGCACGATTAAACGTGTTAGTTTCAATTTATACTCGTCACAACCCGCGATTTCCGCGCTCAGGTAATTTTCACCGGCGTCTGCAGCTATCAACGCTTCGAACACATCATCGTCATTTGATTTTAACGCGTCAAACTTTTCTTGGCAAATACTTTGTAACGTTTCCGCTTCTGTTATGTCAATGTCTATCGCACTCAATATTTCATCTAACTGGTTTGCTATTCGCGTAAATGCACTACGAAGTACAGTACGGCGCTTCTTGATACTTTCTATGACGAAAATGTTGCAATGTTAGCCAAATTATTCAACGACAGGCAAATATTACTTCCGTAAGAGTCTTTTGCGATCAAAACTACTTTCCGCGCGAACGAGCACCGTAAACAGATAGCCGCGTGGCCCTACCGTTGTCTTACGTGAGTCTGCCCCGCACGTCCTGTCACGGTCGCCAAATGTGGTGTCAGTGGAAACTAAGTCGCTACCCGCGAATAAATTACACACTGGATTCGATTAATTGAAAATAGCTTTATTACGCACAAAGACACTTCTACTCTTAACACAAGTAATATCAGAAAGTAACAAAATGCTAACCTCACAAACGATAGCAACGTACACAATGACACGCTCTAACTCAGACTGCTCTAGTCAATTCAACAACTCATTGTTTCAAAACTCAGCGCTGACAGTGCAACGTTGCGATAATAACATAAACATAATTTACAATAAATCTATTCATCAGGCGTCCGCAACACTGCGATATTTGGCATATGTGGCATTTCCGGTTAATTCGGTGTCCGCTAAAATTTCCCTGGGGTATATCCTGTTACGGTTTTTTTTTTGTATTCTCCAGTTTTGTTTTATTTTCGTGCTTTCCGTACTTTTTGTTGTTGTTTATTAGGTATCAGCACCTGAAATTTAATTATCGATTAATTATTGACCGATCAATTTTGATAATACTTAGCATCATTTAGATTTCCTTCTTGTAGTATTCCAGTTTATAGTAAAACTTAGATTCAGTTGCCCTTGGTCTCATTGCTATTTTTGTAGGTTATTCCCATTGTTTGTTTAGCTGTCAGACAATTAGTGGCCGTGCGCCGCGAAGTAGCTCTGCCGGTATTATTGTCTGCTAGGTGCGCCTTTTTACCGGCACCATTCAAATTTAGGCGGAGGCTGTCTTTGTCTTCGCGCCTCGCTCTCTTTGTTGGCAGAATTTCACAGGTTCGATTTCGAACGCATTCAGTCCTTGTTTTGTCTTTTCGAACTACGTCTGTTGCGGAAGTATGAGATTTTGAATATTGGAAGATGGGCTATTTCGATTTGATTTCGTCAACTTAGGTTTGTTGGCGAGATACCCTTGTGGGGATTTGGGAAATAGTGCCATTTAGGAAATATTGCAGTTTGGGTTATTGCATTATTCCGCGGAGTTGTTCCGGATTTGGTTCCCAATAGGAAAGATCACATATTTTCTGCCACTTGAAAGCCGCCCAAGAACTCAGGTAAAGATTTCTGTTCATTTGTGATTGAATCTGCCTTTTGTCAAGTAAAGTTAGCCTGTTAGTAGCTTTCCCCTTACGTATTTTTGTGGCTGGTCAGCTGTCGTGCCATTTTTGGTCCGTCCTGTGTGCCTGTGTTCCTGGCATAGAAGCTGTTGCGAGCGCACTAGCTCGTTGGCGTTGCATTGGAGGATTCCGGTTATTTGTCACCGAGGAATTAAGCCCAGCAGCTGTGGGAAGAGAAACCACGTGTAGCGGAAGTGACGCTGCGTGACGTTCCCATTTCACGTGCTTGTCCGCCATCTTGGGAAGTGACGACTTGGACATCCGGTTGGCAGATCGAGTTGTGTCACTGCTGCCATCTTTTCCGTCAGCGCCTGGATGCCATTACAGCTAAGCCAGAATCTTTTGTTTATTCTTATTCATTATTTGTCTTGTTTCAAATTTACTTATATATTGTCATATTTGCGATTTATGTACCGTGTTGTTACACTTTGGCTTGGGTGCCTTCAGCTCACGAGATTATTTCAGTTAACGATTAGCAAGATAACTAATAGTAGTTACATATTTATTTGTGAAAATCCATTTAAGAATATTTTGTTAGAACCATTTAGTCGTGACGTTGTTGTCACCTACGAGGTGTGTCGTTCGTGCAACGTAATAGTTATTAGGGTCTGCGTTTCCGTAGTCACGTACGTTTGGTCGCGCCGCTTAACTGTATCATTGGCCAGTGAAACGTCTTACGTCTGCATACGCCGAGTCACTGTTAGCACCATTTTAGGTGTCGACGTTACCGCAGTTCTAATTGCTACCGTGAACCACAGCGCCTCGCCTTCGTTTATGTCACTATTCCTTCTTATCTTAGGTGGATTTACGATCCAACTGTCTTGCAATATCAACTACTGTATCCTGTCTAATTTTGTCGTTAATTACTTTAATATATTTATTAATTTCCCGCATTTCCCTCTTGTTATTGAAATAGTGACACCTCTCGTAGTCTCGTCCTGGGAAGTATCCCGAATTTTGTCGGCCGTAGTACTTTTGTTGGACCGATCGCGGCTCAGGCCGGCTGGCGCCCATCAATTTTGTGATTTATCACCCCTTCTCCGACTCACTCCCATCTTCACTGAGTTTAGCCGCGGTTCAACCGTCCCACCCGGGCTCATCCCCCAGGGAGCGTAAGGTTGATTATTGTAGCACAAAGATTTTGCGTTACACTCCATCGACATTGCCCAGCTCTCATGCAATTTATACCCATACGATTAGGACCACATTTTCGATGGATCATATATTTCGTCACTAACTCGTTTAAGTCTGGTTCTGTTGTTTAATCTGGTAATTCGGCCCGAATCATTTGGTCCACTTGTTCAGGCATCACAATTTTATCCATTCGGTAAAGGTAAAGGTGTTGCGCACTTTCTCCAAATCAAGTGCAAATGTTGCTAAAAATTGAAAAGGTCATGCTCAGCAACACATATTCTGCAATGGGAATTGACGAATTATCTCCTCCATGTAAAATTGAGCATAATAATATTTTTTTGTCAGTCCAAGCGGGCTTTGCTACAATACTACCAGTAGCGTCTAGATAGCAAAAATGTCTTATTTTTGGGATAATAAAATAATAATTTGAGCCTCCGTGTACAGTCTTACGCTGAAATGTGTATATCTAATGCCTTGAATATAACCAGATATGTTTCCCCTGCTATTTACTTTGATACAAAAGTGATAATTTTGTTATATATTTAAAAATGTCTACATCCAATTCTAATGACTTAATATTTTCTATGGAAATTTGACGTAAAACTGCGGGAGGCGGTAAATTACCTACTTGTAATGCTTGCAACGCATCACTACGGCCTAAACATTCAAGCTTTACAATACTAGCTAATTTATGTAACATTTCTTTAGCAAGTATTTCTCTTTTGTCACCTTTAAAAAACCTACGATGTCTCTCAACTGCAAGATTAACTTGTCCCGTTCTTATAATACTTTCTCCTACATCATTGTCTCCGTCAACAGAAAATGTTGCATGGAAAATGAAGTTGACACAATTTGCATGCATACATTCAGCATTGAATTTAAAATTTACGTTATAACCTTTTTGCTTACTACATCTATTGTTCTTACATGACAGAACACATTGAGAATTTACTTTCGCTAAATAATCATTAAATGTGTCTGTCAAATGTTTCTTCTCATTATTTAGTAAAATATTTTCCAATGAACTTACAAAATATGCATATTGACATAAACAGATGACAAAAACAGAATATCAAACTCAAGAATCAACATGGTTTATAAGAAATTAATCAACAACAAAATAGAAAAGTCATATTTTGCATAATAATATCAATTTTAATGTCATAAAAATCTACAATCAGCTGACAGTTGTTTAAACACAAATCTACATGAAAGGTATTACGTATAAATTTAATAATAACAATATATGTTTAATTTGTTACTGTTTGATAGGTGGATGTATCTTTAACGTTTTTTAATTGCCCAGAAAAAATATATCTCTATTTTAAATTCCTTAAAGGTATCACGTATAAATTTATTAATAACAATTATATGTATTTTTAAATAAAGGATTTTTGTTTTTGTTGTAATTTTTTATCCCATTATCCTTGCAGTTTCTCTTCTTTTTCCGAAGCGGTCTTAAAACAAATAGAAATACGTAATATTATTAATAGTTTGAAATAACATAACCATTATTACTTTTTACTTTATTCTTGTTTCATCTTTTACGTTGAAATATATTTACTTTCGTTGAAATAATTCTGCTTTTTGGAACAGATATTGTAGTTAAATATGATAGATATAAAACAATAATAATTTAATAATAGTAATTAAATTTTATCATAAATATTGAAATAAATACATTGTAATTATAAAGAATAATAATCTTGTAATAATACTTCGTTATCAATGAAATGTGAAATGAAGTGAGTAGTTTACAAATTATCTTGTTTTAAAATTTTCGATTGGTTGTTATTTTATTACATGATATTTATAAATTTCTAAGACAGTATACTTACATATTTAATTGTTAGAGAAGATACAATATTATTATGTTTTTATTGATTTAATACCGGATTTTATATTTTTCCGCATTACATTTCTTTTATTTTATTTGAATAAAAAATAAATTTGAGTAGATTGAAAAAATGGTTTAAAACAAATGTTTTTACAAATAGTTTAAATATTTTATAAATGCATTATTTTCAAAAATTAATCAGATAGATCCAACTTATGTTGTTGATTTTATCGTCCGTATCGTCTATTTATTTTTTTTTTTTGTTATTTTTTTAAAGGGTTGAAGAAAATGCCTAACGCACACCTAGCATCATGTTTAACAGCGGATGCCCCCAATACTGGGTAAAGGTAGTGTGGGGTTTGCACCCACTAAACTCTCAGTTCCCTGAAGCTGAAAAATAAGTGTACATAGGAATTATTAATTTTATATAAAATAAATAAATAAATATATCATCACGCCTTTTACCCATCACTGGGTGTGGCACTCTGCCTAAGCAGATCTCGGTAAGTGATATATTTTTTCGCGTGAAGTGCGGTTACCAGCCGTCAAATCACGGCCTCCAAAGATATTAGTGGAGGAGGAGCCACAAGGGTAGATTTTTTAAATTGGTGAAAATTGTTTGTCGGCTGTGGGGATCGAACCAGGGTTCTCAAGATCCACAGGCCGACTCGGTACCACTGAGCCACCTACCCCATATAAATATTGTAAATAACACCCATGGCTATTGAGGCACTGGGTCAAATAATAGTATACTTTCTTATGTTCTGTGCTGAGCCATCATTTCATTGCCGAAGTGCTGCATGGTCCATCGTTGTTTAATCCATTCCCTCGTAATGTATTCAAGGAGCTGAAACATTAATAAACATTTAAATACGTCCGTTGCTTAATTTAAATTATGATAGAAATGTACCTGTTCAAGTTTGTTACCAAAAATTGTCTAATCATTTCAATACCAGCGGCATTGAAATGAATTAGGTCAATTTTCGGCGGTTGTCTGTTGCCTGCTTTAGGAGTGTATGTTCTAAATTTGAAATTGATTATTATTTTGATTAATTTAGACTGTAAAAGATGTCTGCACTTACTTGCAAAACAAATCATCTTTGCCTACAAATGCAGACGCCAGATCTAGTACTCGTGCAACTAAATAAAAAAAATTAATTTTAAATGTGCTTTATAAATATATAATATGAAAGACTTTACACTTTTGCTTCTGTATGGCAGTGTTATATTCTTGCCATAACAGACGTCGCCTTGAATCGTTGTTGTATAACGGGGGGTACGGTATCGTACAGATGACTTTTCTTTTTTCTGGATTCTGCCTCATAATGTGATGTAAACACATTGTGAATCGTTGTATAGTAGTACACTGTAAAACCAGAAACATGTTTTATTACTATTGTAGTAACAATATTTTAGATATGAATTCTTACATTTCTTAGATCATTTGTGCCAATTAAAATAATGATCTTGTGTGCTGTCCCTGCTGTCCTCATGCTTCTACAAAATTGTCTACTGTTTTGTCCACTACTACACAAATCTATTTCATTTTGTTCTTCTCCTGAAAAAAAAAATATTTTATACATATTGTATTATTTCCCTCTAATAAGTATTTACGTGTTGCAATCAAACTAATTTTTCAGCAACAGTGTAATTTTAATATAATGATCATGCAAGTTTTGTAAAATCAATTACCAAGTCAATGATGAGATTTAAACATTGTTTATATTACAAAAGAAGAGGAAATTAATTAGTACCAATAGTAAATCTTACAGTTTGTAACTTTATACTTACTATTCTTCGGCACATGCCTAATATTTTTCACTTTAGCAATAAAGCGCACCATATTGCTGTCGCCTAACACTTGGTAACCCAAAAACATCTAATTAAAAACATAAAATATAAGTAAAATCAAATAATATTTGTCAATTTTCACTTACTGTCTTTTTCTCAGTCGCCATCGTAAAAACTGCAGAAAGTATCTCACTGAGTCTTTGAAATTTTCAAATAAAGTCATTGATACCAACTTTATAGAGAAAACTAACAACTTTAATAAGCGTTGTAGTCAGCCCGAACGAATAACTTTGTACTAAGGTAGATATAGAAGGTAGCTATATTTGTACGACACAGCCATCTATTGACCAGTCAATACATAATTGTCACCAATTTTAAATCTACCCGTATAGCTTCCTCTGTACTAACTTCTGTGGAAGTTGTAATTTGACGGCTGATTATCACATTTTACATTAAAAAAACACTTACCGAGATCTGCTACGGCGAAATGTCACACTTAGTAATGGGTAAAATGTGTGATGAGTTATGTTCCAAAAAAAGTTTAAAAAAAAATGTTCTTATTATTTTAATTAAGTAAATACATTAATATGTAAAAAAAATATATTTTATATACATCTATGTATTTTAAAATTAATACATAGGTAAAATGGAAAAATAGGACTTGGAGAATATGTCATAAATGGTTTTGACGGAAAAATAATGTTTAAGTAAATTTGTATAACTCTAATAGATTTTATAAATTTTAAATTACTATATTATAAATCAAAATATGTATGCCTTTTTAAAGACTGTTTGGAAAAGAGATATTTAAAAATTATATTATGTAATAGCAATAATATATGTAAATATATTTTTTATGTATTGTGTAGTTTTGAAATAAAATTCCAAAAAATAATAAAAATAATAATAATAATAATATATTTAATTTGTGTAAAAGTACAGAGACTTATTACAAATAAAATGGCACACATCATTTAAAAACAATACTTTGATAAATGTAATAAAGATACAAACGATTGCATGAAAATAAGACAGAATCTAAAATTAAATACAAAAACTATGAGTGACATACCTACAATTTTTGTTCACACTTCAGCTAAATACATACAATAATATAGATACAATTTCACTTCAAATAAAGCCTACTAACCGTTGCATGAAAATAAAACAGAATCTTAGATTAAGTACAGATACTAAGAGTGTCATACCTACTATTTTTTCGTGAGAATTGTATCTATTTTATCGGTCATTTTTGATAAATTTGAGGTTAGAATTACCTTTTGTGGGTTTAATGCCGGTTTAGTAGAAACTAACTTATTATTTACTAAATAAGTGTAGTTTATGCTTTGATTTTCTTGTTATTTTAAATTATTAACAAATATGTTATAAATTTCGTATAGAAAACTTTTAGGCACATGTGCTCTTGCAAAATCAGTGTTGCCAGTCTCAAAAAAATAATAAAAAAAGAAATTAAATTTTATGCCGAATAATAGTGAAGGAAAATGGTTCAATAGGAGGAAATATTTACCAATATGAGACAAAGACCGAGAGGGATTAGGAGGATTGGATGTCACAGGACTCAAACGCACTGTTGGTCCTGACATCCTTCGTAGTTCAGCAATGTTGCCTAATCTACGTTCGGCGTAGTAAGCTTAAACATAAAAAAATACATGATATTGTAGAGTATTTTAAATGAATATAGAATAATATTTATACACTTACCAACATCTGCTAAGTTCCTGTCTACTACAACAGAACACGGACGAATCATGTTGTGTTGTAGTTCTGGAAATACAAAACATATATTTTAGATAGTATATAATTTATTTTATTTCTATTTCACAGGATATTTAATGAAGCTACTGTTACTATTTCTTTGTAGATTAATAACGCTATTTTCGAATTATATGAGAGATAAAAATAAGAAATGTTAAATATTTACCATCGACAGAGGTGGCCGCTGCTGGGACATTTGTTGCTGTTGATGGACCTGCGCCAGCATCAAATGAATGTCGCACGAAGGGCCGATTCGGTACGACATTGATGTGTGGTACTAAAGACACATTGTGAAAATAATTACCAATTAACATAATCTCATGTATCATTTTAATACAGAGAACTGTAATTTAGATTATTTGTTGCTTGTTTCTGTCGTTCTATCTCTGTCTTTACTTTCAGACTCTGTTTTGACCAAATTCTCAGTGATGTTTATGTATGTGTATGTGTGTGGATATGTAGATGGAATACTCTATTTGAAACTGTTAATAGTTTCTATCAAAAAGACTGATATTTTACTTCTGTAACAAACAGTGTTTGGAAATTAATCGAGTTTACAATAAAGTATCAATTAATACATTTGGTGAATAATAGCGAAGAATAATAGATAAAACGAGGGATATATTTACGAACAGGAGAGAGTGAACGAGATGGATGAAAAGGATAAGCCACAGCACTTAATCGTATTACAGGTCCAATCAGTCTTTGGAGTTCAGCAGTGTTGACTGACAATCTACGTGCGTAGAAAGCTGAAACATAAGAAAATATATGATATTGTAGAGCATTTTAAATGAATACAAAATAATAACTATACACTTACCAACATCTGCCAAGTCTTTATTGATAACGACTGAGCATGGTCGAATAGTGCTTTGTTGACGTCCTGAGAACAAAAATATATAACTTTATTTTCAGCTAATTAATAAATATTTGTAACTCACGTCGTTTCCCCTGTAGTATGTCGCGCTTATGTCGAGTAATACCTGAACGTCGTTGACTCTTGATGCGCGGCATTCTACAATTAGAAAACAATCATTTTAAATATTGATAATAAATGTTCAACAATGTTAAACATGAGTGAATATGTAGTCACGCTACTTTTAAAAGTAAAATGGTAATTAAATTACTTATAATTTTATATACCGGGTGTCTGTTTTAAAAGTGTATATAGGAGATTAACATGGGAAATCAGTTTTTTGCATGCTGTTGCTCGGTGTTATACCGGACAACAAAGATTGAAGTGTCAATCGAAAGATACCATTTTTCTGAATCAAACGATGTAAAATACACTTAAATTTACTAGTAATTTGGTCCCGGAAATTAACTTTTAAGTTTTGTAAATTCACCGATTTATTCAATTTTTAATGAAAATAAATATCGTTAGCTATGACTGTTTTGTTTTGATTTCTTGCAAGCGATTTATTTGAAGTTTCTGACATTTTGACTTGATAATTTATAAAATATGGTTATTTACACTAATGACGAGCGTATTTTTATAATAAAAATGTATTATGGAGGAAATAGTTACTTAAGAGTACGACATCAATTTTCTATTAAATTTATGGATCGACCGATTCCAAGGGTAACCACAATTGCTAAATTAGTGTCAAAATTTAAAAACACAGCAGTTGTACACATAAGCTCGGAAATCGCAATTTGGCAAGAACAGAAGAACGTGCGTTATTGGAAGAAAGGGTTCTAGGGATGATAAATGTAGATCCTTTGTGTAGCACTAGATTTATTGCAAATGAATTGGGAGTACATCATAGCATAGTTTTCAGTATTTATAAAAAAATCTTATTTTTTCTACAAAGTGCAGTGTCATCAAGAATTTTCTCCATACGACGAAGAAAGTAGAAGAGTATTTTGCGAAGATATGCAAAACAGGGCTAAAGAAAGTTCAAAACACACGTTGTTGGGCTACCGCAAATTCAAGAATTAATATTTCAACTGGGACACTCTATCTTCACAAAATTAATATGTGGGCCGTAATTTTGGGTCTCCACATAATTGGTCCGATAGAAATACGTGGCAATCTAAATTCCACAAATTTGGGATTGTTGCAGAATGAGATTGGTCCTGCAATAGAGGATGTTGCGCGTCCAAATCAAGAGGTCTGGTTCCAACAAGATGGATGTCCAGCACACTATAATAGGAACGTCCGAGAATATTTGGATTTGGAATATCCTGGATGCTGGATTGAACGAGGAGGTGCTATTAACTGGCCTGCTAGATCTCCAGATTTTGCTCCATGTGACTATTTTTTATGGGGTCACATAATAAGTCAAATTTATAAAAAAAAGGCACGAAGATATAAATGCGTTTAGAGATGCCATAGTTAATGAATGTCGTCGTATAACTCCACGGTAACTACTCATTAGCGAACAGCTTTTTATATTAGATTAGGTTATTGTCTTATTGAAAATGGTGGTGTTTTTGAATATTTATTATAATTATGTGTTAATGATTTTCTAATTAAAAAAAAAAACATATTTGTTGTTTGTTTGAGTACCTAAATTTTATTGTGCAATATTTTAAAAACTTAACTCTTAATAAATTAATATTATTTAAACAAAACTGTTTTTTGAAACTTTTATTTATTTAATAAAATTTGTATGCACAGTAACTAACGATATTTATTTATGTAAATAACCATATTTTATAAATTGTCAAGTCAAAAAGGCAGAAATGTCAAATAAATCGCTCGCAAGAAATCAAAACAAAACAGTCATAGGTACCGATATTTATTTTCGTAAAAATTTAATAAATCTGTAAATTTACCAAATTTAAAAGTTAATTTACGGGACCAAATTACTAGTAAATTGAAATGTATTTTACATCGTTTGATTCAGAAAAATGATATCTTTCGATTGACACGTCAATCTTTGTTGTCCGGTAGAACACCGAGCAACAGCATGCACAGAACTGAATTCCCATGTTAATCTCCTATATACACTTTTCAAACAGACACCCGGTATGTATTATTAATAAAAATATTACATAAATATTAATTATTAAAACTTACTTGAAGGCACTGGAACCACCTACTAAATCTGAAACAGAAACTGTAACAACAGAAACATGTTAGTATTAGTAAACTGGTTGGCACGCTCTAAAAACACCATTTTAATATCGTTTGGCCGACGAGCTCTAGATAGAGCGACATAGTATTGACCATGAGTAAATACGGGAGATGAAAGAAAAATACCAACTTTATTCATAGTTTGACCTTGTGCTTTATTTATAGCCATCGACTATGCCGAACGAAGAGAAAATTGATGACGAATGAAATCAAATGGCAACTCTGTTTTAGTGTCTTCACACAAGATGTGCATGCGTGGTATAAAGGCATTTTGCCAGCTTTGGTATCAACTAATATCTCCGATGTTATGATGTGGTCATCCATGTATATAATTATCAACCGGGTTCCATTACATAGACCAGAAGATATGTCTATGTGTCGCAATATCATTACTACGGCATTCAATTTTAATTTCAATACGTGTGGGTGGACATCCTATTGGTGTTATAGCATAAATCATATCCAAGGGAACATAAAAGTTCTCCTGGTTATGATTTTGAATTGAATCGGAAGAAATGTATTGCCGTTCAGGTGACTGGATCAGTTTTAAGACTTGGTTATTGAAACGAAACGCCTCTTCGTTCGTAGCTGTTAAAATGGCACGGTTTGCGTGAATAACGGCGCACGGATCATCGGTGAATATTTCCTTGATCAGATCGGATGACTGGATCAAATAAGTTGGAGGTACTTCCAAGTAGTCTTCTGGCAAACCATCTACCTGAACATGGTTACCCTCTGCTTGCATGTTGTTACTAAATTGAAATTTTCTGAAAGACGTCCATAAAGTACTAAACTTTATACAGGAATTCAATATATCTAATTTATGAACTCATATTTGGACGGGAAGAAGTTGTCTAAAATCATTGCCCAGCACTACAACTTTACCACCAAAGGGTACATTCCGAATTTGTGTTAGTTCCCTAACAAATCTATCTGCATATTCTAGCATGTACTTGGAAGTCATGATATGCTTCTGCAAGTTACAGAGTTCGCTGATCTTGAAACTTATGATAGCTTGATGAATGTGAATCATATGGTATAGGTATGCCGAATTGCATATGACTGGTTATACCATCCAGTAATAAAATGGCAGCAATTCCAGTGAATGCAACAGCTCTTGCAACTATACCAGCTCCTTTGGCAAAGTTTAGCAAGGTATTGTAGAAGAACGTTTTTCCAGTACCTACCTGCGAGACCATCAATGAATACTAATTTTGGTGTGGTGACATCACCATTAGTATGAAGAAGAATGAGGTCAGTAACATGTCCAAAAACTTGTCGTTATAGAGGATTCAAGTTTTGGATCATTTGTTGTCCGATAGTTCGAAATGGCAATACATCAGGTACATCTTGTGGATTTTGTCCACGAATAATACACTCTAATTCATCTGGTTGAGGAATAGGAAGTCCGAAGAATTGTAAAGATTTATTATGTTACCGTAGTAATGTATTAATTTTCTGTAATGCCAGCAATTGAGCATCGTCGATGTTATTGACGATACGAGGAAGCTACAATGTCGCAGGGTCTTGCGGATCACACCACAGTAATACATACGTAAATAATTTACGTAGCATTGCTGGTAGCATATGATTGGAAGCCTCTGGATGACAGAGGAAATACTCACGGTCGGCTTCAATTAGATGTCGTGCAATACAGGCAGCCCGAAACGTGGCGACAATTTGTCCGTAGACAGTTCGATTGTCCTCAAAGCTTGTTGCGTCTCTAATATGAGACAGCAACATCGTCAGATAAAATAAATCCCCACTCCTCGGTGAGATGTCTGGCAAACGACCAATTACATTAAAGTGTGACTCCCGAACAGTCCACACTTGACGTGTTCGTTGCCACGTGTAATATCGCACAATATCAACGAAGAGATATTGACGAGCGTTTGCATCGGTACGGATCAATTCAAACCACGCCATCAAATGAGTGTTCCGATGTTCTGCATTCTGTACTGCCTGTTTGACATCTTGTTCTCGGAATACGATCGCCTGCATGTCCGGTAGATGCACTTGGAGCTATAAAAGAAAGTGTCAATATAATTACACACTAATATTGTTGTTTGTATTTGTTTCGAATAAATTTACTTGAAACACAGACATGTTCGAGTAGGACATTGGGAAGCCAGAGATACGCCAATATGCTTTATTAGCACTAACGTAACGGCAATCCTGATAATGTTGAATTTCATCCCAATTGAATTCTCCAGCGGCAGATCGCGTACATTCTTGAATATTAATGACGACTCCATCCTGAGCTTTATGTACGTATTTGTATAGATATTTCGTGGCCTTTATGCTTGCGCATACTTCTACATTAATATGTGTGCGAAATATTTGTAGAAGAGCTGGTGAATAGAGCACAACTTCTCGATTATCGTAAATCGCATTATCTTTTACAAATACTCTTCTACCCTGTCTTCGGCGATACTTGGCATATGTGGCATTTCCTGTTAATTCCGTGTCCGCTAAAAATTCCCTGGGGTATCTCCATCGACATTGCCCATCTATCATGCAATTTATACCCTTACGATTAGGACCGTATTTTCGATGGATCATGTGTTTCGTCACTAACTCTTATAAGTCTGGTTCTGATGTTTGATCCGGCAATTCTGCCCGAATCATTTGTTCCACTTGTTCAGGCGTCACAATTTTATTAACTCTCGGTCGAAGATGATGAAAATGTGCGCATGTGGTAGTCCTCGTTTCTGAAATTGTACCATGTACATGATGGAAGGAACTCGGCAGAAAAAAATCCGCTCTTTAAATATTCGCAACAGATGTTGTAATTTAATATGAAAGATCAAAAACAATAATAATTATAATAATAGTAATTAAATGTTATCAGAAATATTGAAATTAATACATTCTAATTATAAACATAAACAATAATAATCTTGTAATACCACCGCTTTGACAATTAAATGTGTAAGCATATTGTTTCAGGATTTTATAAATGTTTTATTTTTAAAAATCAATCGGATAGTTTTTAAAATATCCAGTTTTGAAATAGTGAAAGTTTGTATCTTATTAAATATTCCTTAAAATCAAGGTGTTATGACGATTTTTTTGGAAAACGAAAAAAACGTAAATAACTATGAACAGGGATTTCAAATCAAAATTTTAAGCAAAGACAAGTTGTTTGCTTCAATGAGTTGTAACTAAAATATATAAAATTAGTGTAAATACTTACACGGCAGATAAGATTGGAACGATGGACGGTCTCTTGTCGGAAATCCAAGTTGTTCTGGATTTCAGGCCAAGTAGGGATACATGGCATGGTAATAAAAAGATCTGGTTTGCCAAATTTGGCAACTATCGCCATCGCGTCTAGATATTTCTGCTGCATAAATCGGGGACTTTCTACAAATGTTGACGGCAAGATAAAGATGCGACCTACACGCTCTTGCCGTCTTGCAGCTTCCCGACGAATGTAGTCTACCAAACTGGTGTAGTTATCGACATGTAACTGATTTTGATGTTCACGGTGGAATTGAAGATGTAGTCCCTCAATGCGGCACCAGGTATCGACCAACCATTTTTGGAACAGTTTTCTGCTGTAGTGCAGAATGCTAAAAGGTCTCCTCAATGCCAGACGATAGCAAGCATACTCTCGGCAAGACACTCGGGTGTAACGTTGCGTTGTATTCGGTCCGGCATGACGCGGCTCTATGTTCCAACCGGGTTCTCCATTGGGGAATAACAAGGGATACGATAAAGTATCTATAAGTGGACTCAGGTCTCGGATTGTTTCAGGGTCGCCCTGCATCGGGTAAAGTTGCACGTATACCGGGAACGGTGGTTCATCGCCAGCAAAGATGGCCGCAATCTCATTCGACATAAGAATGTTGTATCTATAAACACATAACGAATTATTTCTCAAATCTTCATAAAAACAAAATGTGTAAATAATTACCGATTGGGATCCAGATTTTCACCGACAATTCGCTCATTGATGTTCGGAGCGATCGCCATCATAACTTCTGGTACGGGCACACCATTTTGCTGAGCTAAAACAACTTGTTCCTCGTAGACTTGCTTCAACATCCGGTATTGTTGGGGGTATGGGTTGCTCACTCGCAACATAGCATCCAACGATCTTAACACGGTTGGACGACAGGCAGGTGAATGCTGCTGGCGTACTTGCAGACATTCTTCGGTGTCCAAATAGTACAACTGACCGAATTTAGCTGGTACATTCGGTCTAGGTTGTACTTGGGGCATGATGTGATGCACGACACCGTTCACTTTGACCACCTGTGGTCCCACACCCATTTGTTGGTAGTTGCCAACCGTTGAGGCGAACGCCAACGAACTGTTATAATGACGAATGTGGTTACGATAGTGAACCGCATCGCCATTATTGTCCGTCAACAGACGAAATAATAATACTGGGCAAATGCCCAGTGGCTCTAATTGCACCTTCCCTCGTTGATAACAGAGGGAGCTATCATTCGACCTGAAATTTACATTATTTCACGTAAGTAATGTTTAAGTACATAGTTAATTTTTTAAATATTTTACGTGTTTGCGCGCTCCTCATTGAAATACCTGGCATTACAGTATGCACAGGTGTTGGTGTCTTCCAAAGATGGTAATGTGTGGGTGGGATATGTTCCATCAGGTATCACTGTGGCTGCTCTCATACCTGCGGCAGAAGGATTTAGCCAGCAGCGGCGGGAAATCCAGCTCCTACACCGCGCCAACCTCGTACATGGAGAGCCAAGCAACGAGTGCGAGGTATGCATCATTAGTAAGCTAACAAAGAAGCCACATCTTGCCAGCACATCCCTTGCAAGGCAGCCATTGGACCTGGTGCACACCGACGTGGCCGGCCCAATGCCGACAGCAACACCGAGCGGAAATCGGTGGGTTCTCACACTGATAGATGATCATTCCAGGTTCACGGTGATTTATCTCATGCAGCGAAAAGACCAAGTAACACAACATATCAAAGAATACGTCGCGCTGACTGAAAACAATTTCCAGCGGCGAGTAAAGGTAATAAGATCAGACAACGGACGCGAGTACGTCAACGGCGAGTTGACAAGCTTCTTGCAACAGAAGGGGATCGTGCACCAGCTCACGGTGCCACACACTCCTCAACAGAATGTTCGCGTCGAGCGAAAGAACCGCTCGCTAAATGAAATGACCAAATGCATGCTTGTGGATGCGAAGTTACACAACCGCTTCTGGGGTGAAGCGATGTACACTGCAGCGTATTTGCAAAACCGGTTGCCATGCAGATCAGTCGGTAAGACGCCGTACGAGTTATGGCACGGGACCGTTCCCGAGTCATCTCCGCGTGTTCGGCTCAACTGTCTACACACACGAGGCTGACGTCAAGCGCCACAAGTTGGACAGCAAGGCTGTCAAAGGAGTGCTGATCGGGTACAACACAGTCACAAAAGGTTACCGAATCCTCGATCCAGCAACAGCAAAAGTCTGGGTAGCTGACTCCGTGCGAATAATTGAGTCACCCACGAAACTGATGCCGATGGAAGCGACATCGACACAAGTTGACATTTTTTTTGGTGAAGAGCAAGATTGTTAGATAACAGCAGAAATGAAATCACGGGCGGCGATTTCGAAGTTGAGATTGCTCTGGACAAACAGCAGCCTGACACACCTACTGCTACACCAGTGAACGGTGACGAGCCGATTCAGCAACGGCGTGGACGAGGCCGACCGCGCAAAGAGCAAGGTGCTCCACACCTGGTTCCAGCGGAACAAACTCCGCCAGAAGAGGGAGACGAGATGACGCAACTACTACCGGAAGTACGCATATCAAATCGCGTAAACAAAGGACAGCTTCCGGTACGCTACTGCATGTTCACCGAAGAGCGGAACACTGCAGATCCCAAGTCATGGGAAGACATGTGCCAGCTGCCAAGATGCGAGCAGCTGAAATGGAATAAAGCCGCGCAGGAGGAGATGAAATCTCTTGAAAAACACAAAGTTTTCGAGCTTGCAAATCTGCCTACCGGCAAGCGCGCAATCACAGCCAAATGGGTTTTTAAAACCAAAACTAATGAGCACGGCGAGGTGGACACCTACAAGGCCCGGTTGGTGGCGAGAGGCTTCTCGCAGAGGTACGGAGTCGAATATGACGAAACATTCGCTTCAGTCATCCGACACGACACTGTGCGTGTACTACTAGCGTATGCGGCAGCCAAGGGACAACACATTCGACATCTCGATGTCAAAAGTGCGTATCTGAATGGGGATCTGGACGAGGAGCTCTACCTCGAACTACCAGAAGGTTGCAGGGTACACGGATCTGAAGAAAAGGTACTTAGGCTTCGCAAGAGTCTCTACGGTTTAAAGTAAGCAGCGAGAGCATGGAACCAAACAGTTACAGCCATATTCGCAAAGATCGGACTACAGAAAAGCAGGGCAGACCCGTGTCTATTCAGCAGAATAACACATAACGGTGGCAATGTACATGTATTGCTTTATGTAGATGATATGCTTGTGGTGGGCGGCAGTGCCCAAGCTACCAAGCAGATAGGTAAGGAACTTGCCAACTCATTCGAGATTAAAGATTCATAAAAGACCGAAAAGACTGATCTTTTTAACCGGTCTTTTAATCGTTCTTTTAATTGGTATTTTGGCTCGTCGTTTGATCAGTCTTTCGACCGTTCTTTAACCAGTCTTTAACCGGTCGTTCAGTCGGTGCAACTGCCCATTAATTGATTTTTAAAACATTAGTTTTTCATCTAACTTCAATTCTGAAACATACATTAGAACATGTCGAATAAGGTAAAGTAAACAGAGTAGGCAGGTAGGTACAAAATTGAATTTTTAATGCTGTACCATAACATTTAGCGGTATTTGCAAAATAGTAGATTTCATCTTATTGAAATTCTTAGATATTTATTACGTAGTAAAAATACCGACACCGACAACCTTCTGATTCTGTCGCTATAGATTTGAATAGGATTATATTGTACTTAATTGGTTTGCGCAGCTGGGTGTCATAAAACATAAAAAATTAGCAACATGCTTTGTAGAATATCTGTTATTAATTTTCTTCACACGCATATATATATATATATATATATATATATATATATATAAATTATTTGTTTAAACAACGCAAGTAACTTTTTAAAAACTATTTATTTGGTTAATACAACAATAAGTTGTTAATAGCGTTACATCTGAATCTAGACTAACTAAAACTACATGATACATTTGTTTTTATGTTCTTGAAACATGATGTGTCCGCGAGACGTGCTTCTACGTAAATGTCTTATTTGTCACGTTTGATGTTGTAGCTGGGCATATAACTCCTCCCTCCTTAGAAGGAAGCACCCTCTGGGAGTCGAAGTTCGATTTCTTCTTTCTTCGGGGTTGTTGTATTCAGTGCCTGCCTTAATTTCCTATTTCGGAACCACTTAACAGAAAAGTAAATGATTATTAACGTTATTCCGAGATATAATAGAATTGTCCAAATGCTCGGGATGTGAAAGTTCGTATCCGATTCTTGAATTGGTGTGAATAAATTAGTTTTTATTTCACTAAGTTTTAGGGATTTTAGATTGATTGTAAAATTAGAAATTTTATTAGATTTTAATCTAATATTGAGTTTTGGAAGCATTAAAGGAGTTCCTTGAGTTTTATCCCAAAATATTAATTTTTGTTGTTTAAAAACTATGTCACAGTTATTTTCCACTTTAATAAGAAAAATTCCAGTTAATGATTCTACGTTAATTCCTTCTGGGCAGTTTATAGTGATTTTCTCTTCTCGGGGTAGAATAGCCAAGTATTGGTTTATATCGGGCACTAGTTCAAAGTGGTTTTCCTTTATTTCTAATTTTGTATAATGGCACTGGTTGCTTTGCTGTTCGTTGAGGATTTCTTTTTCGCATGTTGGATTGTAATGCGCGTGGAATTTATTTGGGCATTGGTATGTTTTGCTTGGAATACATATGTCGCTCAATGGAATAATTTCATTTATCGACTTTAAAAAATATCTTGAATTAGGTATTATAGTTACAAAATCTGAATCATATCTTGTTGGGATAGGATGCAAGTAATAAAGATCGAAATTTGTTTCATAATTAATTGGGATTGATATAAAGTAAATGATTTGAAAGGATTCAATCTTACAGTTAACTTTTAATAGTGATTCGTATTCCAAAATATTTTCATGATTTGGTTCAAACGGGAGTTGGGCTTTATAGAATTTTGAAATTTTTTGTATTTCTAATAGAAGTTCTTCAGGCTGTATTATACTTGGGTGCAATGTTCTTAATTTACAGAATGTAATTGAATTTTCTATATCCTGGAGTACGTTTAAAATAGAATTATAAAGTATAATAAGTTGATCATAAATATTTTTTGCAAATAATATATCCTGAATATGCATATTATTAATAATTTCGTATAATTGTAAAATTTTGGATTTCAAAGTTGATTCATTATGTTGTATATCTAACAGTGTTTTATTAAATTTTTTAATTATTTCATCATTTACAGAGTAGGCCAATTTTAATTGGTTTTCCAATTTATGGTCTTTTTTTATAAGTGCTCTAGTATTTCATTATATCGTTTGCCGTCTTCGGCATCTAAATTTCCGGTGACAAATTTAAAAACGGTTCCCAAGCCATCTATAAGTCCTCTTTTATTTCGTTTTAATGCGGTTGAGTGGAAGCCAATGTTTGTAATTTTGTTATTAATACTATTTCGAATGAATTCCACAATTTTATCATAGTTATGCAGTTCATCAATGTATCTAGTATTGTTTGAAATTGTCATTTTTAAACTTTCATATTGATCGTTTAAATTATAGTATTGTTCAAGCAGGGGCTTGACGTTATAGTAATGCACGAAGGTGTGAGTGGTTTTTTCTAATTTTGCAGGACCCAATTTAATGGGTAGTATTCCCAGATTCTCCGTGATATTTCTGATAATTAATCCATCGCTGAGTGCGAGGGACCTGGAAGTGGATCAAAATTATAAGTTATTTTTCTTGGTCTTTTAATATTAGATAAATGAATTTTTTCAACTGTGTTACCATGTTTTACTTTAAGTTTAGCTGTTTTCAAATTTTTATTGATAGATTTTAATGATTCGGGTTTAAATTTATTTTTAGTTTTTGCTTGTTTTTGTCTATTTTTCACAAGAATTTTATTTGGAATTTCGGGTAGTTCTTCTCTCGATTCATTAAATTTGCCAATAATTTTCTCTTTATTCTGATCGATTTTATTTTTTATTGATTCGTATAATAATTTTGTTTTGTTCTTATGATTCTCTACATAATTATTTATGAGTTGTTTGTCGATGTTTATATTAAGGGGGGATTTAGTATCAAGATGACCAGAAATTACTTCACACGGTTTTAATTTTGTAACTGAATGGATTGTATTATTATAGGCCAAAAGAGCATAATTAACTTTTATTTCTATGGATTCCTTATTATAGACTTGTTGATTATTAAATAGTCTTATGTGTTCTATAAGAGTCGAATGAAATCGTTCTATGATCCCATTCGATTCAGGGTGTTGCGAACTAATAAAGTGTATGTTTATTTTATGAAGCTCTAAAAGTTCTGTTACAATTGAATTTTTGAATTCTAGCCCATTGTCAGAAATTATTTGTCCGGGAATTCCATGATGCGTAAAATACTTTACAAGATTATTAACAATTTCAATACCTTGAGAGGAATTGAGTTTGTATGCCTGTGCATATTTAGAAAATGAATCTATTATGGTGAGGAATTTTATTTTTTCTAATGTAATAGTATCGATATGTAATAATTCGAAAGGCTTTGATGACGTAGGCGTTAAATTTAATTTTAGCTTCAGGGGATTCCTGTCGTATTTTGTAATTTGGCAGATTTCACATGAATTAATGTAAGTTTGGATAGAGTTCCTTAGTTTAGGCCAGTAATAATTTTGCTTAATGCGCGCTTCTGTTTCTTCAATACCACGATGATTTGTTTTGCTTTCGTGGAATTTACAAATAATTTCAGATTTTTCGTTTTCGTCTGTAACATCCGTGAGGTACTGTTTACATTAACTATGTTGATTTGGGAATTTTTAAAGTAATTTTGTAAAATCAGGCTAAACTTTTCATACGTACCGCTCTCGCAATATAAGTGATATTTAACTTTGGGTACTATGTACTCTTTAATAAAATTAATAGCTTCCCTTTCAAAATTTAATTGAGAAAGTTCTACTAGTATTCTCTGTTTTTTTGTTGCGTGTAATTTTAGAATAATTATTTTTTTTGGGCTATGTGTGTTTCAGAAATAATTATTTGATTTTTGCCGTAATTTACAGGGCATTCTATTATTGGGATTCCTATAATTGGGTGTTCTTTATTTGAATGAATGGTGGCGTTGCTCTCACTAGAAGAGTCGTCAACATCACTTTGTTGATCACCTGTTTCGACGATTAGTGATTGATTATCTTTTTCGTCTGTTTGTCTCGGTTCTAGTAATTCGTTTAAATGTTGAATGTCTTTTATAACTGATTCAATGTCGTCCGTATCATTTATGTTTAATTCAAAGTTTGGTTTATCGTCGGGGAGTTTAAAAACTGTAACGAGTGTGTCAGTATTATTGAAAATATATTGAAGCATTGATTTGACATCTAACCAATTCTTTCGATCTAATCCTGAGGCTATTTGTGGTATGGCGAGATTTTTAATTTTGTTTTTAATGCAAAAAGCTTTTAAATTTAAAAGTGCATAAAATACATCTTGTTTTGAAGGTTTATCATCATATTTTTCTTTAGTAATCATGTAAATTATATATCTGAAATTACTTTTTAAATGAACTAAAGAATGAAGTTTTGGGTTTTGTTTCTTTAATTTATCCACATTATTAAAATTTTCTTTAAACTGTTTAGCTATTCCTCGTGCCATATATAAATCTTTGCTGACGCAGTGCGCTAGACTGCTAGATAGCGGCGCGTCGAATAGATTCCCTACAACTTCTAAAACATTATTATTCGTTGACGTATTATTAAATTTTGATGTCAAATAATACTGATATTGTGTTAATGGGTCTTTATTGTCTAAATCGGCAGGTAAATTTTGAATTTTGTCATTAGTTTCATGAGGAATACGGCTTAACGCATCGGCATTAGAATTTAACTTTCCTTTTTTATAAATTATATCATAATCGAATTCTTCAAGTTTAAGTCTCCATCTTATTAATTTTTGACTACATTGTTTTAAAGAAAATAGCCATTGTAATGGTCTATGATCGGTGTAAATTTTGAATTTACGGCCAAAAAGATAGGGTCTAAAATATTGTGTACTCCAAACTATCGCCAAAAGTTCTTTCTCTATTGTGGAATAATTCATCTCTGATTCATTCAAGGTCCTGCTCGCGTACGCGACCGGGAGGTCATTACCAGAGTTACCTTGCGATAAGACAGCTCCGATTGCGACGTTACTAGCATCACATGTCAAGATGAATTCTTTAGTAAAGTCTGGGTATTGTAACAGTGGTTCGTTTATAAGCAGATTTTTGCACGTATTAAAACAGTTTATATATTCAGGGTCATTGATGTTGATGATTGCATCTTTTTTCAAGCATTTTGTAAGTGGTTTAGTTAGTTTCGCGAAATCTTTAATAAATTTCCGATAATAACCAAGCAGGCCAAGAAATCCTTTAATTTGTTTAACGGTTTTGGGAATAGGATAGTTTTGAATTGCCGAAATTTTGTCTGGGTTAGGTCTTACACCTTGTGGGGTTACAATGTGGCCTAAATACGCGACTTCTTTTCTTAGAAATTCCGACTTATCAAGCTGAATTTTGAAACTGGATTTCCGTAAGCGGTTGAAAACTAATTTTAAATTATTAATATGTTCTTGCAAACTACTTGAAAAAACAATAATGTCGTCCAGATAGACTAAACATTTTTCGTTAGTGAGTCCACGTAGTATGTTGTCCATTACTCGCTGAAAAGTTGCGGGGGCATTTTTCAAACCGAAAGGCATCCGCAAAAATTCATAATGGCCGTCTTCCGTGTTAAAAGCGGTCTTTTGTATGTCTTGATCATCCATTTGGATTTGGTGGAACCCGGAGGCCAAGTCTAAAGTAGTAAAATATGTACATCGTCCTAATTTGTCAAGTAGGTCGGTGATATTTGGTAATGGGTATTTGTCTCCTATTGTTTTCTCGTTAAGTTTGCGATAATCTATCACTATTCTCCATTTCTTTTTACCTGACGCGTCTATTTTTTTGGGTACAACCCATATGGGTGAACACCAAGGTGAGTTAGAATGTTTAATTATATTTTGGTCTAGCATTTTTTGTATTTGGTCGCGAACTTCAATTTTATGGATTTCGGGATATTTATAAGATTTTGTATAAGTCGGTATTTCGTCCGTGGTTTTAATGCTATGTCGTATTTGGTTTGTAAATGTCAGTTTGTCATTTTCATTATAAAATATATCAGAGTATTGATTAATGATTTTTAAGATTTCTGATTTTTCTTCTATGTTCATGTGTTCCGTGCGAATTTTGGATGCATTGAATTCCAAATTTTTTATTTCATGACAATTTAAATTTGGGCTTGCATATGTCACATAATTATCAAAACTTTCTACTGCAACTAAACTAGGTAATCTAAATGTAACCTGATACTCTGTTGGATTGATAACGGTACATAAACAGTGAGAGTTTTGTACGTTTGTTACACATTCGGGAATAATTAAATTTTGAGATTTAATTTGCGGAACTAGTACTGTACCTTTCTCTACGTTTACCTTTATTTTTATAATTTTTTCTGACTTTGGTTCGACAGTAACATTTGGTATAGTTTTTAAGATATTTAAATTCAAATTATTTTCGTTATTAAAATAATTTATTTTAATTTTACTATATGGTGTAATAATTAAATCATTAAATGTATCAATTAAAATTCTTAACTTTTTTAAATTGTCCATGCCCAATAGCATGTCGAATTGGTCGTGAAAGTCGAAAATGTGATATTTTAAATAAGCTTCATCTTTTAAATTTGGGTTTAATATTTTAGAAATAGGTACCATTGTACTGTATAATTCTGTAGATGTCCCGTGTGCTGTTGTAATTTGGAATGGGTCTTTTGTTACAAATTTATTATAAAATTTAGATGCTATGTTGGGCCGAATAAAAGATCTAGTGCTACCGGTATCTATCAATACTTTCAAATTATTCTCTGGGAGTATTATAAATGGGAGTTTACTCTGATTTATTGTTAAATTCATTAGTTCAAAGTGAGATCCGAGGCTAGATTTCCTAAAAAATGTTGGTCAGAGATATCAGTGTCATTTTTATCGTTAATATTTACTTCTTCTACTATCTCTATTTCGTTACTTTCGTATGTTTCTGGGAGATAACAATTATTATCTGCAAAGCTATCGCTTTCTTTTAATTCATATTCGTCTAAATTAAAAAGTTCTTCTGCATGGAATTGTGGGGATTGAAAATTTTGACGTGACGGTCCTGGTCTAGGCTGAAAACCAGTATTGCGAGTTGATATACTCATGGGAGTGGGTTTTGGCATAACTTTGCTCTGATTATTCGTTGAATTTCTAAAATTTTGACTTTGGAAATTTCTTTGATTTCCGAAATTAGGGTTCCTGTTTACTGTGGGAGTGAAATAGTTTTGTCTAGCAAGTGGGAATTTATTTTGATATGCGGGTTGAGGTGTTATGTATTTGGGTACCATTTTAAAATTTGGAGTGTTTTGTTTTGGAATATATTTTTGATTTTGACTATAAAGGTTTTTAGGTGTTTTAGGGTTTGCTTCGAATTGGAAATCATTCGTAAGCATGTGTAATGCCGCATTTAAATCACTAGGGTTCTTTGTCCGCATTAATTGACCGATAGGGTCTTTAAGTCCCTTTAATAAAATTCTTAGAGCATAGTTACGGAAATATCCAATTAATATTGGTGCCTCGTTAGCGACACAATTTATCGCAATATTTGATACTTGTATATTTAAGAGATGTTGCACTCTATTATAAAATTCAAAAACAGTTTCTTTATCGCCTTGTTTCAAATCTGTCATTTCAATACATAAGGTATAACAATCTCTTTTGTCCGCGTAAGTGGTTAAAAGAGCTGTTTTTAAATCATTCCATGTAGCAATAGTGCAACTTGATATATTAATGGCTGCTTCGCCCTTTAATTTTGCTAAAATGCTACTCATGAGGTATTAATTTTGGAAATCACCTTCATCGGTGGCATTATAAAATTTTGTTACAAGTTTTCCCGTGATTTCTAAGAATCGGGGTAATAATTCCCGTTCTCCATGGAATTCAGGAATCATGTCCAGATATTCCTTTTTAAGTGTGGGTACGGTTGCCATTTTTAATTTTAATGTAGGTTGTCTTAATTTGAACGAACTGATTTGAGGATTTAAATTAAGATTTTCAGGGTCAGAGTCTGATTCAGAGTTTGTACTATTTTCTGATTCACTTGTTAAAATAAAAGTAGGAACAAACGACATATGGTACTCACAGCAACACCAGGATTCGCTTCATATCCTCTGAGACGATGGCGGCTGGCTGGTACTCGGCTCTCGATGAACGCTTCTTTGCGTAGATGCGATGACCTCTCTGGATTGGATGACTGATGTCCTCTCAGCAACTCTCTCCTTTTTGGGTCTCGTACTGGTTACTTGATTGTCTTGTACGTGAAGTGTTATTTTTGCTTTTTACACTTCGAATGTTCGATGGCTAAATTAATCACTGACGTGAAACGATTTTATATTCTCTAAAACGTTTTAGCCATCCTACCGACTGCGCCAATTATTTGTTTAAACAACGCAAGTAACTTTTTAAAAACTATTTATTTGGTTAATACAACAATAAGTTGTTAATAGCGTTACATCTGAATCTAGACTAACTAAAACTACATGATACATTTGTTTTTATGTTCTTGAAACATGACGTGTCCGCGAGACGTGCTTCTACGTAAATGTCTTATTTGTCACGTTTGATGTTGTAGCTGGGCATATAACTTATATATATATATATATATATATATATATATATATATATATATATATATATATATATATATATATATGTAACAGGAAAAGTGAAACATAGGCGTTTAACATGGCAAATCAGTTTTTCCATGCGCATTGCTTCCCTAATTATTTTAGGAAAAAATGTTTCAAATAAAAGTTGTAAAGCATAAAATTCTACATCCGAATCAATAAACAAAATTCATTTTGACTACTTCATAACTGCAGAAATTAAATTTGAAAATTCACGTAATTTCAATTTAATAGTAATAGCCATGGAATTAAAAACAAGAGATGAACAATTGCGTAACGTTTTATACGTCAATGTCAGAATAAATTGTCAAAATCATTTTTACGTACTAAATATTTATTTTCTAAATAAAAATTTAATATCAATAAGGCAAAATATTTTTTAGATTTATTATTTAAGAATAATAAAATAATAAACTCGATAAAATATTTAAGGTACGTTGTTATTTAACAAATTAATTAATGTAACATAAATTTAATTCAATAAAAACATCAACAAACTAAATATTCTTAAATTGTTAAATTAGATGTTCAAATAGTCCACCGTTTTGAGCTAAACAATAACCTAATCTGTTGTAGAAGCTTTCTCGAGTATTCTTTAATTGTCGATTATTTATTTTCTGGCATTCTTGTAATATAGCATTTTAAGTTCTTCTAAATTCTGGTATCATTTTTTATAAACATAAGATTTTAAATGGCCCCATAAAAAAAAATCGCACGGATTTAAATCTGGCGACCGTGCTGGCCAGTTAACTGGTCCATTTCGTCCTATCCAGCACATTTTCTTTGTTTGTTTCAACAATTTGTGGTCCAACAGCATTAATTAATAAATTCAAATATGATGCTGAATTTATTCGTTGGGTGAAGAATGGGCCAATGATTTTATCACCAAAAATTCCTGCCCACACATTGACAGAATGACGATATTGTGTCCTCGATTCTACAATATTATGTGGATTATTTTGTGACCAGTACCGATAATTATGACAGTTTGGTTCGCCATTCATGGTAAATGTGCATTCATCTGTGAATAAAATACTACTTAAAAATTCTCTATTACAATTTGATTTCTCCATCATTATTTCACAGAATGAGGCACGCAGTTCAAAATCTCGTTCCAAAATATTTTGGTGGTTTTGAAATTTAAAAGGAATGTATTTATGTTTTCAAATTTAATTTCTGCAGTTATGAATTAGTCAAAATGAATTTTGTTTATTGATTCGGATGTAGAATTTTATGTTTTACAACATTTATTTGAAACATTTTTTCCTAAAATAATTAGGGAAGCAATGCGCACGGAAAAACTGATTTGCCATGTTAAACGCCTATGTTTCACTTTTCGTGTTACACCCGGTATATATAAATATATATATATCTTGCCGAGAATTGCAACGGCAGAATGCTATATCGAGTAATGAGTAAAAGGCATGATGATATATTTATTTATTTTTATTTTTAAATACATACATACATAACATCACGCTATATCCCATTAAATGGGGTAGCACGAACCCGTCAATATTCTCATCCTGACACACGATACTCGTTTCGACCATATTAACACTTCCTCCATACGAACTCATTCTTTCCTCACAACCAAAATCCATCATCGCGCAACAAACATCCATCCATTCGCTCCTGTATACCTGTTTCCTAAATCTTCGCTTACGCCCACCTCTCTAACAACGAATCTATAGCGTAGCTTCAGAGCTAATGAGTGTTCCACTTTTCATTTACAATATTTAAAGAATTTCTGCGCCGATTTTGTTTTATTTCACAAGTTTTATTGAAAATCTTTATCGAATTTTCTTAAGCCATCTTCAGAAGACTGATTACAAGATAGTATCAGGTGTTCTAATATACTAATATTTATACTAGATGGTTGAACTTTCCGATTAAATGGATTAAGTAGAAAAGCTAAATTAGCTGCATTATACCGAAGACTTTTTTGAAGGTCATTTCACGAATAATCATCTATGTTTTAATCAACAATGCAAGAACCTAAATGATTTTCCGAAAATTATACATAATAAGTGCAAAAACATTATTTAACCAAGCAAAAGAAGCAGTTCTCAGTGCAAAACATCAGTGGTTAAACAGAGAAGTAATAGTGTTATCTTATAAGATCTGTTATTACAGAGATAAATTACAACTCTACCTTTATTTTGAGAACAATAAGAACTTCAAACGTACTACACACCAATTACATAAGTTTCACTCCAGAATGATCAATTGTCATCAGCTACATTCACCGAAACAGAAAATAATTTTTTCAAACAAGGTTTATCTTTTGCTGCCAGATTTGAACCATGGAAAATAGATTTTTATATTTTTTATCACGTTTTTAAATATATTTATTCTTACCGTTAAATCAGAGAACACATCGCCGCCGATAAAAACATTGTCTCGCGTCTAGTCTAGAACAAAGCTATTTTAAATTTAATGTGAGCAATTATAAAAAATATAAAGGTCTGCCATGAAAACAAACTAAATGAAACTGCACCCACAAAAATTATAAATGTGGTATATATCAAACGGGATGTAATAACTGGAGAGCTCCTTAGGTCTTAGGTCAAACTGGCAGGACCTTTAATATTAGGTTTAACGATCACATGAGATCATATAAACATAAAAAATTAGTTACAAACATCTGATTGAGATAAATCACATCTGCAATATTGATCAACTCAAAATTTTACACGACGAAATAAAGGTTGCAAGATGAATTTCTTGGAAGCATATTGTTCGACCGAGAGGTCGTTTTGCGGGAATTGCGCAGAGAGAGAATGATGCACATACGGCTCGAAGGACCAAATGTTCGACCGAGGGGTCGTTTCGCGGGGAATACGATGAGAGAGAATGATGCGGATCCGGCTCGAAGGACCAAATGTTCGACCGAGGGGTCGTTTCGCGGGGATTGCGATAGAGAGAATGAGAGCAGAAAGTAAAGCAGGGTGATGCAATGCTGGAAGGAGAAGGTACGGACGTTCTTCACTTCCAGGAGCTGCTCTGGAAGACTTAACACAAGGATGGTAGCTCTTTGCTGAAGGAGAGACAGGAGAATAGGGGGCAGGCCCACAAATAATGCGTCAGGATGTGACAAAGCTAACTGTAGTCACGTGGTCTAATCAACAAAGAGAAAGAAAGATAAGCTAGTGCAACAATGTAAATGAAAGAGAGCCACAGGAGGGATTGAATTCCCAAAACGCAAATGAAGGTGCCTGGAGGGCTGAACAGCTGAGGCAAGTATGGGAATCAATAGGTAAATTTGCAAACACAAACTAGGAACTATTTTAATACCCAAAAATATCTAAATATTGTACAATAGCACACAAGAATGAATAACTTCAAAATAAACCAGAATTACAAAACCGAATAACTTATAACCAAAAAACGATATGAATTGATGTTGTGCGATGATACATATAAATAAAGCGTACTTACGAAACAGTAGCAAATACAAATTATTCAAACTTATACTTAGTGACAAAATGTTGCTGGTAGCAGTACAAAATCTTTCCCAATTGAAATAACAATAAATGCGTAGGCGGAAAGCTGACAGAATGTTTAATATTAGCACTAAACACTTGAGCGTAATTAATTTAGCGTAAAAAGCGAATTGTGTAAAAACACGTGGCCGTAAGAGGCGTACAGGTTAATAGAACCAACGTGCGACTTGGTGCACAGCGAAAGCGAGTTACAATACAAGTGCGTTTTACAATAATTTAACAGCGAGAAATATAACTAAACCTAAAGTTAGTTGGTGGCGCTCAACAGATAGCGCTGGATGTTGGTGATAAACCGGAGAGCGGCTGCGGAAGCAGTGGCGTCTCAACACATATGAAATACGAAAAGCCATTAAGAAAGGTTCGAACATCTTAAATGAGCAGGTAGATTTGTTTCGTTCGGAGAATTTACAATTGCTATTTGGCGGATTTTCTACTTAATCCATTTCATCGAAAAGTTTAACCATCTAGTATAAATATTAGTATACAAAAACACCCGACACTATTCTGTAATAAGTCTTCTGAAGATGGCCAAGGAAGTCGATATTGATAAAGATTTAAGCTATAGATACTATTAAGTATAAAAATAGAGTTTATTTTCTTAAAAATCATAGACAAGCTCTTAATTATAAAGTCTGTACATAATTTAGTCTCCTATAACAAATAATAAATATGTATCTTATTTAAACAAGACACTTGAAAAAAAAGGAAATGAAATTGTTCAAAAATAGGCTTTTCGCATATTTTGTTTTTTAAAGTACAAAATAGATATCGTATCTAACGTCTGCACTCAAACAATTGATTTTGTTTAGAATTGTGTTTAATTCTTTTTATAATTCCTCAAAATTTAAGTAGATATTAAAAGTTGTTGAATATTTATATTTTGTAAATGTAAGAAAAACTTATTCATACATTTCTAAATATTTTGACAGTTGAGAGTCGGACTGGCTCGGGAAATATGAACACACGCTGTATCTTCTTTTGTTTACAGCATCTGCAGAATAATTAATTATATTTATTTTAAAATAAATATGTTCATAAACAATACTGTCAACGGCTATTTTTGAAATCTCGAGAACTATTAGAGCTAAATTTGTTTTCCATGCACTAGATACTATTCTTAATTAGTAATGATGAAGAGAATATTATTATATTTAATTCTGGGAAAATAGTTCCTTCACTAAAGAACAGCTACACGATAGTGACACTGTTATTTTGTAGAGTATTTTCAATGAATATAGAATAATATTTATACACTTACTTATAATAATTTACGTTCATATAAGCCTCATTTCTATTGCCTAAATTATACAAATTCCTTGGTTTTTCAAAACAAATTCTACAAAACTTTGCCGAAAGTATATAGTACCAATAGTAAATCTTACAGTTTGTACTTACTATTCTTCGGCACATGTCGAATGTTGTTGACTTTTGCGGCATATCGAACCATATTAATATCCCCCAACAGTTGGTGATCCAAAAACATCTAATTAAAAATATAAAATACAAGTAAAATCATATAATTTTGTTCAATTTTCACTTACCGTCTTTTTTTCAACCGCCATTGTGATAACTACAGAGTTTGTCACTTAGTCTTTTAAATTTTTCAAATAAAGTAATTGATACCAACATTCAAGAGAAAACGAATAACTTTTGTAGTTTATTATTATTATTTAAAAAAATTCTTTTTCCATGTTTACTTACTGTACTTGTATTTGTATAACAATTAAACAAATATATTTCTGTTGAAAATAAATTAAAAACACCTTGTTTATTATTTGTCAGCAATGTAACACCACTGAAGGTAGAAAAAATATTGTATATATTTTGTTGTATTATTTCATACTTAAATAAAAACGTTAGTATTTAAGGACTGTTTTTTTAAAACTAAATTTGTTTGTTTATAATTTTCTATTTTATCAAATAACAAAGTTACAATCAATCAAACATTTTAAAACAGGATATTTTGAAAATTACCCAATCAATTTTTGAAAATAAAATATTTATAATATCCTTAAATTATCTACTAAAACATTTGTTTGTAACAGTTTTTTTGATCTGTCCACATAAAGTTTTTATTCAAATTGAATAAAGTGAATGGAATGAAGACAAATGCCGAATCGAACAATTAAGCAATATAAAAACATTACACGAATTATGATATCTGTATTTTAATTATGATATCTGTATTTTGATTATGATATCTGTATTTTGATGACGAAGTGTTTTATTATATTAGACAATGGTTCCATTGTCTGACTCATACTTCTTTGAACTATGTTATGATAAGAGAATGATATATAAGCTTGAAAAAACTAGATTAGAACACTCTTGTACTGTTGCTGAACGTATTCACGTCAGTTGTAATTAGATTCTAAATAAATAAAATATAATTTTCAAAACGAAAGATTTGTATTTTTTTTCTTAAATACAAATCGAAAATTATAATTGGCGCAGTCGGTAGGATGCCAAAAGAGTTTTAAGCAAAATAAATAAATCTCTTTCGATCTCCATCGATTTATTTGGCATCCGAACAAGAATCTATGAGCGAAACACCAGCTCAGGCCTAAACAGTGGCCCATCAGAGGTTGAACAACCCATCTCTAACCATCATCCAGGCAAGCAGTCAAGGAGGACCAGGACAACACACATTCGCTGACTCCACCTCTCCGGGAAACCAGGACAACACAACTTCGCTGATCCCGATTACCAGAGAAAACCAGAAGAAAATCTCTAGCTGATTCTCAACAAACATAATTATCTTGTTAATCATCCTTTTACTTCAACTGTAAGTAAAATATATGTAACAAAATACACTAAAGGGTTTTGAGGAAAGGCTAACGCTTTTAAGAATCAAAACGAGCCCCAGCACAAGGCATAACACAAATTATAAACCTAAATATATTACACAAAAGGGGTGTCTCTAGTAATAACTAGTAATAAAGACACCGAGGAACCGGCACAGTTCCACACACATTACAAATCATATGTACAATAGCGATAGTGAACCAGAATCAAACCCATCAGATTCTGATTCAGAAACAAACCAAACACCTAGTGTTATAAGAAATTTAATATTAACGCCCAGTAAATTACAACTCAACTCAAAAATGGCCACAACCACAAACAACGAAATTCAAATGCTCTCTAAAGGTATCCCTGAATACGACGGTAATATTAAAGATCTACCATATTTTATAAATACTGTAGACGAATTTATATTATGTTTTGCAGGAATTGTATTGACAAACGTTCAAAGAATATTTTTATTTCAATTAATAAAAAATAAATTAAAGGGACCTGCAAAAACATATCTCTCAGAGAATTCATTTGCTGATTGGCCAACATTAAAATCATTCTTACAACTAAATTTCGAAGATAAAACAACAGCCGAAACTTTATTATTAAAAATCATATACAATACCAAAAATAACAATTCCGATTTGTTTCTCAAAGACATCACTAATAATTTTAATAAATATAAGAACAAAATCATGCTAACACAACATCAATTAGTAACAAAAAACGCAATTATCGCGGAAAATCAGAAAATCGTAGTATCTCACTTCATAAATTGTTTACCTCATCTCATTCGAGGATCCTTCACGGTCAAAAATCCTAAATCTCTTGAAGAATGTGAGCAGCTATTAGTAAACGATTTTAATTACGCCCAACATCAATCTCCCCTAAGGAGATTTGAAAACCAAGTAAAAAGTATTATTTGTCAGCAATGTAACACCACTGAAGGTAGAAAAAATATTGTATATATTTTGTTGTATTATTTCATACTTAAATAAAAACGTTAGTATTTAAGGACTGTTTTTTTAAAACTAAATTTGTTTGTTTATAATTTTCTATTTTATCAAATAACAAAGTTACAATCAATCAAACATTTTAAAACAGGATATTTTGAAAATTACCCAATCAATTTTTGAAAATAAAATATTTATAATATCCTTAAATTATCTACTAAAACATTTGTTTGTAACAGTTTTTTTGATCTGTCCACATAAAGTTTTTATTCAAATTGAATAAAGTGAATGGAATGAAGACAAATGCCGAATCGAACAATTAAGCAATATAAAAACATTACACGAATTATGATATCTGTATTTTAATTATGATATCTGTATTTTGATTATGATATCTGTATTTTGATGACGAAGTGTTTTATTATATTAGACAATGGTTCCATTGTCTGACTCATACTTCTTTGAACTATGTTATGATAAGAGAATGATATATAAGCTTGAAAAAACTAGATTAGAACACTCTTGTACTGTTGCTGAACGTATTCACGTCAGTTGTAATTAGATTCTAAATAAATAAAATATAATTTTCAAAACGAAAGATTTGTATTTTTTTTCTTAAATACAAATCGAAAATTATAATTGGCGCAGTCGGTAGGATGCCAAAAGAGTTTTAAGCAAAATAAATAAATCTCTTTCGATCTCCATCGATTTATTTGGCATCCGAACAAGAATCTATGAGCGAAACACCAGCTCAGGCCTAAACAGTGGCCCATCAGAGGTTGAACAACCCATCTCTAACCATCATCCAGGCAAGCAGTCAAGGAGGACCAGGACAACACACATTCGCTGACTCCACCTCTCCGGGAAACCAGGACAACACAACTTCGCTGATCCCGATTACCAGAGAAAACCAGAAGAAAATCTCTAGCTGATTCTCAACAAACATAATTATCTTGTTAATCATCCTTTTACTTCAACTGTAAGTAAAATATATGTAACAAAATACACTAAAGGGTTTTGAGGAAAGGCTAACGCTTTTAAGAATCAAAACGAGCCCCAGCACAAGGCATAACACAAATTATAAACCTAAATATATTACACAAAAGGGGTGTCTCTAGTAATAACTAGTAATAAAGACACCGAGGAACCGGCACAGTTCCACACACATTACAAATCATATGTACAATAGCGATAGTGAACCAGAATCAAACCCATCAGATTCTGATTCAGAAACAAACCAAACACCTAGTGTTATAAGAAATTTAATATTAACGCCCAGTAAATTACAACTCAACTCAAAAATGGCCACAACCACAAACAACGAAATTCAAATGCTCTCTAAAGGTATCCCTGAATACGACGGTAATATTAAAGATCTACCATATTTTATAAATACTGTAGACGAATTTATATTATGTTTTGCAGGAATTGTATTGACAAACGTTCAAAGAATATTTTTATTTCAATTAATAAAAAATAAATTAAAGGGACCTGCAAAAACATATCTCTCAGAGAATTCATTTGCTGATTGGCCAACATTAAAATCATTCTTACAACTAAATTTCGAAGATAAAACAACAGCCGAAACTTTATTATTAAAAATCATATACAATACCAAAAATAACAATTCCGATTTGTTTCTCAAAGACATCACTAATAATTTTAATAAATATAAGAACAAAATCATGCTAACACAACATCAATTAGTAACAAAAAACGCAATTATCGCGGAAAATCAGAAAATCGTAGTATCTCACTTCATAAATTGTTTACCTCATCTCATTCGAGGATCCTTCACGGTCAAAAATCCTAAATCTCTTGAAGAATGTGAGCAGCTATTAGTAAACGATTTTAATTACGCCCAACATCAATCTCCCCTAAGGAGATTTGAAAACCAAGTAAAAACAACACATAATAACATACAGAAGAATACACCACCACAGAAATTCCCGGCACAAATGTTTCCTTCAAAACCAGTCACGATTCAAAGACACTTTCAACCACACGGTAGGAATAACTTCGGCAGACAAAACATAGTAAATGACATAAACACAAGAAGGACATTTACACCTCAACCAATGTCCACACAAACCAGACAGACCGGCCCAATGTCAACACAGACAATCATACCAAGACAGAATTACCAAACAGACATCGAAAACGACGTAACAACCACTAATGAACCAAATAACGAATATAATGAACAACAAGAAGACGAAACAGAATTCGCCTTCGAGGATTTTCAAGACACATTGGTCGAAAACGAAGATACGTAATGGCTAATTATCAAAATTCGATCCCGATATTACACGATCACGACTCCATTATTCTAATTGACTCTGGATCAAACATAAATTTCATATCACCCGATTACGCAAAATCAAGAAATCTGAAAATTAACAATCAAGATAAAATTACCTTTCACACAGCAAATGGAAAGAAAACACTTACAAATTCAGTTAATCTAAAAATAAATAAAAAATTATTTAAGTTTTATATTACAGACTTTCATTATTTATGCAATCTATTATTCGGTATGGATATATTAAAAGAACTAAATATAACACTAAATTTTAAAACAAATGAAATCTATTTTGAAAACAGAAAAATGAAATTTACAACACAAAATAAACTCAATAATAAACTAAACTACATACAATTTAGAGATCAAAATCTAGATATTAATAAAAAACTAAAAATTGCTAAATTACTAAAACAATACGAGGACTTGTTCCCCAAAGAAGGAGAACAACTCTCCGCCACTAACGTCACCACACACAAAATTCACACCACAGACGAAACACCCATATATACAAAAAACTACAGACTACCCCAATGTTATGACGAAGATATAGAAGAACACATTAAAAACTTATTAAAAGCACAGATCATTCAAAAATCTAAATCACCATACAACTCACCTATTTGGATAGTACCAAAAAAAATAGATGCGTCAGGGAAACGGAAAACTAGATTGGTAATAGACTTCCGAAAATTAAACCAAAAAACCAGAGAAGATAAATTCCCTCTTCCTAATATAGACGACTTATTGGATAAAATAGGAAAACCAAAATACTTCACGACTTTAGATCTCCACTCAGGTTTTCACCAAATACCCTTGGAAAGATCGGACAGGGAAAAAACGGCTTTCTCCACACCATCTGGACATTATGAATACACTAGAATGCCTTTCGGCTTAGTAAATGCACCGGCATCATTCCAACGAATGATGAACGAAATATTAAAAGAATATATAAATAAAATATGTCTCGTCTACATGGACGACATAATCATTTTCGGATATACTGAACAAGAACATATAGAAAATATCACAAAAATATTCGAAGCACTTAGAAAAGCAAACCTTAAAGTCCAAATTGATAAATCTGAATTTTTTCAAAACGAAGTCGAATACTTAGGATTCGTAATATCATCCGAAGGTTTAAAACCCAATAAAAAGAAAATAGAAGCAATAAATCAAATCACCATCCCAAAAACTAGTAAAGAAATTAAAAGTTTCCTAGGAAAACTTTCTTGGTACCGAAGATTTATTCCAAATCTCGCGAAAATAATAAAACCTTTCACAAATAGCTTAAAAAAGGGTTCACACATAGAAATAGAAAATGAAGAATATCAGAAAGCCTTTAAACACGTGAAACAATTAATATCAAACCCACCTATATTGATATCACCAGGTTTCTCTAAACCATTTATACTAACTACAGACGCCTCAGACTTCGCCATGGGAGCCGTTTTGTCACAAGTACAAGAAAACCAAGAAAAACCTATAGCATACGCCTCAAAAACATTTAACTCCGCCGAACAAAACTACTCTACTATAGAGAAAGAATTAAAAAGTATCGTCTGGTCAATAAACAACTTTAAACCTTACCTTTACGGACAAAAATTCAGAATAAAAACCGACCATAGACCTTTAGTATGGTTATTTAATATGAAAAACGGTAATCAAAAATTAATGCGTTGGAAGATCGAACTCGGAGAGTACAATTTCGAAATTGAACACATCATGGGAAAAACTAATAAAATTGCAGACTTTCTTAGTAGACAAAGAAATCCATTTAAAATCGTAGAAAAAATAGGAGACGTAACTGAAACAACAATATTTTCACACTGCATATCACGAGATTATGCTATGAGTCAAGGACTCGCACTCCAAGTAAACCAAACATATAATAGTAAAAAATATTGTCAAAATTATATAGATCAAAATTCTCAACTAATACCACAAATTATAAACGGCAAAACTATATTACACTTAGTTACTAAGCAGAAATGCAACGACTTACCATCTGTAAAAAACTTTAAAAAGGCATTAATGGAACTTCGAGATTACTGCATCAAAAATGAATTGTATGAAATTAATATCCCAAAACTTGCCTGCGGCTTAGACCAAATGGACTATAAAGACTTAATAAAATATTTAAAATTAACCTTCACGGAAACTAATATCCTCGTGAATATCTATTCATTACCACAAAACTTCCTTACCAGCGATGACACAAACGCAACAATACATAGTTCCCCAGAAAACATCGTAAACGGTATAAAATATAAAGAAGATAGACTGAATATTGCCGATAACCAAATTATATTCAAATTAGGAGAATATTCAAAATTAAAAATAGAAAAACTACCTTTCGAAACAGTACAACCTAAACAAAGAATTCATATAACCTTCTCAAAGAATAATCTAAAAAACGAAATAAATAATTTTCTGAAAGACTATTTAGTACCTAAAGTTAGATATCTGGCTATATTTAATGACGAACTGGATAAAGTAATATCTCAAGAACTACAGAAAAATGTCGAACCAAATTCTTTAAAATTAATCGGAGTAAATAAATTTGTACAAGATATCTTTACAATAGATGAACAAAAACAAATTGTAGCTGACGATCATAACGGATTTAGAAACCACAGGGGAATATTGGAAACAATCAGATACCTGAAGAAGAAATACTACTGGCCAAAAATGGTACAGACTATCCAAAATTTTATTAATAATTGTAAAATATGTAAAGAAAATAAATACGATAGAAAACCTATAAAAATTCATGAAAATTTAACTATAACTCCGACAAGACCTTTCGAGACAATTAACATAGACATACTATCATTAAATACTCAAAAATACCTCACAATATTTGACCAATTTTCCAAATTCGGACAAATAAAATCAATAAATGTTGATTCAGTAAACGTATTAAAAGCATTAAAAGAATATTTCGAGACATATACCCTACCAAAATTAATCATTATGGATAATGGACTAGAATTTAACAACGAATTACTAAAAGATTATTTAAAAACATTAAATGTAAAACCCCATTATATTTGTATTAACAATCCAAAGAGTAACGCGGTCGAAAGATTTCATTCGACATTAATAGAACACCTTAGACTAATTCAAAATAACGAAGAATTCAAACATCTTAATCAAAATGAAAAAATAAAGAAATGCATACTTAGTTACAATAACTCAAAACACACCATAACCGAAAAAACTCCAACAGAAATAATATTTGGAGAGACACATGAGTATAAATACCCCAAAGAAATACGAACTAACTCTGAAATGATACAACAACATCTGAAAGAACAAAAAGAATTATACAAAATAATAAATAATAAGATACAACAAGAAAAAGAGAAACGTCACCAAGAGAACATAAACCCGTTAGCATTACCAAAGGACGTATACGTAAAAGAAGAAGTAAGGAGAATACAAAAATTTAAAAAACCAATGTATATAAAAAGCAAAGTCTTAGCATATAACCCAAAA
This sequence comes from Pterostichus niger, assembly GCA_947425015.1. Lineage (NCBI taxonomy): Eukaryota > Metazoa > Arthropoda > Insecta > Coleoptera > Carabidae > Pterostichus > Pterostichus niger. The sequence goes on along the minus strand of OX380352.1, from coordinate 14,306,480 downwards.
TTAGGTATTGTAAAAGTCGAGAAACCATATAAACAACGTAGTAAAACCTTAAAGAAAATTAGAAACATACGTATCAACAGAATAAAATTATAACTTTATCTCTGTTCCCAGTGCGCAGGGTCAACAATTGACAGACATAACACACGGCAACGGATATCATCTGACAAACCTAGGATCGACACACATTGAACAGGAAAAATTACATACATACTTTTACTATAACGTAACACCTTTATACGAAAACTTTAATAGAATAGAAACTATAATTAACGAACTCCTAACCGAAATACACACAGTTCAACACATAAACCCAAATTATATACAATTACTAAATTCCACCTTTGAAAATACACAAGAACAATTAAACAAATTAAAACTTAACAAAAGAAGGAAAAGAGGCTTAATAAACGGTTTAGGAAGTGTTATAAAATCAATTTCCGGTAACTTGGACAGTTCAGATGGTGAACGATATGATAAATTATTTGAGACTATAAAAAAGAACGAAAAAATTTTAAGTAATAATGAGAATAAATTATTTAAAAACTTAAAAGAAGTAACGGAACAATTTAATATACAATTAGAAAATATTAAAATAAACGAAAAAGAAATGAAAAAGGAACTAACCTTTATAAAAGAAATTTTGAAGAAAAATAAACTTTGGGAAACAAAAATAGAATCTGAAGGAAAAATCCAGTTAATAATAAATATTCTGAACAATATCCAAAATTTTGCTATACAAATTGAAACTAGTCTTACGTTCTGTTCCTTAAATAAATTACATTCAACTATAATTTTCATGAATAGACTCCAGAACTTTATCAAAAATCAAAATATCTTTGAAATTATGTCACTTATAACAACTCACTGTCAATACGATGGACAAATGATCTACTATATTATCGAGATCCCTATTATGAGCACCACCGTATACCCTTTATATCAATTTACGTCAATACCTTTTATGAATAACACAAAAATGTATATCCTTGATGAACCCAATATATTGTATATTAATAAAATGAATAAGAATATTATTGTCAATAACTGTGTTAGAAATAAGAATTATTATTGTAAAACTGATAATGTAGAAATAAAGAAATGTATTAATGATTTAACAATAAGATATAAAAATGATGATTGTTCTTACTTGTTAATGGATAATGAAAATAATATCGAACAAATACCAAATACAAATGAAATCATTATAATAAGCCCAATTTTACAAAATTTCATAATTTATTGTAAAAGTAATGAAATTCACAAAAAGATAATAGGAATTTACAAATTTAATAACGATCAACAATGCACATTAAATAATTATCATTTTGAAAAGATAGAACAAAATTATAAAGAATTAATCTATGAAGGAAAAATTGATAAAATAAATGGGTTAAACGTTAAAAGCAGACAATTAATCGAATTGCATAAAGTAAATAATACTGAATATCATTTGGAAGAAATACAAAATTTAAATTTAAAGAATAACGATCATCATCTTTTTATTATATATTCCTTTATAAGTATAATGATAATTAGTTATATATGTTTTAAGATTTATAAGTATATAAAAGAAAGAAAACTGAAATTAATTGCTTTAAAAGATTTAGAATTAATAAAGACTCACCCTCTCGAGTAATATAATAAAAAACTTGAAGGGGAGGAATTATGATATCTGTATTTTAATTATGATATCTGTATTTTGATTATGATATCTGTATTTTGATGACGAAGTGTTTTATTATATTAGACAATGGTTCCATTGTCTGACTCATACTTCTTTGAACTATGTTATGATAAGAGAATGATATATAAGCTTGAAAAAACTAGATTAGAACACTCTTGTACTGTTGCTGAACGTATTCACGTCAGTTGTAATTAGATTCTAAATAAATAAAATATAATTTTCAAAACGAAAGATTTGTATTTTTTTTCTTAAATACAAATCGAAAATTATAATTCACGTGTAATATCATCCCTCCGACATTCAAATGTTATAGTCCATAGTTTAAGGATTTTATGAATGTTTTATTTTAAAAAATCAAACAAATAAATTTGTAAATATCTTGTTTTAAAATTATTAATCGGTCGTTATTTCGTATTTTTTTTTGAGAAAATATAAAATAATTTAAATACAAATGTTTTAAAGAATCGAAAGCAAATAATGAAAGTAATAACGATTTTTTGGAAAACATAAAAACGCAAATAACTATGATCTGGTGCTCCAAAATTTAAAAGAAAAAAGATATGTGTTTTAATGAGTTTTAATGCAAGTTGTTATACATTGTTATTGAAAAAATATATAGATTACATTATTTTTCATTGATTAATGTTGTAACTTACATTGTTTATTCTGTCGTCTTATATTTCCAACTATTTAAAACAGACTATTCGGCATCCTATACGACAATTTCATAAAAACAATAAATTTAGTTTAAAAATTAAACACATATTCAGATAAATACCTACACAGTTTCATTAAATTCAATTACTTCTGATACATCAATTAGCTTCGAATATATAGAGCTATACGAAACCTTCTTTTAAGATTGAATCTACAGATTTTGATTATGATGTGTTTGAGATTATCTTCGTTAGATACTAATACTTGAATTACAGAATTCAATAGACAGATAAACAGAAAGTGACAGATTTTCAGCTAGAGAACTGTAACAAATAGAACATATATTGTTATTATTAAATGTATACGTGATACCTTTTATGTAAATTTATGGTCAAACAACTGTCAGCTGATTGTAGATTTTGCTGTTTGTTGAGTTTGATATTCTGTTTGATTTAATATGCATATTTTGTAAGTTCATTGGTGTACGTTTAATATATTCATGGGTATTATGTCGTATATAGATTAGCTGACTTTTGTGGTAATTATCAAACATCACATCTACCTATATTTAACAATTAATAATTAATATCTAAAAGATTGAAAGAAAATTCTCGCTCCGCTGAAACTGCTCGCATGTTGTAACGAAATTGAAATTTTCTGAAAGATAGCCATAAAGTACTAAACTTTATACAGGAATTCAATATATCCAATTTATGAACTCGTCTTTCGACGAGAAGAAGTTGTTTAAAAGCACCGCCCAGCACTACAACTTTACCACCAAAGGGTACATGCCGAACATGTGTGTTAGTTCCCTAACAAATCTATCTGTACATTCCAGCATGTACTTGGAAGTCATGGACGCTTCGTCCCATACGATTAGATATGCTTCTGCAAGTTGCAGAGCCCGCTGATCTTGAAACTTAAGATAGCTTGATGAATGTGAATCGCATGGTATAGGTTTGCCGAATTGCATATGACTGGTCATACCATCCAGTAATAAAATGGCAGCGATTTCAGTGAATGCAACAGCTGTTGCAACTATACCAGCGTCTCTGGCATAGTTTAGCAAGGGATTGTAGAAGAACGTTTTTCCAGTACCTGCAGGACCATCAATAAATATTAATTTTGGTGTGGTGACATCACCATTAGCATACAAAAGAATAAAGTCATTAATATGTCCAAAAACTTGTCGTTGGATTTCATCCCAATTAAATTCTCCAGCGGCAAATCGCGTACCTTCGTGAATATTTATTACAACTCCATCATGACCTTTATGGACGTATTTGTATAGATATTTCGTGGCCTTTATGCTTGCGCATACTTCTAAATTAATATGTGTGCGAAATATCTGCAGAAGTGCTGGTGAGTAGGACACAACGTCTCGATTATCATAAATCGCATTATCTTTTACAAATACTCTTCCATCTTGCCTCTGGCGATATTTGGCATTTGGTTAATTCGGTGTCCGCTAAAAATTCCCTGGGGTATCTCCATCGACATTGCCCATCTCTCATGCAATTTATACCCATACGATTTGGACCACATTTTCGATGGATCATGTGTTTCGTCACTAACTCGTATAAGTCTGGTTCTGATGTTTGATCAGGTAATTCGGCCCGAATCATTTGGTCCAATAGTTCAGGCGTCACAATTTTATCCACTCGGTCAAAAATAACTAAAATGTGCGCATGTGGTAGCCTCGTTTTTGAAATTTCATCGTGTACATAATGATACGAACTCGGCCGAAATAATTCCGCTCTTCAATTAAACGCAACAGATGTTGCAATTTAATATGAAAGATCTAAAACAATAATAATTATAATAATAGTAATTAAATTTTATTAAATATTGAAATTAATACATTCTAAATATACACATAAACAATAATAATCTTGTAATAACACATTTTTGTCAATTAAATGTGTAAGATTATTGTTTTTGGAATTTATAATTATCAAATGATTAAATAACAACTGTGGTGTCAGTGGAAACTAAGTCGCTACCCGCGAACAAATTACACACTCTGGATTCGATTAATTGAAAATAGCTTTATTACGCACAAAGACACTTCTACACTTAACACAAGTAATATCAGAAAATAACAAAATGCTAACCTCACAAACGACAGCAACGTACACAATGCCACGCTCTAACTCTGACTGCTCTAGTTATTTCAACAACTCATTGTTTCAAAACTCAGCGTTGACAGTGCAACGTTGCGATAATAACATAAACAAAATTCACAATAAATCTATTCATCAGGCGTCCACAACACTCTCCCACCTGAGACATAAGGCCTCTAGGTTGGTGTCTCATATATTTAAGTTGAAGACGCGTGATGCTTAACATTCTTAAGCTACTTTAATGTAAACCTATCTGGCACTCTCAATTTTCGGCCATAACTTGACAATTTTTCACTGATTCACTTTTGACACTTACTGCACTTTCTGTGTTCTCGGAGATGCTGGTGGCGCGCTTAGCTCCTCGGGCTCAGCACCCGCTCTTTCGGACTCGGCACGGGATGTAACTGTAGACATCTGGCATTCCAAGGGGTAGATGCGCTGAATTGGGCGCAACACTTGCCCCTGCTGCGTTTGCACTCGAACAAGTCTAACTATATTGTCTTTTCCCGTTAGCAGCTCGACAACTCTACCCAGCGGCCAGTCAAGTCTTTTATTGTTGTCGTTCCTGATTAAAACGATTTCATTCACTGAAACACTACGCGAAATGTTTTTAGTTACTGTCTGCCGTAATTGTCTAAGATATTCTGCTCTAAATTGTCTTCGAAGCTCTTCGCGCAATTGTTGTAAGTATCTAAAACGTTTATTTAGAGCAATTTTGGCACACCACTGTGATACAGTTTGCGTAAGAACATCGCGGGGGTTAACGATTCTAAGTCACGCGGCTCATTTGACACGTACGTCAATGGTCGCGAATTGATGACCGACTCGCAGTCGCACAAAACTGTATAAAGCTCTTCACCATTGAGTCGAGCACGTCCTAACGTTCTTCGTAATAGTTGCATTAGCAGTCGTATTAACCGCTCCCACCATCCTCCCCACCAGGGCGCTGTTGGTGGACTAAAACGCCAACATATACGTTGCTCAGTGCTATATTTTTTCACTTTTTCCCAGTGCAGTTGACGGAAGATATTATCTGCCCCGGCAAAGTTTGTGCCATTATCCGAATATATGACACGCGGTCTTCCTCGCCTCGCTATAAACCTTCTGAGCGTTTGAATAAATCCAGCAGTAGTTAATGTCGTTACGACCTCGAGATGTATGACTCTGTAGACGGCGCATGTGTATAGGCATACCCATGCTTTCTTCTCGTTTCTCAGATACAGTGGTCCTGCGAAGTCTACTCCAGTTATTTCAAAACATCTAGCTTCTCTTGTACGGTTGATCGGCAAAGCAGGCGTATTTACATCTATCTTTTTAGCGGTATACCTTTTGCATTTCATACATGTTGATATGGCAGACCTTATCGTACGACGTCCTCCCAATATCTAGTATCGTTCGCGCAGCATACTTTGCAGACCCTGTACTCACACATGACTAAAGTTCACATGAGTTTCATAAATTAGTCTCTTGTCTAAAACATGTTCTCCTGGTAGCACGTACGGATAACTAAAATTCTGCAGGTCATCTTTACAAGAAATTCTCGTCTTCAAACGTAACAAGTCTTTTTCATCTCGCATAATATTCAAAGTAGTTAACCTGTTATCCTTTCCGTAAAATGATTCTTGTTGAATTACCCAGATGAACCTTTTCTCTGCATGGTTTCGCTCTTCCTCATTTAGTTTACCTCTCTTTAGGTTGTGGATATTCTGGCAATTATGTACAAACCTAAATATGCAAGCTATCAATCGTACATTTCTTCGATATTCGGTGAACTTCTCATAAACGCTACTGGACTCGTTTATGTTTATCATGGTTGTGATGACTTCCTTCTTCTTCTCTTTGTTTACTTCCTCCTGGTCATATTCGAATCCCCTTTCAGGCCATTTCTCTGTATCTTTCTGCAACCATCTAGGACCCTCCCACCATTTGGATCCAACAAGTTACTTGGGAGAGCATCCTCTTGAAGGAAGATCAGCAGGATTCTTTTCCCCAGGAAAGTGTCTCCAGTGGTCGTTTTCCGTCAATAATCTTATCTCTTTTATCCTGTTTCTGACAAAAGTTGTCCATTCCTCAGTTTGTACGATCCAACTGAAGACAGTGGTACAGTCTGACCAATAACAGATTTTCATATTAAGACCCATTGTTTCTTTGATTTGCGAACCTAGACGAGCTCCAATTGAAGCGGCCATCAATTCCAATCTAGGTATCGTCATTTTTTTAAGTGGCGCAATTCTACCCTTGGCTTGAAGTAGATGTAACGTTACGGTTCTTTCACATTCTACCCTCAGAAAGACAACAGCAGCAAATGCTACTTTGCTCGCATCACAGAATATATGCAGTGTGACATTCTGTGTTTTCTTCGGAACAAGATCAATCCATCGTGAGATTTCAATTTTTGAAAGATAATGTAGCTCGGTTTTCCATTTTGAGAAGATCTTCTTAGATTTCTCCTTTATTTCTACATCCCAACCAATTTTTTGCTCCCACATTTCCTGCAATAAAATCTTCGGACAGATTATTGTAGGACTGGTGTACCCCCCAATTGGATCGAATATTTTTTGTGCAAAGGAGAGTATTGTCCTCTTCGTTATTACTTTAGTATCATCTTCCGGTACACCACTTATAGCAAGAGTGTCATTCTGCTTATTCCAATTCAATCCTAAGAGTGGCACAACCTCGTTTTCGTTGTTGATCTTTTTAGAATACTCCCACCCTCTGAGGTCAAATTTCGCTTCCGCCATTATTTCGGTAGCTTCAGAAATGAAAGTCTCCAATTCTCTTTTGTTTGGCATACTGGTGACACAGTTGTCTACGTAAAAGCATTTCAGTAATGTTTCAACGGTTTTCTCATAATATTTACTACATCCCTCTTTGCATTTACTTAGGCATATTTTTAAATGATGTTCTATTGTCGCACCTAGCAGAAAAGAACTAGCATTAACACCAAAAACAACTCTTTGGTGGCGGAAAATTCTCTCGTTTCCATCAACTGTTTTCCATATAAAATTAAGAAAATCGCGTTCGTTTGGATTTAAACTTATTTGCAGAAATGCCTTTTTTTATGTCAGACGTGACTCCAATTTCATCTTTTCAATATCGTAATAAAACATCAGGTATCTGCTCAATTAAATTTGTTCCCTTCTCTAAGCAGTCGTTGAGAGCCGATTCACCCTTTCCTCTTGCCGACGCATCGAAAACAGGGGGTATTTTTGTTCTTCTTTTATGACCGGGCGATGTTGAAGATAGTGAGCTGGGTTACTTAATTGTTCTGCCGGAACTTCTTCTATCACACCGCCCTCCAACCATTCCGCGAAGACTTTATCGTATGCCTCCCACTGGTATTTGTTTCGTAATTTACTTTCTGTGGACTCCAAACGTTTCTTTGCCAGCGCATAATTTGTTGGCAATGGAGGATGTCCCTTTAACCAGGGTAGCTTAACTTCATACCTTCCTTTGTCGGTAATTGAAACAGTTTCTTATTACAATTGTTTTGCGGCCATTTGAAGTTAAATTTTTAATTTCTTTTCGCCTGGGTTAGTAGTGCCTAAAACATCCCTATTTAACATGTTCGTTACTAGCATGGTTGTACTTTGTGACTCCCCCTTGTTGGATACTTTCCCCATTAGAACTCATCCCAGCAGTGTTTCTAATGCTACTAGACCACAAGGAAGAGTTTCTTTCTTGCCGGTAAATATCTTCTGATGGATGAACACACTTTTATTGTTCTATATAAATATATAATACATTTTTAGATTATGAACACAACATATTTTTATTTTTGCTACAAAAAACAACTGTGCCGTGAAGCGGCAAAAACGCGCAGTAACATAATAGCGCGCGGAGTTCAAAAATCTGCGGCAAGCGTACTTCAACATCTTCCCAGCGATATCTGCTCTTATCAGTACTGCTATTGGTTGACGTCCCTTTGTATCGGTCAAACTGACGCTAGATGCTTTCAGTTCTTGGGTCCAAACCCCGGAATGAACTGATGGAATGTCATTATAGATCACCGGATGATCTAGCCCTTCGAACCTGCATGCATATCTCCCATCTAAACTCATCAACCTCACATCGTAACATGCGTGATTTTGTTCTACCGTTCGAGCACCGCCGAATAACGCGTGTACTAATGTTTCTACTCGTTTTGGTCGATAATTCAGTTCTTGAGCTACGTGTTCTAAAACGTATGAGCGTTGTGAACCAGTGTCTATGATCGCGCGAACTTCTTTTACCTTTTCACTGTTCTCGCTACGAATCTTCACGATTAAAGTCTGTAAAAACACGCGTCCGTACGATTTGCTAAACCCACTTCCGTTTGAGAGTTACTAGTAGTTTCATTTGTTTTTCTCGCGTCAACTTGCTCAATGGTACTGTTTGATTTGACTGTCAATTTAGGACATAGTATACTAAGGTGTTGTTCACCGGACATTAAACACTGAAGACGTTCGCGGAACAACCTAGAATTGTGACCGACCTTTGCGCATCGGAAACATGTCCGTTTCTTCTTTAGCGCGTTCTTTCTTTCTTCGTAGGTGTGCTTTGATGCACCTTTCTGAGGTGTGGCTGCCTTCGTAAAATAAACACTTTACTGACATGTGGTGATTTATTAATCCTGCCGCTGTCGGAATGTTCTGTTCTACATTCCTAGGTTTGCTTATTTTCTGTTTACTGTCGTTATTACCCAAGCCGAAACCTTCGACAGCCAGCGAGATCCGTTCTGCCCCTTCAACCTCTGTCTTCAAGAATCGCATCAAACGTTCCAGACGGTTAGCAAGAGTTGCGTCTGGCTTATCAGAAAATTCTGTAGATTTCTGCCATACTCGCAACAGCTCTTCGGGGAGGCACGACTCCACCAGAGGGTATAGCATTAAAAAGCACGTATCTGTGTTTACGCCCAGAGTCTCCAGAGCTCTCAGCTGCGTTTCAATTTTGTCGTATAATGTGGAAATACTACATTTGAACTGGTTTGCCATAGCATTATTCAAAACTAACCTGAGAAGTTCCCTGACGTAGACTTAGACGAGCAAATCGTCTCTCCCAAATCGAGCTTTTAAACTATCGATCTCGGCCGTCGCAGGAAAACTCTCGACCTAATCTCTCGCCCTAGTGTCACGAGTAATGGCGGAAAGGAGGTACTGGATCTTGTCTTCTGGTGGAGAACGGTGGCTTCATGTATCTTCTTAAACGAGTTCCAGAACGGCAACCATTCACGCAATTCACCACTAAACTTGACAAGCTCAATTTGTGGAAGCTTAAACCTTCGTTGTTCTGACATCGAGTGAATACTTGGTCCAACTTCATTCAAGCTATTACTACGCCTCGAAAGTATTTCACTTTTTTCAAAACAAACCTTGTTGTAACGCACGATTAAACGTGTTAGTTTCAATTTATACTCGTCACAACCCGCGATTTCCGCGCTCAGGTAATTTTCACCGGCGTCTGCAGCTATCAACGCTTCGAACACATCATCGTCATTTGATTTTAACGCGTCAAACTTTTCTTGGCAAATACTTTGTAACGTTTCCGCTTCTGTTATGTCAATGTCTATCGCACTCAATATTTCATCTAACTGGTTTGCTATTCGCGTAAATGCACTACGAAGTACAGTACGGCGCTTCTTGATACTTTCTATGACGAAAATGTTGCAATGTTAGCCAAATTATTCAACGACAGGCAAATATTACTTCCGTAAGAGTCTTTTGCGATCAAAACTACTTTCCGCGCGAACGAGCACCGTAAACAGATAGCCGCGTGGCCCTACCGTTGTCTTACGTGAGTCTGCCCCGCGCGTCCTGTCACGGTCGCCAAATGTGGTGTCAGTGGAAACTAAGTCGCTACCCGCGAATAAATTACACACTGGATTCGATTAATTGAAAATAGCTTTATTACGCACAAAGACACTTCTACTCTTATCACAAGTAATATCAGAAAGTAACAAAATGCTAACCTCACAAACGATAGCAACGTACACAATGACACGCTCTAACTCAGACTGCTCTAGTCAATTCAACAACTCATTGTTTCAAAACTCAGCGCTGACAGTGCAACGTTGCGATAATAACATAAACATAATTTACAATAAATCTATTCATCAGGCGTCCGCAACACTGCGATATTTGGCATATGTGGCATTTCCGGTTAATTCGGTGTCCGCTAAAATTTCCCTGGGGTATATCCTGTTACGGTTTTTTTTTGTATTCTCCAGTTTTGTTTTATTTTCGTGCTTTCCGTACTTTTTGTTGTTGTTTATTAGGTATCAGCACCTGAAATTTAATTATCGATTAATTATTGACCGATCAATTTTGATAATACTTAGCATCATTTAGATTTCCTTCTTGTAGTATTCCAGTTTATAGTAAAACTTAGATTCAGTTGCCCTTGGTCTCATTGCTATTTTTGTAGGTTATTCCCATTGTTTGTTTAGCTGTCAGACAATTAGTGGCCGTGCGCCGCGAAGTAGCTCTGCCGGTATTATTGTCTGCTAGGTGCGCCTTTTTACCGGCACCATTCAAATTTAGGCGGAGGCTGTCTTTGTCTTCGCGCCTCGCTCTCTTTGTTGGCAGAATTTCACAGGTTCGATTTCGAACGCATTCAGTCCTTGTTTTGTCTTTTCGAACTACGTCTGTTGCGGAAGTGTGAGATTTTGAATATTGGAAGATGGGCTATTTCAATTTGATTTCGTCAACTTAGGTTTGTTGGCGAGATACCCTTGTGGGGATTTGGGAAATAGTGCCATTTAGGAAATATTGCAGTTTGGGTTATTGCATTATTCCGCGAAGTTGTTCCGGATTTGATTCCCAATAGGAAAGATCACATATTTTCTGCCACTTGAAAGCCGCCCAAGAACTCAGGTAAAGATTTCTGTTCATTTGTGATTGAATCTGCCTTTTGTCAAGTAAAGTTAGCCTGTTAGTAGCTTTCCCCTCGCACATGGCCCTAATTGCAGTCCTTTGTTTTAGGCTTTTCTTTTTGACGTCAGCTAGTTCTTTTTACGTTCGTTTTGCGTTTACGTTCGTTTTGCGTCTACGATCATCTTTATGTACGTTTTGTTGTACGTTGTACGTGTTTACGTATTTTTGTGGCTGGTCAGCTGTCGTGCCATTTTTGGTCCGTCCTGTGTGCCTGTGTTCCTGGCATAGAAGCTGTTGCGAGCGCACTAGCTCGTTGGCGTTGCATTGGAGGATTCCGGTTATTTGTCACCGAGGAATTAAGCCCAGCAGCTGTGGGAAGAAAAACCACGTGTAGCGGAAGTGACGCCATCTTGGGAAGTGACGACTTGGACATCCGGTTGGCAGATCGAGTTGTGTCACTGCTGCCATCTTTTCCGTCAGCGCCTGGATGCCATTACAGCTAAGCCAGAATCTTTTGTTTATTCTTATTCATTATTTGTCTTGTTTCAAATTTCCTTATATATTGTCATATTTGCGATTTATGTACCGTGTTGTTACACTTTGGCTTGGGTGCCTTCAGCTCACGAGATTATTTCAGTTAACGATTAGCAAGATAACTAATAGTAGTTACATATTTATTTGTGAAAATCCATTTAAGAATATTTTGTTAGAATCATTTAGTCGTGACGTTGTTGTCACCTACGAGGTGTGTCGTTCGTGCAACGTAATAGTTATTAGGGTCTGCGTTTCCGTAGTCACGTACGTTTGGTCGCGCCGCTTAAATGTATCATTGGCCAGTGAAACGTCTTACGTCTGCATACGCCGAGTCACTGTTAGCACCATTTTAGGTGTCGACGTTACCGCAGTTCTAATTGCTACCGTGAACCACAGCGCCTCGCCTTCGTTTATGTCACTATTCCTTCTTATCTTAGGTGGATTTACGATCCAACTGTCTTGCAATATCAACTACTGTATCCTGTGTAATTTTGTCGTTAATTACTTTAATATATTTATTAATTTCCCGCATTTCCCTCTTGTTATTGAAATAGTGACACCTCTCGTAGTCTCGTCCTGGGAAGTATCCCGAATTTTGTCGGCCGTAGTACTTTTGTTGGACCGATCGCGGCTCAGGCCGGCTGGCGCCCATCAATTTTGTGATTTATCAACCCTTCTCCGACTCACTCCCATCTTCACTGAATTTAGCCGCGGTTCAACCGTCCCACCCGGGCTCATCCCCCAGGGAGCGTAAGGTTGATTATTGTAGCACAAAGACTCTAATAACGCAGAAAATCGTGTTTTAAGTTGAAAAATGACTTGGGCCCATATCTCATCTAAATTAAAAGGTAGAATCAAACTTTAACTAAACGTAATGTCTGTACCTAGGGTAAAGTTAAAAAGTTTAAACAATTTTTAAATATCACTATATTTGGCGAGTAAACGAAATATGTTCGTTTCAGACTCTAATAACGCAGAAAATCGTGTTTACAAGTTGAAAAATGACTTGGTACCAAATCTCACCTAAATTTAATGGTAGAATCAAACTTTAACTAAACGTAATGTTTGTGCCTAGGGTTAAGTTGAAAAGTTTAAACAATTTAAAAATATCACTATGTTTAGGCGAGTAAATGAAAAATGTTCGTTTCAGACTCTAATAACGCACAAATCGTGTTTTAAGTTGAAATACGACTTGTGATCATATTTCACCTAAATTTAATGGTAGAATCAAACTTAAACTAAACGTAATGTTTGTGCCTAAGGTGAAGATAAAAAGTTTAAACAATTTTAAAATATCGCTATTTTTAGGCGAGTAAACGAAAAATTTTCGTTTCAGACTCTAATAACGCAGTAATAGTGTTTCAAATTGAAATACGACTTGTGACCATATCTCACCTAAATTTAATGGTAGAATCAAACTTTAACAAAACTTAATGTTTGTATCTAGGTTAAAGTTAAAAAGTTTAAACAATTTAAAAAATCACTATATTTGGCGAGGAAACGAAATATGTTCGTTTCAGACTCTAATAACGCAGAAAATCGTGTTTACAAGTTGAAAAATGACTTGGTACCAAATCTCACCTAAATTTAATGGTAGAATCAAACTTTAACTAAACGTAATGTCTGTACATAGGGTAAAGTTAAAAAGTTTAAACAATTTAAAAAATCACTATATTTGGCGAGGAAACGAAAAATGTTCGTTTCAGACTCTAATAACGCACAAATCGTGTTTCAAGTTGAAATACGACTTGTGACCATATTTCACCTAAATTTAATGGTAGAATCAAACTTTAACTAAACGTAATGTTTGTGCCTAGGGTAAAGTTGAAAAGTTTAAACAATTTAAAAATATCACTATGTTTAGGCGAGTAAACGAAAAATGTTCGTTTCAGATTCTAATAACGCAGAAATCGTGTATCAAGTTGAAATACGACTTGTGACCATATCTCACCTAAATTTAATGGTAGAATCAAACTTTAACTAAACGTAATGTTTGAGCCTAGGGTAAAGTTGAAAAGTTTAAACAATTTAAAAATATCACTATGTTTAGGCGAGTAAATGAAAAATGTTCGTTTCAGACTCTAATAACGCACAAATCGTGTTTTAAGTTGAAATACGACTTGTGATCATATCTCATCTAAATTAAAAGGTTGAATCAAACTTTAACTAAACGTAATGTCTGTACCTAGGGTAAAGTTAAAAAGTTTAAACAATTTTTAAATATCACTATATTTGGCGAGTAAACGAAATATGTTCGTTTCAGACTCTAATAACGCAGATAATCGTGTTTACAAGTTGAAAAATGACTTGGTACCAAATCTCACCTAAATTTAATGGTAGAATCAAACTTTAACTAAACATAATGTCTGTACATAGGGTAAAGTTAAAAAGTTTAAACAATTTTAAAATATCACTATATTTGGCGAGTAAACGAAATATGTTCGTTTCAGACTCTAATAACGCAGAAAATCGAGTTTACAAGTTGAAACATGACTTGGTACCAAATCTCACCTAAATTTAATGGTAGAATCAAACTTAAACTAAACGTAATGTTTGTGCCTAAGGTGAAGATAAAAAGTTTAAACAATTTTAAAATTTCGCTATTTTTAGGCGAGTAAACGAAAAATTTTCGTTTCAGACTCTAATAACGCAGAAATAGTGTTTCAAAATGAAATACGACTTGTGACCATATCTCACCTAAATTTAATGGTAGAATCAAACTTTAACAAAACTTAATGTTTGTATCTAGGTTAAAGTTAAAAAGTTTAAACAATTTATAAAATCACTATATTTGGCGAGGAAACGAAATATGTTCGTTTCAGACTCTAATAACGCAGAAAATCGTGTTTACAAGTTGAAAAATGACTTGGTACAATATGTCACCTAAATTTAATGGTAGAATCAAACTTTAACTAAACGTAATGTCTGTACATACGGTAAAGTTAAAAAGTTTAAACAATTTTAAAATATCACTACATTTAGGCGAGTAAACGAAAAATGTTCGTTGCAGACTCTAATAACGCAGAAAATCGTGTTTTAAGTTGAAAAATGACTTGTGACCATATCTCACCTAAATTTAATGGTAGAATCAAACTTTAACTAAACGTAATGTTTGTGCCTAGGGTAAAGTTAAAAAGTTTAAATTATTTTAAAATATCACTATGTTTAGGCGAGTAAACGAAAAATGTTCGTTTCAGACTCTAATAACGCACAAATCGTGTTTCAAGTTGAAATACGACTTGTGATCATATTTCACCTAAATTAAATGGTAGAATCAAACTTTAACTAAACGTAATGTTTGTGCCTAGGGTAAAGTTGAAAAGTTTAAACAATTTAAAAATATCACTATGTTTAGGCGAGTAAATGAAAAATGTTCGTTTCAGACTCTAATAACGCACAAATCGTGTTTTAAGTTGAAATACGACTTGTGATCATATCTCATCTAAATTAAAAGGTAGAATCAAACTTTAACTAAACGTAATGTCTGTACCTAGGGTAAAGTTAAAAAGTTTAAACAATTTTTAAATATCACTATATTTGGCGAGTAAACGAAATATGTTCGTTTCAGACTCTAATAACGCAGAAAATCGTGTTTACAAGTTGAAAAATGGCTTGGTACCAAATCTCACCTAAATTTAATGGTAGAATCAAACTTTAACTAAACATAATGTCTGTACATAGGGTAAAGTTAAAAAGTTTAAACAATTTTAAAATATCACTATATTTGGCGAGTAAACGAAATATGTTCGTTTCAGACTCTAATAACGCAGAAAATCGAGTTTACAAGTTGAAACATGACTTGGTACCAAATCTCACCTAAATTTAATGGTAGAATCAAACTTTAACTAAACATAATGTCTGTACATAGGGTAAAGTTAAAAAGTTTAAACAATTTTAAAATATCACTAGATTTGGCGAGTAAACGAAAAATGTTCGTTTCAGACTCTAATAACGCAGAAAATCGTGTTTTAAGTTGAAAAATGACTTGTGCCCATATCTCACCTAAATTTAATGGTAGAATCATACTTTAACTAAACGTAATGTTTGTGCCTAGGGTAAAGTTGAAAAGTTTAAACAATTTAAAAATATCACTATGTTTAGGCGAGTAAATGAAAAATGTTCGTTTCAGACTCTAATAACGCACAAATCGTGTTTTAAGTTGAAATACGACTTGTGATCATATTTCACCTAAATTTAATGGTAGAATCAAACTTAAACTAAACGTAATGTTTGTGCCTAAGGTGAAGATAAAAAGTTTAAACAATTTTAAAATATCGCTATTTTTAGGCGAGTAAACGAAAAATGTTCGTTTCAGACTCTAATAACGCAGAAAATCGTGTTTTAAGTTGAAAAATGACTTGTGACCATATCTCACCTAAATTTAATGGAAGAATCAAACTTTAACTAAACGTAATGTTTGTGCCTAGGGTAAAGTTAAAAAGTTTAAATTATTTGAAAATATCACAAAGTTTAGGCGAGTAAACGAAAAATGTTCGTTTCAGACTCTAATAACGCACAAATCGTGTTTCAAGTTGAAATACGACTTGTGATCATATTTCACCTAAATTAAATGGTAGAATCAAACTTTAACTAAACGTAATGTTTGTGCCTAGGGTAAAGTTGAAAAGTTTAAACAATTTAAAAATATCACTATGTTTAGGCGAGTAAATGAAAAATGTTCGTTTCAGACTCTAATAACGCACAAATCGTGTTTTAAGTTGAAATACGACTTGTGATCATATCTCATCTAAATTAAAAGGTAGAATCAAACTTTAACTAAACGTAATGTCTGTACCTAGGGTAAAGTTAAAAAGTTTAAACAATTTTTAAATATCACTATATTTGGCGAGTAAACGAAATATGTTCGTTTCAGACTCTAATAACGCAGAAAATCGTGTTTACAAGTTGAAATACGACTTGTGATCATATTTCACCTAAATTTAATGGTAGAATCAAACTTTAACTAAACGTAATGTTTGTGCCTAGGGTAAAGTTAAAGAGTTTAAACTATTTTAAAATATCGCTATTTTTAAGCGAGTAAACGAAAAATTTTCGTTTCAGACTCTAATAACGCAGAAATCGTGTTTCAAGTTGAAATACGACTTGTGACCATGTCTCATCTAAATTCAATGGTAGAATCAAACTTTAACGAAACTTAATGTTTGTATCTAGGTTAAAGTTAAAAAGTTTAAACAATTTTAAAATATCGCTATTTTTAGGCGAGAAAACGAAAAACGTTCGTTTCAGATTCTAATAACGCACAAATCGTGTTTCAAGTTGAAATACGACTTGTGACCATATTTCACCTAAATTTAATGGTAGAATCAAACTTTAACTAAACATAATGTTTGTACCTAGAGTAAAATTAAAAAGTTTAAACAAGTTTAAAATATTACTATATTTAGGCGAGTAAACGAAAAATTTTCGTTTCAGACTCTAATAACGCAGAAATCGTGTTTCAAGTTGAAATACGACTTGTGACCATATCTCACCTAAATTCAATGGTAGAATCAAACTTTAACGAAACTTAATGTTTGTATCTAGGTTAAAGTTAAAAAGTTTAAATAATTTTAAAATATCACTATATTTGGCGAGTAAACGAAAAATGTTCGTTTCAGACTCTAATAACGCAGAAAATCGTGTTTACAAGTTGAAAAATGACTTGGTACCATATCTCACCTAAATTTAATGGTAGAATCAAACTTTAACTAAACGTAATGTTTGTGCCTAGGGTAAAGTTGAAAAGTTTAAACAATTTAAAAATATCACTATGTTTAGGCGAGTAAACGAAAAATGTTCGTTTCAGACTCTAATAACGCACAAATCGTGTTTCAAGTTGAAATACGACTTGTGACCATATTTCACCTAAATTTAATGGTAGAATCAAACTTTAACTAAACATAATGTTTGTACCTAGAGTAAAATTAAAAAGTTTAAACAAGTTTAAAATATTACTATATTTAGGCGAGTAAACGAAAAATTTTCGTTTCAGACTCTAATAACGCAGAAATCGTGTTTCAAGTTGAAATACGACTTGTGACCATATCTCACCTAAATTCAATGGTAGAATCAAACTTTAACGAAACTTAATGTTTGTATCTAGGTTAAAGTTAAAAAGTTTAAACAATTTTAAAATATCACTATATTTGGCGAGTAAACGAAAAATGTTCGTTTCAGACTCTAATAACGCAGAAAATCGTGTTTACAAGTTGAAAAATGACTTGGTACAATATCTCACCTAAATTTAATGGTAGAATCA
This sequence comes from Pterostichus niger, assembly GCA_947425015.1. Classification (NCBI taxonomy): domain Eukaryota; kingdom Metazoa; phylum Arthropoda; class Insecta; order Coleoptera; family Carabidae; genus Pterostichus; species Pterostichus niger. The sequence continues at coordinate 14,288,372 of OX380352.1, read as the reverse complement.
AACTTTAACAAAACGTAATGTTTGTACCTAGGGTAAAGTTGAAAAGTTTAAACAATTTAAAAATATCACTATGTTTAGGCGAGTAAACGAAAAATGTTCGTTTCAGACTCTAATAACGCACAAATCGTGTTTCAAGTTGAAATACGACTTGTGATCATATTTCACCTAAATTAAATGGTAGAATCAAACTTTAACTATACGTAATGTTTGTGCCTAGGGTAAAGTTAAAAAGTTTAAACAATTTTAAAATATCACTACATTTAGGCGAGTAAACGAAAAATGTTCGTTTCAGACTCTAATAACGCAGAAAATCGTGTTTTAAGTTGAAAAATGACTTGAGCCCATATTTCACCTAAATTTAATGGTAGAATCAAACTTTAACTAAACGTAATGTTTGTGCCTAGGGTAAAGTTGAAAAGTTTAAACAATTTAAAAATATCACTATGTTTAGGCGAGTAAACGAAAAATGTTCGTTTCAGACTCTAATAACGCAGAAAATCGTGTTTACAAGTTGAAAAATGACTTGGTACCATATCTCACCTAAATTTAATATTAGAATCAAACTTTAACTAAACGTAATGTCTGTACCTAGGGTAAAGTTAAAAAGTTTAAACAATTTTAAAATATCACTATATTTGGCGAGTAAACAAAATATGTTCGTTTCAGACGCAGAAAATCGTGTTTACAAGTTGAAAAATGACTTGGTACCATATCTCACCTAAATTTAATGGTAGAATCAAACTTTAACTAAACGTAATGTTTGTGCCTAGGGTAAAGTTGAAAAGTTTAAACAATTTAAAAATATCACTATGTTTAGGCGAGTAAACAAAAAATGTTCGTTTCAGACTCTAATAACGCACAAATCGTGTTTCAAGTTGAAATACGACTTGTGACCATATTTCACCTAAATTTAATGGTAGAATCAAACTTTAACTAAACATAATGTTTGTACCTAGAGTAAAATTAAAAAGTTTAAACAAGTTTAAAATATTACTATATTTAGGCGAGTAAACGAAAAACGTTCGTTTCAGATTCTAATAACGCAGAAATAGTGTTTCAAGTTGAAATACGACTTGTGACCATATCTCACCTAAATTAAATGGTAGAATCAAACTTTAACTAAACGTAATGTCTGTACATAGGGTAAAGTTAAAAAGTTTAAACAATTTTAAAATATCACTACATTTAGGCGAGTAAACGAAAAATGTTCGTTTCAGACTCTATAACGCAGAAAATCGTGTTTTAAGTTGAAAAATGACTTGTGACCATATCTCACCTAAATTTAATGGTAGAATCAAACTTTAACTAAACGTAATGTTTGTGCCTAGGGTAAAGTTGAAAAGTTTAAACAATTTAAAAATATCACTATGTTTAGGCGAGTAAACGAAAAATGTTCGTTTCAGACTCTAATAACGCACAAATCGTGTTTCAAGTTGAAATACGACTTGTGACCATATTTCACCTAAATTTAATGGTAGAATCAAACTTTAACTAAACGTAATGTTTGTGCCTAGGGTAAAGTTGAAAAGTTTAAACAATTTAAAAATATCACTATGTTTAGGCGAGTAAACGAAAAATGTTCGTTTCAGATTCTAATAACGCAGAAATCGTGTATCAAGTTGAAATACGACTTGTGACCATATCTCACCTAAATTTAATGGTAGACTCAAACTTTAACTAAACGTAATGTCTGTACATAGGGTAAAGTTAAAAAGTTTAAACAATTTTAAAATATCACTATATTTGGCGAGTAAACGAAATATGTTCGTTTCAGACTCTAATAACGCAGAAAATCGTGTTTTAAGTTGAAAAATGACTTGTCCCTATATCTCACCTAAATTTAATGGTAGAATCAAACTTTAACTAAACGTAATGTTTGTGCCTAGGGTAAAGTTGAAAAGTTTAAACAATTTTAAAATATCGCTATTTTTAGGCGAGTAAACGAAAAATTTTCGTTTTAGACTCTAATAACGCAGAAATAGTGTTTCAAATTGAAATACGACTTGTGACCATATCTCACCTAAATTTAATGGTAGAATCAAACTTTAACAAAACTTAATGTTTGTATCTAGGTTAAAGTTAAAAAGTTTAAACAATTTTAAAATATCACTATATTTGGCGAGGAAACGAAATATGTTCGTTTCAGACTCTAATAACGCAGAAAATCGTGTTTACAAGTTGAAAAATGACTTGGTACAATATCTCACCTAAATTTAATGGTAGAATCAAACTTTAACTAAACGTAATGTCTGTACATAGGGTAAAGTTAAAAAGTTTAAACAATTTTAAAATATCACTACATTTAGGCGAGTAAACGAAAAATGTTCGTTTCAGACTCTAATAACGCAGAAAATCGTGTTTTAAGTTGAAAAATGACTTGTGACCATATCTCACCTAAATTTAATGGTAGAATCAAACTTTAACTAAACGTAATGTTTGTGCCTAGGGTAAAGTTAAAAAGTTTAAATTATTTTAAAATATCACTTTGTTTAGGCGAGTAAACGAAAAATGTTCGTTTCAGACTCTAATAACGCACAAATCGTGTTTCAAGTTGAAATACGACTTGTGATCATATTTCACCTAAATTAAATGGTAGAATCAAACTTTAACTAAACGTAATGTTTGTGCCTAGGGTAAAGTTGAAAAGTTTAAACAATTTAAAAATATCACTATGTTTAGGCGAGTAAATGAAAAATTTTCGTTTCAGACTCTAATAACGCACAAATCGTGTTTCAAGTTGATATACGACTTGTGACCATATTTCACCTAAATTTAATGGTAGAATCAAACTTTAACTAAACATAATGTTTGTACCTAGAGTAAAATTAAAAAGTTTAAACAAGTTTAAAATATTACTATATTTAGGCGAGTAAACGAAAAACGTTCGTTTCAGATTCTAATAACGCAGAAATCGTGTTTCAAGTTGAAATACGACTTGTGACCATATCTCACCTAAATTCAATGGTAGAATCAAACTTTAACTAAACGTAATGTCTGTACATAGGGTAAAGTTAAAAAGTTTAAACAATTTTAAAATATCACTACATTTAGGCGAGTAAACGAAAAATGTTCGTTTCAGACTCTATAACGCAGAAATCGTGTATCAAGTTGAAATACGACTTGTGACCATATCTCACCTAAATTTAATGGTAGAATCAAACTTTAACTAAACGTAATGTTTGTGCCTAGGGTAAAGTTGAAAAGTTTAAACAATTTAAAAATATCACTATGTTTAGGCGAGTAAATGAAAAATGTTCGTTTCAGACTCTAATAACGCACAAATCGTGTTTCAAGTTGAAATACGACTTGTGACCATATTTCACCTAAATTTAATGGTAGAATCAAACTTTAACTAAACGTAATGTTTGTGCCTAGGGTAAAGTTGAAAAGTTTTTAACAATTTAAAAATATCACTATGTTTAGGAGAGTAAACGAAAAATGTTCGTTTCAGATTCTAATAACGCAGAAATCGTCTATCAAGTTGAAATACGACTTGTGACCATATCTCACCTAAATTTAATGGTAGAATCAAACTTTAACTAAACGTAATGTTTGTGCCTAGGGTAAAGTTGAAAAGTTTAAACAATTTAAAAATATCACTATGTTTAGGCGAGTAAACGAAAAATGTTCGTTTCAGACTCTAATAACGCAGAAAATCGTGTTTACAAGTTGAAAAATGACTTGGTACCATATCTCACCTAAATTTAATGGTAGAATCAAACTTTAACTAAACGTAATGTCTGTACCTAGGGTAAAGTTAAAAAGTTTAAACAATTTTAAAATATCACTATATTTGGCGAGTAAACAAAATATGTTCGTTTCAGACGCAGAAAATCGTGTTTACAAGTTGAAAAATGACTTGGTACTCTAATAACGCAGAAAATCGTGTTTTAAGTTGAAAAATGACTTGTGACCATATCTCACCTAAATTTAATGGTAGAATCAAACTTTAACTAAACGTAATGTTTGTGCCTAGGGTAAAGTTAAAAAGTTTAAATTATTTTAAAATATCACTTTGTTTAGGCGAGTAAACGAAAAATGTTCGTTTCAGACTCTAATAACGCACAAATCGTGTTTCAAGTTGAAATACGACTTGTGATCATATTTCACCTAAATTAAATGGTAGAATCAAACTTTAACTAAACGTAATGTTTGTGCCTAGGGTAAAGTTGAAAAGTTTAAACAATTTAAAAATATCACTATGTTTAGGCGAGTAAATGAAAAATGTTCGTTTCAGACTCTAATAACGCACAAATCGTGTTTCAAGTTGATATACGACTTGTGACCATATTTCACCTAAATTTAATGGTAGAATCAAACTTTAACTAAACATAATGTTTGTACCTAGAGTAAAATTAAAAAGTTTAAACAAGTTTAAAATATTACTATATTTAGGCGAGTAAACGAAAAACGTTCGTTTCAGATTCTAATAACGCAGAAATCGTGTTTCAAGTTGAAATACGACTTGTGACCATATCTCACCTAAATTCAATGGTAGAATCAAACTTTAACTAAACGTAATGTCTGTACATAGGGTAAAGTTAAAAAGTTTAAACAATTTTAAAATATCACTACATTTAGGCGAGTAAACGAAAAATGTTCGTTTCAGACTCTATAACGCAGAAATCGTGTATCAAGTTGAAATACGACTTGTGACCATATCTCACCTAAATTTAATGGTAGAATCAAACTTTAACTAAACGTAATGTTTGTGCCTAGGGTAAAGTTGAAAAGTTTAAACAATTTAAAAATATCACTATGTTTAGGCGAGTAAATGAAAAATGTTCGTTTCAGACTCTAATAACGCACAAATCGTGTTTCAAGTTGAAATACGACTTGTGACCATATTTCACCTAAATTTAATGGTAGAATCAAACTTTAACTAAACGTAATGTTTGTGCCTAGGGTAAAGTTGAAAAGTTTTTAACAATTTAAAAATATCACTATGTTTAGGAGAGTAAACGAAAAATGTTCGTTTCAGATTCTAATAACGCAGAAATCGTGTATCAAGTTGAAATACGACTTGTGACCATACCTCACCTAAATTTAATGGTAGAATCAAACTTTAACTAAACGTAATGTTTGTGCCTAGGGTAAAGTTGAAAAGTTTAAACAATTTAAAAATATCACTATGTTTAGGCGAGTAAACGAAAAATGTTCGTTTCAGACTCTAATAACGCAGAAAATCGTGTTTACAAGTTGAAAAATGACTTGGTACCATATCTCACCTAAATTTAATGGTAGAATCAAACTTTAACTAAACGTAATGTCTGTACCTAGGGTAAAGTTAAAAAGTTTAAACAATTTTAAAATATCACTATATTTGGCGAGTAAACAAAATATGTTCGTTTCAGACGCAGAAAATCGTGTTTACAAGTTGAAAAATGACTTGGTACCATATCTCACCTAAATTTAATGGTAGAATCATCTTTAACTAAACGTAATGTTTGTGCCTAGGGTAAAGTTGAAAAGTTTAAACAATTTAAAAATATCACTATGTTTAGGCGAGTAAACAAAAAATGTTCGTTTCAGACTCTAATAACGCACAAATCGTGTTTCAAGTTGAAATACGACTTGTGACCATATTTCACCTAAATTTAATGGTAGAATCAAACTTTAACTAAACATAATGTTTGTACCTAGAGTAAAATTAAAAAGTTTAAACAAGTTTAAAATATTACTATATTTAGGCGAGTAAACGAAAAACGTTCGTTTCAGATTCTAATAACGCAGAAATAGTGTTTCAAGTTGAAATACGACTTGTGACCATATCTCACCTAAATTAAATGGTAGAATCAAACTTTAACTAAACGTAATGTCTGTGCATAGGGTAAAGTTAAAAAGTTTAAACAATTTTAAAATATCACTACATTTAGGCGAGTAAACGAAAAATGTTCGTTTCAGACTCTATAACGCAGAAAATCGTGTTTTAAGTTGAAAAATGACTTGTGACCATATCTCACCTAAATTTAATGGTAGAATCAAACTTTAACTAAACGTAATGTTTGTGCCTAGGGTAAAGTTGAAAAGTTTAAACAATTTAAAAATATCACTATGTTTAGGCGAGTAAACGAAAAATGTTCGTTTCAGACTCTAATAACGCACAAATCGTGTTTCAAGTTGAAATACGACTTGTGACCATATTTCACCTAAATTTAATGGTAGAATCAAACTTTAACTAAACGTAATGTTTGTGCCTAGGGTAAAGTTGAAAAGTTTAAACAATTTAAAAATATCACTATGTTTAGGCGAGTAAACGAAAAATGTTCGTTTCAGATTCTAATAACGCAGAAATCGTGTATCAAGTTGAAATACGACTTGTGACCATATCTCACCTAAATTTAATGGTAGAATCAAACTTTAACTAAACGTAATGTCTGTACATAGGGTAAAGTTAAAAAGTTTAAACAATTTTAAAATATCACTATATTTGGCGAGTAAACGAAATATGTTCGTTTCAGACTCTAATAACGCAGAAAATCGTGTTTTAAGTTGAAAAATGACTTGTCCCTATATCTCACTTAAATTTAATGGTAGAATCAAACTTTAACTAAACGTAATGTTTGTGCCTAGGGTAAAGTTGAAAAGTTTAAACAATTTTAAAATATCGCTATTTTTAGGCGAGTAAACGAAAAATTTTCGTTTTAGACTCTAATAACGCAGAAATAGTGTTTCAAATTGAAATACGACTTGTGACCATATCTCACCTAAATTTAATGGTAGAATCAAACTTTAACAAAACTTAATGTTTGTATCTAGGTTAAAGTTAAAAAGTTTAAACAATTTTAAAATATCACTATATTTGGCGAGGAAACGAAATATGTTCGTTTCAGACTCTAATAACGCAGAAAATCGTGTTTACAAGTTGAAAAATGACTTGGTACAATATCTCACCTAAATTTAATGGTAGAATCAAACTTTAACTAAACGTAATGTCTGTACATAGGGTAAAGTTAAAAAGTTTAAACAATTTTAAAATATCACTACATTTAGGCGAGTAAACGAAAAATGTTCGTTTCAGACTCTAATAACGCAGAAAATCGTGTTTTAAGTTGAAAAATGACTTGTGACCATATCTCACCTAAATTTAATGGCAGAATCAAACTTTAACTAAACGTAATGTTTGTGCCTAGGGTAAAGTTAAAAAGTTTAAATTATTTTAAAATATCACTTTGTTTAGGCGAGTAAACGAAAAATGTTCGTTTCAGACTCTAATAACGCACAAATCGTGTTTCAAGTTGAAATACGACTTGTGATCATATTTCACCTAAATTAAATGGTAGAATCAAACTTTAACTAAACGTAATGTTTGTGCCTAGGGTAAAGTTGAAAAGTTTAAACAATTTAAAAATATCACTATGTTTAGGCGAGTAAATGAAAAATGTTCGTTTCAGACTCTAATAACGCACAAATCGTGTTTCAAGTTGAAATACGACTTGTGACCATATTTCACCTAAATTTAATGGTAGAATCAAACTTTAACTAAACATAATGTTTGTACCTAGAGTAAAATTAAAAAGTTTAAACAAGTTTAAAATATTACTATATTTAGGCGAGTAAACGAAAAACGTTCGTTTCAGATTCTAATAACGCAGAAATCGTGTTTCAAGTTGAAATACGACTTGTGACCATATCTCACCTAAATTCAATGGTAGAATCAAACTTTAACTAAACGTAATGTCTGTACATAGGGTAAAGTTAAAAAGTTTAAACAATTTTAAAATATCACTACATTTAGGCGAGTAAACGAAAAATGTTCGTTTCAGACTCTATAACGCAGAAATCGTGTATCAAGTTGAAATACGACTTGTGACCATATCTCACCTAAATTTAATGGTAGAATCAAACTTTAACTAAACGTAATGTTTGTGCCTAGGGTAAAGTTGAAAAGTTTAAACAATTTAAAAATATCACTATGTTTAGGCGAGTAAATGAAAAATGTTCGTTTCAGACTCTAATAACGCACAAATCGTGTTTCAAGTTGAAATACGACTTGTGACCATATTTCACCTAAATTTAATGGTAGAATCAAACTTTAACTAAACGTAATGTTTGTGCCTAGGGTAAAGTTGAAAAGTTTTTAACAATTTAAAAATATCACTATGTTTAGGAGAGTAAACGAAAAATGTTCGTTTCAGATTCTAATAACGCAGAAATCGTGTATCAAGTTGAAATACGACTTGTGACCATATCTCACCTAAATTAAATGGTAGAATCAAACTTTAACTAAACGTAATGTTTATGCCTAGGGTAAAGTTGAAAAGTTTAAACAATTTAAAAATATCACTATGTTTAGGCGAGTAAATGAAAAATGTTCGTTTCAGACTCTAATAACGCACAAATCGTGTTTTAAGTTGAAATACGACTTGTGATCATATCTCATCTAAATTAAAAGGTAGAATCAAACTTTAACTAAACGTAATGTCTGTACCTAGGGTAAAGTTAAAAAGTTTAAACAATTTTTAAATATCACTATATTTGGCGAGTAAACGAAATATGTTCGTTTCAGACTCTAATAACGCAGAAAATCGTGTTTACAAGTTGAAAAATGACTTGGTACCAAATCTCACCTAAATTTAATGGTAGAATCAAACTTTAACTAAACGTAATGTCTGTACATAGGGTAAAGTTAAAAAGTTTAAACAATTTTAAAATATCACTACATTTAGGCGAGTAAACGAAAAATGTTCGTTTCAGACTCTAATAACGCAGAAAATCGTGTTTTAATTTGAAAAATGACTTGTGACCATATCTCACCTAAATTTAATGGTAGAATCAAACTTTAACTAAACGTAATGTTTGTGCCTATAGTAAAGTTAAAAAGTTTAAATTATTTTAAAATATCACTATGTTTAGGCGAGTAAACGAAAAATGTTCGTTTCAGACTCTAATAACGCACAAATCGTGTTTCAAGTTGAAATACGACTTGTGATCATATTTCACCTAAATTAAATGGTAGAATCAAACTTTAACTAAACGTAATGTTTGTGCCTAGGGTAAAGTTGAAAAGTTTAAACAATTTAAAAATATCACTATGTTTAGGCGAGTAAATGAAAAATGTTCGTTTCAGACTCTAATAACGCACAAATCGTGTTTTAAGTTGAAATACGACTTGTGATCATATCTCATCTAAATTAAAAGGTAGAATCAAACTTTAACTAAACGTAATGCCTGTACCTAGGGTAAAGTTAAAAAGTTTAAACAATTTTTAAATATCACTATATTTGGCGAGTAAACGAAATATGTTCGTTTCAGACTCTAATAACGCAGAAAATCGTGTTTACAAGTTGAAATACGACTTGTGATCATATTTCACTTAAATTTAATGGTAGAATCAAACTTTAACTAAACGTAATGTTTGTGCCTAGGGTAAAGTTAAAGAGTTTAAACTATTTTAAAATATCGCTATTTTTAGGCGAGTAAACGAAAAATTTTCGTTTCAGACTCTAATAACGCAGAAATCGTGTTTCAAGTTGAAATACGACTTGTGACCATATCTCATCTAAATTCAATGGTAGAATCAAACTTTAACGAAACTTAATGTTTGTATCTAGGTTAAAGTTAAAAAGTTTAAACAATTTTAAAATATCACTAGATTTGGCGAGTAAACGAAAAATGTTCGTTTCAGACTCTAATAACGCAGAAAATCGTGTTTTAAGTTGAAAAATGACTTGTGCCCATATCTCACCTAAATTTAATGGTAGAATCATACTTTAACTAAACGTAATGTTTGTGCCTAGGGTAAAGTTGAAAAGTTTAAACAATTTAAAAATATCACTACGTTTAGGCGAGTAAACGAAAAATGTTCGTTACAGACTCTAATAACGCACAAATCGTGTTTTAAGTTGAAATACGACTTGTGATCATATTTCACCTAAATTTAATGGTAGAATCAAACTTTAACTAAACTTAATGTTTGTGCCTAGGGTGAAGTTAAAAAGTTTAAACAATTTTAAAATATCGCTATTTTTAGGCGAGTAAACGAAAAACGTTCGTTTCAGATTCTAATTAAGCACAAATCGTGTTTCAAGTTGAAATACGACTTGTGACCATATTTCACCTAAATTTAATGGTAGAATCAAACTTTAACTAAACATAATGTTTGTACCTAGAGTAAAATTAAAAAGTTTAAACAAGTTTAAAATATTACTATATTTAGGCGAGTAAACGAAAAATTTTCGTTTCAGACTCTAATAACGCAGAAATCGTGTTTCAAGTTGAAATACGACTTGTGACCATATCTCACCTAAATTCAATGGTAGAATCAAACTTTAACGAAACTTAATGTTTGTATCTAGGTTAAAGTTAAAAAGTTTAAACAATTTTAAAATATCACTATATTTGGCGAGTAAACGAAAAATGTTCGTTTCAGACTCTAATAACGCAGACAATCGTGTTTACAAGTTGAAAAATGACTTGGTACCATATCTCACCTAAATTTAATGGTAGAATCAAACTTTAACTAAACGTAATGTTTGTGCCTAGGGTAAAGTTGAAAAGTTTAAACAATTTAAAAATATCACCATGTTTAGGCGAGTAAACGAAAAATGTTCGTTTCAGACTCTAATATCGCACAAATCGTGTTTCAAGTTGAAATACGACTTGTGACCATATTTCACCTAAATTTAATGGTAGAATCAAACTTTAACTAAACATAATGTTTGTACCTAGAGTAAAATTAAAAAGTTTAAACAAGTTTAAAATATTACTATATTTAGTCGAGTAAAGGAAAAATTTTCGTTTCAGACTCTAATAACGCAGAAATCGTGTTTCAAGTTGAAATACGACTTGTGACCATATCTCACCTAAATTTAATGGTAGAATCAAACTTTAACTAAACGTAATGTTTGTGCCTAGGGTAAAGTTAAAAAGTTTAAATTGTTTTAAAATATCACTATATTTGGCGAGGAAACGAAATATGTTCGTTTCAGACTCTAATAACGCAGAAAATCGTGTTTACAAGTTGAAAAATGACTTGGTACAATATCTCACCTAAATTTAATGGTAGAATCAAACTTTAACTAAACGTAATGTTTGTGCCTAGGGTAAAGTTGAAAAGTTTAAACAATTTAAAAATATCACTATGTTTAGGCGAGTAAACGAAAAATGTTCGTTTCAGACTCTAATAACGCAGAAAATCGTGTTTTAAGTTGAAAAATGACTTGAGCCCATATCTCACCTAAATTTAATGGTAGAATCAAACTTTAACTAAACGTAATGTCTGTACCTAGGGTAAAGTTAAAAAGTTTAAACAATTTTAAAATATCACTATATTTGGCGAGTAAACGAAATATGTTCGTTTCAGACGCAGAAAATCGTGTTTACAAGTTGAAAAATGACTTGGTACCATATCTCACCTAAATTTAATGGTAGAATCAAACTTTAACTAAACGTAATGTTTGTGCCTAGGGTAAAGTTGAAAAGTTTAAACAATTTAAAAATATCACTATGTTTAGGCGAGTAAACAAAAAATGTTCGTTTCAGACTCTAATAACGCACAAATCGTGTTTCAAGTTGAAATACGACTTGTGACCATATTTCACCTATATTTAATGGTAGAATCAAACTTTAACTAAACATAATGTTTGTACCTAGAGTAAAATTAAAAAGTTTAAACAAGTTTAAAATATTACTATATTTAGGCGAGTAAACGAAAAACGTTCGTTTCAGATTCTAATAACGCAGAAATCGTGTTTCAAGTTGAAATACGACTTGTGACCATATCTCACCTAAATTAAATGGTAGAATCAAACTTTAACTAAACGTAATGTCTGTACATAGGGTAAAGTTAAAAAGTTTACTCAATTTTAAAATATCACTACATTTAGGCGAGTAAACGAAAAATGTTCGTTTCAGACTCTAATAACGCACAAATCGTGTTTCAAGTTGAAATACGACTTGTGATCATATTTCACCTAAATTAAATGGTAGAATCAAACTTTAACTATACGTAATGTTTGTGCCTAGTGTTAGCAATTATAGATTTCCTTTTTTTTGTTATTAATCTCTTATGCCATTACTTTCAGAGTTATGTTTTGGTTGTTTATTACACAATGTATTTATTTAATTAATTATTTTATGTAATTAACTAGCCGCTGGCAATCGTGCAGTGAGTACGGCAGTATTCACCGGACGCTTGTGGGGAACGGCCGCTAGATTTGTCTTGGGTGATTTTAAATAATAAAGTGGTGACATAAAAATATATCACGCGTTTTGACTTACTAACGTCCTTATCCTGATATTTAGTGTGTGTATGTGTGTGTCCCGTGTTCATATAATACTGTGAGGTTACGTGTTGTTCTTATTTTTACTTGTTTACTCGTTTCTACCGCTAACACTACGGTAAAGTTAAAAAGTTTAAACAATTTAAAAATATCACTATGTTTAGGCGAGTAAACGAAAAATGTTCGTTTCAGACTCTAATAACGCAGAAAATCGTGTTTTAAGTTGAAAAATGACTTGAGCCCATATCTCACCTAAATTTAATGGTAGAATCAAACTTTAACTAAACGTAATGTCTGTACCTAGGGTAAAGTTAAAAAGTTTAAACAATTTTAAAATATCACTATATTTGGCGAGTAAACGAAATATGTTCGTTTCAGACGCAGAAAATCGTGTTTACAAGTTGAAAAATGACTTGGTACCATATCTCACCTAAATTTAATGGTAGAATCAAACTTTAACTAAACGTAATGTTTGTGCCTAGGGTAAAGTTGAAAAGTTTAAACAATTTAAAAATATCACTATGTTTAGGCGAGTAAACAAAAAATGTTCGTTTCAGACTCTAATAACGCACAAATCGTGTTTCAAGTTGAAATACGACTTGTGACCATATTTCACCTATATTTAATGGTAGAATCAAACTTTAACTAAACATAATGTTTGTACCTAGAGTAAAATTAAAAAGTTTAAACAAGTTTAAAATATTACTATATTTAGGCGAGTAAACGAAAAACGTTCGTTTCAGATTCTAATAACGCAGAAATCGTGTTTCAAGTTGAAATACGACTTGTGACCATATCTCACCTAAATTAAATGGTAGAATCAAACTTTAACTAAACGTAATGTCTGTACATAGGGTAAAGTTAAAAAGTTTACTCAATTTTAAAATATCACTACATTTAGGCGAGTAATCGAAAAATGTTCGTTTCAGACTCTAATAACGCACAAATCGTGTTTCAAGTTGAAATACGACTTGTGATCATATTTCACCTAAATTAAATGGTAGAATCAAACTTTAACTATACGTAATGTTTGTGCCTAGTGTTAGCAATTATAGATTTCCTTTTTTTTGTTATTAATCTCTTATGCCATTACTTTCAGAGTTATGTTTTGGTTGTTTATTACACAATGTATTTATTTAATTAATTATTTTATGTAATTAACTAGCCGCTGGCAATCGTGCAGTGAGTACGGCAGTATTCACCGGACGCTTGTGGGGAACGGCCGCTAGATTTGTCTTGGGTGATTTTAAATAATAAAGTGGTGACATAAAAATATATCACGCGTTTTGACTTACTAACGTCCTTATCCTGATATTTAGTGTGTGTATGTGTGTGTCCCGTGTTCATATAATACTGTGAGGTTACGTGTTGTTCTTATTTTTACTTGTTTACTCGTTTCTACCGCTAACACTACGGTAAAGTTAAAAAGTTTAAACAATTTAAAAATATCACTATGTTTAGGCGAGTAAACGAAAAATGTTCGTTTCAGACTCTAATAACGCAGAAAATCGTGTTTTAAGTTGAAAAATGACTTGAGCCCATATCTCACCTAAATTTAATGGTAGAATCAAACTTTAACTAAACGTAATGTCTGTACCTAGGGTAAAGTTAAAAAGTTTAAACAATTTTAAAATATCACTATATTTGGCGAGTAAACGAAATATGTTCGTTTCAGACGCAGAAAATCGTGTTTACAAGTTGAAAAATGACTTGGTACCATATCTCACCTAAATTTAATGGTAGAATCAAACTTTAACTAAACGTAATGTTTGTGCCTAGGGTAAAGTTGAAAAGTTTAAACAATTTAAAAATATCACTATGTTTAGGCGAGTAAACAAAAAATGTTCGTTTCAGACTCTAATAACGCACAAATCGTGTTTCAAGTTGAAATACGACTTGTGACCATATTTCACCTAAATTTAATGGTAGAATCAAACTTTAACTAAACATAATGTTTGTACCTAGAGTAAAATTAAAAAGTTTAAACAAGTTTAAAATATTACTATATTTAGGCGAGTAAACGAAAAACGTTCGTTTCAGATTCTAATAACGCAGAAATCGTGTTTCAAGTTGAAATACGACTTGTGACCATATCTCACCTAAATTAAATGGTAGAATCAAACTTTAACTAAACGTAATGTCTGTACATAGGGTAAAGTTAAAAAGTTTACACAATTTTAAAATATCACTACATTTAGGCGAGTAAACGAAAAATGTTCGTTTCAGACTCTATAACGCAGAAAATCGTGTTTTAAGTTGAAAAATGACTTGTGACCATATCTCACCTAAATTTAATGGTAGAATCAAACTTTAACTAAACGTAATGTTTGTGCCTAGGGTAAAGTTGAAAAGTTTAAACAATTTAAAAATATCACTATGTTTAGGTGAGTAAACGAAAAATGTTCGTTTCAGACTCTAATAACGCACAAATCGTGTTTCAAGTTGAAATACGACTTGTGACCATATTTCAACTAAATTTAATGGTAGAATCAAACTTTAACTAAACGTAATGTTTGTGCCTAGGGTAAAGTTGAAAAGTTTAAACAATTTAAAAATATCACTATGTTTAGGTGAGTAAACGAAAAATGTTCGTTTCAGATTCTAATACCGCAGAAATCGTGTATCAAGTTGATATACGACTTGTGACCATATCTCACCTAAATTTAATGGTAGAATCAAACTTTAACTAAACGTACTGTCTGTACATAGGGTAAAGTTAAAAAGTTTAAACAATTTTAAAATATCACTATATTTGGCGAGTAAACGAAATATGTTCGTTTCAGACTCTAATAACGCAGAAAATCGTGTTTTAAGTTGAAAAATGACTTGTGCCCATATCTCACATAAATTTAATGGTAGAATCAAACTTTAACTAAACGTAATGTTTGTGCCTAGGGTAAAGTTGAAAAGTTTAAACAATTTTAAAATATCGCTATTTTTAGGCGAGTAAACGAAAAATTTTCGTTTCAGACTCTAATAACGCAGAAATAGTGTTTCAAATTGAAATACGACTTGTGACCATATCTCACCTAAATTTAATAGTAGAATCAAACTTTAACAAAACTTAATGTTTGTATCTAGGTTAAAGTTAAAAAGTTTAAACAATTTTAAAATATCACTACATTTAGGCGAGTAAACGAAAAATGTTCGTTTCAGACTCTAATAACGCACAAATCGTGTTTACAAGTTGAAAAATGACTTGGTACAATATCTCACCTAAATTTAATGGTAGAATCAAACTTTAACTAAACGTAATGTCTGTACATAGGGTAAAGTTAAAAAGTTTAAACAATTTTAAAATATCACTACATTTAGGCGAGTAAACGAAAAATGTTCGTTTCAGACTCTAATAACGCACAAATCGTGTTTTAAGTTGAAAAATTACTTGTGACCATATCTCACCTAAATTTAATGGTAGAATCAAACTTTAACTAAACGTAATGTTTGTGCCTAGGGTAAAGTTGAAAAGTTTAAACAATTTAAAAATATCACTATGTTTAGGCGAGTAAACGAAAAATATTCGTTTCAGATTCTAATAACGCAGAAATCGTGTATCAAGTTGAAATACGACTTGTGACCATATCTCACCTAAATTTAATGGTAGAATCAAACTTTAACTAAACGTAATGTCTGTACATAGGGTAAAGTTAAAAAGTTTAAACAATTTTAAAATATCACTATATTTGGCGAGTAAACGAAATATGTTCGTTTCAGACTCTAATAATGCAGAAAATCGTGTTTACAAGTTGAAAAATGACTTGGTACCAAATCTCACCTAAATTTAATGGTAGAATCAAACTTTAACTAAACGTAATGTTTGTGCCTAGGGTAAAGTTGAAAAGTTTAAACAATTTAAAAATATCACTATGTTTAGGCGAGTAAATGAAAAATGTTCGTTTCAGACTCTAATAACGCACAAATCGTGTTTTAAGTTGAAATACGACTTGTGACCATATCTCACCTAAATTTAATGGTAGAATCAAACTTTAACTAAACGTAATGTTTGTGCCTAGGGTAAAGTTGAAAAGTTTAAACAATTTAAAAATATCACTATGTTTAGGCGAGTAACCGAAAAATGTTCGTTTCAGACTCTAATAACGCACAAATCGTGTTTCAAGTTGAAATACGACTTGTGATCATATTTCACCTAAATTAAATGGTAGAATCAAACTTTAACTAAACGTAATGTTTGTGCCTAGGGTAAAGTTGAAAAGTTTAAACAATTTAAAAATATCACTATGTTTAGGCGAGTAAATGAAAAATGTTCGTTTCAGACTCTAATAACGCACAAATCGTGTTTTAAGTTGAAATACGACTTGTGATCATATCTCATCTAAATTAAAAGGTAGAATCAAACTTTAACTAAACGTAATGCCTGTACCTAGGGTAAAGTTAAAAAGTTTAAACAATTTTTAAATATCACTATATTTGGCGAGTAAACGAAATATGTTCGTTTCAGACTCTAATAACGCAGAAAATCGTGTTTACAAGTTGAAATACGACTTGTGATCATATTTCACCTAAATTTAATGGTAGAATCAAACTTTAACTAAACGTAATGTTTGTGCCTAGGGTAAAGTTAAAGAGTTTAAACTATTTTAAAATATCGCTATTTTTAGGCGAGTAAACGAAAAATGTTCGTTTCAGACTCTAATAACGCACAAATCGTGTTTCAAGTTGAAATACGACTTGTGACCATATTTCACCTAAATTTAATGGTAGAATCAAACTTTAACTAAACATAATGTTTGTACCTAGAGTAAAATTAAAAAGTTTAAACAAGTTTAAAATATTACTATATTTAGGCGAGTAAACGAAAAACGTTCGTTTCAGATTCTAATAACGCAGAAATCGTGTTTCAAGTTGAAATACGACTTGTGACCATATCTCACCTAAATTAAATGGTAGAATCAAACTTTAACTAAACGTAATGTCTGTACATAGGGTAAAGTTAAAAAGTTTAAACAATTTTAAAATATCACTACATTTAGGGGAGTAAACGAAAAATGTTCGTTTCAGACTCTATAACGCAGAAAATCGTGTTTTAAGTTGAAAAATGACTTGTGACCATATCTCACCTAAATTTAATGGTAGAATCAAACTTTAACTAAACGTAATGTTTGTGCCTAGGGTAAAGTTGAAAAGTTTAAACAATTTAAAAATATCACTATGTTTAGGCGAGTAACCGAAAAATGTTCGTTTCAGATTCTAATAACGCAGAAATCGTGTATCAAGTTGAAATACGACTTGTGACCATGTCTCACCTAAATTTAATGGTAGAATCAAACTTTAACTAAACGTAATGTTTGGGCCTAGGGTAAAGTTGAAAAGTTTAAACAATTTAAAAATATCACTATGTTTAGGCGAGTAAATGAAAAATGTTCGTTTCAGACTCTAATAACGCAGAAAATCGTGTTTACAAGTTGAAAAATGACTTGGTACCAAATCTCACCTAAATTCAATGGTAGAATCAAACTTTAACTAAACGTAATGTTTGTGCCTAGGGTAAAGTTGAAAAGTTTAAACAATTTAAAAATATCACTATGTTTAGGCGAGTAAATGAAAAATGTTCGTTTCAGACTCTAAAAACGCACAAATCGTGTTTTAAGTTAAAATACGACTTGTGATCATATTTCACCTAAATTTAATGGTAGAATCAAACTTAAACTAAACGTAATGTTTGTGCCTAAGGTGAAGATAAAAAGTTTAAACAATTTTAAAATATCGCTATTTTTAGGCGAGTAAACGAAAAATTTTCGTTTCAGACTCTAATAACGCAGAAAATCGTGTTTACAAGTTGAAATACGACTTGTGATCATATTTCACCTAAATTTAATTATTAGAATCAAACTTTAACTAAACGTAATGTTTGTGCCTAGGGTGAAGTTAAAAAGTTTAAACAATTTTAAAATATCGCTATTTTTAGGCGAGTAAACGAAAAACGTTCGTTTCAGATTCTAATAACGCACAAATCGTGTTTCAAGTTGAAATACGACTTGTGACCATATTTCACCTAAATTTAATGGTAGAATCAAACTTTAACCAAACATAATGTTTGTACCTAGAGTAAAATTAAAAAGTTTAAACAAGTTTAAAATATTACTATATTTAGGCGAGTAAACGAAAAATTTTCGTTTCAGACTCTAATAACGCAGAAATCGTGTTTCAAGTTGAAATACGACTTGTGACCATATCTCACCTAAATTCAATGGTAGAATCAAACTTTAACGAAACTTAATGTTTGTATCTAGGTTAAAGTTAAAAAGTTTAAACAATTTTAAAATATCACTATATTTGGCGAGTAAACGAAAAATGTTCGTTTCAGACTCTAATAACGCAGAAAATCGTGTTTACAATTTGAAAAATGACTTGGTACCATATCTCACCTAAATTTAATGGTAGAATCAAACTTTAACTAAACGTAATGTTTGTGCCTAGGGTAAAGTTGAAAAGTTTAAACAATTTAAAAATATCACTATGTTTAGGCGAGTAAACGAAAAATGTTCGTTTCAGACTCTAATAACGCACAAATCGTGTTTCAAGTTGAAATACGACTTGTGACCATATTTCACCTAAATTTAATGGTGGAATCAAACTTTAACTAAACATAATGTTTGTACCTAGAGTAAAATTAAAAAGGTTAAACAAGTTTAAAATATTACTATATTTAGGCGAGTAAACGAAAAATTTTCGTTTCAGACTCTAATAACGCAGAAATCGTGTTTCAAGTTGAAATACGACTTGTGACCATATCTCACCTAAATTAAATGGTAGAATCAAACTTTAACTAAACGTAATGTCTGTACATAGGGTAAAGTTAAAAAGTTTAAACAATTTTAAAATATCACTACATTTAGGCGAGTAAACGAAAAATGTTCGTTTCAGACTCTATAACGCAGAAAATCGTGTTTAAGTTGAAAAATGACTTGTGACCATATCTCACCTAAATTTAATGGTAGAATCAAACTTTAACTAAACGTAATGTTTGTGCCTAGTGTAAAGTTGAAAAGTTTAAACAATTTAAAAATATCACTATGTTTAGGCGAGTAAACGAAAAATATTCGTTTCAGACTCTAATAACGCACAAATCGTGTTTCAAGTTGAAATACGACTTGTGACCATATTTCACCTAAATTTAATGGTAGAATCAAACTTTAACTAAACATAATGTTTGTACCTAGAGTAAAATTAAAAAGGTTAAACAAGTTTAAAATATTACTATATTTAGGCGAGTAAACGAAAAATTTTCGTTTCAGACTCTAATAACGCAGAAATCGTGTTTCAAGTTGAAATACGACTTGTGACCATATCTCACCTAAATTCAATGGTAGAATCAAACTTTAACGAAACTTAATGTTTGTATCTAGGTTAAAGTTAAAAAGTTTAAACAATTTTAAAATATCACTATATTTGGCGAGTAAACGAAAAATGTTCGTTTCAGACTCTAATAACGCAGAAAATCGTGTTTACAAGTTGAAAAATGACTTGGTACCATATCTCACCTAAATTCAATGGTAGAATCAAACTTTCACTAAACGTAATGTCTGTACCTAGGGTAAAGTTAATAAGTTTAAACAATTTTAAAATATCACTATATTTGGCGAGTAAACGAAATATGTTCGTTTCAGACGCAGAAAATCGTGTTTACAAGTTGAAAAATGACTTGGTACCATATCTCACCTAAATTTAATGGTAGAATCAAACTTTAACTAAACGTAATGTTTGTGCCTAGGGTAAAGTTGAAAAGTTTAAACAATTTAAAAATATCACTATGTTTAGGCGAGTAAACAAAAAATGTTCGTTTCAGACTCTAATAACGCACAAATCGTGTTTCAAGTTGAAATACGACTTGTGACCATATTTCACCTAAATTTAATGGTAGAATCAAACTTTAACTAAACATAATGTTTGTACCTAGAGTAAAATTAAAAAGTTTAAACAAGTTTAAAATATTACTATATTTAGGCGAGTAAACGAAAAACGTTCGTTTCAGATTCTAATAACGCAGAAATCGTGTTTCAAGTTGAAATACGACTTGTGACCATATCTCACCTAAATTAAATGGTAGAATCAAACTTTAACTAAACGTAATGTCTGTACATAGGGTAAAGTTAAAAAGTTTAAACAATTTTAAAATATCACTACATTTATGCGAGTAAACGAAAAATGTTCGTTTCAGACTCTATAACGCAGAAAATCGTGTTTTAAGTTGAAAAATGACTTGTGACCATATCTCACCTAAATTTAATGGTAGAATCAAACTTTAACTAAACGTAATGTTTGTGCCTAGGGTAAAGTTGAAAAGTTTAAACAATTTAAAAATATCACTATGTTTAGGCGAGTAAACGAAAAATGTTCGTTTCAGACTCTAATAACGCACAAATCGTGTTTTAAGTTGAAAAATGACTTGGTACCATATCTCACCTAAATTTAATGGTAGAATCAAACTTTAACTAAACGTAATGTTTGTGCCTAGGGTAAAGTTGAAAAGTTTAAACAATTTAAAAATATCACTATGTTTAGGCGAGTAAACGAAAAATGTTCGTTTCAGATTCTAATAACGCAGAAATCGTGTATCAAGTTGAAATACGACTTGTGACCATATCTCACCTAAATTTGATGTTAGAATCAAACTTTAAATAAACGTAATGTCTGTACATAGGGTAAAGTTAAAAAGTTTAAACAATTTTAAAATATCACTATATTTGGCGAGTAAACGAAATATGTTCGTTTCAGACTCTAATAACGCAGAAAATCGTGTTTACAAGTTGAAAAATGACTTGGTACCAAATCTCACCTAAATTTAATGGTAGAATCAAACTTTAACTAAACGTAATGTTTGTGCCTAGGGTAAAGTTGAAAAGTTTAAACAATTTAAAAATATCACTATGTTTAGGCGAGTAAATGAAAAATGTTCGTTTCAGACTCTAATAACGCACAAATCGTGTTTTAAGTTGAAATACGACTTGT
This sequence comes from Pterostichus niger, assembly GCA_947425015.1. Taxonomy (NCBI): domain Eukaryota; kingdom Metazoa; phylum Arthropoda; class Insecta; order Coleoptera; family Carabidae; genus Pterostichus; species Pterostichus niger. Next base: position 14,267,178 of record OX380352.1, on the reverse strand, counting down.
GACCATATCTCACCTAAATTTAATGGTAGAATCAAACTTTAACTAAACGTAATGTCTGTACCTAGGGTAAAGGTTAAAAGTTTAAACAATTTTTAAATATCACTATATTTGGCGAGTAAACGAAATATGTTCGTTTCAGACTCTAATAACGCAGAAAATCGTGTTTACAAGTTGAAATACGACTTGTGATCATATTTCACCTAAATTTAATGGTAGAATCAAACTTTAACTAAACGTAATGTTTGTGCCTAGGGTAAAGTTAAAGAGTTTAAACTATTTTAAAATATCGCTATTTTTAGGCGAGTAAACGAAAAATGTTCGTTTCAGACTCTAATAACGCACAAATCGTGTTTCAAGTTGAAATACGACTTGTGACCATATTTCACCTAAATTTAATGGTAGAATCAAACTTTAACTAAACATAATGTTTGTACCTAGAGTAAAATTAAAAAGTTTAAACAAGTTTAAAATATTACTATATTTAGGCGAGTAAACGAAAAACGTTCGTTTCAGATTCTAATAACGCAGAAATCGTGTTTCAAGTTGAAATACGACTTGTGACCATATCTCACCTAAATTAAATGGTAGAATCAAACTTTAACTAAACGTAATGTCTGTACATAGGGTAAAGTTAAAAAGTTTAAACAATTTTAAAATATCACTACATTTAGGGGAGTAAACGAAAAATGTTCGTTTCAGACTCTATAACGCAGAAAATCGGGTTTTAAGTTGAAAAATGACTTGTGACCATATCTCACCTAAATTTAATGGTAGAATCAAACTTTAACTAAACGTAATGTTTGTGCCTAGGGTAAAGTTGAAAAGTTTAAACAATTTAAAAATATCACTATGTTTAGGCGAGTAAACGAAAAATGTTCGTTTCAGATTCTAATAACGCAGAAATCGTGTATCAAGTTGAAATACGACTTGTGACCATATCTCACCTAAATTTAATGGTAGAATCAAACTTTAACTAAACGTAATGTTTGTGCCTAGGGTAAAGTTGAAAAGTTTAAACAATTTAAAAATATCACTATGTTTAGGCGAGTAAATGAAAAATGTTCGTTTCAGACTCTAATAACGCAGAAAATCGTGTTTACAAGTTGAAAAATGACTTGGTACCAAATCTCACCTAAATTTAATGGTAGAATCAAACTTTAACTAAACGTAATGTTTGTGCCTAGGGTAAAGTTGAAAAGTTTAAACAATTTAAAAATATCACTATGTTTAGGCGAGTAAATGAAAAATGTTCGTTTCAGACTCTAAAAACGCACAAATCGTGTTTTAAGTTAAAATACGACTTGTGATCATATTTCACCTAAATTTAATGGTAGAATCAAACTTAAACTAAACGTAATGTTTGTGCCTAAGGTGAAGATAAAAAGTTTAAACAATTTTAAAATATCGCTATTTTTAGGCGAGTAAACGAAAAATTTTCGTTTCAGACTCTAATAACGCAGAAAATCGTGTTTACAAGTTGAAATACGACTTGTGATCATATTTCACCTAAATTTAATGGTAGAATCAAACTTTAACTAAACGTAATGTTTGTGCCTAGGGTGAAGTTAAAAAGTTTAAACAATTTTAAAATATCGCTATTTTTAGGCGAGTAAACGAAAAACGTTCGTTTCAGATTCTAATAACGCACAAATCGTGTTTCAAGTTGAAATACGACTTGTGACCATATTTCACCTAAATTTAATGGTAGAATCAAACTTTAACTAAACATAATGTTTGTACCTAGAGTAAAATTAAAAAGTTTAAACAAGTTTAAAATATTACTATATTTAGGCGAGTAAACGAAAAATTTTCGTTTCAGACTCTAATAACGCAGAAATCGTGTTTCAAGTTGAAATACGACTTGTGACCATATCTCACCTAAATTCAATGGTAGAATCAAACTTTAACGAAACTTAATGTTTGTATCTAGGTTAAAGTTAAAAAGTTTAAACAATTTTAAAATATCACTATATTTGGCGAGTAAACGAAAAATGTTCGTTTCAGACTCTAATAACGCAGAAAATCGTGTTTACAAGTTGAAAAATGACTTGGTACCATATCTCACCTAAATTTAATGGTAGAATCAAACTTTAACTAAACGTAATGTTTGTGCCTAGGGTAAAGTTGAAAAGTTTAAACAATTTAAAAATATCACTATGTTTAGGCGAGTAAACGAAAAATGTTCGTTTCAGACTCTAATAACGCACAAATCGTGTTTCAAGTTGAAATACGACTTGTGACCATATTTCACCTAAATTTAATGGTAGAATCAAACTTTAACTAAACATAATGTTTGTACCTAGAGTAAAATTAAAAAGGTTAAACAAGTTTAAAATATTACTATATTTAGGCGAGTAAACGAAAAATTTTCGTTTCAGACTCTAATAACGCAGAAATCGTGTTTCAAGTTGAAATACGACTTGTGACCATATCTCACCTAAATTAAATGGTAGAATCAAACTTTAACTAAACGTAATGTCTGTACATAGGGTAAAGTTAAAAAGTTTAAACAATTTTAAAATATCACTACATTTAGGCGAGTAAACGAAAAATGTTCGTTTCAGACTCTATAACGCAGAAAATCGTGTTTTAAGTTGAAAAATGACTTGTGACCATATCTCACCTAAATTTAATGGTAGAATCAAACTTTAACTAAACGTAATGTTTGTGGCTAGGGTAAAGTTGAAAAGTTTAAACAATTTAAAAATATCACTATGTTTAGGCGAGTAAACGAAAAATATTCGTTTCAGACTCTAATAACGCACAAATCGTGTTTCAAGTTGAAATACGACTTGTGACCATATTTCACCTAAATTTAATGGTAGAATCAAACTTTAACTAAACATAATGTTTGTACCTAGAGTAAAATTAAAAAGGTTAAACAAGTTTAAAATATTACTATATTTAGGCGAGTAAACGAAAAATTTTCGTTTCAGACTCTAATAACGCAGAAATCGTGTTTCAAGTTGAAATACGACTTGTGACCATATCTCACCTAAATTCAATGGTAGAATCAAACTTTAACGAAACTTAATGTTTGTATCTAGGTTAAAGTTAAAAAGTTTAAACAATTTTAAAATATCACTATATTTGGCGAGTAAACGAAAAATGTTCGTTTCAGACTCTAATAACGCAGAAAATCGTGTTTACAAGTTGAAAAATGACTTGGTACCATATCTCACCTAAATTTAATGGTAGAATCAAACTTTAACTAAACGTAATGTCTGTACCTAGGGTAAAGTTAATAAGTTTAAACAATTTTAAAATATCACTATATTTGGCGAGTAAACGAAATATGTTCGTTTCAGACGCAGAAAATCGTGTTTACAAGTTGAAAAATGACTTGGTACCATATCTCACCTAAATTTAATGGTAGAATCAAACTTTAACTAAACGTAATGTTTGTGCCTAGGGTAAAGTTGAAAAGTTTAAACAATTTAAAAATATCACTATGTTTAGGCGAGTAAACGAAAATTGTTCGTTTCAGATTCTAATAACGCAGAAATCGTGTATCAAGATGAAATACGACTTGTGACCATATCTCACTTAAATTTAATGGTAGAATCAAACTTTAACTAAACGTAATGTCTGTATATAGGGTAAAGTTTAAAAGTTTAAACAATTTTAAAATATCACTATATTTGGCGAGTTAACGAAATATGTTCGTTTCAGACTCTAATAACGCAGAAAATCGTGTTTACAAGTTGAAAAATGACTTGGTACCAAATCTCACCTAAATTTAATGGTAGAATCAAACTTTAACTAAACGTAATGTTTGTGCCTAGGGTAAAGTTGAAAAGTTTAAACAATTTAAAAATATCACTATGTTTAGGCGAGTAAATGAAAAATGTTCGTTTCAGACTCTAATAACGCACAAATCGTATTTTAAGTTGAAATACGACTTGTGATCATATTTCACCTAAATTTAATGGTAGAATCAAACTTAAACTAAACGTAATGTTTGTGCCTAAGGTGAAGATAAAAAGTTTAAACAATTTTAAAATATCGCTATTTTTAGGCGAGTAAACGAAAAACTTTCGTTTCAGACTCTAATAACGCAGAAATCGTGTTTCAAGTTGAAATACGACTTGTGACCATATCTCATCTAAATTCAATGGTAGAATCAAACTTTAACGAAACTTAATGTTTGTATCTAGGTTAAAGTTAAAAAGTTTAAACAATTTTAAAATATCACTAGATTTGGCGAGTAAACGAAAAATGTTCGTTTCAGACTTTAATAACGCAGAAAATCGTGTTTTAAGTTGAAAAATGACTTGTGCCCATATCTCACCTAAATTTAATGGTAGAATCAAACTTTAACTAAACGTAATGTTTGTGCCTAGGGTAAAGTTAAAGAGTTTAAACTATTTTAAAATTTCGCTATTTTTAGGCGAGTAAACGAAAAATTTTCGTTTCAGACTCTAATACCGCAGAAATCGTGTTTCGAGTTGAAATACGACTTGTGACCATATCTCATCTAAATTCAATGGTAGAATCAAACTTTAACGAAACTTAATGTTTGTATCTAGGTTAAAGTTAAAAAGTTTAAACAATTTTAAAATATCACTAGATTTGGCGAGTAAACGAAAAATGTTCGTTACAGACTCTAATAACGCAGAAAATCGTGTTTTAAGTTGAAAAATGACTTGTGCCCATATCTCACCTAAATTTAATGGTAGAATCATACTTTAACTAAACGTATTGTTTGTGCCTAGGGTAAAGTTGAAAAGTTTAAACAATTTAAAAATATCACTATGTTTAGGCGAGTAAACGAAAAATGTTCGTTTCAGACTCTAATAACGCACAAATCGTGTTTTAAGTTGAAATACGACTTGTGATCATATTTCACCTAAATTTAATGGTAGAATCAAACTTTAACTAAACGTAATGTTTGTGCCTAGGGTGAAGTTAAAAAGTTTAAACAATTTTAAAATATCGCTATTTTTAGGCGAGTAAACGAAAAACGTTCGTTTCAGATTCTAATAACGCACAAATCGTATTTCAAGTTGAAATACGACTTGTGACCATATCTCACCTAAATTTAATAATAGAATCAAACTTTAACAAAACTTAATGTTTGTATATAGGTTAAAGTTAAAAAGTTTAAACAATTTTAAAATATCACTATATTTGGCGAGGAAACGAAATATGTTCGTTTCAGACTCTAATAACGCAGAAAATCGTGTTTACAAGTTGAAAAATGACTTGGTACAATATCTCACCTAAATTTAATGGTAGAATCAAACTTTAACTAAACGTAATGTCTGTACATAGGGTAAAGTTAAAAAGTTTAAACAATTTTAAAATATCACTACATTTAGGCGAGTAAACGAAAAATGTTCGTTTCAGACTCTAATAACGCAGAAAATCGTGTTTTAAGTTGAAAAATGACTTGTGCCCATATCTCATCTAAATTTAATGGTAGAATCAAACTTTAACTAAACGTAATGTTTGTGCCTAGGGTAAAGTTAAAAAGTTTAAATTATTTTAAAATATCACTATGTTTAGGCGAGTAAACGAAAAATGTTCGTTTCAGACTCTAATAACGCACAAATCGTGTTTCAAGTTGAAATACGACTTGTGATCATATTTCACCTAAATTAAATGGTAGAATCAAAGTTTAACTAAACGTAATGTTTGTGCCTAGGGTAAAGTTGAAAAGTTTAAACAATTTAAAAATATCACTATGTTTAGGCGAGTAAATGAAAAATGTTCGTTTCACAGACTCTAATAACGCACAAATCGTGTTTTAAGTTGAAATACGACTTGTGATCATATCTCATCTAAATTAAAAGGTAGAATCAAACTTTAACTAAACGTAATGTCTGTACCTAGGGTAAAGTTAAAAAGTTTAAACAATTTTAAAATATCACTATATTTGGCGAGTAAACGAAATATGTTCGTTTCAGACTCTAATAACGCAGAAAATCGTATTTACAAGTTGAAATACGACTTGTGATCATATTTCACCTAAATTTAATGGTAGAATCAAACTTTAACTAAACGTAATGTTTGTGCCTAGGGTAAAGTTAAAGAGTTTAAACTATTTTAAAATATCGCTATTTTTAGGCGAGTAAACGAAAATTTTCGTTTCAGACTCTAATAACGCAGAAATCGTGTTTCAAGTTGAAATACGACTTGTGACCATATCTCATCTAAATTCAATGGTAGAATCAAACTTTAACGAAACTTAATGTTTGTATCTAGGTTAAAGTTAAAAAGTTTAAACAATTTTAAAATATCACTAGATTTGGCGAGTAAACGAAAAATGTTCGTTTCAGACTCTAATAACGCAGAAAATCGTGTTTTAAGTTGAAAAATGACTTGTGCCCATATCTCACCTAAATTTAATGGTAGAATCAAACTTTAACTAAACGTAATGTTTGTGCCTAGGGTAAAGTTGAAAAGTTTAAACAATTTAAAAATATCACTATGTTTAGGCGAGTAAACGAAAAATGTTCGTTTCAGACTCTAATAACGCACAAATCGTGTTTTAAGTTGAAATACGACTTGTGATCATATTTCACCTAAATTTAATGGTAGAATCAAACTTTAACTAAACGTAATGTTTGTGCCTAGGGTGAAGTTAAAAAGTTTAAACAATTTTAAAATATCGCTATTTTTAGGCAAGTAAACGAAAAACGTTCGTTTCAGATTCTAATAACGCACAAATCGTGTTTCAAGTTGAAATACGACTTGTTACCATATTTCACCTAAATTTAATGGTAGAATCAAACTTTAACTAAACATATTGTTTGTACCTAGAGTAAAATTAAAAAGTTTAAACAAGTTTAAAATATCACTATGTTTAGGCGAGTAAACGAAAAATGTTCGTTTCAGACTCTAATAACGCACAAATCGTGTTTTAAGTTGAAAAATGACTTGGTACCATATCTCACCTAAATTTAATGGTAGAATCAAACTTTAACTAAACGTAATGTTTGTGCCTAGGGTAAAGTTGAAAAGTTTAAACAATTTAAAAATATCACTATGTTTAGGCGAGTAAACGAAAAATGTTCGTTTCAGATTCTAATAACGCAGAAATCGTGTATCAAGTTGAAATACGACTTGTGACCATATCTCAACTAAATTTAATGGTAGAATCAAACTTTAACTAAACGTAATGTCTGTACATAGGGTAAAGTTAAAAAGTTTAAACAATTTTAAAATATCACTATGTTTGGCGAGTAAACGAAATATGTTCGTTTCAGACTCTAATAACGCAGAAAATCGTGTTTACAAGTTGAAAAATGACTTGGTACCAAATCTCACCTAAATTTAATGGTAGAATCAAACTTTAACTAAACGTAATGTTTGTGCCTAGGGTAAAGTTGAAAAGTTTAAACAATTTAAAAATATCACTATGTTTAGGCGAGTAAATGAAAAATGTTCGTTTCAGACTCTAATAACGCACAAATCGTGTTTTAAGTTTAAATACGACTTGTGACCATATCTCACCTAAATTTAATGGTAGAATCAAACTTTAATTAAACGTAATGTCTGTACCTAGGGTAAAGTTAAAAAGTTTAAACAATTTTTAAATATCACTATATTTGGCAAGTAAACGAAATATGTTCGTTTCAGACTCTAATAACGCAGAAAATCGTGTTTACAAGTTGAAATACGACTTGTGATCATATTTCACCTAAATTTAATGGTAGAATCAAACTTTAACTAAACGTAATGTTTGTGCCTAGGGTAAAGTTAAAGAGTTTAAACTATTTTAAAATATCGCTATTTTTAGGCGAGTAAACGAAAAATGTTCGTTTCAGACTCTAATAACGCACAAATCGTGTTTCAAGTTGAAATACGACTTGTGACCATATCTCACCTAAATTAAATGGTAGAATCAAACTTTAACTAAACGTAATGTCTGTACATAGGGTAAAGTTAAAAAGTTTAAACAATTTTAAAATATCACTACATTTAGGCGAGTAAACGAAAAATGTTCGATTCAGACTCTATAACGCAGAAAATCGTGTTTTAAGTTGAAAAATGACTTGTGACCATATCTCACCTAAATTTAATGGTAGAATCAAACTTTAACTAAACGTAATGTTTGTGCCTAGGGTAAAGTTGAAAAGTTTAAACAATTTAAAAATATCACTATGTTTAGGCGAGTAAACGAAAAATGTTCGTTTCAGATTCTAATAACGCAGAAATCGTGTATCAAGTTGAAATACGACTTGTGACCATATCTCACCTAAATTTAATGGTAGAATCAAACTTTAACTAAACGTAATGTTTGTGCCTAGGGTAAAGTTGAAAAGTTTAAACAATTTAAAAATATCACTATGTTTAGGCGAGTAAATGAAAAATGTTCGTTTCAGACTCTAATAACGCAGAAAATCGTGTTTACAAGTTGAAAAATGACTTGGTACCAAATCTCACCTAAATTTAATGGTAGAATCAAACTTTAACTAAACGTAATGTTTGTGCCTAGGGTAAAGTTGAAAAGTTTAAACAATTTAAAAATATCACTATGTTTAGGCGAGTAAATGAAAAATGTTCGTTTCAGACTCTAAAAACGCACAAATCGTGTTTTAAGTTGAAATACGACTTGTGATCATATTTCACCTAAATTTAATGGTAGAATCAAACTTAAACTAAACGTAATGTTTGTGCCTAAGGTGAAGATAAAAAGTATAAACAATTTTAAAATATCGCTATTTTTAGGCGAGTAAACGAAAAACTTTCGTTTCAGACTCTAATAACGCAGAAAATCGTGTTTACAAGTTGAAATACGACTTGTGATCATATTTCACCTAAATTTAATGGTAGAATCAAACTTTAACTAAACGTAATGTTTGTGCCTAGGGTGAAGTTAAAAAGTTTAAACAATTTAAAAATATCACTATTTTTAGGCGAGTAAACGAAAAACGTTCGTTTCAGATTCTAATAACTCACAAATCGTGTTTCAAGTTGAAATACGACTTGTGACCATATTTCACCTAAATTTAATGGTAGAATCAAACTTTAACTAAACATAATGTTTGTACCTAGAGTAAAATTAAAAAGTTTAAACAAGTTTAAAATATTACTATATTTAGGCGAGTAAACGAAAAATTTTCGTTTCAGACTCTAATAACGCAGAAATCGTGTTTCAAGTTGAAATACGACTTGTGACCATATCTCACCTAAATTCAATGGTAGAATCAAACTTTAACGAAACTTAATGTTTGTATCTAGGTTAAAGTTAAAAAGGTTAAACAATTTTAAAATATCACTATATTTGGCGAGTAAACGAAAAATGTTCGTTTCAGACTCTAATAACGCAGAAAATCGTATTTACAAGTTGAAAAATGACTTGGTACCATATCTCACCTAAATTTAATGGTAGAATCAAACTTTAACTAAACGTAATGTTTGTGCCTAGGGTAAAGTTGAAAATTTAAAAATATCACTATGTTTAGGCGAGTAAATGAAAAATGTTCGTTTCAGACTCTAATAACGCACAAATCGTGTTTTAAGTTGAAATACGACTTGTGATCATATTTCACCTAAATTTAATGGTAGAATCAAACTTAAACTAAACGTAATGTTTGTGCCTAAGGTGAAGATAAAAAGTTTAAACAATTTTAAAATATCGCTATTTTTAGGCGAGTAAACGAAAAACTTTCGTTTCAGACTCTAATAACGCAGAAATCGTGTTTCAAGTTGAAATACGACTTGTGACCATATCTCATCTAAATTCAATGGTAGAATCAAACTTTAACGAAACTTAATGTTTGTATCTAGGTTAAAGTTAAAAAGTTTAAACAATTTTAAAATATCACTAGATTTGGCGAGTAAACGAAAAATGTTCGTTTCAGACTCTAATAACGCAGAAAATCGTGTTTTAAGTTGAAAAATGACTTGTGCCCATATCTCACCTAAATTTAATGGTAGAATCAAACTTTAACTAAACGTAATGTTTGTGCCTAGGGTAAAGTTAAAGAGTTTAAACTATTTTTAAATATCGCAATTTTTAGGCGAGTAAACGAAAAATTTTCGTTTCAGACTCTAATAACGCAGAAATCGTGTTTCAAGTTGAAATACGACTTGTGACCATATCTCATCTAAATTCAATGGTAGAATCAAACTTTAACGAAACTTAATGTTTGTATCTAGGTTAAAGTTAAAAAGTGTAAACAATTTTAAAATATCACTAGATTTGGCGAGTAAACGAAAAATGTTCGTTTCAGAATCTAATAACGCAGAAAATCGTGTTTACAAGTTGAAAAATGACTTGGTACAATATCTCACCTAAATTTAATGGTAGAATCAAACTTTAACTAAACGTAATGTTTGTGCCTAGGGTGAAGTTAAAAAGTTTAAACAATTTTAAAATATCGCTATTTTTAGGCGAGTAAACGAAAAACGTTCGTTTCAGATTCTAATAACGCACAAATCGTGTTTCAAGTTGAAATACGACGTGTGACCATATCTCACCTAAATTTAATGGTAGAATCAAACTTTAACAAAACTTAATGTTTGTATATAGGTTAAAGTTAAAAAGTTTAAACAATTTTAAAATATCACTATATTTGGCGAGGAAACGAAATATGTTCGTTTCAGACTCTAATAACGCAGAAAATCGTGTTTACAAGTTGAAAAATGACTTGGTACAATATCTCACCTAAATTTAATGGTAGAATCAAACTTTAACTAAACGTAATGTCTGTACATAGGGTAAAGTTAAAAAGTTTAAACAATTTTAAAATATCACTACATTTAGGCGAGTAAACGAAAAATGTTCGTTTCAGACTCTAATAACGCAGAAAATCGTGTTTTAAGTTGAAAAATGACTTGTGCCCATATCTCACCTAAATTTAATGGTAGAATCAAACTTTAACTAAACGTAATGTTTGTGCCTAGGGTAAAGTTAAAAAGTTTAAATTATTTTAAAATATCACTATGTTTAGGCGAGTAAACGAAAAATGTTCGTTTCAGACTCTAATAACGCACAAATCGTGTTTCAAGTTGAAATACGACTTGTGATCATATTTCACCTAAATTAAATGGTAGAATCAAAGTTTAACTAAACGTAATGTTAGTGCCTAGGGTAAAGTTGAAAAGTTTAAACAATTTAAAAATATCACTATGTTTAGGCGAGTAAATGAAAAATGTTCGTTTCAGACTCTAATAACGCACAAATCGTGTTTTAAGTTGAAATACGACTTGTGATCATATCTCATCTAAATTAAAAGGTAGAATCAAACTTTAACTAAACGTAATGTCTGTACCTAGGGTAAAGTTAAAAAGTTTAAACAATTTTTAAATATCGCTATTTTTAGGCGAGTAAACGAAATATGTTCGTTTCAGACTCTAATAACGCAGAAAATCGTATTTACAAGTTGAAATACGACTTGTGATCATATTTCACCTAAATTTAATGGTAGAATCAAACTTTAACTAAACGTAATGTTTGTGCCTAGGGTAAAGTTGAAAAGTTTAAACAATTTAAAAATATCACTATGTATGGCGAGTAAACAAAAAATGTTCGTTTCAGACTCTAATAACGCACAAATCGTGTTTCAAGTTGAAATACGACTTGTGACCATATTTCACCTAAATTTAATGGTAGAATCAAACTTTAACTAAACATAATGTTTGTACCTAGAGTAAAATTAAAAAGTTTAAACAAGTTTAAAATATTACTATATTTAGGCGAGTAAACGAAAAACGTTCGTTTCAGATTTTAATAACGCAGAAATCGTGTTTCAAGTTGAAATACGACTTGTGACCATATCTCACCTAAATTAAATGGTAGAATCAAACTTTAACTAAACGTAACGTCTGTACATAGGGTAAAGTTAAAAAGTTTAAACAATTTTAAAATATCACTACATTTAGGCGAGTAAACGAAAAATGTTCGTTTCAGACTCTATAACGCAGAAAATCGTGTTTTAAGTTGAAAAATGACTTGTGACCATATCTCACCTAAATTTAATGGTAGAATCAAACTTTAACTAAACGTAATGTTTGTGCCTAGGGTAAAGTTGAAAAGTTTAAACAATTTAAAAATATCACTATGTTTAGGCGAGTAAACGAAAAATGTTCGTTTCAGACTCTAATAACGCACAAATCGTGTTTTAAGGTTGAAAAATGACTTGGTACCATATCTCACCTAAATTTAATGGTAGAATCAAACTTTAACTAAACGTAATGTTTGTGCCTAGGGTAAAGTTGAAAAGTTTAAACAATTTAAAAATATCACTATGTTTAGGCGAGTAAACGAAAAATGTTCGTTTCAGATTCTAATAACGCAGAAATCGTGTATCAAGTTGAAATACGACTTGTGACCATATCTCACTTAAATTTAATGGTAGAATCAAACTTTAACTAAACGTAATGTCTGTATATAGGGTAAAGTTAAAAAGTTTAAACAATTTTAAAATATCACTATATTTGGCGAGTAAACGAAATATGTTCGTTTCAGACTCTAATAACGCAGAAAATCGTGTTTACAAGTTGAAAAATGACTTGGTACAATATCTCACCTAAATTTAATGGTAAAATCAAACTTTAACTAAACGTAATGTTTGTGCCTAGGGTAAAGTTGAAAAGTTTAAACAATTTAAAAATATCACTATGTTTAGGCGAGTAAATGAAAAATGTTCGTTTCAGACTCTAATAACGCACAAATCGTGTTTTAAGTTGAAATACGACTTGTGATCATATTTCACCTAAATTTAATGGTAGAATCAAACTTAAACTAAACGTAATGTTTGTGCCTAAGGTGAAGATAAAAAGTTTAAACAATTTTAAAATATCGCTATTTTTAGGCGAGTAAACGAAAAACTTTCGTTTCAGACTCTAATAACGCAGAAATCGTGTTTCAAGTTGAAATACGACTTGTGACCATATCTCATCTAAATTCAATGGTAGAATCAAACTTTAACGAAACTTAATGTTTGTATCTAGGTTAAAGTTAAAAAGTTTAAACAATTTTAAAATATCACTAGATTTGGCGAGTAAACGAAAAATGTTCGTTTCAGACTCTAATAACGCAGAAAATCGTGTTTTAAGTTGAAAATGACTTGTGCCCATATCTCACCTAAATTTAATGGTAGAATCAAACTTTAACTAAACGTAATGTTTGTGCCTAGGGTAAAGTTAAAGAGTTTAAACTATTTTTAAATATCGCTATTTTTAGGCGAGTAAACGAAAAATTTTCGTTTCAGACTCTAATAACGCAGAAATCGTGTTTCAAGTTGAAATACGACTTGTGACCATATCTCATCTAAATTCAATGGTAGAATCAAACTTTAACGAAACTTAATGTTTGTATCTAGGTTAAAGTTAAAAAGTTTAAACAATTTTAAAATATCACTAGATTTGGCGAGTAAACGAAAAATGTTCGTTTCAGACTCTAATAACGCAGAAAATCGTGTTTACAAGTTGAAAAATGACTTGGTACAATATCTCACCTAAATTTAATGGTAGAATCAAACTTTAACTAAACGTAATGTTTGTGCCTAGGGTGAAGTTAAAAAGTTTAAACAATTTTAAAATATCGCTATTTTTAGGCGAGTAAACGAAAAACGTTCGTTTCAGATTCTAATAACGCACAAATCGTGTTTCAAGTTGAAATACGACTTGTGACCATATCTCACCTAAATTTAATGGTAGAATCAAACTTTAACAAAACTTAATGTTTGTATATAGGTTAAAGTTAAAAAGTTTAAACAATTTTAAAATATCACTATAATTGGCGAGGAAACGAAATATGTTCGTTTCAGACTCTAATAACGCAGAAAATCGTGTTTACAAGTTGAAAAATGACTTGGTACAATATCTCACCTAAATTTAATGGTAGAATCAAACTTTAACTAAACGTAATGTCTGTACATAGGGTAAAGTTAAAAAGTTTAAACAATTTTAAAATATCACTACATTTAGGCGAGTAAACGAAAAATGTTCGTTTCAGACTCTAATAACGCAGAAAATCGTGTTTTAAGTTGAAAAATGACTTGTGCCCATATCTCACCTAAATTTAATGGTAGAATCAAACTTTAACTAAACGTAATGTTTGTGCCTAGGGTAAAGTTAAAAAGTTTAAATTATTTTAAAATATCACTATGTTTAGGCGAGTAAACGAAAAATGTTCGTTTCAGACTCTAATAACGCACAAATCGTGTTTCAAGTTGAAATACGACTTGTGATCATGTTTCACCTAAATTAAATGGTAGAATCAAAGTTTAACTAAACGTAATGTTAGTGCCTAGGGTAAAGTTGAAAAGTTTAAACAATTTAAAAATATCACTATGTTTAGGCGAGTAAATGAAAAATGTTCGTTTCAGACTCTAATAACGCACAAATCGTGTTTTAAGTTGAAATACGACTTGTGATCATATCTCATCTAAATTAAAAGGTAGAATCAAACTTTAACTCAACGTAATGTCTGTACCTAGGGTAAAGTTAAAAAGTTTAAACAATTTTTAAATATCACTATATTTGGCGAGTAAACGAAATATGTTCGTTTCAGACTCTAATAACGCAGAAAATCGTATTTACAAGTTGAAATACGACTTGTGATCATATTTCACCTAAATTTAATGGTAGAATCAAACTTTAACTAAACGTAATGTTTGTGCCTAGGGTAAAGTTAAAGAGTTTAAACTATTTTAAAATATCGCTATTTTTAGGCGAGTAAACGAAAAACTTTCGTTTCAGACTCTAATAACGCAGAAATCGTGTTTCAAGTTGAAATACGACTTGTGACCATATCTCATCTAAATTCAATGGTAGAATCAAACTTTAACGAAACTTAATGTTTGTATCTAGGTTAAAGTTAAAAAGTTTAAACAATTTTAAAATATCACTATATTTGGCGAGTAAACGAAAAATGTTCGTTTCAGACTCTAATAACGCAGAAAATCGTGTTTACAAGTTGAAAAATGACTTGGTACCATATCTCACCTAAATTTAATGGTAGAATCAAACTTTAACTAAACGTAATGTTTGTGCCTAGGGTAAAGTTGAAAAGTTTAAACAATTTAAAAATATCACTATGTTTAGGCGAGTAAACGAAAAATGTTCGTTTCAGACTCTAATAACGCACAAATTGTGTTTCAAGTTGAAATACGACTTGTGATCATATTTCACCTAAATTAAATGGTAGAATCAAACTTTAACTAAACGTAATGTTTGTGCCTAGGGTAAAGTTAAAAAGTTTAAACAATTTTAAAATATCACTACATTTAGGCGAGTAAAAGAAAAATGTTCGTTTCAGACTCTAATAACGCAGAAAATCGTGTTTTAAGTTGAAAAATGACTTGAGCCCATATCTCACCTAAATTTAATGGTAGAATCAAACTTTAACTAAACGTAATGTTTGTGCCTAGGGTAAAGTTGAAAAGTTTAAACAATTTAAAAATATCACTATGTTTAGGCGAGTAAACGAAAAATGTTCGTTTCAGACTCTAATAACGCAGAAAATCGTGTTTACAAGTTGAAACATGACTTGGTACCATATCTCACCTAAATTTAATGGTAGAATCAAACTTTAACTAAACGTAATGTTTGTGCCTAGGGTAAAGTTGAAAAGTTTAAACAATTTAAAAATATCACTATGTTTAGGCGAGTAAACGAAAAATGTTCGTTTCAGACTCTAATAACGCACAAATTGTGTTTCAAGTTGAAATACGACTTGTGATCATATTTCACCTAAATTAAATGGTAGAATCAAACTTTAACTAAACGTAATGTTTGTGCCTAGGGTAAAGTTAAAAAGTTTAAACAATTTTAAAATATCACTACATTTAGGCGAGTAAACGAAAAATGTTCGTTTCAGACTCTAATAACGCAGAAAATCGTGTTTTAAGTTGAAAAATGACTTGAGCCCATATCTCACCTAAATTTAATGGTAGAATCAAACTTTAACTAAACGTAATGTTTGTGCCTAGGGTAAAGTTGAAAAGTTTAAACAATTTAAAAATATCACTATGTTTAGGCGAGTAAACGAAAAATGTTCGTTTCAGACTCTAATAACGCACAAATCGTGTTTCAAGTTGAAATACGACTTGTGACCATATTTCACCTAAATTTAATGGTAGAATCAAACTTTAACTAAACGTAATGTTTGTGCCTAGGGTAAAGTTGAAAAGTTTAAACAATTTAAAAATATCACTATGTTTAGGCGAGTAAACGAAAAATGTTCGTTTCAGATTCTAATAACGCAGAAATCGTGTATCAAGTTGAAATACGACATGTGACCATATCTCACCTAAATTTAATGGTAGAATCAAACTTTAACTAAACGTAATGTCTGTACATAGGGTAAAGTTAAAAAGTTTAAACAATTTTAAAATATCACTATATTTGGCGAGTAAACGAAATATGTTCGTTTCAGACTCTAATAACGCAGAAAATCGTGTTTTAAGTTGAAAAATGACTTGTGCCCATATCTCACCTAAATTTAATGGTAGAAACAAACTTTAACTAAACGCAATGTTTGTGCCTAGGGTAAAGTTGAAAAGTTTAAACAATTTTAAAATATCGCTATTTTTAGGCGAGTAAACGAAAAATTTTCGTTTCAGACTATAATAACGCAGAAATAGTGTTTCAAATTGAAATACGACTTGTGACCATATCTCACCTAAATTTAATGGTAGAATCAAACTTTAACAAAACTTAATGTTTGTATCTAGGTTAAAGTTAAAAAGTTTAAACAATTTTAAAATATCACTATATTTGGCGAGGAAACGAAATATGTTCGTTTCAGACTCTAATAACGCAGAAAATCGTGTTTACAAGTTGAAAAATGACTTGGTACAATATCTCACCTAAATTTAATGGTAGAATCAAACTTTAACTAAACGTAATGTCTGTACATAGGGTAAAGTTAAAAAGTTTAAACAATTTTAAAATATCACTACATTTAGGCGAGTAAACGAAAAATGTTCGTTTCAGACTCTAATAACGCAGAAAATCGTGTTTCAAGTTGAAATACGACTTGTGACCATATCTCACCTAAATTCAATGGTAGAATCAAACTTTAACGAAACTTAATGTTTGTATCTAGGTTAAAGTTAAAAAGTTTAAACAATTTTAAAATATCACTAGATTTGGCGAGTAAACGAAATATGTTCGTTTCAGACTCTAATAACGCAGAAAATCGTGTTTACAAGTTGAAAAATGACTTGGTACCATATCTCACCTAAATTTAATGGTAGAATCAAACTTTAACTAAACGTAATGTTTGTGCCTAGGGTAAAGTTGTAAAGTTTAAACAATTTAAAAATATCACTATGTTTAGGCGAGTAAACGAAAAATGTTCGTTTCAGACTCTAATAACGCAGACAATCGTGTTTTAAGTTGAAAAATGACTTGTGCCCATATCTCACCTAAATTTAATGGTAGAATCAAACTTTAACTAAACGTAATGTTTGTGCCTAGGGTAAAGTTGAAAAGTTTAAACAATTTAAAAATATCACTATGTTTAGGCGAGTAAACGAAAAATGTTCGTTTCAGATTCTAATAACGCAGAAATCGTGTATCAAGTTGAAATACGACTTGTGACCATATCTCACCTAATTTTAATGGTAGAATCAAACTTTAACTAAACGTAATGTCTGTACATAGGGTAAATTTAAAAAGTTTAAACAATTTTAAAATATCACTACATTTAGGCGAGTAAACGAAAAATGTTCGTTTCAGACTCTAATAACGCAGAAAATCGTGTTTCAAGTTGAAATACGACTTGTGACCATATCTCACCTAAATTCAATGGTAGAATCAAACTTTAACGAAACTTAATGTTTGTATCTAGGTTAAAGTTAAAAAGTTTAAACAATTTTAAAATATCACTAGATTTGGCGAGTAAACGAAATATGTTCGTTTCAGACTCTAATAACGCAGAAAATCGTGTTTACAAGTTGAAAAATGACTTGGTACCATATCTCACCTAAATTTAATGGTAGCATCAAACTTTAACTAAACGTAATGTTTGTGCCTAGGGTAAAGTTGAAAAGTTTAAACAATTTAAAAATCACTATGTTTAGGCGAGTAAACGAAAAATGTTCGTTTCAGACTCTAATAACGCACAAATCGTGTTTCAAGTTGAAATACGACTTGTGACCATATTTCACCTAAATTTAATGGTAGAATCAAACTTTAACTAAACATAATGTTTGTACCTAGAGTAAAATTAAAAAGTTTAAACAAGTTTAAAATATTACTATATTTAGGCGAGTAAACGAAAAACGTTCGTTTCAGATTCTAATAACGCAGAAATCGTGTTTCAAGTTGAAATACGACTTGTGACCATATCTCACCTAAATTAAATGGTAGAATCAAACTTTAACTAAACGTAATGTCTGTACATAGGGTAAAGTTAAAAAGTTTAAACAATTTTAAAATATCACTACATTTAGGCGAGTAAACGAAAAATGTTCGTTTCAGACTCTATAACGCAGAAAATCGTGTTTTAAGTTGAAAAATGACTTGTGACCATATCTCACCTAAATTTAATGGTAGAATCAAACTTTAACTAAACGTAATGTTTGTGCCTAGGGTAAAGTTGAAAAGTTTAAACAATTTAAAAATATCACTATATTTGGCGAGTAAACGAAATATGTTCGTTTCAGACTCTAATAACGCAGAAAATCGTGTTTACAAGTTGAAACATGACTTGGTGCCATATCTCACCTAAATTTAATGGTAGAATCAAACTTTAACTAAACGTATAGTTTGTGCCTAGGGTAAAGTTGAAAAGTTTAAACAATTTAAAAATATCACTATGTTTAGGCGAGTAAACGAAAAATGTTCGTTTCAGACTCTAATAACGCACAAATCGTGTTTACAAGTTGAAAAATGACTTGGTACCATATCTCACCTAAATTTAATGGTAGAATCAAACTTTAACTAAACGTAATGTTTGTGCCTAGGGTGAAGTTAAAAAGTTTAAACAATTTTAAAATATCGCTATTTTTAGGCAAGTAAACGAAAAACGTTCGTTTCAGATTCTAATAACGCACAAATCGTGTTTCAAGTTGAAATACGACTTGTTACCATATTTCACCTAAATTTAATGGTAGAATCAAACTTTAACTAAACATAATGTTTGTACCTAGAGTAAAATTAAAAAGTTTAAACAAGTTTAAAATATCACTATGTTTAGGCGAGTAAACGAAAAATGTTCGTTTCAGACTCTAATAACGCACAAATCGTGTTTTAAGTTGAAAAATGACTTGGTACCATATCTCACCTAAATTTAATGGTAGAATCAAACTTTAACTAAACGTAATGTTTGTGCCTAGGGTAAAGTTGAAAAGTTTAAACAATTTAAAAATATCACTATGTTTAGGCGAGTAAACGAAAAATGTTCGTTTCAGATTCTAATAACGCAGAAATCGTGTATCAAGTTGAAATACGACTTGTGACCATATCTCAACTAAATTTAATGGTAGAATCAAACTTTAACTAAACGTAATGTCTGTACATAGGGTAAAGTTAAAAAGTTTAAACAATTTTAAAATATCACTATATTTGGCGAGTAAACGAAATATGTTCGTTTCAGACTCTAATAACGCAGAAAATCGTGTTTACAAGTTGAAAAATGACTTGGTACCAAATCTCACCTAAATTTAATGGTAGAATCAAACTTTAACTAAACGTAATGTTTGTGCCTAGGGTAAAGTTGAAAAGTTTAAACAATTTAAAAATATCACTATGTTTAGGCGAGTAAATGAAAAATGTTTGTTTCAGACTCTAATAACGCACAAATCGTGTTTTAAGTTTAAATACGACTTGTGACCATATCTCACCTAAATTTAATGGTAGAATCAAACTTTAACTAAACGTAATGTCTGTACCTAGGGTAAAGTTAAAAAGTTTAAACAATTTTTAAATATCACTATATTTGGCAAGTAAACGAAATATGTTCGTTTCAGACTCTAATAACGCAGAAAATCGTGTTTACAAGTTGAAATACGACTTGTGATCATATTTCACCTAAATTTAATGGTAGAATCAAACTTTAACTAAACGTAATGTTTGTGCCTAGGGTAAAGTTAAAGAGTTTAAACTATTTTAAAATATCGCTATTTTTAGGCGAGTAAACGAAAAATGTTCGTTTCAGACTCTAATAACGCACAAATCGTGTTTCAAGTTGAAATACGACTTGTGACCATATCTCACCTAAATTAAATGGTAGAATCAAACTTTAACTAAACGTAATGTCTGTACATAGGGTAAAGTTAAAAAGTTTAAACAATTTTAAAATATCACTACATTTAGGCGAGTAAACGAAAAATGTTCGATTCAGACTCTATAACGCAGAAAATCGTGTTTTAAGTTGAAAAATGACTTGTGACCATATCTCACCTAAATTTAATGGTAGAATCAAACTTTAACTAAACGTAATGTTTGTGCCTAGGGTAAAGTTGAAAAGTTTAAACAATTTAAAAATATCACTATGTTTAGGCGAGTAAACGAAAAATGTTCGTTTCAGATTCTAATAACGCAGAAATCGTGTATCAAGTTGAAATACGACTTGTGACCATATCTCACCTAAATTTAATGGTAGAATCAAACTTTAACTAAACGTAATGTTTGTGCCTAGGGTAAAGTTGAAAAGTTTAAACAATTTAAAAATATCACTATGTTTAGGCGAGTAAATGAAAAATGTTCGTTTCAGACTCTAATAACGCAGAAAATCGTGTTTACAAGTTGAAAAATGACTTGGTACCAAATCTCACCTAAATTTAATGGTAGAATCAAACTTTAACTAAACGTAATGTTTGTGCCTAGGGTAAAGTTGAAAAGTTTAAACAATTTAAAAATATCACTATGTTTAGGCTAATAAATGAAAAATGTTCGTTTCAGACTCTAAAAACGCACAAATCGTGTTTTAAGTTGAAATACGACTTGTGATCATATTTCACCTAAATTTAATGGTAGAATCAAACTTAAACTAAACGTAATGTTTGTGCCTAAGGTGAAAAAAAAAGTATAAACAATTTTAAAATATCGCTATTTTTAGGCGATTAAACGAAAAATTTTCGTTTCAGACTCTAATAACGCAGAAATCGTGTTTCAAGTTGAAATACGACTTGTGACCATATCTCACCTAAATTCAATGGTAGAATCAAACTTTAACGAAACTTAATGTTTGTATCTAGGTTAAAGTTAAAAAGGTTAAACAATTTTAAAATATCACTATATTTGGCGAGTAAACGAAAAATGTTCGTTTCAGACTCTAATAACGCAGAAAATCGTGTTTACAAGTTGAAAAATGACTTGGTACCATATCTCACCTAAATTTAATGGTAGAATCAAACTTTAACTAAACGTAATGTTTGTGCCTAGGGTAAAGTTGAAAAGTTTAAACAATTTAAAAATATCACTATGTTTAGGCGAGTAAACAAAAAATTTTCGTTTCAGACTCTAATAACGCACAAAACGTGTTTCAAGTTGAAATACGACTTGTGACCATATTTCACCTAAATTTAATGGTAGAATCAAACTTTAACTAAACATAATGTTTGTACCTAGAGTAAAATTAAAAAGTTTAAACAAGTTTAAAATATTACTATATTTAGGCGAGTAAACGATAAACGTTCGTTTCAGATTCTAATAACGCAGAAATCGTGTTTCAAGTTGAAATACGACTTGTGACCATATCTCACCTAAATTAAATGGTAGAATCAAACTTTAACTAAACGTAATGTCTGTACATAGGGTAAAGTTAAAAAGCTTAAACAATTTTAAAATATCACTACATTTAGGCGAGTAAACGAAAAATGTTCGTTTCAGACTCTATAACGCAGAAAATCGTGTTTACAAGTTGAAAAATGACTTGGTACCATATCTCACCTAAATTTAATGGTAGAATCAAACTTTAACTAAACGTAATGTTTGTGCCTAGGGTAAAGTTGAAAAGTTTAAACAATTTAAAAATATCACTATGTTTAGGCGAGTAAACGAAAAATGTTCGTTTCAGACTCTAATAACGCACAAATCGTGTTTTAAGGTTGAAAAATGACTTGGTACCATATCTCACCTAAATTTAATGGTAGAATCAAACTTTAACTAAACGTAATGTTTGTGCCTAGGGTAAAGTTGAAAAGTTTAAACAATTTAAAAATATCACTATGTTTAGGCGAGTAAACGAAAAATGTTCGTTTCAGATTCTAATAACGCAGAAATCGTGTATCAAGTTGAAATACGACTTGTGACCATATCTCACCTAAATTTAATGGTAGAATCAAACTTTAACAAAACTTAATGTTTGTATCTAGGTTAAAGTTAAAAAGTTTAAACAATTTTGAAATATCACTATATTTGGCGAGGAAACGAAATATGTTCGTTTCAGACTCTAATAACGCAGAAAATCGTGTTTACAAGTTGAAAAATGACTTGGTACAATATCTCACCTAAATTTAATGGTAAAATCAAACTTTAACTAAACGTAATGTTTGTGCCTAGGGTAAAGTTGAAAAGTTTAAACAATTTAAAAATATCACTATGTTTAGGCGAGTAAATGAAAAATGTTCGTTTCAGACTCTAATAACGCACAAATCGTGTTTTAAGTTGAAATACGACTTGTGATCATATTTCACCTAAATTTAATGGTAGAATCAAACTTAAACTAAACGTAATGTTTGTGCCTAAGGTGAAGATAAAAAGTTTAAACAATTTTAAAATATCGCTATTTTTAGGCGAGTAAACGAAAAACTTTCGTTTCAGACTCTAATAACGCAGAAATCGTGTTTCAAGTTGAAATACGACTTGTGACCATATCTCATCTAAATTCAATGGTAGAATCAAACTTTAACGAAACTTAATGTTTGTATCTAGGTTAAAGTTAAAAAGTTTAAACAATTTTAAAATATCACTAGATTTGGCGAGTAAACGAAAAATGTTCGTTTCAGACTCTAATAACGCAGAAAATCGTGTTTACAAGTTGAAAAATGACTTGGTACAATATCTCACCTAAATTTAATGGTAGAATCAAACTTTAACTAAACGTAATGTTTGTGCCTAGGGTGAAGTTAAAAAGTTTAAACAATTTTAAAATATCGCTATTTTTAGGCGAGTAAACGAAAAACGTTCGTTTCAGATTCTAATAACGCACAAATCGTGTTTCAAGTTGAAATACGACTTGTGACCATATCTCACCTAAATTTAATGGTAGAATCAAACTTTAACAAAACTTAATGTTTGTATATAGGTTAAAGTTAAAAAGTTTAAACAATTTTAAAATATCACTATATTTGGCGAGGAAACGAAATATGTTCGTTTCAGACTCTAATAACGCAGAAAATCGTGTTTACAAGTTGAAAAATGACTTGGTACAATATCTCACCTAAATTTAATGGTAGAATCAAACTTTAACTAAACGTAATGTCTGTACATAGGGTAAAGTTAAAAAGTTTAAACAATTTTAAAATATCACTACATTTAGGCGAGTAAACGAAAAATGTTCGTTTCAGACTCTAATAACGCAGAAAATCGTGTTTTAAGTTGAAAAATGACTTGTGCCCATATCTCACCTAAATTTAATGGTAGAATCAAACTTTAACTAAACGTAATGTTTGTGCCTAGGGTAAAGTTGAAAAGTTTAAACAATTTAAAAATATCACTATGTTTAGGCTAATAAATGAAAAATGTTCGTTTCAGACTCTAAAAACGCACAAATCGTGTTTTAAGTTGAAATACGACTTGTGATCATATTTCACCTAAATTTAATGGTAGAATCAAACTTAAACTAAACGTAATGTTTGTGCCTAAGGTGAAAAAAAAAGTATAAACAATTTTAAAATATCGCTATTTTTAGGCGAGTAAACGAAAAATTTTCGTTTCAGACTCTAATAACGCAGAAATCGTGTTTCAAGTTGAAATACGACTTGTGACCATATCTCACCTAAATTCAATGGTAGAATCAAACTTTAACGAAACTTAATGTTTGTATCTAGGTTAAAGTTAAAAAGGTTAAACAATTTTAAAATATCACTATATTTGGCGAGTAAACGAAAAATGTTCGTTTCAGACTCTAATAACGCAGAAAATCGTGTTTACAAGTTGAAAAATGACTTGGTACCATATCTCACCTAAATTTAATGGTAGAATCAAACTTTAACTAAACGTAATGTTTGTGCCTAGGGTAAAGTTGAAAAGTTTAAACAATTTAAAAATATCACTATGTTTAGGCGAGTAAACGAAAAATGTTCGTTTCAGACTCTAATAACGCACAAATTGTGTTTCAAGTTGAAATACGACTTGAGATCATATTTCACCTAAATTAAATGGTAGAATCAAACTTTAACTAAACGTAATGTTTGTGCCTAGGGTAAAGTTAAAAAGTTTAAACAATTTTAAAATATCAGTACATTTAGGCGAGTAAACGAAAAATGTTCGTTTCAGACTCTAATAACGCAGAAAATCGTGTTTTAAGTTGAAAAATGACTTGAGCCCATATCTCACCTAAATTTAATGGTAGAATCAAACTTTAACTAAACGTAATGTTTGTGCCTAGGGTAAAGTTGAAAAGTTTAAACAATTTAAAAATATCACTATGTTTAGGCGAGTAAACGAAAAATGTTCGTTTCAGACTCTAATAACGCACAAATCGTGTTTCAAGTTGAAATACGACTTGTGACCATATTTCACCTAAATTTAATGGTAGAATCAAACTTTAACTAAACGTAATGTTTGTGCCTAGGGTAAAGTTGAAAAGTTTAAACAATTTAAAAATATCACTATGTTTAGGCGAGTAAACGAAAAATGTTCGTTTCAGATTCTAATAACGCAGAAAACGTGTATCAAGTTGAAATACGACATGTGACCATATCTCACCTAAATTTAATGGTAGAAACAAACTTTAACTAAACGTAATGTTTGTGCCTAGGGTAAAGTTGAAAAGTTTAAACAATTTAAAAATATCACTATGTTTAGGCGAGTAAACGAAAAATGTTCGTTTCAGATTCTAATAACGCAGAAATCGTGTATCAAGTTGAAATACGACTTGTGACCATATCTCACTTAAATTTAATGGTAGAATCAAACTTTAACTAAACGTAATGTCTGTATATAGGGTAAAGTTAAAAAGTTTAAACAATTTTAAAATATCACTATATTTGGCGAGTAAACGAAATATGTTCGTTTCAGACTCTAATAACGCAGAAAATCGTGTTTACAAGTTGAAAAATGACTTGGTACAATATCTCACCTAAATTTAATGGTAAAATCAAACTTTAACTAAACGTAATGTTTGTGCCTAGGGTAAAGTTGAAAAGTTTAAACAATTTAAAAATATCACTATGTTTAGGCGAGTAAATGAAAAATGTTCGTTTCAGACTCTAATAACGCACAAATCGTGTTTTAAGTTGAAATACGACTTGTGATCATATTTCACCTAAATTTAATGGTAGAATCAAACTTAAACTAAACGTAATGTTTGTGCCTAAGGTGAAGATAAAAAGTTTAAACAATTTTAAAATATCGCTATTTTTAGGCGAGTAAACGAAAAACTTTCGTTTCAGACTCTAATAACGCAGAAATCGTGTTTCAAGTTGAAATACGACTTGTGACCATATCTCATCTAAATTCAATGGTAGAATCAAACTTTAACGAAACTTAATGTTTGTATCTAGGTTAAAGTTAAAAAGTTTAAACAATTTTAAAATATCACTAGATTTGGCGAGTAAACGAAAAATGTTCGTTTCAGACTCTAATAACGCAGAAAATCGTGTTTACAAGTTGAAAAATGACTTGGTACAATATCTCACCTAAATTTAATGGTAGAATCAAACTTTAACTAAACGTAATGTTTGTGCCTAGGGTGAAGTTAAAAAGTTTAAACAATTTTAAAATATCGCTATTTTTAGGCGAGTAAACGAAAAACGTTCGTTTCAGATTCTAATAACGCACAAATCGTGTTTCAAGTTGAAATACGACTTGTGACCATATCTCACCTAAATTTAATGGTAGAATCAAACTTTAACAAAACTTAATGTTTGTATATAGGTTAAAGTTAAAAAGTTTAAACAATTTTAAAATATCACTATATTTGGCGAGGAAACGAAATATGTTCGTTTCAGACTCTAATAACGCAGAAAATCGTGTTTACAAGTTGAAAAATGACTTGGTACAATATCTCACCTAAATTTAATGGTAGAATCAAACTTTAACTAAACGTAATGTCTGTACATAGGGTAAAGTTAAAAAGTTTAAACAATTTTAAAATATCACTACATTTAGGCGAGTAAACGAAAAATGTTCGTTTCAGACTCTAATAACGCAGAAAATCGTGTTTTAAGTTGAAAAATGACTTGTGCCCATATCTCACCTAAATTTAATGGTAGAATCAAACTTTAACTAAACGTAATGTTTGTGCCTAGGGTAAAGTTAAAAAGTTTAAATTATTTTAAAATATCACTATGTTTAGGCGAGTAAACGAAAAATGTTCGTTTCAGACTCTAATAACGCACAAATCGTGTTTCAAGTTGAAATACGACTTGTGATCATATTTCACCTAAATTAAATGGTAGAATCAAAGTTTAACTAAACGTAATGTTAGTGCCTAGGGTAAAGTTGAAAAGTTTAAACAATTTAAAAATATCACTATGTTTAGGCGAGTAAATGAAAAATGTTCGTTTCAGACTCTAATAACGCACAAATCGTGTTTTAAGTTGAAATACGACTTGTGATCATATCTCATCTAAATTAAAAGGTAGAATCAAACTTTAACTAAACGTAATGTCTGTACCTAGGGTAAAGTTAAAAAGTTTAAACAATTTTTAAATATCACTATATTTGGCGAGTAAACGAAATATGTTCGTTTCAGACTCTAATAACGCAGAAAATCGTATTTACAAGTTGAAATACGACTTGTGATCATATTTCACCTAAATTTAATGGTAGAATCAAACTTTAACTAAACGTAATGTTTGTGCCTAGGGTAAAGTTAAAGAGTTTAAACTATTTTAAAATATCGCTATTTTTAGGCGAGTAAACGAAAAACTTTCGTTTCAGACTCTAATAACGCAGAAATCGTGTTTTAAGTTGAAATACGACTTGTGACCATATCTCATCTAAATTCAATGGTAGAATCAAACTTTAACGAAACTTAATGTTTGTATCTAGGTTAAAGTTAAAAAGTTTAAACAATTTTAAAATATCACTATATTTGGCGAGTAAACGAAAAATGTTCGTTTCAGACTCTAATAACGCAGAAAATCGTGTTTACAAGTTGAAAAATGACTTGGTACCATATCTCACCTAAATTTAATGGTAGAATCAAACTTTAACTAAACGTAATGTTTGTGCCTAGGGTAAAGTTGAAAAGTTTAAACAATTTAAAAATATCACTATGTTTAGGCGAGTAAACGAAAAATGTTCGTTTCAGACTCTAATAACGCACAAATTGTGTTTCAAGTTGAAATACGACTTGAGATCATATTTCACCTAAATTAAATGGTAGAATCAAACTTTAACTAAACGTAATGTTTGTGCCTAGGGTAAAGTTAAAAAGTTTAAACAATTTTAAAATATCAGTACATTTAGGCGAGTAAACGAAAAATGTTCGTTTCAGACTCTAATAACGCAGAAAATCGTGTTTTAAGTTGAAAAATGACTTGAGCCCATATCTCACCTAAATTTAATGGTAGAATCAAACTTTAACTAAACGTAATGTTTGTGCCTAGGGTAAAGTTGAAAAGTTTAAACAATTTAAAAATATCACTATGTTTAGGCGAGTAAACGAAAAATGTTCGTTTCAGACTCTAATAACGCACAAATCGTGTTTCAAGTTGAAATACGACTTGTGACCATATTTCACCTAAATTTAATGGTAGAATCAAACTTTAACTAAACGTAATGTTTGTGCCTAGGGTAAAGTTGAAAAGTTTAAACAATTTAAAAATATCACTATGTTTAGGCGAGTAAACGAAAAATGTTCGTTTCAGATTCTAATAACGCAGAAAACGTGTATCAAGTTGAAATACGACATGTGACCATATCTCACCTAAATTTAATGGTAGAATCAAACATTAACTAAACGTAATGTCTGTACATAGGGTAAAGTTAAAAAGTTTAAACAATTTTAAAATATCACTATATTTGGCGAGTAAACGAAATATGTTCGTTTCAGACTCTAATAACGCAGAAAATCGTGTTTTAAGTTGAAAAATGACTTGTGCCCATATCTCACCTAAATTTAATGGTAGAAACAAACTTTAACTAAACGTAATGTTTGTGCCTAGGGTAAAGTTGAAAAGTTTAAACAATTTTAAAATATCGCTATTTTTAGGCGAGTAAACGAAAAATTTTCGTTTCAGACTATAATAACGCAGATATAGTGTTTCAAATTGAAATACGACTTGTGACCATATCTCACCTAAATTTAATGGTAGAATCAAACTTTAACAAAACTTAATGTTTGTATCTAGGTTAAAGTTAAAAAGTTTAAACAATTTTAAAATATCACTATATTTGGCGAGGAAACGAAATATGTTCGTTTCAGACTCTAATAACGCAGAAAATCGTGTTTACAAGTTGAAAAATGACTTGGTACAATATCTCACCTAAATTTAATGGTGGAATCAAACTTTATCTAAACGTAATGTCTGTACATAGGGTAAAGTTAAAAAGTTTAAACAATTTTAAAATATCACTACATTTAGGCGAGTAAACGAAAAATGTTCGTTTCAGACTCTAATAACGCAGAAAATCGTGTTTCAAGTTGAAATACGACTTGTGACCATATCTCACCTAAATTCAATGGTAGAATCAAACTTTAACGAAACTTAATGTTTGTATCTAGGTTAAAGTTAAAAAGTTTAAACAATTTTAAAATATCACTAGATTTGGCGAGTAAACGAAATATGTTCGTTTCAGACTCTAATAACGCAGAAAATCGTGTTTACAAGTTGAAAAATGACTTGGTACCATATCTCACCTAAATTTAATGGTAGAATCAAACTTTAACTAAACGTAATGTTTGTGCCTAGGGTAAAGTTGTAAAGTTTAAACAATTTAAAAATATCACTATGTTTAGGCGAGTAAACGAAAAATGTTCGTTTCAGACTCTAATAACGCAGAAAATCGTGTTTTAAGTTGAAAAATGACTTGTGCCCATATCTCACCTAAATTTAATGGTAGAATCAAACTTTAACTAAACGTAATGTTTGTGCCTAGGGTAAAGTTGAAAAGTTTAAACAATTTAAAAATATCACTATGTTTAGGCGAGTAAACGAAAAATGTTCGTTTCAGATTCTAATAACGCAGAAATCGTGTATCAAGTTGAAATACGACTTGTGACCATATCTCACCTAATTTTAATGGTAGAATCAAACTTTAACTAAACGTAATGTCTGTACATAGAGTAAATTTAAAAAGTTTAAACAATTTTAAAATATCACTACATTTAGGCGAGTAAACGAAAAATGTTCGTTTCAGACTCTAATAACGCACAAATCGTGTTTCAAGTTGAAATACGACTTGTGACCATATTTCACCTAAATTTAATGGTAGAATCAAACTTTAACTAAACGTAATGTTTGTGCCTAGGGTAAAGTTGAAAAGTTTAAACAATTTAAAAATATCACTATGTTTAGGCGAGTAAACGAAAAATGTTCGTTTCAGATTCTAATAACGCAGAAAACGTGTATCAAGTTGAAATACGACATGTGACCATATCTCACCTAAATTTAATGGTAGAATCAAACATTAACTAAACGTAATGTCTGTACATAGGGTAAAGTTAAAAAGTTTAAACAATTTTAAAATATCACTAGATTTGGCGAGTAAACGAAATATGTTCGTTTCAGACTCTAATAACGCACAAATCGTGTTTCAAGTTGAAATACGACTTGTGATCATATTTCACCTAAATTAAATGGTAGAATCAAACTTTAACTAAACGTAATGTTTGTGCCTAGGGTAAAGTTAAAAAGTTTAAATTATTTTAAAATATCACTATGTTTAGGCGAGTAAACGAAAAATGTTCGTTTCAGACTCTAATAACGCACAAATCGTGTTTCAAGTTGAAATACGACTTGTGACCATATTTCACCTAAATTTAATGGTAGAATCAAACTTTAACTACACGTAATGTTTGTGCCTAGGGTAAAGTTGAAAAGTTTAAACAATTTTAAAATATCACTAGATTTGGCGAGTAAACGAAATATGTTCGTTTCAGACTCTAATAACGCACAAATCGTGTTTCAAGTTGAAATACGACTTGTGATCATATTTCACC
This sequence comes from Pterostichus niger, assembly GCA_947425015.1. NCBI lineage: Eukaryota > Metazoa > Arthropoda > Insecta > Coleoptera > Carabidae > Pterostichus > Pterostichus niger. The sequence goes on along the minus strand of OX380352.1, from coordinate 14,236,991 downwards.
TAAATTAAATGGTAGAATCAAAATTTAACTAAACGTAATGTTTATGCCTAGGGTAAAGTTAAAAAGTTTAAATTATTTTAAAATATCACTATGTTTAGGCGAGTAAACGAAAAATGTTCGTTTCAGACTCTAATAACGCACAAATCGTGTTTCAAGTTGAAATACGACTTGTGACCATATTTCACCTAAATTTAATGGTAGAATCAAACTTTAACTAAACATAATGTTTGTACCTAGAGTAAAATTAAAAAGTTTAAACAAGTTTAAAATATTACTATATTTAGGCGAGTAAACGAAAAACGTTCGTTTCAGATTCTAATAACGCAGAAATCGTGTTTCAAGTTGAAATACGACTTGTGGCCATATCTCACCTAAATTAAATGGTAGAATCAAACTTTAACTAAACGTAATGTCTGTACATAGGGTAAAGTTAAAAAGTTTAAACAATTTTAAAATAACACTACATTTAGGCGAGTAAACGAAAAATGTTCGTTTCAGACTCTATAACGCAGAAAATCGTGTTTTAAGTTGAAAAATGACTTGTGACCATATCTCACCTAAATTTAATGGTAGAATCAAACTTTAACTAAACGTAATGTTTGTGCCTAGGGTAAAGTTGAAAAGTTTAAACAATTTAAAAATATCACTATATTTGGCGAGTAAACGAAATATGTTCGTTTCAGACTCTAATAACGCAGAAAATCGTGTTTACAAGTTGAAAAATGACTTGGTGCCATATCTCACCTAAATTTAATGGTAGAATCAAACTTTAACTAAACGTAATGTTTGTGCCTAGGGTAAAGTTGAAAAGTTTAAACAATTTAAAAATATCACTATGTTTAGGCGAGTAAACGAAAAATGTTCGTTTCAGACTCTAATAACGCACAAATCGTGTTTACAAGTTGAAAAATGACTTGGTACCATATCTCACCTAAATTTAATGGTAGAATCAAACTTTAACTAAACGTAATGTTTGTGCCTAGGGTAAAGTTGAAAAGTTTAAACAATTTAAAAATATCACTATATTTGGCGAGTAAACGAAATATGTTCGTTTCGGACTCTAATAACGCACAAATCGTGTTTCAAGTTGAAATACGACTTGTGATCATATTTCACCTAAATTAAATGGTAGAATCAAACTTTAACTAAACGTAATGTTTGTGCCTAGGGTAAAGTTAAAAAGTTTAAATTATTTTAAAATATTACTATGTTTAGGCGAGTAAACGAAAAATGTTCGTTTCAGATTCTAATAACGCAGAAATCGTGTATCAAGTTGAAATACGACTTGTGACCATATCTCACCTAAATTTAATGGTAGAATCAAACTTTAACTAAACGTAATGTTTGTGCCTAGGGTAAAGTTGAAAAGTTTAAACAATTTAAAAATATCACTACATTTAGGCGAGTAAACGAAAAATGTTCGTTTCAGACTTTAATAACGCAGAAAATCGTGTTTTAAGTTGAAAAATGACTTGTGCCCATATCTCACGTAAATTTAATGGTAGAATCAAACTTTAACTAAAGGTAATGTCTGTACCTAGGGTAAAGTTAAAAAGTTTAAACAATTTTTAAATATTACTATATTTGGCGAGTAAACGAAATATGTTCGTTTCAGACTCTAATAACGCAGAAAATCGTGTTTACAAGTTGAAATACGACTTGTGATCATATTTCACCTAAATTTAATGGTAGAATCAAACTTTAACTAAACGTAATGTTTGTGCCTAGGGTAAAGTTGAAAAGTTTAAACAATTTTAAAATATCGCTATTTTTAGGCGAGTAAACGAAAAATTTTCGTTTCAGACTATAATAACGCAGAAATAGTGTTTCAAATTGAAATACGACTTGTGACCATATCTCACCTAAATTTAATGGTAGAATCAAACTTTAACAAAACTTAATGTTTGTATCTAGGTTAAAGTTAAAAAGTTTAAACAATTTTAAAATATCACTATATTTGGCGAGGAAACGAAATATGTTCGTTTCAGACTCTAATAACGCAGAAAATCGTGTTTACAAGTTGAAAAATGACTTGGTACAATATCTCACCTAAATTTAATGGTAGAATCAAACTTTAACTAAACGTAATGTCTGTACATAGGGTAAAGTTAAAAAGTTTAAACAATTTTAAAATATCACTACATTTAGGCGAGTAAACGAAAAATGTTCGTTTCAGACTCTAATAACGCAGAAAATCGTGTTTCAAGTTGAAATACGACTTGTGACCATATCTCACCTAAATTCAATGGTAGAATCAAACTTTAACGAAACTTAATGTTTGTATCTAGGTTAAAGTTAAAAAGTTTAAACAATTTTAAAATATCACTAGATTTGGCGAGTAAACGAAATATGTTCGTTTCAGACTCTAATAACGCAGAAAATCGTGTTTACAAGTTGAAAAATGACTTGGTACCATATCTCACCTAAATTTAATGGTAGAATCAAACTTTAACTAAACGTAATGTTTGTGCCTAGGGTAAAGTTGTAAAGTTTAAACAATTTAAAAATATCACTATGTTTAGGCGAGTAAACGAAAAATGTTCGTTTCAGACTCTAATAACGCAGAAAATCGTGTTTTAAGTTGAAAAATGACTTGTGCCCATATCTCACCTAAATTTAATGGTAGAATCAAACTTTAACTAAACGTAATGTTTGTGCCTAGGGTAAAGTTGAAAAGTTTAAACAATTTAGAAATATCACTATGTTTAGGCGAGTAAACGAAAAATGTTCGTTTCAGATTCTAATAACGCAGAAATCGTGTATCAAGTTGAAATACGACTTGTGACCATATCTCACCTAATTTTAATGGTAGAATCAAACTTTAACTAAACGTAATGTCTGTACATAGGGTAAATTTAAAAAGTTTAAACAATTTTAAAATATCACTACATTTAGGCGAGTAAACGAAAAATGTTCGTTTCAGACTCTAATAACGCAGAAAATCGTGTTTCAAGTTGAAATACGACTTGTGACCATATCTCACCTAAATTCAATGGTAGAATCAAACTTTAACGAAACTTAATGTTTGTATCTAGGTTAAAGTTAAAAAGTTTAAACAATTTTAAAATATCACTAGATTTGGCGAGTAATCGAAATATGTTCGTTTCAGACTCTAATAACGCAGAAAATCGTGTTTACAAGTTGAAAAATGACTTGGTACCATATCTCACCTAAATTTAATGGTAGAATCAAACTTTAACTAAACGTAATGTTTGTGCCTAGGGTAAAGTTGAAAAGTTTAAACAATTTAAAAATATCACTATGTTTAGGCGAGTAAACGAAAAATGTTCGTTTCAGACTCTAATAACGCACAAATCGTGTTTCAAGTTGAAATACGACTTGTGACCATATTTCACCTAAATTTAATGGTAGAATCAAACTTTAACTACACGTAATGTTTGTGCCTAGGGTAAAGTTGAAAAGTTTAAACAATTTTAAAATATCACTAGATTTGGCGAGTAAACGAAATATGTTCGTTTCAGACTCTAATAACGCACAAATCGTGTTTCAAGTTGAAATACGACTTGTGATCATATTTCACCTAAATTAAATGGTAGAATCAAAATTTAACTAAACGTAATGTTTGTGCCTAGGGTAAAGTTAAAAAGTTTAAATTATTTTAAAATATCACTATGTTTAGGCGAGTAAACGAAAAATGTTCGTTTCAGACTCTAATAACGCACAAATCGTGTTTCAAGTTGAAATACGACTTGTGACCATATTTCACCTAAATTTAATGGTAGAATCAAACTTTAACTAAACATAATGTTTGTACCTAGAGTAAATTTAAAAAGTTTAAACAATTTTAAAATATCACTACATTTAGGCGAGTAAACGAAAAACGTTCGTTTCAGATTCTAATAACGCAGAAATCGTGTTTCAAGTTGAAATACGACTTGTGACCATATCTCACCTAAATTAAATGGTAGAATCAAACTTTAACTAAACGTAATGTCTGTACATAGGGTAAAGTTAAAAAGTTTAAACAATTTTAAAATATCACTACATTTAGGCGAGTAAACGAAAAATGTTCGTTTCAGACTCTATAACGCAGAAAATCGTGTTTTAAGTTGAAAAATGACTTGTGACCATATCTCACCTAAATTTAATGGTAGAATCAAACTTTAACTAAACGTAATGTTTGTGCCTAGGGTAAAGTTGAAAAGTTTAAACAATTTAAAAATATCACTATATTTGGCGAGTAAACGAAATATGTTCGTTTCAGACTCTAATAACGCAGAAAATCGTGTTTACAAGTTGAAAAATGACTTGGTGCCATATCTCACCTAAATTTAATGGTAGAATCAAACTTTAACTAAACGTAATGTTTGTGCCTAGGGTAAAGTTGAAAAGTTTAAACAATTTAAAAATATCACTATGTTTAGGCGAGTAAACGAAAAATGTTCGTTTCAGACTCTAATAACGCACAAATCGTGTTTACAAGTTGAAAAATGACTTGGTACCATATCTCACCTAAATTTAATGGTAGAATCAAACTTTAACTAAACGTAATGTTTGTGCCTAGGGTAAAGTTGAAAAGTTTAAACAATTTAAAAATATCACTATATTTGGCGAGTAAACGAAATATGTTCGTTTCGGACTCTAATAACGCACAAATCGTGTTTCAAGTTGAAATACGACTTGTGATCATATTTCACCTAAATTAAATGGTAGAATCAAACTTTAACTAAACGTAATGTTTGTGCCTAGGGTAAAGTTAAAAAGTTTAAATTATTTTAAAATATTACTATGTTTAGGCGAGTAAACGAAAAATGTTCGTTTCAGATTCTAATAACGCAGAAATCGTGTATCAAGTTGAAATACGACTTGTGACCATATCTCACCTAAATTTAATGGTAGAATCAAACTTTAACTAAACGTAATGTTTGTGCCTAGGGTAAAGTTGAAAAGTTTAAACAATTTAAAAATATCACTACATTTAGGCGAGTAAACGAAAAATGTTCGTTTCAGACTTTAATAACGCAGAAAATCGTGTTTTAAGTTGAAAAATGACTTGTGCCCATATCTCACGTAAATTTAATTGTAGAATCAAACTTTAACTAAAGGTAATGTCTGTACCTAGGGTAAAGTTAAAAAGTTTAAACAATTTTTAAATATTACTATATTTGGCGAGTAAACGAAATATGTTCGTTTCAGACTCTAATAACGCAGAAAATCGTGTTTACAAGTTGAAATACGACTTGTGATCATATTTCACCTAAATTTAATGGTAGAATCAAACTTTAACTAAACGTAATGTTTGTGCCTAGGGTAAAGTTGAAAAGTTTAAACAATTTTAAAATATCGCTATTTTTAGGCGAGTAAACGAAAAATTTTCGTTTCAGACTATAATAACGCAGAAATAGTGTTTCAAATTGAAATACGACTTGTGACCATATCTCACCTAAATTTAATGGTAGAATCAAACTTTAACAAAACTTAATGTTTGTATCTAGGTTAAAGTTAAAAAGTTTAAACAATTTTAAAATATCACTATATTTGGCGAGGAAACGAAATATGTTCGTTTCAGACTCTAATAACGCAGAAAATCGTGTTTACAAGTTGAAAAATGACTTGGTACAATATCTCACCTAAATTTAATGGTAGAATCAAACTTTAACTAAACGTAATGTCTGTACATAGGGTAAAGTTAAAAAGTTTAAACAATTTTAAAATATCACTACATTTAGGCGAGTAAACGAAAAATGTTCGTTTCAGACTCTAATAACGCAGAAAATCGTGTTTCAAGTTGAAATACGACTTGTGACCATATCTCACCTAAATTCAATGGTAGAATCAAACTTTAACGAAACTTAATGTTTGTATCTAGGTTAAAGTTAAAAAGTTTAAACAATTTTAAAATATCACTAGATTTGGCGAGTAAACGAAATATGTTCGTTTCAGACTCTAATAACGCACAAATCGTGTTTCAAGTTGAAATACGACTTGTGACCATATTTCACCTAAATTTAATGGTTGAATCAAACTTTAACTAAACATAATGTTTGTACCTAGAGTAAAATTAAAAAGTTTAAACAAGTTTAAAATATTACTATATTTAGGCGAGTAAACGAAAAATGTTCGTTTCAGACTCTAATAACGCACAAATCGTGTTTTAAGTTGAAAAATGACTTGGTACCATATCTCACCTAAATTTAATGGTAGAATCAAACTTTAACTAAACGTAATGTCTGTACCTAGGGTAAAGTTAAAAAGTTTAAACAATTTTAAAATATCACTATTTTTGGCGAGTAAACGAAATATGTTCGTTTCAGACGCAGAAAATCGTGTTTACAAGTTGAAAAATGACTTGGTACCATATCTCACCTACATTTAATGGTAGAATCAAACTTTAACTAAACGTAATGTTTGTGCCTAGGGTAAAGTTGAAAAGTTTAAACAATTTAAAAATATCACTATGTTTAGGCGAGTAAACAAAAAATGTTCGTTTCAGACTCTAATAACGCACAAATCGTGTTTCAAGTTGAAATACGACTTGTGACCATATTTCACCTAAATTTAATGGTAGAATCAAACTTTAACTAAACATAATGTTTGTACCTAGAGTAAAATTAAAAAGTTTAAACAAGTTTAAAATATTACTATATTTAGGCGAGTAAACGAAAAACGTTCGTTTCAGATTCTAATAACGCAGAAATCGTGTTTCAAGTTGAAATACGACTTGTGACCATATCTCACCTAAATTAAATGGTAGAATCAAACTTTAACTAAACGTAATGTCTGTACATAGGGTAAAGTTAAAAAGTTTAAACAATTTTAAAATATCACTACATTTAGGCGAGTAAACGAAAAATGTTCGTTTCAGACTCTATAACGCAGAAAATCGTGTTTTAAGTTGAAAAATGACTTGTGACCATATCTCACCTAAATTTAATGGTAGAATCAAACTTTAACTAAACGTAATGTTTGTGCCTAGGGTAAAGTTGAAAAGTTTAAACAATTTAAAAATATCACTATGTTTAGGCGAGTAAACGAAAAATGTTCGTTTCAGACTCTAATAACGCACAAATCGTGTTTTAAGGTTGAAAAATGACTTGGTACCATATCTCACCTAAATTTAATGGTAGAATCAAACTTTAACTAAACGTAATGTTTGTGCCTAGGGTAAAGTTGAAAAGTTTAAACAATTTAAAAATATCACTATGTTTAGGCGAGTAAACGAAAAATGTTCGTTTCAGATTCTAATAACGCAGAAATCGTGTATCAAGTTGAAATACGACTTGTGACCATATCTCACTTAAATTTAATGGTAGAATCAAACTTTAACTAAACGTAATGTCTGTATATAGGGTAAAGTTAAAAAGTTTAAACAATTTTAAAATATCACTATATTTGGCGAGTAAACGAAATATGTTCGTTTCAGACTCTAATAACGCAGAAAATCGTGTTTACAAGTTGAAAAATGACTTGGTACCAAATCTCACCTAAATTTCATGGTAGAATCAAACTTTAACTAAACGTAATGTTTGTGCCTAGGGTAAAGTTGAAAAGTTTAAACAATTTAAAAATATCACTATGTTTAGGCGAGTAAATGAAAAATGTTCGTTTCAGACTCTAATAACGCACAAATCGTTTTTTAAGTTGAAATACGACTTGTGATCATATTTCACCTAAATTTAATGGTAGAATCAAACTTTAACTAAACGTAATGTTTGTGCCTAAGGTGAAGATAAAAAGTTTAAACAATTTTAAAATATCGCTATTTTTAGGCGAGTAAACGAAAAACTTTCGTTTCAGACTCTAATAACGCAGAAATCGTGTTTCAAGTTGAAATACGACTTGTGACCATATCTCATCTAAATTCAATGGTAGAATCAAACTTTAACGAAACTTAATGTTTGTATCTAGGTTAAAGTTAAAAAGTTTAAACAATTTTAAAATATCACTAGATTTGGCGAGTAAACGAAAAATGTTCGTTTCAGACTCTAATAACGCAGAAAATCGTGTTTTAAGTTGAAAAATGACTTGTGCCCATATCTCACCTAAATTCAATGGTAGAATCAAACTTTAACTAAACGTAATGTTTGTGCCTAGGGTAAAGTTAAAGAGTTTAAACTATTTTAAAATATCGCTATTTTTAGGCGAGTAAACGAAAAATTTTCGTTTCAGACTCTAATAACGCAGAAATCGTGTTTCAAGTTGAAATACGACTTGTGACCATATCTCATCTAAATTCAATGGTAGAATCAAACTTTAACGAAACTTAATGTTTGTATCTAGGTTAAAGTTAAAAAGTTTAAACAATTTTAAAATATCACTAGATTTGGCGAGTAAACGAAAAATGGTTGTTTCAGACTCTAATAACGCAGAAAATCGTGTTTTAAGTTGAAAAATGACTTGTGCCCATATCTCACCTAAATTTATTGGTAGAATCATACTTTAACTAAACGTAATGTTTGTGCCTAGGGTAAAGTTGAAAAGTTTAAACAATTTAAAAATATCACTATGTTTAGGCGAGTAAACGAAAAATGTTCGTTTCATACTCTAATAACGCACAAATCGTGTTTTAAGTTGAAATACGACTTGTGATCATATTTCACTTAAATTTAATGGTAGAATCAAACTTTAACTAAACGTAATGTTTGTGCCTAGGGTGAAGTTAAAAAGTTGAAACAATTTTAAAATATCGCTATTTTTAGGCGAGTAAACGAAAAACGTTCGTTTCAGATTCTAATAACGCACAAATCGTGTTTCAAGTTGAAATACGACTTGTGACCATATCTCACCTAAATTTAATGGTAGAATCAAACTTTAACAAAACTTAATGTTTGTATATAGGTTAAAGGTAAAAAGTTTAAACAATTTTAAAATATCACTATATTTGGCGAGGAAACGAAATATGTTCGTTTCAGACTCTAATAACGCAGAAAATCGTGTTTTAAGTTGAAAAATGACTTGTGCCCATATCTCACCTAAATTTAATGGTAGAATCAAACTTTAACTAAACGTAATGTTTGTGCCTAGGGTAAAGTTAAAAAGTTTAAATTATTTTAAAATATCACTATGTTTAGGCGAGTAAACGAAAAATGTTCGTTTCAGACTCTAATAACGCACAAATCGTGTTTCAAGTTGAAATACGACTTGTGATCATATTTCACCTAAATTAAATGGTAGAATCAAAGTTTAACTAAACGTAATGTTTGTGCCTAGGGTAAAGTTGAAAAGTTTAAACAATTTAAAAATATCACTATGTTTAGGCGAGTAAATGAAAAATGTTCGTTTCAGACTCTAATAACGCACAAATCGTGTTTTAAGTTGAAATACGACTTGTGATCATATCTCATCTAAATTAAAAGGTAGAATCAAACTTTAACTAAACGTAATGTCTGTACCTAGGGTAAAGTTAAAAAGTTTAAACAATTTTTAAATATCACTATATTTGGCGAGTAAACGAAATATGTTCGTTTCAGACTCTAATAACGCAGAAAATCGTATTTAAAAGTTGAAATACGACTTGTGATCATATTTCACCTAAATTTAATGGTAGAATCAAACTTTAACTAAACGTAATGTTTGTGCCTAGGGTAAAGATAAAGAGTTTAAACTATTTTAAAATATCGCTATTTTTAGGCGAGTAAACGAAAAACTTTCGTTTCAGACTCTAATAACGCAGAAATCGTGTTTCAAGTTGGAATACGACTTGTGACCATATCTCATCTAAATTCAATGGTAGAATCAAACTTTAACGAAACTTAATGTTTGTATCTAGGTTAAAGTTAAAAAGTTTAAACAATTTTAAAATATCACTATATTTGGCGAGGAAACGAAATATGTTCATTTCAGACTCTAATAACGCAGAAAATCGTGTTTACAAGTTGAAAAATGACTTGGTACAATATCTCACCTAAATTTAATGGTAGAATCAAACTTTAACTAAACGTAATGTTTGTGCCTAGGGTAAAGTTGAAAAGTTTAAACAATTTAAAAATATCACTATGTTTAGGCGAGTAAACGAAAAATGTTCGTCTAAGACTCTAAAACCGCAGAAATCGTGTTTCAAGTTGAAATACGCCTTGGTACCATATCTCACCTAAAGTAAATGGTAGAATCAAACTTTAACCAAACGTAATGTTTGTACCTAGGGTAAAGTTAAAAAGTTTAAACAATTTTAAAATATCACTATATTTAGGCGAGTAAACGAAAAATGTTCATTTCAGACTCTAAAAACGTAGAAATCGTGTTTCAAGTTGAAATACGCCTTGTAAACGAAAAATGTATATTTCAGACTCTAATAACGTAGAAATCGTGTTTCAAGTTGAAATACGCCTTGGGACCATAACTCACCTAAAATAAATGGTAGAATCAAACTTTAACCAAACGTAATGTTTGTACCTAGGGTAAAGTTAAAAAGTTTAAACAATTTGAAAATATCACTATATTTAGGCGAGTAAACGAAAAATGTTCGTCTCAGACTCTAAAACCGCAGAAATCGTGTTTCAAGTTGAAATTTAGGCGAGTAAACGAAAAATGTTCATTTCAGACTCTAAAAACGTAGAAATCGTGTTTCAAGTTGAAATACGCCTTGTAAACGAAAAATGTTTATTTCAGACTCTAATAACGTAGAAATCGTGTTTCAAGTTGAAATACGCCTTGGGACCATATCTCACCTAAAGTAAATGGTAGAAACAAACTTTAACCAAACGTAATGTTTGTACCTAGTATAAAGTTAAAAAGTTTAAACAATTTTAAAATATCACTATATTTAGGCGAGTAAACGAAAAATGTTCATTTCAGACTCTAAAAACGTAGAAATCGTGTTTCAAGTTGAAATACGCCTTGGTACCATATCTCACCTAAAGTAAATGGTAGAATCAAACTTTAACCAAACGTAATGTTTGTACCTAGGGTAAAGTTAAAAAGTTTAAACAATTTTAAAATATCACTATATTTAGGCGAGTAAACGAAAAATGTTCATTTCAGACTCTAAAAACGTAGAAATCGTGTTTCAAGTTGAAATACGCCTTGTAAACGAAAAATGTTTATTTCAGACTCTAATAACGTAGAAATCGTGTTTCAAGTTGAAATACGCCTTGTAAACGAAAAATGTTTATTTCAGACTCTAATAACGTAGAAATCGTGTTTCAAGTTGAAATACGCCTTGGGACCATATCTCACCTAAAGTAAATGGTAGAATCAAACTTTAACCAAACGTAATGTTTGTACCTAGGGTAAAGTTAAAAAGTTTAAACAATTTTAAAATATCACTATATTTAGGCGAGTAAACGAAAAATGTTCGTCTCAGACTCTAAAACCGCAGAAATCGTGTTTCAAGTTGAAATACGCCTTGGTACCATATCTCACCTAAAGTAAATGGTAGAATCAAACTTTAACCAAACGTAATGTTTGTACCTAGGGTAAAGTTAAAAAGTTTAAACAATTTGAAAATATCACTATATTTAGGCGAGTAAACGAAAAATGTTCATTTCAGACTCTAAAAACGTAGAAATCGTGTTTCAAGTTGAAATACGCCCTGTAAACGAAAAATGTTTATTTCAGACTCTAATAACGTAGAAATCGTGTTTCAAGTTGAAATACGCCTTGGGACCATATCTCACCTAAAGTAAATGGTAGAATCAAACTTTAACCAAACGTAATGTTTGTACCTAGTATAACGTTAAAAAGTTTAAACAATTTTAAAATATCACTATATTTAGGCGAGTAAACGAAAAATGTTCATTTCAGACTCTAAAAACGTAGAAATCGTGTTTCAAGTTGAAATACGCCTTGGTACCATATCTCACCTAAAGTAAATGGTAGAATCAAACTTTAACCAAACGTAATGTTTGTACCTAGGGTAAAGTTAAAAAGTTTAAACAATTTTAAAATATCACTATATTTAGGCGAGTAAACGAAAAATGTTCATTTCAGACTCTAAAAACGTAGAAATCGTGTTTCAAGTTGAAATACGCCTTGTAAACGAAAAATGTTTATTTCAGACTCTAATAACGTAGAAATCGTGTTTCAAGTTGAAATACGCCTTGTAAACGAAAAATGTTTATTTCAGACTCTAATAACGTAGAAATCGTGTTTCAAGTTGAAATACGCCTTGGGACCATATCTCACCTAAAGTAAATGGTAGAATCAAACTTTAACCAAACGTAATGTTTGTACCTAGGGTAAAGTTAAAAAGTTTAAACAATTTTAAAATATCACTATATTTAGGCGAGTAAACGAAAAATGTTCGTCTCAGACTCTAAAACCGCAGAAATCGTGTTTCAAGTTGAAATACGCCTTGGTACCATATCTCACCTAAAGTAAATGGTAGAATCAAACTTTAACCAAACGTAATGTTTGTACCTAGGGTAAAGTTAAAAAGTTTAAACAATTTGAAAATATCACTATATTTAGGCGAGTAAACGAAAAATGTTCATTTCAGACTCTAAAAACGTAGAAATCGTGTTTCAAGTTGAAATACGCCCTGTAAACGAAAAATGTTTATTTCAGACTCTAATAACGTAGAAATCGTGTTTCAAGTTGAAATACGCCTTGGGACCATATCTCACCTAAAGTAAATGGTAGAATCAAACTTTAACCAAACGTAATGTTTGTACCTAGTATAACGTTAAAAAGTTTAAACAATTTTAAAATATCACTATATTTAGGCGAGTAAACGAAAAATGTTCATTTCAGACTCTAAAAACGTAGAAATCGTGTTTCAAGTTGAAATACGCCTTGTAAACGAAAAATGTTTATTTCAGACTCTAATAACGTAGAAATCGTGTTTCAAGTTGAAATACGCCTTGGGACCATATCTCACCTAAAGTAAATGGTAGAATCAAACTTTAACCAAACGTAATGTTTGTACCTAGGGTACAGTTAAAAAGTTTAAACAATTTGAAAATATCACTATATTTAGGCGAGTAAACGAAAAATGTTCGTCTCAGACTCTAAAAACGTAGAAATCGTGTTTCAAGTTGAAATACGCCTTGTAAACGAAAAATGTTTATTTCAGACTCTAATAACGTAGAAATCGTGTTTCAAGTTGAAATACGCCTTGTAAACGAAAAATGTTTATTTCAGACTCTAATAACGTAGAAATCGTGTTTCAAGTTGAAATACGCCTTGGGACCATATCTCACCTAAAGTAAATGGTAGAATCAAACTTTAACCAAACGTAATGTTTGTACCTAGGGTAAAGTTAAAAAGTTTAAACAATTTTAAAATATCACTATATTTAGGCGAGTAAACGAAAAATGTTCGTCTCAGACTCTAAAACCGCAGAAATCGTGTTTCAAGTTGAAATTTAGGCGAGTAAACGAAAAATGTTCATTTCAGACTCTAAAAACGTAGAAATCGTGTTTCAAGTTGAAATACGCCTTGTAAACGAAAAATGTTTATTTCAGACTCTAATAACGTAGAAATCGTGTTTCAAGTTGAAATACGCCTTGGGACCATATCTCACCTAAAGTAAATGGTAGAAACAAACTTTAACCAAACGTAATGTTTGTACCTAGTATAAAGTTAAAAAGTTTAAACAATTTTAAAATATCACTATATTTAGGCGAGTAAACGAAAAATGTTCATTTCAGACTCTAAAAACGTAGAAATCGTGTTTCAAGTTGAAATACGCCTTGGGACCATAACTCACCTAAAATAAATGGTAGAATCAAACTTTAACCAAACGTAATGTTTGTACCTAGGGTAAAGTTAAAAAGTTTAAACAATTTGAAAATATCACTATATTTAGGCGAGTAAACGAAAAATGTTCGTCTCAGACTCTAAAACCGCAGAAATCGTGTTTCAAGTTGAAATTTAGGCGAGTAAACGAAAAATGTTCATTTCAGACTCTAAAAACGTAGAAATCGTGTTTCAAGTTGAAATACGCCTTGTAAACGAAAAATGTTTATTTCAGACTCTAATAACGTAGAAATCGTGTTTCAAGTTGAAATACGCCTTGGGACCATATCTCACCTAAAGTAAATGGTAGAAACAAACTTTAACCAAACGTAATGTTTGTACCTAGTATAAAGTTAAAAAGTTTAAACAATTTTAAAATATCACTATATTTAGGCGAGTAAACGAAAAATGTTCATTTCAGACTCTAAAAACGTAGAAATCGTGTTTCAAGTTGAAATACGCCTTGGTACCATATCTCACCTAAAGTAAATGGTAGAATCAAACTTTAACCAAACGTAATGTTTGTACCTAGGGTAAAGTTAAAAAGTTTAAACAATTTTAAAATATCACTATATTTAGGCGAGTAAACGAAAAATGTTCATTTCAGACTCTAAAAACGTAGAAATCGTGTTTCAAGTTGAAATACGCCTTGTAAACGAAAAATGTTTATTTCAGACTCTAATAACGTAGAAATCGTGTTTCAAGTTGAAATACGCCTTGTAAACGAAAAATGTTTATTTCAGACTCTAATAACGTAGAAATCGTGTTTCAAGTTGAAATACGCCTTGGGACCATATCTCACCTAAAGTAAATGGTAGAATCAAACTTTAACCAAACGTAATGTTTGTACCTAGGGTAAAGTTAAAAAGTTTAAACAATTTTAAAATATCACTATATTTAGGCGAGTAAACGAAAAATGTTCGTCTCAGACTCTAAAACCGCAGAAATCGTGTTTCAAGTTGAAATACGCCTTGGTACCATATCTCACCTAAAGTAAATGGTAGAATCAAACTTTAACCAAACGTAATGTTTGTACCTAGGGTAAAGTTAAAAAGTTTAAACAATTTGAAAATATCACTATATTTAGGCGAGTAAACGAAAAATGTTCATTTCAGACTCTAAAAACGTAGAAATCGTGTTTCAAGTTGAAATACGCCCTGTAAACGAAAAATGTTTATTTCAGACTCTAATAACGTAGAAATCGTGTTTCAAGTTGAAATACGCCTTGGGACCATATCTCACCTAAAGTAAATGGTAGAATCAAACTTTAACCAAACGTAATGTTTGTACCTAGTATAACGTTAAAAAGTTTAAACAATTTTAAAATATCACTATATTTAGGCGAGTAAACGAAAAATGTTCATTTCAGACTCTAAAAACGTAGAAATCGTGTTTCAAGTTGAAATACGCCTTGTAAACGAAAAATGTTTATTTCAGACTCTAATAACGTAGAAATCGTGTTTCAAGTTGAAATACGCCTTGGGACCATATCTCACCTAAAGTAAATGGTAGAATCAAACTTTAACCAAACGTAATGTTTGTACCTAGGGTACAGTTAAAAAGTTTAAACAATTTGAAAATATCACTATATTTAGGCGAGTAAACGAAAAATGTTCGTCTCAGACTCTAAAACCGCAGAAATCGTGTTTCAAGTTGAAATTTAGGCGAGTAAACGAAAAATGTTCATTTCACTCTAAAAACGTAGAAATCGTGTTTCAAGTTGAAATACGCCTTGTAAACGAAAAATGTTTATTTCAGACTCTAATAACGTAGAAATCGTGTTTCAAGTTGAAATACGCCTTGGGACCATATCTCACCTAAAGTAAATGGTAGAAACAAACTTTAACCAAACGTAATGTTTGTACCTAGTATAAAGTTAAAAAGTTTAAACAATTTTAAAATATCACTATATTTAGGCGAGTAAACGAAAAATGTTCATTTCAGACTCTAAAAACGTAGAAATCGTGTTTCAAGTTGAAATACGCCTTGGTACCATATCTCACCTAAAGTAAATGGTAGAATCAAACTTTAACCAAACGTAATGTTTGTACCTAGGGTAAAGTTAAAAAGTTTAAACAATTTTAAAATATCACTATATTTAGGCGAGTAAACGAAAAATGTTCATTTCAGACTCTAAAAACGTAGAAATCGTGTTTCAAGTTGAAATACGCCTTGGGACCATAACTCACCTAAAATAAATGGTAGAATCAAACTTTAACCAAACGTAATGTTTGTACCTAGGGTAAAGTTAAAAAGTTTAAACAATTTGAAAATATCACTATATTTAGGCGAGTAAACGAAAAATGTTCGTCTCAGACTCTAAAACCGCAGAAATCGTGTTTCAAGTTGAAATTTAGGCGAGTAAACGAAAAATGTTCATTTCAGACTCTAAAAACGTAGAAATCGTGTTTCAAGTGAAATACGCCTTGTAAACGAAAAATGTTTATTTCAGACTCTAATAACGTAGAAATCGTGTTTCAAGTTGAAATACGCCTTGGTACCATATCTCACCTAAAGTAAATGGTAGAATCAAACTTTAACCAAACGTAATGTTTGTACCTAGGGTAAAGTTAAAAAGTTTAAACAATTTGAAAATATCACTATATTTAGGCGAGTAAACGAAAAATGTTCATTTCAGACTCTAAAAACGTAGAAATCGTGTTTCAAGTTGAAATACGCCCTGTAAACGAAAAATGTTTATTTCAGACTCTAATAACGTAGAAATCGTGTTTCAAGTTGAAATACGCCTTGGGACCATATCTCACCTAAAGTAAATGGTAGAATCAAACTTTAACCAAACGTAATGTTTGTACCTAGTATAACGTTAAAAAGTTTAAACAATTTTAAAATATCACTATATTTAGGCGAGTAAACGAAAAATGTTCATTTCAGACTCTAAAAACGTAGAAATCGTGTTTCAAGTTGAAATACGCCTTGTAAACGAAAAATGTTTATTTCAGACTCTAATAACGTAGAAATCGTGTTTCAAGTTGAAATACGCCTTGGGACCATATCTCACCTAAAGTAAATGGTAGAATCAAACTTTAACCAAACGTAATGTTTGTACCTAGGGTACAGTTAAAAAGTTTAAACAATTTGAAAATATCACTATATTTAGGCGAGTAAACGAAAAATGTTCGTCTCAGACTCTAAAACCGCAGAAATCGTGTTTCAAGTTGAAATTTAGGCGAGTAAACGAAAAATGTTCATTTCACTCTAAAAACGTAGAAATCGTGTTTCAAGTTGAAATACGCCTTGTAAACGAAAAATGTTTATTTCAGACTCTAATAACGTAGAAATCGTGTTTCAAGTTGAAATACGCCTTGGGACCATATCTCACCTAAAGTAAATGGTAGAAACAAACTTTAACCAAACGTAATGTTTGTACCTAGTATAAAGTTAAAAAGTTTAAACAATTTTAAAATATCACTATATTTAGGCGAGTAAACGAAAAATGTTCATTTCAGACTCTAAAAACGTAGAAATCGTGTTTCAAGTTGAAATACGCCTTGGTACCATATCTCACCTAAAGTAAATGGTAGAATCAAACTTTAACCAAACGTAATGTTTGTACCTAGGGTAAAGTTAAAAAGTTTAAACAATTTTAAAATATCACTATATTTAGGCGAGTAAACGAAAAATGTTCATTTCAGACTCTAAAAACGTAGAAATCGTGTTTCAAGTTGAAATACGCCTTGGGACCATAACTCACCTAAAATAAATGGTAGAATCAAACTTTAACCAAACGTAATGTTTGTACCTAGGGTAAAGTTAAAAAGTTTAAACAATTTGAAAATATCACTATATTTAGGCGAGTAAACGAAAAATGTTCGTCTCAGACTCTAAAACCGCAGAAATCGTGTTTCAAGTTGAAATTTAGGCGAGTAAACGAAAAATGTTCATTTCAGACTCTAAAAACGTAGAAATCGTGTTTCAAGTGAAATACGCCTTGTAAACGAAAAATGTTTATTTCAGACTCTAATAACGTAGAAATCGTGTTTCAAGTTGAAATACGCCTTGGGACCATAACTCACCTAAAATAAATGGTAGAATCAAACTTTAACCAAACGTAATGTTTGTACCTAGGGTAAAGTTAAAAAGTTTAAACAATTTGAAAATATCACTATATTTAGGCGAGTAAACGAAAAATGTTCGTCTCAGACTCTAAAACCGCAGAAATCGTGTTTCAAGTTGAAATTTAGGCGAGTAAACGAAAAATGTTCATTTCAGACTCTAAAAACGTAGAAATCGTGTTTCAAGTTGAAATACGCCTTGTAAACGAAAAATGTTTATTTCAGACTCTAATAACGTAGAAATCGTGTTTCAAGTTGAAATACGCCTTGGGACCATATCTCACCTAAAGTAAATGGTAGAAACAAACTTTAACCAAACGTAATGTTTGTACCTAGTATAAAGTTAAAAAGTTTAAACAATTTTAAAATATCACTATATTTAGGCGAGTAAACGAAAAATGTTCATTTCAGACTCTAAAAACGTAGAAATCGTGTTTCAAGTTGAAATACGCCTTGGTACCATATCTCACCTAAAGTAAATGGTAGAATCAAACTTTAACCAAACGTAATGTTTGTACCTAGGGTAAAGTTAAAAAGTTTAAACAATTTTAAAATATCACTATATTTAGGCGAGTAAACGAAAAATGTTCATTTCAGACTCTAAAAACGTAGAAATCGTGTTTCAAGTTGAAATACGCCTTGTAAACGAAAAATGTTTATTTCAGACTCTAATAACGTAGAAATCGTGTTTCAAGTTGAAATACGCCTTGTAAACGAAAAATGTTTATTTCAGACTCTAATAACGTAGAAATCGTGTTTCAAGTTGAAATACGCCTTGGGACCATATCTCACCTAAAGTAAATGGTAGAATCAAACTTTAACCAAACGTAATGTTTGTACCTAGGGTAAAGTTAAAAAGTTTAAACAATTTTAAAATATCACTATATTTAGGCGAGTAAACGAAAAATGTTCGTCTCAGACTCTAAAACCGCAGAAATCGTGTTTCAAGTTGAAATACGCCTTGGTACCATATCTCACCTAAAGTAAATGGTAGAATCAAACTTTAACCAAACGTAATGTTTGTACCTAGGGTAAAGTTAAAAAGTTTAAACAATTTGAAAATATCACTATATTTAGGCGAGTAAACGAAAAATGTTCATTTCAGACTCTAAAAACGTAGAAATCGTGTTTCAAGTTGAAATACGCCTTGGGACCATATCTCACCTAAAGTAAATGGTAGAATCAAACTTTAACCAAACGTAATGTTTGTACCTAGGGTACAGTTAAAAAGTTTAAACAATTTGAAAATATCACTATATTTAGGCGAGTAAACGAAAAATGTTCGTCTCAGACTCTAAAACCGCAGAAATCGTGTTTCAAGTTGAAATTTAGGCGAGTAAACGAAAAATGTTCATTTCACTCTAAAAACGTAGAAATCGTGTTTCAAGTTGAAATACGCCTTGTAAACGAAAAATGTTTATTTCAGACTCTAATAACGTAGAAATCGTGTTTCAAGTTGAAATACGCCTTGGGACCATATCTCACCTAAAGTAAATGGTAGAATCAAACTTTAACCAAACGTAATGTTTGTACCTAGTATAACGTTAAAAAGTTTAAACAATTTTAAAATATCACTATATTTAGGCGAGTAAACGAAAAATGTTCATTTCAGACTCTAAAAACGTAGAAATCGTGTTTCAAGTTGAAATACGCCTTGTAAACGAAAAATGTTTATTTCAGACTCTAATAACGTAGAAATCGTGTTTCAAGTTGAAATACGCCTTGGGACCATATCTCACCTAAAGTAAATGGTAGAATCAAACTTTAACCAAACGTAATGTTTGTACCTAGGGTACAGTTAAAAAGTTTAAACAATTTGAAAATATCACTATATTTAGGCGAGTAAACGAAAAATGTTCGTCTCAGACTCTAAAACCGCAGAAATCGTGTTTCAAGTTGAAATTTAGGCGAGTAAACGAAAAATGTTCATTTCACTCTAAAAACGTAGAAATCGTGTTTCAAGTTGAAATACGCCTTGTAAACGAAAAATGTTTATTTCAGACTCTAATAACGTAGAAATCGTGTTTCAAGTTGAAATACGCCTTGGGACCATATCTCACCTAAAGTAAATGGTAGAAACAAACTTTAACCAAACGTAATGTTTGTACCTAGTATAAAGTTAAAAAGTTTAAACAATTTTAAAATATCACTATATTTAGGCGAGTAAACGAAAAATGTTCATTTCAGACTCTAAAAACGTAGAAATCGTGTTTCAAGTTGAAATACGCCTTGGTACCATATCTCACCTAAAGTAAATGGTAGAATCAAACTTTAACCAAACGTAATGTTTGTACCTAGGGTAAAGTTAAAAAGTTTAAACAATTTTAAAATATCACTATATTTAGGCGAGTAAACGAAAAATGTTCATTTCAGACTCTAAAAACGTAGAAATCGTGTTTCAAGTTGAAATACGCCTTGTAAACGAAAAATGTTTATTTCAGACTCTAATAACGTAGAAATCGTGTTTCAAGTTGAAATACGCCTTGTAAACGAAAAATGTTTATTTCAGACTCTAATAACGTAGAAATCGTGTTTCAAGTTGAAATACGCCTTGGGACCATATCTCACCTAAAGTAAATGGTAGAATCAAACTTTAACCAAACGTAATGTTTGTACCTAGGGTAAAGTTAAAAAGTTTAAACAATTTTAAAATATCACTATATTTAGGCGAGTAAACGAAAAATGTTCGTCTCAGACTCTATAACCGCAGAAATCGTGTTTCAAGTTGAAATACGCCTTGGTACCATATCTCACCTAAAGTAAATGGTAGAATCAAACTTTAACCAAACGTAATGTTTGTACCTAGGGTAAAGTTAAAAAGTTTAAACAATTTGAAAATATCACTATATTTAGGCGAGTAAACGAAAAATGTTCATTTCAGACTCTAAAAACGTAGAAATCGTGTTTCAAGTTGAAATACGCCTTGTAAACGAAAAATGTTTATTTCAGACTCTAATAACGTAGAAATCGTGTTTCAAGTTGAAATACGCCTTGGGACCATATCTCACCTAAAGTAAATGGTAGAATCAAACTTTAACCAAACGTAATGTTTGTACCTAGTATAAAGTTAAAAAGTTTAAACAATTTTAAAATATCACTATATTTAGGCGAGTAAACGAAAAATGTTCATTTCAGACTCTAAAAACGTAGAAATCGTGTTTCAAGTTGAAATACGCCTTGTAAACGAAAAATGTTTATTTCAGACTCTAATAACGTAGAAATCGTGTTTCAAGTTGAAATACGCCTTGGGACCATATCTCACCTAAAGTAAATGGTAGAATCAAACTTTAACCAAACGTAATGTTTGTACCTAGGGTACAGTTAAAAAGTTTAAACAATTTGAAAATATCACTATATTTAGGCGAGTAAACGAAAAATGTTCGTCTCAGACTCTAAAAACGTAGAAATCGTGTTTCAAGTTGAAATACGCCTTGTAAACGAAAAATGTTTATTTCTGACTCTAATAACGTAGAAATCGTGTTTCAAGTTGAAATACGCCTTGGGACCATATCTCACCTAAAGTAAATGGTAGAATCAAACTTTAACCAAACGTAATGTTTGTACCTAGTATAAAGTTAAAAAGTTTAAACAATTTTAAAATATCACTATATTTAGGCGAGTAAACGAAAAATGTTCATTTCAGACTCTAAAAACGTAGAAATCGTGTTTCAAGTTGAAATACGCCTTGTAAACGAAAAATGTTTATTTCAGACTCTAATAACGTAGAAATCGTGTTTCAGGTTGAAATACGCCTTGGGACCATATCTCACCGAAAGTAAATGGTAGAATCAAACTTTAACCAAACGTAATGTTTGTACCTAGGGTAAAGTTAAAAAGTTTAAACAATTTGAAAATATCACTATATTTAGGCGAGTAAACGAAAAATGTTCATTTCAGACTCTAAAAACGTAGAAATCGTGTTTCAAGTTGAAATACGCCTTGTAAACGAAAAATGTTTATTTCAGACTCTAATAACGTAGATATCGTGTTTCAAGTTGTAAATACGCCTTGGGACCATATCTCACCTAAAGTAAATGGTAGAATCAAACTTTAACCAAACGTAATGTTTGTACCTAGGGTAAAGTTAAAAAGTTTAAACAATTTGAAAATATCACTATATTTAGGCGAGTAAACGAAAAATGTTCATTTCAGACTCTAAAAACGTAGAAATCGTGTTTCAAGTTGAAATACGCCTTGTAAACGAAAAATGTTTATTTCAGACTCTAATAACGTAGAAATCGTGTTTCAAGTTGAAATACGCCTTGTAAACGAAAAATGTTTATTTCAGACTCTAATAACGTAGAAATCGTGTTTCAAGTTGAAATACGCCTTGGGACCATATCTCACCTAAAGTAAATGGTAGAATCAAACTTTAACCAAACGTAATGTTTGTACCTAGGGTAAAGTTAAAAAGTTTAAACAATTTTAAAATATCACTATATTTAGGCGAGTAAACGAAAAATGTTCGTCTCAGACTCTATAACCGCAGAAATCGTGTTTCAAGTTGAAATACGCCTTGGTACCATATCTCACCTAAAGTAAATGGTAGAATCAAACTTTAACCAAACGTAATGTTTGTACCTAGGGTAAAGTTAAAAAATTTAAACAATTTGAAAATATCACTATATTTAGGCGAGTAAACGAAAAATGTTCATTTCAGACTCTAAAAACGTAGAAATCGTGTTTCAAGTTGAAATACGCCTTGTAAACGAAAAATGTTTATTTCAGACTCTAATAACGTAGAAATCGTGTTTCAAGTTGAAATACGCCTTGGGACCATATCTCACCTAAAGTAAATGGTAGAATCAAACTTTAACCAAACGTAATGTTTGTACCTAGTATAAAGTTAAAAAGTTTAAACAATTTTAAAATATCACTATATTTAGGCGAGTAAACGAAAAATGTTCATTTCAGACTCTAAAAACGTAGAAATCGTGTTTCAAGTTGAAATACGCCTTGTAAACGAAAAATGTTTATTTCAGACTCTAATAACGTAGAAATCGTGTTTCAAGTTGAAATACGCCTTGGGACCATATCTCACCTAAAGTAAATGGTAGAATCAAACTTTAACCAAACGTAATGTTTGTACCTAGGGTACAGTTAAAAAGTTTAAACAATTTGAAAATATCACTATATTTAGGCGAGTAAACGAAAAATGTTCGTCTCAGACTCTAAAAACGTAGAAATCGTGTTTCAAGTTGAAATACGCCTTGTAAACGAAAAATGTTTATTTCTGACTCTAATAACGTAGAAATCGTGTTTCAAGTTGAAATACGCCTTGGGACCATATCTCACCTAAAGTAAATGGTAGAATCAAACTTTAACCAAACGTAATGTTTGTACCTAGTATAAAGTTAAAAAGTTTAAACAATTTTAAAATATCACTATATTTAGGCGAGTAAACGAAAAATGTTCATTTCAGACTCTAAAAACGTAGAAATCGTGTTTCAAGTTGAAATACGCCTTGTAAACGAAAAATGTTTATTTCAGACTCTAATAACGTAGAAATCGTGTTTCAGGTTGAAATACGCCTTGGGACCATATCTCACCGAAAGTAAATGGTAGAATCAAACTTTAACCAAACGTAATGTTTGTACCTAGGGTAAAGTTAAAAAGTTTAAACAATTTGAAAATATCACTATATTTAGGCGAGTAAACGAAAAATGTTCATTTCAGACTCTAAAAACGTAGAAATCGTGTTTCAAGTTGAAATACGCCTTGTAAACGAAAAATGTTTATTTCAGACTCTAATAACGTAGATATCGTGTTTCAAGTTGTAAATACGCCTTGGGACCATATCTCACCTAAAGTAAATGGTAGAATCAAACTTTAACCAAACGTAATGTTTGTACCTAGGGTAAAGTTAAAAAGTTTAAACAATTTGAAAATATCACTATATTTAGGCGAGTAAACGAAAAATGTTCATTTCAGACTCTAAAAACGTAGAAATCGTGTTTCAAGTTGAAATACGCCTTGTAAACGAAAAATGTTTATTTCAGACTCTAATAACGTAGAAATCGTGTTTCAAGTTGAAATACGCCTTGTAAACGAAAAATGTTTATTTCAGACTCTAATAACGTAGAAATCGTGTTTCAAGTTGAAATACGCCTTGGGACCATATCTCACCTAAAGTAAATGGTAGAATCAAACTTTAACCAAACGTAATGTTTGTACCTAGGGTAAAGTTAAAAAGTTTAAACAATTTGAAAATATCACTATATTTAGGCGAGTAAACGAAAAATGTTCGTCTCAGACTCTAAAACCGCAGAAATCGTGTTTCAAGTTGAAATTTAGGCGAGTAAACGAAAAATGTTCATTTCAGACTCTAAAAACGTAGAAATCGTGTTTCAAGTTGAAATACGCCTTGTAAACGAAAAATGTTTATTTCAGACTCTAATAACGTAGAAATCGTGTTTCAAGTTGAAATACGCCTTGGGACCATATCTCACCTAAAGTAAATGGTAGAAACAAACTTTAACCAAACGTAATGTTTGTACCTAGTATAAAGTTAAAAAGTTTAAACAATTTTAAAATATCACTATATTTAGGCGAGTAAACGAAAAATGTTCATTTCAGACTCTAAAAACGTAGAAATCGTGTTTCAAGTTGAAATACGCCTTGGTACCATATCTCACCTAAAGTAAATGGTAGAATCAAACTTTAACCAAACGTAATGTTTGTACCTAGGGTAAAGTTAAAAAGTTTAAACAATTTTAAAATATCACTATATTTAGGCGAGTAAACGAAAAATGTTCATTTCAGACTCTAAAAACGTAGAAATCGTGTTTCAAGTTGAAATACGCCTTGTAAACGAAAAATGTTTATTTCAGACTCTAATAACGTAGAAATCGTGTTTCAAGTTGAAATACGCCTTGTAAACGAAAAATGTTTATTTCAGACTCTAATAACGTAGAAATCGTGTTTCAAGTTGAAATACGCCTTGGGACCATATCTCACCTAAAGTAAATGGTAGAATCAAACTTTAACCAAACGTAATGTTTGTACCTAGGGTAAAGTTAAAAAGTTTAAACAATTTTAAAATATCACTATATTTAGGCGAGTAAACGAAAAATGTTCGTCTCAGACTCTAAAACCGCAGAAATCGTGTTTCAAGTTGAAATACGCCTTGGTACCATATCTCACCTAAAGTAAATGGTAGAATCAAACTTTAACCAAACGTAATGTTTGTACCTAGGGTAAAGTTAAAAAGTTTAAACAATTTGAAAATATCACTATATTTAGGCGAGTAAACGAAAAATGTTCATTTCAGACTCTAAAAACGTAGAAATCGTGTTTCAAGTTGAAATACGCCCTGTAAACGAAAAATGTTTATTTCAGACTCTAATAACGTAGAAATCGTGTTTCAAGTTGAAATACGCCTTGGGACCATATCTCACCTAAAGTAAATGGTAGAATCAAACTTTAACCAAACGTAATGTTTGTACCTAGTATAACGTTAAAAAGTTTAAACAATTTTAAAATATCACTATATTTAGGCGAGTAAACGAAAAATGTTCATTTCAGACTCTAAAAACGTAGAAATCGTGTTTCAAGTTGAAATACGCCTTGTAAACGAAAAATGTTTATTTCAGACTCTAATAACGTAGAAATCGTGTTTCAAGTTGAAATACGCCTTGGGACCATATCTCACCTAAAGTAAATGGTAGAATCAAACTTTAACCAAACGTAATGTTTGTACCTAGGGTACAGTTAAAAAGTTTAAACAATTTGAAAATATCACTATATTTAGGCGAGTAAACGAAAAATGTTCGTCTCAGACTCTAAAACCGCAGAAATCGTGTTTCAAGTTGAAATTTAGGCGAGTAAACGAAAAATGTTCATTTCACTCTAAAAACGTAGAAATCGTGTTTCAAGTTGAAATACGCCTTGTAAACGAAAAATGTTTATTTCAGACTCTAATAACGTAGAAATCGTGTTTCAAGTTGAAATACGCCTTGGGACCATATCTCACCTAAAGTAAATGGTAGAAACAAACTTTAACCAAACGTAATGTTTGTACCTAGTATAAAGTTAAAAAGTTTAAACAATTTTAAAATATCACTATATTTAGGCGAGTAAACGAAAAATGTTCATTTCAGACTCTAAAAACGTAGAAATCGTGTTTCAAGTTGAAATACGCCTTGGTACCATATCTCACCTAAAGTAAATGGTAGAATCAAACTTTAACCAAACGTAATGTTTGTACCTAGGGTAAAGTTAAAAAGTTTAAACAATTTTAAAATATCACTATATTTAGGCGAGTAAACGAAAAATGTTCATTTCAGACTCTAAAAACGTAGAAATCGTGTTTCAAGTTGAAATACGCCTTGGGACCATAACTCACCTAAAATAAATGGTAGAATCAAACTTTAACCAAACGTAATGTTTGTACCTAGGGTAAAGTTAAAAAGTTTAAACAATTTGAAAATATCACTATATTTAGGCGAGTAAACGAAAAATGTTCGTCTCAGACTCTAAAACCGCAGAAATCGTGTTTCAAGTTGAAATTTAGGCGAGTAAACGAAAAATGTTCATTTCAGACTCTAAAAACGTAGAAATCGTGTTTCAAGTTGAAATACGCCTTGTAAACGAAAAATGTTTATTTCAGACTCTAATAACGTAGAAATCGTGTTTCAAGTTGAAATACGCCTTGGGACCATAACTCACCTAAAATAAATGGTAGAATCAAACTTTAACCAAACGTAATGTTTGTACCTAGGGTAAAGTTAAAAAGTTTAAACAATTTGAAAATATCACTATATTTAGGCGAGTAAACGAAAAATGTTCGTCTCAGACTCTAAAACCGCAGAAATCGTGTTTCAAGTTGAAATTTAGGCGAGTAAACGAAAAATGTTCATTTCAGACTCTAAAAACGTAGAAATCGTGTTTCAAGTTGAAATACGCCTTGTAAACGAAAAATGTTTATTTCAGACTCTAATAACGTAGAAATCGTGTTTCAAGTTGAAATACGCCTTGGGACCATATCTCACCTAAAGTAAATGGTAGAAACAAACTTTAACCAAACGTAATGTTTGTACCTAGTATAAAGTTAAAAAGTTTAAACAATTTTAAAATATCACTATATTTAGGCGAGTAAACGAAAAATGTTCATTTCAGACTCTAAAAACGTAGAAATCGTGTTTCAAGTTGAAATACGCCTTGGTACCATATCTCACCTAAAGTAAATGGTAGAATCAAACTTTAACCAAACGTAATGTTTGTACCTAGGGTAAAGTTAAAAAGTTTAAACAATTTTAAAATATCACTATATTTAGGCGAGTAAACGAAAAATGTTCATTTCAGACTCTAAAAACGTAGAAATCGTGTTTCAAGTTGAAATACGCCTTGTAAACGAAAAATGTTTATTTCAGACTCTAATAACGTAGAAATCGTGTTTCAAGTTGAAATACGCCTTGTAAACGAAAAATGTTTATTTCAGACTCTAATAACGTAGAAATCGTGTTTCAAGTTGAAATACGCCTTGGGACCATATCTCACCTAAAGTAAATGGTAGAATCAAACTTTAACCAAACGTAATGTTTGTACCTAGGGTAAAGTTAAAAAGTTTAAACAATTTTAAAATATCACTATATTTAGGCGAGTAAACGAAAAATGTTCGTCTCAGACTCTAAAACCGCAGAAATCGTGTTTCAAGTTGAAATACGCCTTGGTACCATATCTCACCTAAAGTAAATGGTAGAATCAAACTTTAACCAAACGTAATGTTTGTACCTAGGGTAAAGTTAAAAAGTTTAAACAATTTGAAAATATCACTATATTTAGGCGAGTAAACGAAAAATGTTCATTTCAGACTCTAAAAACGTAGAAATCGTGTTTCAAGTTGAAATACGCCCTGTAAACGAAAAATGTTTATTTCAGACTCTAATAACGTAGAAATCGTGTTTCAAGTTGAAATACGCCTTGGGACCATATCTCACCTAAAGTAAATGGTAGAATCAAACTTTAACCAAACGTAATGTTTGTACCTAGTATAACGTTAAAAAGTTTAAACAATTTTAAAATATCACTATATTTAGGCGAGTAAACGAAAAATGTTCATTTCAGACTCTAAAAACGTAGAAATCGTGTTTCAAGTTGAAATACGCCTTGTAAACGAAAAATGTTTATTTCAGACTCTAATAACGTAGAAATCGTGTTTCAAGTTGAAATACGCCTTGGGACCATATCTCACCTAAAGTAAATGGTAGAATCAAACTTTAACCAAACGTAATGTTTGTACCTAGGGTACAGTTAAAAAGTTTAAACAATTTGAAAATATCACTATATTTAGGCGAGTAAACGAAAAATGTTCGTCTCAGACTCTAAAACCGCAGAAATCGTGTTTCAAGTTGAAATTTAGGCGAGTAAACGAAAAATGTTCATTTCACTCTAAAAACGTAGAAATCGTGTTTCAAGTTGAAATACGCCTTGTAAACGAAAAATGTTTATTTCAGACTCTAATAACGTAGAAATCGTGTTTCAAGTTGAAATACGCCTTGGGACCATATCTCACCTAAAGTAAATGGTAGAATCAAACTTTAACCAAACGTAATGTTTGTACCTAGGGTAAAGTTAAAAAGTTTAAACAATTTGAAAATATCACTATATTTAGGCGAGTAAACGAAAAATGTTCATTTCAGACTCTAAAAACGTAGAAATCGTGTTTCAAGTTGAAATACGCCTTGTAAACGAAAAATGTTTATTTCAGACTCTAATAACGTAGAAATCGTGTTTCAAGTTGAAATACGCCTTGTAAACGAAAAATGTTTATTTCAGACTCTAATAACGTAGAAATCGTGTTTCAAGTTGAAATACGCCTTGGGACCATATCTCACCTAAAGTAAATGGTAGAATCAAACTTTAACCAAACGTAATGTTTGTACCTAGGGTAAAGTTAAAAAGTTTAAACAATTTGAAAATATCACTATATTTAGGCGAGTAAACGAAAAATGTTCGTCTCAGACTCTAAAACCGCAGAAATCGTGTTTCAAGTTGAAATTTAGGCGAGTAAACGAAAAATGTTCATTTCAGACTCTAAAAACGTAGAAATCGTGTTTCAAGTTGAAATACGCCTTGTAAACGAAAAATGTTTATTTCAGACTCTAATAACGTAGAAATCGTGTTTCAAGTTGAAATACGCCTTGGGACCATATCTCACCTAAAGTAAATGGTAGAAACAAACTTTAACCAAACGTAATGTTTGTACCTAGTATAAAGTTAAAAAGTTTAAACAATTTTAAAATATCACTATATTTAGGCGAGTAAACGAAAAATGTTCATTTCAGACTCTAAAAACGTAGAAATCGTGTTTCAAGTTGAAATACGCCTTGGTACCATATCTCACCTAAAGTAAATGGTAGAATCAAACTTTAACCAAACGTAATGTTTGTACCTAGGGTAAAGTTAAAAAGTTTAAACAATTTTAAAATATCACTATATTTAGGCGAGTAAACGAAAAATGTTCATTTCAGACTCTAAAAACGTAGAAATCGTGTTTCAAGTTGAAATACGCCTTGTAAACGAAAAATGTTTATTTCAGACTCTAATAACGTAGAAATCGTGTTTCAAGTTGAAATACGCCTTGTAAACGAAAAATGTTTATTTCAGACTCTAATAACGTAGAAATCGTGTTTCAAGTTGAAATACGCCTTGGGACCATATCTCACCTAAAGTAAATGGTAGAATCAAACTTTAACCAAACGTAATGTTTGTACCTAGGGTAAAGTTAAAAAGTTTAAACAATTTTAAAATATCACTATATTTAGGCGAGTAAACGAAAAATGTTCGTCTCAGACTCTAAAACCGCAGAAATCGTGTTTCAAGTTGAAATACGCCTTGGTACCATATCTCACCTAAAGTAAATGGTAGAATCAAACTTTAACCAAACGTAATGTTTGTACCTAGGGTAAAGTTAAAAAGTTTAAACAATTTGAAAATATCACTATATTTAGGCGAGTAAACGAAAAATGTTCATTTCAGACTCTAAAAACGTAGAAATCGTGTTTCAAGTTGAAATACGCCCTGTAAACGAAAAATGTTTATTTCAGACTCTAATAACGTAGAAATCGTGTTTCAAGTTGAAATACGCCTTGGGACCATATCTCACCTAAAGTAAATGGTAGAATCAAACTTTAACCAAACGTAATGTTTGTACCTAGTATAACGTTAAAAAGTTTAAACAATTTTAAAATATCACTATATTTAGGCGAGTAAACGAAAAATGTTCATTTCAGACTCTAAAAACGTAGAAATCGTGTTTCAAGTTGAAATACGCCTTGTAAACGAAAAATGTTTATTTCAGACTCTAATAACGTAGAAATCGTGTTTCAAGTTGAAATACGCCTTGGGACCATATCTCACCTAAAGTAAATGGTAGAATCAAACTTTAACCAAACGTAATGTTTGTACCTAGGGTACAGTTAAAAAGTTTAAACAATTTGAAAATATCACTATATTTAGGCGAGTAAACGAAAAATGTTCGTCTCAGACTCTAAAACCGCAGAAATCGTGTTTCAAGTTGAAATTTAGGCGAGTAAACGAAAAATGTTCATTTCACTCTAAAAACGTAGAAATCGTGTTTCAAGTTGAAATACGCCTTGTAAACGAAAAATGTTTATTTCAGACTCTAATAACGTAGAAATCGTGTTTCAAGTTGAAATACGCCTTGGGACCATATCTCACCTAAAGTAAATGGTAGAAACAAACTTTAACCAAACGTAATGTTTGTACCTAGTATAAAGTTAAAAAGTTTAAACAATTTTAAAATATCACTATATTTAGGCGAGTAAACGAAAAATGTTCATTTCAGACTCTAAAAACGTAGAAATCGTGTTTCAAGTTGAAATACGCCTTGGTACCATATCTCACCTAAAGTAAATGGTAGAATCAAACTTTAACCAAACGTAATGTTTGTACCTAGGGTAAAGTTAAAAAGTTTAAACAATTTTAAAATATCACTATATTTAGGCGAGTAAACGAAAAATGTTCATTTCAGACTCTAAAAACGTAGAAATCGTGTTTCAAGTTGAAATACGCCTTGGGACCATAACTCACCTAAAATAAATGGTAGAATCAAACTTTAACCAAACGTAATGTTTGTACCTAGGGTAAAGTTAAAAAGTTTAAACAATTTGAAAATATCACTATATTTAGGCGAGTAAACGAAAAATGTTCGTCTCAGACTCTAAAACCGCAGAAATCGTGTTTCAAGTTGAAATTTAGGCGAGTAAACGAAAAATGTTCATTTCAGACTCTAAAAACGTAGAAATCGTGTTTCAAGTTGAAATACGCCTTGTAAACGAAAAATGTTTATTTCAGACTCTAATAACGTAGAAATCGTGTTTCAAGTTGAAATACGCCTTGGGACCATAACTCACCTAAAATAAATGGTAGAATCAAACTTTAACCAAACGTAATGTTTGTACCTAGGGTAAAGTTAAAAAGTTTAAACAATTTGAAAATATCACTATATTTAGGCGAGTAAACGAAAAATGTTCGTCTCAGACTCTAAAACCGCAGAAATCGTGTTTCAAGTTGAAATTTAGGCGAGTAAACGAAAAATGTTCATTTCAGACTCTAAAAACGTAGAAATCGTGTTTCAAGTTGAAATACGCCTTGTAAACGAAAAATGTTTATTTCAGACTCTAATAACGTAGAAATCGTGTTTCAAGTTGAAATACGCCTTGGGACCATATCTCACCTAAAGTAAATGGTAGAAACAAACTTTAACCAAACGTAATGTTTGTACCTAGTATAAAGTTAAAAAGTTTAAACAATTTTAAAATATCACTATATTTAGGCGAGTAAACGAAAAATGTTCATTTCAGACTCTAAAAACGTAGAAATCGTGTTTCAAGTTGAAATACGCCTTGGTACCATATCTCACCTAAAGTAAATGGTAGAATCAAACTTTAACCAAACGTAATGTTTGTACCTAGGGTAAAGTTAAAAAGTTTAAACAATTTTAAAATATCACTATATTTAGGCGAGTAAACGAAAAATGTTCATTTCAGACTCTAAAAACGTAGAAATCGTGTTTCAAGTTGAAATACGCCTTGTAAACGAAAAATGTTTATTTCAGACTCTAATAACGTAGAAATCGTGTTTCAAGTTGAAATACGCCTTGTAAACGAAAAATGTTTATTTCAGACTCTAATAACGTAGAAATCGTGTTTCAAGTTGAAATACGCCTTGGGACCATATCTCACCTAAAGTAAATGGTAGAATCAAACTTTAACCAAACGTAATGTTTGTACCTAGGGTAAAGTTAAAAAGTTTAAACAATTTTAAAATATCACTATATTTAGGCGAGTAAACGAAAAATGTTCGTCTCAGACTCTAAAACCGCAGAAATCGTGTTTCAAGTTGAAATACGCCTTGGTACCATATCTCACCTAAAGTAAATGGTAGAATCAAACTTTAACCAAACGTAATGTTTGTACCTAGGGTAAAGTTAAAAAGTTTAAACAATTTGAAAATATCACTATATTTAGGCGAGTAAACGAAAAATGTTCATTTCAGACTCTAAAAACGTAGAAATCGTGTTTCAAGTTGAAATACGCCCTGTAAACGAAAAATGTTTATTTCAGACTCTAATAACGTAGAAATCGTGTTTCAAGTTGAAATACGCCTTGGGACCATATCTCACCTAAAGTAAATGGTAGAATCAAACTTTAACCAAACGTAATGTTTGTACCTAGTATAACGTTAAAAAGTTTAAACAATTTTAAAATATCACTATATTTAGGCGAGTAAACGAAAAATGTTCATTTCAGACTCTAAAAACGTAGAAATCGTGTTTCAAGTTGAAATACGCCTTGTAAACGAAAAATGTTTATTTCAGACTCTAATAACGTAGAAATCGTGTTTCAAGTTGAAATACGCCTTGGGACCATATCTCACCTAAAGTAAATGGTAGAATCAAACTTTAACCAAACGTAATGTTTGTACCTAGGGTACAGTTAAAAAGTTTAAACAATTTGAAAATATCACTATATTTAGGCGAGTAAACGAAAAATGTTCGTCTCAGACTCTAAAACCGCAGAAATCGTGTTTCAAGTTGAAATTTAGGCGAGTAAACGAAAAATGTTCATTTCACTCTAAAAACGTAGAAATCGTGTTTCAAGTTGAAATACGCCTTGTAAACGAAAAATGTTTATTTCAGACTCTAATAACGTAGAAATCGTGTTTCAAGTTGAAATACGCCTTGGGACCATATCTCACCTAAAGTAAATGGTAGAAACAAACTTTAACCAAACGTAATGTTTGTACCTAGTATAAAGTTAAAAAGTTTAAACAATTTTAAAATATCACTATATTTAGGCGAGTAAACGAAAAATGTTCATTTCAGACTCTAAAAACGTAGAAATCGTGTTTCAAGTTGAAATACGCCTTGGTACCATATCTCACCTAAAGTAAATGGTAGAATCAAACTTTAACCAAACGTAATGTTTGTACCTAGGGTAAAGTTAAAAAGTTTAAACAATTTTAAAATATCACTATATTTAGGCGAGTAAACGAAAAATGTTCATTTCAGACTCTAAAAACGTAGAAATCGTGTTTCAAGTTGAAATACGCCTTGTAAACGAAAAATGTTTATTTCAGACTCTAATAACGTAGAAATCGTGTTTCAAGTTGAAATACGCCTTGTAAACGAAAAATGTTTATTTCAGACTCTAATAACGTAGAAATCGTGTTTCAAGTTGAAATACGCCTTGGGACCATATCTCACCTAAAGTAAATGGTAGAATCAAACTTTAACCAAACGTAATGTTTGTACCTAGGGTAAAGTTAAAAAGTTTAAACAATTTTAAAATATCACTATATTTAGGCGAGTAAACGAAAAATGTTCGTCTCAGACTCTATAACCGCAGAAATCGTGTTTCAAGTTGAAATACGCCTTGGTACCATATCTCACCTAAAGTAAATGGTAGAATCAAACTTTAACCAAACGTAATGTTTGTACCTAGGGTAAAGTTAAAAAGTTTAAACAATTTGAAAATATCACTATATTTAGGCGAGTAAACGAAAAATGTTCATTTCAGACTCTAAAAACGTAGAAATCGTGTTTCAAGTTGAAATACGCCTTGTAAACGAAAAATGTTTATTTCAGACTCTAATAACGTAGAAATCGTGTTTCAAGTTGAAATACGCCTTGGGACCATATCTCACCTAAAGTAAATGGTAGAATCAAACTTTAACCAAACGTAATGTTTGTACCTAGTATAAAGTTAAAAAGTTTAAACAATTTTAAAATATCACTATATTTAGGCGAGTAAACGAAAAATGTTCATTTCAGACTCTAAAAACGTAGAAATCGTGTTTCAAGTTGAAATACGCCTTGTAAACGAAAAATGTTTATTTCAGACTCTAATAACGTAGAAATCGTGTTTCAAGTTGAAATACGCCTTGGGACCATATCTCACCTAAAGTAAATGGTAGAATCAAACTTTAACCAAACGTAATGTTTGTACCTAGGGTACAGTTAAAAAGTTTAAACAATTTGAAAATATCACTATATTTAGGCGAGTAAACGAAAAATGTTCGTCTCAGACTCTAAAAACGTAGAAATCGTGTTTCAAGTTGAAATACGCCTTGTAAACGAAAAATGTTTATTTCTGACTCTAATAACGTAGAAATCGTGTTTCAAGTTGAAATACGCCTTGGGACCATATCTCACCTAAAGTAAATGGTAGAATCAAACTTTAACCAAACGTAATGTTTGTACCTAGTATAAAGTTAAAAAGTTTAAACAATTTTAAAATATCACTATATTTAGGCGAGTAAACGAAAAATGTTCATTTCAGACTCTAAAAACGTAGAAATCGTGTTTCAAGTTGAAATACGCCTTGTAAACGAAAAATGTTTATTTCAGACTCTAATAACGTAGAAATCGTGTTTCAGGTTGAAATACGCCTTGGGACCATATCTCACCGAAAGTAAATGGTAGAATCAAACTTTAACCAAACGTAATGTTTGTACCTAGGGTAAAGTTAAAAAGTTTAAACAATTTGAAAATATCACTATATTTAGGCGAGTAAACGAAAAATGTTCATTTCAGACTCTAAAAACGTAGAAATCGTGTTTCAAGTTGAAATACGCCTTGTAAACGAAAAATGTTTATTTCAGACTCTAATAACGTAGATATCGTGTTTCAAGTTGTAAATACGCCTTGGGACCATATCTCACCTAAAGTAAATGGTAGAATCAAACTTTAACCAAACGTAATGTTTGTACCTAGGGTAAAGTTAAAAAGTTTAAACAATTTGAAAATATCACTATATTTAGGCGAGTAAACGAAAAATGTTCATTTCAGACTCTAAAAACGTAGAAATCGTGTTTCAAGTTGAAATACGCCTTGTAAACGAAAAATGTTTATTTCAGACTCTAATAACGTAGAAATCGTGTTTCAAGTTGAAATACGCCTTGTAAACGAAAAATGTTTATTTCAGACTCTAATAACGTAGAAATCGTGTTTCAAGTTGAAATACGCCTTGGGACCATATCTCACCTAAAGTAAATGGTAGAATCAAACTTTAACCAAACGTAATGTTTGTACCTAGGGTAAAGTTAAAAAGTTTAAACAATTTTAAAATATCACTATATTTAGGCGAGTAAACGAAAAATGTTCGTCTCAGACTCTATAACCGCAGAAATCGTGTTTCAAGTTGAAATACGCCTTGGTACCATATCTCACCTAAAGTAAATGGTAGAATCAAACTTTAACCAAACGTAATGTTTGTACCTAGGGTAAAGTTAAAAAATTTAAACAATTTGAAAATATCACTATATTTAGGCGAGTAAACGAAAAATGTTCATTTCAGACTCTAAAAACGTAGAAATCGTGTTTCAAGTTGAAATACGCCTTGTAAACGAAAAATGTTTATTTCAGACTCTAATAACGTAGAAATCGTGTTTCAAGTTGAAATACGCCTTGGGACCATATCTCACCTAAAGTAAATGGTAGAATCAAACTTTAACCAAACGTAATGTTTGTACCTAGTATAAAGTTAAAAAGTTTAAACAATTTTAAAATATCACTATATTTAGGCGAGTAAACGAAAAATGTTCATTTCAGACTCTAAAAACGTAGAAATCGTGTTTCAAGTTGAAATACGCCTTGTAAACGAAAAATGTTTATTTCAGACTCTAATAACGTAGAAATCGTGTTTCAAGTTGAAATACGCCTTGGGACCATATCTCACCTAAAGTAAATGGTAGAATCAAACTTTAACCAAACGTAATGTTTGTACCTAGGGTACAGTTAAAAAGTTTAAACAATTTGAAAATATCACTATATTTAGGCGAGTAAACGAAAAATGTTCGTCTCAGACTCTAAAAACGTAGAAATCGTGCTTCAAGTTGAAATACGCCTTGTAAACGAAAAATGTTTATTTCTGACTCTAATAACGTAGAAATCGTGTTTCAAGTTGAAATACGCCTTGGGACCATATCTCACCTAAAGTAAATGGTAGAATCAAACTTTAACCAAACGTAATGTTTGTACCTAGTATAAAGTTAAAAAGTTTAAACAATTTTAAAATATCACTATATTTAGGCGAGTAAACGAAAAATGTTCATTTCAGACTCTAAAAACGTAGAAATCGTGTTTCAAGTTGAAATACGCCTTGTAAACGAAAAATGTTTATTTCAGACTCTAATAACGTAGAAATCGTGTTTCAGGTTGAAATACGCCTTGGGACCATATCTCACCGAAAGTAAATGGTAGAATCAAACTTTAACCAAACGTAATGTTTGTACCTAGGGTAAAGTTAAAAAGTTTAAACAATTTGAAAATATCACTATATTTAGGCGAGTAAACGAAAAATGTTCATTTCAGACTCTAAAAACGTAGAAATCGTGTTTCAAGTTGAAATACGCCTTGTAAACGAAAAATGTTTATTTCAGACTCTAATAACGTAGATATCGTGTTTCAAGTTGTAAATACGCCTTGGGACCATATCTCACCTAAAGTAAATGGTAGAATCAAACTTTAACCAAACGTAATGTTTGTACCTAGGGTAAAGTTAAAAAGTTTAAACAATTTGAAAATATCACTATATTTAGGCGAGTAAACGAAAAATGTTCGTCTCAGACTCTAAAACCGCAGAAATCGTGTTTCAAGTTGAAATACGCCTTGGTACCATATCTCACCTAAACTAAATGGTAGAATCAAACTTTAACCAAACGTAATGTTTGTACCTAGGGTAAAGTTAAAAAGTTTAAACAATTTGCAAATATCACTATATTTAGGCGAGTAAACGAAAAATGTTCATTTCAGACTCTAAAAACGTAGAAATCGTGTTTCAAGTTGAAATACGCCTTGTAAACGAAAAATGTTTATTTCAGACTCTAATAACGTAGAAATCGTGTTTCAAGTTGAAATACGCCTTGGGACCATATCTCACCTAAAGTAAATGGTAGAATCAAACTTTAACCAAACGTAATGTTTGTACCTAGTATAAAGTTAAAAAGTTTAAACAATTTTAAAATATCACTATATTTAGGCGAGTAAACGAAAAATGTTCATTACAGACTCTAAAAACGTAGAAATCGTGTTTCAAGTTGAAATACGCCTTGTAAACGAAAAATGTTTATTTCAGACTCTAATAACGTAGAAATCGTGTTTCAGGTTGAAATACGCCTTGGGACCATATCTCACCGAAAGTAAATGGTAGAATCAAACTTTAACCAAACGTAATGTTTGTACCTAGGGTAAAGTTAAAAAGTTTAAACAATTTGAAAATATCACTATATTTAGGCGAGTAAACGAAAAATGTTCATTTCAGACTCTAAAAACGTAGAAATCGTGTTTCAAGTTGAAATACGCCTTGTAAACGAAAAATGTTTATTTCAGACTCTAATAACGTAGAAATCATGTTTCAAGTTGAAATACGCCTTGGGACCATATCTCACCTAAAGTAAATGGTAGAATCAAACTTTAACCAAACGTAATGTTTGTACCTAGGGTAAAGTTAAAAAGTTTAAACAATTTGAAAATATCACTATATTTAGGCGAGTAAACGAAAAATGTTCATTTCAGACTCTAAAAACGTAGAAATCGTGTTTCAAGTTGAAATACGCCTTGTAAACGAAAAATGTTTATTTCAGACTCTAATAACGTAGAAATCGTGTTTCAAGTTGAAATACGCCTTGTAAACGAAAAATGTTTATTTCAGACTCTAATAACGTAGAAATCGTGTTTCAAGTTGAAATACGCCTTGGGACCATATCTCACCTAAAGTAAATGGTAGAATCAAACTTTAACCAAACGTAATGTTTGTACCTAGGGTAAAGTTAAAAAGTTTAAACAATTTGCAAATATCACTATATTTAGGCGAGTAAACGAAAAATGTTCATTTCAGACTCTAAAAACGTAGAAATCGTGTTTCAAGTTGAAATACGCCTTGTAAACGAAAAATGTTTATTTCAGACTCTAATAACGTAGAAATCGTGTTTCAAGTTGAAATACGCCTTGGGACCATATCTCACCTAAAGTAAATGGTAGAATCAAACTTTAACCAAACGTAATGTTTGTACCTAGTATAAAGTTAAAAAGTTTAAACAATTTTAAAATATCACTATATTTAGGCGAGTAAACGAAAAATGTTCATTTCAGACTCTAAAAACGTAGAAATCGTGTTTCAAGTTGAAATACGCCTTGTAAACGAAAAATGTTTATTTCAGACTCTAATAACGTAGAAATCGTGTTTCAGGTTGAAATACGCCTTGGGACCATATCTCACCGAAAGTAAATGGTAGAATCAAACTTTAACCAAACGTAATGTTTGTACCTAGGGTAAAGTTAAAAAGTTTAAACAATTTGAAAATATCACTATATTTAGGCGAGTAAACGAAAAATGTTCATTTCAGACTCTAAAAACGTAGAAATCGTGTTTCAAGTTGAAATACGCCTTGTAAACGAAAAATGTTTATTTCAGACTCTAATAACGTAGATATCGTGTTTCAAGTTGTAAATACGCCTTGGGACCATATCTCACCTAAAGTAAATGGTAGAATCAAACTTTAACCAAACGTAATGTTTGTACCTAGGGTAAAGTTAAAAAGTTTAAACAATTTGAAAATATCACTATATTTAGGCGAGTAAACGAAAAATGTTCATTTCAGACTCTAAAAACGTAGAAATCGTGTTTCAAGTTGAAATACGCCTTGTAAACGAAAAATGTTTATTTCAGACTCTAATAACGTAGAAATCGTGTTTCAAGTTGAAATACGCCTTGTAAACGAAAAATGTTTATTTCAGACTCTAATAACGTAGAAATCGTGTTTCAAGTTGAAATATGCCTTGGGACCATATCTCACCTAAAGTAAATGGTAGAATCAAACTTTAACCAAACGTAATGTTTGTACCTAGGGTAAAGTTAAAAAGTTTAAACAATTTTAAAATATCACTATATTTAGGCGAGTAAACGAAAAATGTTCGTCTCAGACTCTATAACCGCAGAAATCGTGTTTCAAGTTGAAATACGCCTTGGTACCATATCTCACCTAAAGTAAATGGTAGAATCAAACTTTAACCAAACGTAATGTTTGTACCTAGGGTAAAGTTAAAAAATTTAAACAATTTGAAAATATCACTATATTTAGGCGAGTAAACGAAAAATGTTCATTTCAGACTCTAAAAACGTAGAAATCGTGTTTCAAGTTGAAATACGCCTTGTAAACGAAAAATGTTTATTTCAGACTCTAATAACGTAGAAATCGTGTTTCAAGTTGAAATACGCCTTGGGACCATATCTCACCTAAAGTAAATGGTAGAATCAAACTTTAACCAAACGTAATGTTTGTACCTAGTATAAAGTTAAAAAGTTTAAACAATTTTAAAATATCACTATATTTAGGCGAGTAAACGAAAAATGTTCATTTCAGACTCTAAAAACGTAGAAATCGTGTTTCAAGTTGAAATACGCCTTGTAAACGAAAAATGTTTATTTCAGACTCTAATAACGTAGAAATCGTGTTTCAAGTTGAAATACGCCTTGGGACCATATCTCACCTAAAGTAAATGGTAGAATCAAACTTTAACCAAACGTAATGTTTGTACCTAGGGTACAGTTAAAAAGTTTAAACAATTTGAAAATATCACTATATTTAGGCGAGTAAACGAAAAATGTTCGTCTCAGACTCTAAAAACGTAGAAATCGTGTTTCAAGTTGAAATACGCCTTGTAAACGAAAAATGTTTATTTCTGACTCTAATAACGTAGAAATCGTGTTTCAAGTTGAAATACGCCTTGGGACCATATCTCACCTAAAGTAAATGGTAGAATCAAACTTTAACCAAACGTAATGTTTGTACCTAGTATAAAGTTAAAAAGTTTAAACAATTTTAAAATATCACTATATTTAGGCGAGTAAACGAAAAATGTTCATTTCAGATTCTAAAAACGTAGAAATCGTGTTTCAAGTTGAAATACGCCTTGTAAACGAAAAATGTTTATTTCAGACTCTAATAACGTAGAAATCGTGTTTCAGGTTGAAATACGCCTTGGGACCATATCTCACCGAAAGTAAATGGTAGAATCAAACTTTAACCAAACGTAATGTTTGTACCTAGGGTAAAGTTAAAAAGTTTAAACAATTTGAAAATATCACTATATTTAGGCGAGTAAACGAAAAATGTTCATTTCAGACTCTAAAAACGTAGAAATCGTGTTTCAAGTTGAAATACGCCTTGTAAACGAAAAATGTTTATTTCAGACTCTAATAACGTAGATATCGTGTTTCAAGTTGTAAATACGCCTTGGGACCATATCTCACCTAAAGTAAATGGTAGAATCAAACTTTAACCAAACGTAATGTTTGTACCTAGGGTAAAGTTAAAAAGTTTAAACAATTTGAAAATATCACTATATTTAGGCGAGTAAACGAAAAATGTTCATTTCAGACTCTAAAAACGTAGAAATCGTGTTTCAAGTTGAAATACGCCTTGTAAACGAAAAATGTTTATTTCAGACTCTAATAACGTAGATATCGTGTTTCAAGTTGTAAATACGCCTTGGGACCATATCTCACCTAAAGTAAATGGTAGAATCAAACTTTAACCAAACGTAATGTTTGTACCTAGGGTAAAGTTAAAAAGTTTAAACAATTTGAAAATATCACTATATTTAGGCGAGTAAACGAAAAATGTTCATTTCAGACTCTAAAAACGTAGAAATCGTGTTTCAAGTTGAAATACGCCTTGTAAACGAAAAATGTTTATTTCAGACTCTAATAACGTAGAAATCGTGTTTCAAGTTGAAATACGCCTTGTAAACGAAAAATGTTTATTTCAGACTCTAATAACGTAGAAATCGTGTTTCAAGTTGAAATACGCCTTGGGACCATATCTCACCTAAAGTAAATGGTAGAATCAAACTTTAACCAAACGTAATGTTTGTACCTAGGGTAAAGTTAAAAAGTTTAAACAATTTTAAAATATCACTATATTTAGGCGAGTAAACGAAAAATGTTCGTCTCAGACTCTATAACCGCAGAAATCGTGTTTCAAGTTGAAATACGCCTTGGTACCATATCTCACCTAAAGTAAATGGTAGAATCAAACTTTAACCAAACGTAATGTTTGTACCTAGGGTAAAGTTAAAAAATTTAAACAATTTGAAAATATCACTATATTTAGGCGAGTAAACGAAAAATGTTCATTTCAGACTCTAAAAACGTAGAAATCGTG
Organism: Pterostichus niger; assembly: GCA_947425015.1. Classification (NCBI taxonomy): domain Eukaryota; kingdom Metazoa; phylum Arthropoda; class Insecta; order Coleoptera; family Carabidae; genus Pterostichus; species Pterostichus niger. Next base: position 14,195,589 of record OX380352.1, on the reverse strand, counting down.
TTTCAAGTTGAAATACGCCTTGTAAACGAAAAATGTTTATTTCAGACTCTAATAACGTAGAAATCGTGTTTCAAGTTGAAATACGCCTTGGGACCATATCTCACCTAAAGTAAATGGTAGAATCAAACTTTAACCAAACGTAATGTTTGTACCTAGTATAAAGTTAAAAAGTTTAAACAATTTTAAAATATCACTATATTTAGGCGAGTAAACGAAAAATGTTCATTTCAGACTCTAAAAACGTAGAAATCGTGTTTCAAGTTGAAATACGCCTTGTAAACGAAAAATGTTTATTTCAGACTCTAATAACGTAGAAATCGTGTTTCAAGTTGAAATACGCCTTGGGACCATATCTCACCTAAAGTAAATGGTAGAATCAACCTTTAACCAAACGTAATGTTTGTACCTAGGGTACAGTTAAAAAGTTTAAACAATTTGAAAATATCACTATATTTAGGCGAGTAAACGAAAAATGTTCGTCTCAGACTCTAAAAACGTAGAAATCGTGTTTCAAGTTGAAATACGCCTTGTAAACGAAAAATGTTTATTTCTGACTCTAATAACGTAGAAATCGTGTTTCAAGTTGAAATACGCCTTGGGACCATATCTCACCTAAAGTAAATGGTAGAATCAAACTTTAACCAAACGTAATGTTTGTACCTAGTATAAAGTTAAAAAGTTTAAACAATTTTAAAATATCACTATATTTAGGCGAGTAAACGAAAAATGTTCATTTCAGACTCTAAAAACGTAGAAATCGTGTTTCAAGTTGAAATACGCCTTGTAAACGAAAAATGTTTATTTCAGACTCTAATAACGTAGAAATCGTGTTTCAGGTTGAAATACGCCTTGGGACCATATCTCACCGAAAGTAAATGGTAGAATCAAACTTTAACCAAACGTAATGTTTGTACCTAGGGTAAAGTTAAAAAGTTTAAACAATTTGAAAATATCACTATATTTAGGCGAGTAAACGAAAAATGTTCATTTCAGACTCTAAAAACGTAGAAATCGTGTTTCAAGTTGAAATACGCCTTGTAAACGAAAAATGTTTATTTCAGACTCTAATAACGTAGATATCGTGTTTCAAGTTGTAAATACGCCTTGGGACCATATCTCACCTAAAGTAAATGGTAGAATCAAACTTTAACCAAACGTAATGTTTGTACCTAGGGTAAAGTTAAAAAGTTTAAACAATTTGAAAATATCACTATATTTAGGCGAGTAAACGAAAAATGTTCGTCTCAGACTCTAAAACCGCAGAAATCGTGTTTCAAGTTGAAATACGCCTTGGTACCATATCTCACCTAAACTAAATGGTAGAATCAAACTTTAACCAAACGTAATGTTTGTACCTACGGTAAAGTTAAAAAGTTTAAACAATTTGCAAATATCACTATATTTAGGCGAGTAAACGAAAAATGTTCATTTCAGACTCTAAAAACGTAGAAATCGTGTTTCAAGTTGAAATACGCCTTGTAAACGAAAAATGTTTATTTCAGACTCTAATAACGTAGAAATCGTGTTTCAAGTTGAAATACGCCTTGGGACCATATCTCACCTAAAGTAAATGGTAGAATCAAACTTTAACCAAACGTAATGTTTGTACCTAGTATAAAGTTAAAAAGTTTAAACAATTTTAAAATATCACTATATTTAGGCGAGTAAACGAAAAATGTTCATTTCAGACTCTAAAAACGTAGAAATCGTGTTTCAAGTTGAAATACGCCCTGTAAACGAAAAATGTTTATTTCAGACTCTAATAACGTAGAAATCGTGTTTCAAGTTGAAATACGCCTTGGGACCATATCTCACCTAAAGTAAATGGTAGAATCAAACTTTAACCAAACGTAATGTTTGTACCTAGTATAACGTTAAAAAGTTTAAACAATTTTAAAATATCACTATATTTAGGCGAGTAAACGAAAAATGTTCATTTCAGACTCTAAAAACGTAGAAATCGTGTTTCAAGTTGAAATACGCCTTGTAAACGAAAAATGTTTATTTCAGACTCTAATAACGTAGAAATCGTGTTTCAAGTTGAAATACGCCTTGGGACCATATCTCACCTAAAGTAAATGGTAGAATCAAACTTTAACCAAACGTAATGTTTGTACCTAGGGTACAGTTAAAAAGTTTAAACAATTTGAAAATATCACTATATTTAGGCGAGTAAACGAAAAATGTTCGTCTCAGACTCTAAAACCGCAGAAATCGTGTTTCAAGTTGAAATTTAGGCGAGTAAACGAAAAATGTTCATTTCACTCTAAAAACGTAGAAATCGTGTTTCAAGTTGAAATACGCCTTGTAAACGAAAAATGTTTATTTCAGACTCTAATAACGTAGAAATCGTGTTTCAAGTTGAAATACGCCTTGGGACCATATCTCACCTAAAGTAAATGGTAGAAACAAACTTTAACCAAACGTAATGTTTGTACCTAGTATAAAGTTAAAAAGTTTAAACAATTTTAAAATATCACTATATTTAGGCGAGTAAACGAAAAATGTTCATTTCAGACTCTAAAAACGTAGAAATCGTGTTTCAAGTTGAAATACGCCTTGGTACCATATCTCACCTAAAGTAAATGGTAGAATCAAACTTTAACCAAACGTAATGTTTGTACCTAGGGTAAAGTTAAAAAGTTTAAACAATTTTAAAATATCACTATATTTAGGCGAGTAAACGAAAAATGTTCATTTCAGACTCTAAAAACGTAGAAATCGTGTTTCAAGTTGAAATACGCCTTGTAAACGAAAAATGTTTATTTCAGACTCTAATAACGTAGAAATCGTGTTTCAAGTTGAAATACGCCTTGTAAACGAAAAATGTTTATTTCAGACTCTAATAACGTAGAAATCGTGTTTCAAGTTGAAATACGCCTTGGGACCATATCTCACCTAAAGTAAATGGTAGAATCAAACTTTAACCAAACGTAATGTTTGTACCTAGGGTAAAGTTAAAAAGTTTAAACAATTTTAAAATATCACTATATTTAGGCGAGTAAACGAAAAATGTTCGTCTCAGACTCTATAACCGCAGAAATCGTGTTTCAAGTTGAAATACGCCTTGGTACCATATCTCACCTAAAGTAAATGGTAGAATCAAACTTTAACCAAACGTAATGTTTGTACCTAGGGTAAAGTTAAAAAGTTTAAACAATTTGAAAATATCACTATATTTAGGCGAGTAAACGAAAAATGTTCATTTCAGACTCTAAAAACGTAGAAATCGTGTTTCAAGTTGAAATACGCCTTGTAAACGAAAAATGTTTATTTCAGACTCTAATAACGTAGAAATCGTGTTTCAAGTTGAAATACGCCTTGGGACCATATCTCACCTAAAGTAAATGGTAGAATCAAACTTTAACCAAACGTAATGTTTGTACCTAGTATAAAGTTAAAAAGTTTAAACAATTTTAAAATATCACTATATTTAGGCGAGTAAACGAAAAATGTTCATTTCAGACTCTAAAAACGTAGAAATCGTGTTTCAAGTTGAAATACGCCTTGTAAACGAAAAATGTTTATTTCAGACTCTAATAACGTAGAAATCGTGTTTCAAGTTGAAATACGCCTTGGGACCATATCTCACCTAAAGTAAATGGTAGAATCAAACTTTAACCAAACGTAATGTTTGTACCTAGGGTACAGTTAAAAAGTTTAAACAATTTGAAAATATCACTATATTTAGGCGAGTAAACGAAAAATGTTCGTCTCAGACTCTAAAAACGTAGAAATCGTGTTTCAAGTTGAAATACGCCTTGTAAACGAAAAATGTTTATTTCTGACTCTAATAACGTAGAAATCGTGTTTCAAGTTGAAATACGCCTTGGGACCATATCTCACCTAAAGTAAATGGTAGAATCAAACTTTAACCAAACGTAATGTTTGTACCTAGTATAAAGTTAAAAAGTTTAAACAATTTTAAAATATCACTATATTTAGGCGAGTAAACGAAAAATGTTCATTTCAGACTCTAAAAACGTAGAAATCGTGTTTCAAGTTGAAATACGCCTTGTAAACGAAAAATGTTTATTTCAGACTCTAATAACGTAGAAATCGTGTTTCAGGTTGAAATACGCCTTGGGACCATATCTCACCGAAAGTAAATGGTAGAATCAAACTTTAACCAAACGTAATGTTTGTACCTAGGGTAAAGTTAAAAAGTTTAAACAATTTGAAAATATCACTATATTTAGGCGAGTAAACGAAAAATGTTCATTTCAGACTCTAAAAACGTAGAAATCGTGTTTCAAGTTGAAATACGCCTTGTAAACGAAAAATGTTTATTTCAGACTCTAATAACGTAGATATCGTGTTTCAAGTTGTAAATACGCCTTGGGACCATATCTCACCTAAAGTAAATGGTAGAATCAAACTTTAACCAAACGTAATGTTTGTACCTAGGGTAAAGTTAAAAAGTTTAAACAATTTGAAAATATCACTATATTTAGGCGAGTAAACGAAAAATGTTCATTTCAGACTCTAAAAACGTAGAAATCGTGTTTCAAGTTGAAATACGCCTTGTAAACGAAAAATGTTTATTTCAGACTCTAATAACGTAGAAATCGTGTTTCAAGTTGAAATACGCCTTGTAAACGAAAAATGTTTATTTCAGACTCTAATAACGTAGAAATCGTGTTTCAAGTTGAAATACGCCTTGGGACCATATCTCACCTAAAGTAAATGGTAGAATCAAACTTTAACCAAACGTAATGTTTGTACCTAGGGTAAAGTTAAAAAGTTTAAACAATTTTAAAATATCACTATATTTAGGCGAGTAAACGAAAAATGTTCGTCTCAGACTCTATAACCGCAGAAATCGTGTTTCAAGTTGAAATACGCCTTGGTACCATATCTCACCTAAAGTAAATGGTAGAATCAAACTTTAACCAAACGTAATGTTTGTACCTAGGGTAAAGTTAAAAAATTTAAACAATTTGAAAATATCACTATATTTAGGCGAGTAAACGAAAAATGTTCATTTCAGACTCTAAAAACGTAGAAATCGTGTTTCAAGTTGAAATACGCCTTGTAAACGAAAAATGTTTATTTCAGACTCTAATAACGTAGAAATCGTGTTTCAAGTTGAAATACGCCTTGGGACCATATCTCACCTAAAGTAAATGGTAGAATCAAACTTTAACCAAACGTAATGTTTGTACCTAGTATAAAGTTAAAAAGTTTAAACAATTTTAAAATATCACTATATTTAGGCGAGTAAACGAAAAATGTTCATTTCAGACTCTAAAAACGTAGAAATCGTGTTTCAAGTTGAAATACGCCTTGTAAACGAAAAATGTTTATTTCAGACTCTAATAACGTAGAAATCGTGTTTCAAGTTGAAATACGCCTTGGGACCATATCTCACCTAAAGTAAATGGTAGAATCAAACTTTAACCAAACGTAATGTTTGTACCTAGGGTACAGTTAAAAAGTTTAAACAATTTGAAAATATCACTATATTTAGGCGAGTAAACGAAAAATGTTCGTCTCAGACTCTAAAAACGTAGAAATCGTGTTTCAAGTTGAAATACGCCTTGTAAACGAAAAATGTTTATTTCTGACTCTAATAACGTAGAAATCGTGTTTCAAGTTGAAATACGCCTTGGGACCATATCTCACCTAAAGTAAATGGTAGAATCAAACTTTAACCAAACGTAATGTTTGTACCTAGTATAAAGTTAAAAAGTTTAAACAATTTTAAAATATCACTATATTTAGGCGAGTAAACGAAAAATGTTCATTTCAGACTCTAAAAACGTAGAAATCGTGTTTCAAGTTGAAATACGCCTTGTAAACGAAAAATGTTTATTTCAGACTCTAATAACGTAGAAATCGTGTTTCAGGTTGAAATACGCCTTGGGACCATATCTCACCGAAAGTAAATGGTAGAATCAAACTTTAACCAAACGTAATGTTTGTACCTAGGGTAAAGTTAAAAAGTTTAAACAATTTGAAAATATCACTATATTTAGGCGAGTAAACGAAAAATGTTCATTTCAGACTCTAAAAAAGTAGAAATCGTGTTTCAAGTTGAAATACGCCTTGTAAACGAAAAATGTTTATTTCAGACTCTAATAACGTAGATATCGTGTTTCAAGTTGTAAATACGCCTTGGGACCATATCTCACCTAAAGTAAATGGTAGAATCAAACTTTAACCAAACGTAATGTTTGTACCTAGGGTAAAGTTAAAAAGTTTAAACAATTTGAAAATATCACTATATTTAGGCGAGTAAACGAAAAATGTTCATTTCAGACTCTAAAAACGTAGAAATCGTGTTTCAAGTTGAAATACGCCTTGTAAACGAAAAATGTTTATTTCAGACTCTAATAACGTAGAAATCGTGTTTCAAGTTGAAATACGCCTTGTAAACGAAAAATGTTTATTTCAGACTCTAATAACGTAGAAATCGTGTTTCAAGTTGAAATACGCCTTGGGACCATATCTCACCTAAAGTAAATGGTAGAATCAAACTTTAACCAAACGTAATGTTTGTACCTAGGGTAAAGTTAAAAAGTTTAAACAATTTTAAAATATCACTATATTTAGGCGAGTAAACGAAAAATGTTCGTCTCAGACTCTATAACCGCAGAAATCGTGTTTCAAGTTGAAATACGCCTTGGTACCATATCTCACCTAAAGTAAATGGTAGAATCAAACTTTAACCAAACGTAATGTTTGTACCTAGGGTAAAGTTAAAAAATTTAAACAATTTGAAAATATCACTATATTTAGGCGAGTAAACGAAAAATGTTCATTTCAGACTCTAAAAACGTAGAAATCGTGTTTCAAGTTGAAATACGCCTTGTAAACGAAAAATGTTTATTTCAGACTCTAATAACGTAGAAATCGTGTTTCAAGTTGAAATACGCCTTGGGACCATATCTCACCTAAAGTAAATGGTAGAATCAAACTTTAACCAAACGTAATGTTTGTACCTAGTATAAAGTTAAAAAGTTTAAACAATTTTAAAATATCACTATATTTAGGCGAGTAAACGAAAAATGTTCATTTCAGACTCTAAAAACGTAGAAATCGTGTTTCAAGTTGAAATACGCCTTGTAAACGAAAAATGTTTATTTCAGACTCTAATAACGTAGAAATCGTGTTTCAAGTTGAAATACGCCTTGGGACCATATCTCACCTAAAGTAAATGGTAGAATCAAACTTTAACCAAACGTAATGTTTGTACCTAGGGTACAGTTAAAAAGTTTAAACAATTTGAAAATATCACTATATTTAGGCGAGTAAACGAAAAATGTTCGTCTCAGACTCTAAAAACGTAGAAATCGTGTTTCAAGTTGAAATACGCCTTGTAAACGAAAAATGTTTATTTCTGACTCTAATAACGTAGAAATCGTGTTTCAAGTTGAAATACGCCTTGGGACCATATCTCACCTAAAGTAAATGGTAGAATCAAACTTTAACCAAACGTAATGTTTGTACCTAGTATAAAGTTAAAAAGTTTAAACAATTTTAAAATATCACTATATTTAGGCGAGTAAACGAAAAATGTTCATTTCAGACTCTAAAAACGTAGAAATCGTGTTTCAAGTTGAAATACGCCTTGTAAACGAAAAATGTTTATTTCAGACTCTAATAACGTAGAAATCGTGTTTCAGGTTGAAATACGCCTTGGGACCATATCTCACCGAAAGTAAATGGTAGAATCAAACTTTAACCAAACGTAATGTTTGTACCTAGGGTAAAGTTAAAAAGTTTAAACAATTTGAAAATATCACTATATTTAGGCGAGTAAACGAAAAATGTTCATTTCAGACTCTAAAAACGTAGAAATCGTGTTTCAAGTTGAAATACGCCTTGTAAACGAAAAATGTTTATTTCAGACTCTAATAACGTAGATATCGTGTTTCAAGTTGTAAATACGCCTTGGGACCATATCTCACCTAAAGTAAATGGTAGAATCAAACTTTAACCAAACGTAATGTTTGTACCTAGGGTAAAGTTAAAAAGTTTAAACAATTTGAAAATATCACTATATTTAGGCGAGTAAACGAAAAATGTTCGTCTCAGACTCTAAAACCGCAGAAATCGTGTTTCAAGTTGAAATACGCCTTGGTACCATATCTCACCTAAACTAAATGGTAGAATCAAACTTTAACCAAACGTAATGTTTGTACCTAGGGTAAAGTTAAAAAGTTTAAACAATTTGCAAATATCACTATATTTAGGCGAGTAAACGAAAAATGTTCATTTCAGACTCTAAAAACGTAGAAATCGTGTTTCAAGTTGAAATACGCCTTGTAAACGAAAAATGTTTATTTCAGACTCTAATAACGTAGAAATCGTGTTTCAAATTGAAATACGCCTTGGGACCATATCTCACCTAAAGTAAATGGTAGAATCAAACTTTAACCAAACGTAATGTTTGTACCTAGTATAAAGTTAAAAAGTTTAAACAATTTTAAAATATCACTATATTTAGGCGAGTAAACGAAAAATGTTCATTACAGACTCTAAAAACGTAGAAATCGTGTTTCAAGTTGAAATACGCCTTGTAAACGAAAAATGTTTATTTCAGACTCTAATAACGTAGAAATCGTGTTTCAGGTTGAAATACGCCTTGGGACCATATCTCACCGAAAGTAAATGGTAGAATCAAACTTTAACCAAACGTAATGTTTGTACCTAGGGTAAAGTTAAAAAGTTTAAACAATTTGAAAATATCACTATATTTAGGCGAGTAAACGAAAAATGTTCATTTCAGACTCTAAAAACGTAGAAATCGTGTTTCAAGTTGAAATACGCCTTGTAAACGAAAAATGTTTATTTCAGACTCTAATAACGTAGAAATCATGTTTCAAGTTGAAATACGCCTTGGGACCATATCTCACCTAAAGTAAATGGTAGAATCAAACTTTAACCAAACGTAATGTTTGTACCTAGGGTAAAGTTAAAAAGTTTAAACAATTTGAAAATATCACTATATTTAGGCGAGTAAACGAAAAATGTTCATTTCAGACTCTAAAAACGTAGAAATCGTGTTTCAAGTTGAAATACGCCTTGTAAACGAAAAATGTTTATTTCAGACTCTAATAACGTAGAAATCGTGTTTCAAGTTGAAATACGCCTTGTAAACGAAAAATGTTTATTTCAGACTCTAATAACGTAGAAATCGTGTTTCAAGTTGAAATACGCCTTGGGACCATATCTCACCTAAAGTAAATGGTAGAATCAAACTTTAACCAAACGTACTGTTTGTACCTAGGGTAAAGTTAAAAAGTTTAAACAATTTGAAAATATCACTATATTTAGGCGAGTAAACGAAAAATGTTCGTCTCAGACTCTAAAACCGCAGAAATCGTGTTTCAAGTTGAAATACGCCTTGGTACCATATCTCACCTAAACTAAATGGTAGAATCAAACTTTAACCAAACGTAATGTTTGTACCTAGGGTAAAGTTAAAAAGTTTAAACAATTTGCAAATATCACTATATTTAGGCGAGTAAACGAAAAATGTTCATTTCAGACTCTAAAAACGTAGAAATCGTGTTTCAAGTTGAAATACGCCTTGTAAACGAAAAATGTTTATTTCAGACTCTAATAACGTAGAAATCGTGTTTCAAGTTGAAATACGCCTTGGGACCATATCTCACCTAAAGTAAATGGTAGAATCAAACTTTAACCAAACGTAATGTTTGTACCTAGTATAAAGTTAAAAAGTTTAAACAATTTTAAAATATCACTATATTTAGGCGAGTAAACGAAAAATGTTCATTTCAGACTCTAAAAACGTAGAAATCGTGTTTCAAGTTGAAATACGCCTTGTAAACGAAAAATGTTTATTTCAGACTCTAATAACGTAGAAATCGTGTTTCAGGTTGAAATACGCCTTGGGACCATATCTCACCGAAAGTAAATGGTAGAATCAAACTTTAACCAAACGTAATGTTTGTACCTAGGGTAAAGTTAAAAAGTTTAAACAATTTGAAAATATCACTATATTTAGGCGAGTAAACGAAAAATGTTCATTTCAGACTCTAAAAACGTAGAAATCGTGTTTCAAGTTGAAATACGCCTTGTAAACGAAAAATGTTTATTTCAGACTCTAATAACGTAGATATCGTGTTTCAAGTTGTAAATACGCCTTGGGACCATATCTCACCTAAAGTAAATGGTAGAATCAAACTTTAACCAAACGTAATGTTTGTACCTAGGGTAAAGTTAAAAAGTTTAAACAATTTGAAAATATCACTATATTTAGGCGAGTAAACGAAAAATGTTCATTTCAGACTCTAAAAACGTAGAAATCGTGTTTCAAGTTGAAATACGCCTTGTAAACGAAAAATGTTTATTTCAGACTCTAATAACGTAGAAATCGTGTTTCAAGTTGAAATACGCCTTGTAAACGAAAAATGTTTATTTCAGACTCTAATAACGTAGAAATCGTGTTTCAAGTTGAAATACGCCTTGGGACCATATCTCACCTAAAGTAAATGGTAGAATCAAACTTTAACCAAACGTAATGTTTGTACCTAGGGTAAAGTTAAAAAGTTTAAACAATTTTAAAATATCACTATATTTAGGCGAGTAAACGAAAAATGTTCGTCTCAGACTCTATAACCGCAGAAATCGTGTTTCAAGTTGAAATACGCCTTGGTACCATATCTCACCTAAAGTAAATGGTAGAATCAAACTTTAACCAAACGTAATGTTTGTACCTAGGGTAAAGTTAAAAAATTTAAACAATTTGAAAATATCACTATATTTAGGCGAGTAAACGAAAAATGTTCATTTCAGACTCTAAAAACGTAGAAATCGTGTTTCAAGTTGAAATACGCCTTGTAAACGAAAAATGTTTATTTCAGACTCTAATAACGTAGAAATCGTGTTTCAAGTTGAAATACGCCTTGGGACCATATCTCACCTAAAGTAAATGGTAGAATCAAACTTTAACCAAACGTAATGTTTGTACCTAGTATAAAGTTAAAAAGTTTAAACAATTTTAAAATATCACTATATTTAGGCGAGTAAACGAAAAATGTTCATTTCAGACTCTAAAAACGTAGAAATCGTGTTTCAAGTTGAAATACGCCTTGTAAACGAAAAATGTTTATTTCAGACTCTAATAACGTAGAAATCGTGTTTCAAGTTGAAATACGCCTTGGGACCATATCTCACCTAAAGTAAATGGTAGAATCAAACTTTAACCAAACGTAATGTTTGTACCTAGGGTACAGTTAAAAAGTTTAAACAATTTGAAAATATCACTATATTTAGGCGAGTAAACGAAAAATGTTCGTCTCAGACTCTAAAAACGTAGAAATCGTGTTTCAAGTTGAAATACGCCTTGTAAACGAAAAATGTTTATTTCTGACTCTAATAACGTAGAAATCGTGTTTCAAGTTGAAATACGCCTTGGGACCATATCTCACCTAAAGTAAATGGTAGAATCAAACTTTAACCAAACGTAATGTTTGTACCTAGTATAAAGTTAAAAAGTTTAAACAATTTTAAAATATCACTATATTTAGGCGAGTAAACGAAAAATGTTCATTTCAGACTCTAAAAACGTAGAAATCGTGTTTCAAGTTGAAATACGCCTTGTAAACGAAAAATGTTTATTTCAGACTCTAATAACGTAGAAATCGTGTTTCAGGTTGAAATACGCCTTGGGACCATATCTCACCGAAAGTAAATGGTAGAATCAAACTTTAACCAAACGTAATGTTTGTACCTAGGGTAAAGTTAAAAAGTTTAAACAATTTGAAAATATCACTATATTTAGGCGAGTAAACGAAAAATGTTCATTTCAGACTCTAAAAACGTAGAAATCGTGTTTCAAGTTGAAATACGCCTTGTAAACGAAAAATGTTTATTTCAGACTCTAATAACGTAGATATCGTGTTTCAAGTTGTAAATACGCCTTGGGACCATATCTCACCTAAAGTAAATGGTAGAATCAAACTTTAACCAAACGTAATGTTTGTACCTAGGGTAAAGTTAAAAAGTTTAAACAATTTGAAAATATCACTATATTTAGGCGAGTAAACGAAAAATGTTCGTCTCAGACTCTAAAACCGCAGAAATCGTGTTTCAAGTTGAAATACGCCTTGGTACCATATCTCACCTAAACTAAATGGTAGAATCAAACTTTAACCAAACGTAATGTTTGTACCTAGGGTAAAGTTAAAAAGTTTAAACAATTTGCAAATATCACTATATTTAGGCGAGTAAACGAAAAATGTTCATTTCAGACTCTAAAAACGTAGAAATCGTGTTTCAAGTTGAAATACGCCTTGTAAACGAAAAATGTTTATTTCAGACTCTAATAACGTAGAAATCGTGTTTCAAGTTGAAATACGCCTTGGGACCATATCTCACCTAAAGTAAATGGTAGAATCAAACTTTAACCAAACGTAATGTTTGTACCTAGTATAAAGTTAAAAAGTTTAAACAATTTTAAAATATCACTATATTTAGGCGAGTAAACGAAAAATGTTCATTACAGACTCTAAAAACGTAGAAATCGTGTTTCAAGTTGAAATACGCCTTGTAAACGAAAAATGTTTATTTCAGACTCTAATAACGTAGAAATCGTGTTTCAGGTTGAAATACGCCTTGGGACCATATCTCACCGAAAGTAAATGGTAGAATCAAACTTTAACCAAACGTAATGTTTGTACCTAGGGTAAAGTTAAAAAGTTTAAACAATTTGAAAATATCACTATATTTAGGCGAGTAAACGAAAAATGTTCATTTCAGACTCTAAAAACGTAGAAATCGTGTTTCAAGTTGAAATACGCCTTGTAAACGAAAAATGTTTATTTCAGACTCTAATAACGTAGAAATCATGTTTCAAGTTGAAATACGCCTTGGGACCATATCTCACCTAAAGTAAATGGTAGAATCAAACTTTAACCAAACGTAATGTTTGTACCTAGGGTAAAGTTAAAAAGTTTAAACAATTTGAAAATATCACTATATTTAGGCGAGTAAACGAAAAATGTTCATTTCAGACTCTAAAAACGTAGAAATCGTGTTTCAAGTTGAAATACGCCTTGTAAACGAAAAATGTTTATTTCAGACTCTAATAACGTAGAAATCGTGTTTCAAGTTGAAATACGCCTTGTAAACGAAAAATGTTTATTTCAGACTCTAATAACGTAGAAATCGTGTTTCAAGTTGAAATACGCCTTGGGACCATATCTCACCTAAAGTAAATGGTAGAATCAAACTTTAACCAAACGTAATGTTTGTACCTAGGGTAAAGTTAAAAAGTTTAAACAATTTGAAAATATCACTATATTTAGGCGAGTAAACGAAAAATGTTCGTCTCAGACTCTAAAACCGCAGAAATCGTGTTTCAAGTTGAAATACGCCTTGGTACCATATCTCACCTAAACTAAATGGTAGAATCAAACTTTAACCAAACGTAATGTTTGTACCTAGGGTAAAGTTAAAAAGTTTAAACAATTTGCAAATATCACTATATTTAGGCGAGTAAACGAAAAATGTTCATTTCAGACTCTAAAAACGTAGAAATCGTGTTTCAAGTTGAAATACGCCTTGTAAACGAAAAATGTTTATTTCAGACTCTAATAACGTAGAAATCGTGTTTCAAGTTGAAATACGCCTTGGGACCATATCTCACCTAAAGTAAATGGTAGAATCAAACTTTAACCAAACGTAATGTTTGTACCTAGTATAAAGTTAAAAAGTTTAAACAATTTTAAAATATCACTATATTTAGGCGAGTAAACGAAAAATGTTCATTTCAGACTCTAAAAACGTAGAAATCGTGTTTCAAGTTGAAATACGCCTTGTAAACGAAAAATGTTTATTTCAGACTCTAATAACGTAGAAATCGTGTTTCAGGTTGAAATACGCCTTGGGACCATATCTCACCGAAAGTAAATGGTAGAATCAAACTTTAACCAAACGTAATGTTTGTACCTAGTATAAAGTTAAAAAGTTTAAACAATTTTAAAATATCACTATATTTAGGCGAGTAAACGAAAAATGTTCATTACAGACTCTAAAAACGTAGAAATCGTGTTTCAAGTTGAAATACGCCTTGTAAACGAAAAATGTTTATTTCAGACTCTAATAACGTAGAAATCGTGTTTCAAGTTGAAATACGCCTTGGGACCATATCTCACCTAAAGTAAATGGTAGAATCAAACTTTAACCAAACGTAATGTTTGTACCTAGTATAAAGTTAAAAAGTTTAAACAATTTTAAAATATCACTATATTTAGGCGAGTAAACGAAAAATGTTCATTTCAGACTCTAAAAACGTAGAAATCGTGTTTCAAGTTGAAATACGCCTTGTAAACGAAAAATGTTTATTTCAGACTCTAATAACGTAGAAATCGTGTTTCAAGTTGAAATACGCCTTGGGACCATATCTCACCTAAAGTAAATGGTAGAATCAAACTTTAACCAAACGTAATGTTTGTACCTAGGGTACAGTTAAAAAGTTTAAACAATTTGAAAATATCACTATATTTAGGCGAGTAAACGAAAAATGTTCGTCTCAGACTCTAAAAACGTAGAAATCGTGTTTCAAGTTGAAATACGCCTTGTAAACGAAAAATGTTTATTTCTGACTCTAATAACGTAGAAATCGTGTTTCAAGTTGAAATACGCCTTGGGACCATATCTCACCTAAAGTAAATGGTAGAATCAAACTTTAACCAAACGTAATGTTTGTACCTAGTATAAAGTTAAAAAGTTTAAACAATTTTAAAATATCACTATATTTAGGCGAGTAAACGAAAAATGTTCATTTCAGACTCTAAAAACGTAGAAATCGTGTTTCAAGTTGAAATACGCCTTGTAAACGAAAAATGTTTATTTCAGACTCTAATAACGTAGAAATCGTGTTTCAGGTTGAAATACGCCTTGGGACCATATCTCACCGAAAGTAAATGGTAGAATCAAACTTTAACCAAACGTAATGTTTGTACCTAGGGTAAAGTTAAAAAGTTTAAACAATTTGAAAATATCACTATATTTAGGCGAGTAAACGAAAAATGTTCATTTCAGACTCTAAAAACGTAGAAATCGTGTTTCAAGTTGAAATACGCCTTGTAAACGAAAAATGTTTATTTCAGACTCTAATAACGTAGATATCGTGTTTCAAGTTGTAAATACGCCTTGGGACCATATCTCACCTAAAGTAAATGGTAGAATCAAACTTTAACCAAACGTAATGTTTGTACCTAGGGTAAAGTTAAAAAGTTTAAACAATTTGAAAATATCACTATATTTAGGCGAGTAAACGAAAAATGTTCATTTCAGACTCTAAAAACGTAGAAATCGTGTTTCAAGTTGAAATACGCCTTGTAAACGAAAAATGTTTATTTCAGACTCTAATAACGTAGAAATCGTGTTTCAAGTTGAAATACGCCTTGTAAACGAAAAATGTTTATTTCAGACTCTAATAACGTAGAAATCGTGTTTCAAGTTGAAATACGCCTTGGGACCATATCTCACCTAAAGTAAATGGTAGAATCAAACTTTAACCAAACGTAATGTTTGTACCTAGGGTAAAGTTAAAAAGTTTAAACAATTTTAAAATATCACTATATTTAGGCGAGTAAACGAAAAATGTTCGTCTCAGACTCTATAACCGCAGAAATCGTGTTTCAAGTTGAAATACGCCTTGGTACCATATCTCACCTAAAGTAAATGGTAGAATCAAACTTTAACCAAACGTAATGTTTGTACCTAGGGTAAAGTTAAAAAATTTAAACAATTTGAAAATATCACTATATTAAGGCGAGTAAACGAAAAATGTTCATTTCAGACTCTAAAAACGTAGAAATCGTGTTTCAAGTTGAAATACGCCTTGTAAACGAAAAATGTTTATTTCAGACTCTAATAACGTAGAAATCGTGTTTCAAGTTGAAATACGCCTTGGGACCATATCTCACCTAAAGTAAATGGTAGAATCAAACTTTAACCAAACGTAATGTTTGTACCTAGTATAAAGTTAAAAAGTTTAAACAATTTTAAAATATCACTATATTTAGGCGAGTAAACGAAAAATGTTCATTTCAGACTCTAAAAACGTAGAAATCGTGTTTCAAGTTGAAATACGCCTTGTAAACGAAAAATGTTTATTTCAGACTCTAATAACGTAGAAATCGTGTTTCAAGTTGAAATACGCCTTGGGACCATATCTCACCTAAAGTAAATGGTAGAATCAAACTTTAACCAAACGTAATGTTTGTACCTAGGGTACAGTTAAAAAGTTTAAACAATTTGAAAATATCACTATATTTAGGCGAGTAAACGAAAAATGTTCGTCTCAGACTTTAAAAACGTAGAAATCGTGTTTCAAGTTGAAATACGCCTTGTAAACGAAAAATGTTTATTTCTGACTCTAATAACGTAGAAATCGTGTTTCAAGTTGAAATACGCCTTGGGACCATATCTCACCTAAAGTAAATGGTAGAATCAAACTTTAACCAAACGTAATGTTTGTACCTAGTATAAAGTTAAAAAGTTTAAACAATTTTAAAATATCACTATATTTAGGCGAGTAAACGAAAAATGTTCATTTCAGACTCTAAAAACGTAGAAATCGTGTTTCAAGTTGAAATACGCCTTGTAAACGAAAAATGTTTATTTCAGACTCTAATAACGTAGAAATCGTGTTTCAGGTTGAAATACGCCTTGGGACCATATCTCACCGAAAGTAAATGGTAGAATCAAACTTTAACCAAACGTAATGTTTGTACCTAGGGTAAAGTTAAAAAGTTTAAACAATTTGAAAATATCACTATATTTAGGCGAGTAAACGAAAAATGTTCATTTCAGACTCTAAAAACGTAGAAATCGTGTTTCAAGTTGAAATACGCCTTGTAAACGAAAAATGTTTATTTCAGACTCTAATAACGTAGATATCGTGTTTCAAGTTGTAAATACGCCTTGGGACCATATCTCACCTAAAGTAAATGGTAGAATCAAACTTTAACCAAACGTAATGTTTGTACCTAGGGTAAAGTTAAAAAGTTTAAACAATTTGAAAATATCACTATATTTAGGCGAGTAAACGAAAAATGTTCATTACAGACTCTAAAAACGTAGAAATCGTGTTTCAAGTTGAAATACGCCTTGTAAACGAAAAATGTTTATTTCAGACTCTAATAACGTAGAAATCGTGTTTCAAGTTGAAATACGCCTTGGGACCATATCTCACCTAAAGTAAATGGTAGAATCAAACTTTAACCAAACGTAATGTTTGTACCTAGTATAAAGTTAAAAAGTTTAAACAATTTTAAAATATCACTATATTTAGGCGAGTAAACGAAAAATGTTCATTTCAGACTCTAAAAACGTAGAAATCGTGTTTCAAGTTGAAATACGCCTTGTAAACGAAAAATGTTTATTTCAGACTCTAATAACGTAGAAATCGTGTTTCAGGTTGAAATACGCCTTGGGACCATATCTCACCGAAAGTAAATGGTAGAATCAAACTTTAACCAAACGTAATGTTTGTACCTAGGGTAAAGTTAAAAAGTTTAAACAATTTGAAAATATCACTATATTTAGGCGAGTAAACGAAAAATGTTCATTTCAGACTCTAAAAACGTAGAAATCGTGTTTCAAGTTGAAATACGCCTTGTAAACGAAAAATGTTTATTTCAGACTCTAATAACGTAGATATCGTGTTTCAAGTTGTAAATACGCCTTGGGACCATATCTCACCTAAAGTAAATGGTAGAATCAAACTTTAACCAAACGTAATGTTTGTACCTAGGGTAAAGTTAAAAAGTTTAAACAATTTGAAAATATCACTATATTTAGGCGAGTAAACGAAAAATGTTCATTTCAGACTCTAAAAACGTAGAAATCGTGTTTCAAGTTGAAATACGCCTTGTAAACGAAAAATGTTTATTTCAGACTCTAATAACGTAGAAATCGTGTTTCAAGTTGAAATACGCCTTGTAAACGAAAAATGTTTATTTCAGACTCTAATAACGTAGAAATCGTGTTTCAAGTTGAAATACGCCTTGGGACCATATCTCACCTAAAGTAAATGGTAGAATCAAACTTTAACCAAACGTAATGTTTGTACCTAGGGTAAAGTTAAAAAGTTTAAACAATTTTAAAATATCACTATATTTAGGCGAGTAAACGAAAAATGTTCGTCTCAGACTCTATAACCGCAGAAATCGTGTTTCAAGTTGAAATACGCCTTGGTACCATATCTCACCTAAAGTAAATGGTAGAATCAAACTTTAACCAAACGTAATGTTTGTACCTAGGGTAAAGTTAAAAAATTTAAACAATTTGAAAATATCACTATATTTAGGCGAGTAAACGAAAAATGTTCATTTCAGACTCTAAAAACGTAGAAATCGTGTTTCAAGTTGAAATACGCCTTGTAAACGAAAAATGTTTATTTCAGACTCTAATAACGTAGAAATCGTGTTTCAAGTTGAAATACGCCTTGGGACCATATCTCACCTAAAGTAAATGGTAGAATCAAACTTTAACCAAACGTAATGTTTGTACCTAGTATAAAGTTAAAAAGTTTAAACAATTTTAAAATATCACTATATTTAGGCGAGTAAACGAAAAATGTTCATTTCAGACTCTAAAAACGTAGAAATCGTGTTTCAAGTTGAAATACGCCTTGTAAACGAAAAATGTTTATTTCAGACTCTAATAACGTAGAAATCGTGTTTCAAGTTGAAATACGCCTTGGGACCATATCTCACCTAAAGTAAATGGTAGAATCAAACTTTAACCAAACGTAATGTTTGTACCTAGGGTACAGTTAAAAAGTTTAAACAATTTGAAAATATCACTATATTTAGGCGAGTAAACGAAAAATGTTCGTCTCAGACTCTAAAAACGTAGAAATCGTGTTTCAAGTTGAAATACGCCTTGTAAACGAAAAATGTTTATTTCTGACTCTAATAACGTAGAAATCGTGTTTCAAGTTGAAATACGCCTTGGGACCATATCTCACCTAAAGTAAATGGTAGAATCAAACTTTAACCAAACGTAATGTTTGTACCTAGTATAAAGTTAAAAAGTTTAAACAATTTTAAAATATCACTATATTTAGGCGAGTAAACGAAAAATGTTCATTTCAGACTCTAAAAACGTAGAAATCGTGTTTCAAGTTGAAATACGCCTTGTAAACGAAAAATGTTTATTTCAGACTCTAATAACGTAGAAATCGTGTTTCAGGTTGAAATACGCCTTGGGACCATATCTCACCGAAAGTAAATGGTAGAATCAAACTTTAACCAAACGTAATGTTTGTACCTAGGGTAAAGTTAAAAAGTTTAAACAATTTGAAAATATCACTATATTTAGGCGAGTAAACGAAAAATGTTCATTTCAGACTCTAAAAACGTAGAAATCGTGTTTCAAGTTGAAATACGCCTTGTAAACGAAAAATGTTTATTTCAGACTCTAATAACGTAGATATCGTGTTTCAAGTTGTAAATACGCCTTGGGACCATATCTCACCTAAAGTAAATGGTAGAATCAAACTTTAACCAAACGTAATGTTTGTACCTAGGGTAAAGTTAAAAAGTTTAAACAATTTGAAAATATCACTATATTTAGGCGAGTAAACGAAAAATGTTCGTCTCAGACTCTAAAACCGCAGAAATCGTGTTTCAAGTTGAAATACGCCTTGGTACCATATCTCACCTAAACTAAATGGTAGAATCAAACTTTAACCAAACGTAATGTTTGTACCTAGGGTAAAGTTAAAAAGTTTAAACAATTTGCAAATATCACTATATTTAGGCGAGTAAACGAAAAATGTTCATTTCAGACTCTAAAAACGTAGAAATCGTGTTTCAAGTTGAAATACGCCTTGTAAACGAAAAATGTTTATTTCAGACTCTAATAACGTAGAAATCGTGTTTCAAGTTGAAATACGCCTTGGGACCATATCTCACCTAAAGTAAATGGTAGAATCAAACTTTAACCAAACGTAATGTTTGTACCTAGTATAAAGTTAAAAAGTTTAAACAATTTTAAAATATCACTATATTTAGGCGAGTAAACGAAAAATGTTCATTACAGACTCTAAAAACGTAGAAATCGTGTTTCAAGTTGAAATACGCCTTGTAAACGAAAAATGTTTATTTCAGACTCTAATAACGTAGAAATCGTGTTTCAGGTTGAAATACGCCTTGGGACCATATCTCACCGAAAGTAAATGGTAGAATCAAACTTTAACCAAACGTAATGTTTGTACCTAGGGTAAAGTTAAAAAGTTTAAACAATTTGAAAATATCACTATATTTAGGCGAGTAAACGAAAAATGTTCATTTCAGACTCTAAAAACGTAGAAATCGTGTTTCAAGTTGAAATACGCCTTGTAAACGAAAAATGTTTATTTCAGACTCTAATAACGTAGAAATCATGTTTCAAGTTGAAATACGCCTTGGGACCATATCTCACCTAAAGTAAATGGTAGAATCAAACTTTAACCAAACGTAATGTTTGTACCTAGGGTAAAGTTAAAAAGTTTAAACAATTTGAAAATATCACTATATTTAGGCGAGTAAACGAAAAATGTTCATTTCAGACTCTAAAAACGTAGAAATCGTGTTTCAAGTTGAAATACGCCTTGTAAACGAAAAATGTTTATTTCAGACTCTAATAACGTAGAAATCGTGTTTCAAGTTGAAATACGCCTTGTAAACGAAAAATGTTTATTTCAGACTCTAATAACGTAGAAATCGTGTTTCAAGTTGAAATACGCCTTGGGACCATATCTCACCTAAAGTAAATGGTAGAATCAAACTTTAACCAAACGTAATGTTTGTACCTAGGGTAAAGTTAAAAAGTTTAAACAATTTGAAAATATCACTATATTTAGGCGAGTAAACGAAAAATGTTCGTCTCAGACTCTAAAACCGCAGAAATCGTGTTTCAAGTTGAAATACGCCTTGGTACCATATCTCACCTAAACTAAATGGTAGAATCAAACTTTAACCAAACGTAATGTTTGTACCTAGGGTAAAGTTAAAAAGTTTAAACAATTTGCAAATATCACTATATTTAGGCGAGTAAACGAAAAATGTTCATTTCAGACTCTAAAAACGTAGAAATCGTGTTTCAAGTTGACATACGCCTTGTAAACGAAAAATGTTTATTTCAGACTCTAATAACGTAGAAATCGTGTTTCAAGTTGAAATACGCCTTGGGACCATATCTCACCTAAAGTAAATGGTAGAATCAAACTTTAACCAAACGTAATGTTTGTACCTAGTATAAAGTTAAAAAGTTTAAACAATTTTAAAATATCACTATATTTAGGCGAGTAAACGAAAAATGTTCATTTCAGACTCTAAAAACGTAGAAATCGTGTTTCAAGTTGAAATACGCCTTGTAAACGAAAAATGTTTATTTCAGACTCTAATAACGTAGAAATCGTGTTTCAGGTTGAAATACGCCTTGGGACCATATCTCACCGAAAGTAAATGGTAGAATCAAACTTTAACCAAACGTAATGTTTGTACCTAGGGTAAAGTTAAAAAGTTTAAACAATTTGAAAATATCACTATATTTAGGCGAGTAAACGAAAAATGTTCATTTCAGACTCTAAAAACGTAGAAATCGTGTTTCAAGTTGAAATACGCCTTGTAAACGAAAAATGTTTATTTCAGACTCTAATAACGTAGAAATCATGTTTCAAGTTGAAATACGCCTTGGGACCATATCTCACCTAAAGTAAATGGTAGAATCAAACTTTAACCAAACGTAATGTTTGTACCTAGGGTAAAGTTAAAAAGTTTAAACAATTTGAAAATATCACTATATTTAGGCGAGTAAACGAAAAATGTTCATTTCAGACTCTAAAAACGTAGAAATCGTGTTTCAAGTTGAAATACGCCTTGTAAACGAAAAATGTTTATTTCAGACTCTAATAACGTAGAAATCGTGTTTCAAGTTGAAATACGCCTTGTAAACGAAAAATGTTTATTTCAGACTCTAATAACGTAGAAATCGTGTTTCAAGTTGAAATACGCCTTGGGACCATATCTCACCTAAAGTAAATGGTAGAATCAAACTTTAACCAAACGTAATGTTTGTACCTAGGGTAAAGTTAAAAAGTTTAAACAATTTTAAAATATCACTATATTTAGGCGAGTAAACGAAAAATGTTCGTCTCTGACTCTAAAAACGCAGAAATCGTGTTTCAAGTTGAAATACGCCTTGGTACCATATCTCACCTAAAGTAAATGGTAGAATCAAACTTTAACCAAACGTAATGTTTGTACCTAGGGTAAAGTTAAAAAGTTTAAACAATTTGAAAATATCACTATATTTAGGCGAGTAAACGAAAAATGTTCATTTCAGACTCTAAAAACGTAGAAATCGTGTTTCAAGTTGAAATACGCCTTGTAAACGAAAAATGTTTATTTCAGACTCTAATAACGTAGAAATCGTGTTTCAAGTTGAAATACGCCTTGGGACCATATCTCACCTAAAGTAAATGGTAGAATCAAACTTTAACCAAACGTAATGTTTGTACCTAGTATAAAGTTAAAAAGTTTAAACAATTTTAAAATATCACTATATTTAGGCGAGTAAACGAAAAATGTTCATTTCAGACTCTAAAAACGTAGAAATCGTGTTTCAAGTTGAAATACGCCTTGTAAACGAAAAATGTTTATTTCAGACTCTAATAACGTAGAAATCGTGTTTCAGGTTGAAATACGCCTTGGGACCATATCTCACCGAAAGTAAATGGTAGAATCAAACTTTAACCAAACGTAATGTTTGTACCTAGGGTAAAGTTAAAAAGTTTAAACAATTTGAAAATATCACTATATTTAGGCGAGTAAACGAAAAATGTTCATTTCAGACTCTAAAAACGTAGAAATCGTGTTTCAAGTTGAAATACGCCTTGTAAACGAAAAATGTTTATTTCAGACTCTAATAACGTAGATATCGTGTTTCAAGTTGTAAATACGCCTTGGGACCATATCTCACCTAAAGTAAATGGTAGAATCAAACTTTAACCAAACGTAATGTTTGTACCTAGGGTAAAGTTAAAAAGTTTAAACAATTTGAAAATATCACTATATTTAGGCGAGTAAACGAAAAATGTTCGTCTCAGACTCTAAAACCGCAGAAATCGTGTTTCAAGTTGAAATACGCCTTGGTACCATATCTCACCTAAACTAAATGGTAGAATCAAACTTTAACCAAACGTAATGTTTGTACCTAGGGTAAAGTTAAAAAGTTTAAACAATTTGCAAATATCACTATATTTAGGCGAGTAAACGAAAAATGTTCATTTCAGACTCTAAAAACGTAGAAATCGTGTTTCAAGTTGAAATACGCCTTGTAAACGAAAAATGTTTATTTCAGACTCTAATAACGTAGAAATCGTGTTTCAAGTTGAAATACGCCTTGGGACCATATCTCACCTAAAGTAAATGGTAGAATCAAACTTTAACCAAACGTAATGTTTGTACCTAGGGTAAAGTTAAAAAGTTTAAACAATTTGAAAATATCACTATATTTAGGCGAGTAAACGAAAAATGTTCATTTCAGACTCTAAAAACGTAGAAATCGTGTTTCAAGTTGAAATACGCCTTGTAAACGAAAAATGTTTATTTCAGACTCTAATAACGTAGAAATCGTGTTTCAAGTTGAAATACGCCTTGTAAACGAAAAATGTTTATTTCAGACTCTAATAACGTAGAAATCGTGTTTCAAGTTGAAATACGCCTTGGGACCATATCTCACCTAAAGTAAATGGTAGAATCAAACTTTAACCAAACGTAATGTTTGTACCTAGGGTAAAGTTAAAAAGTTTAAACAATTTGAAAATATCACTATATTTAGGCGAGTAAACGAAAAATGTTCATTTCAGACTCTAAAAACGTAGAAATCGTGTTTCAAGTTGAAATACGCCTTGTAAACGAAAAATGTTTATTTCAGACTCTAATAACGTAGAAATCGTGTTTCAAGTTGAAATACGCCTTGTAAACGAAAAATGTTTATTTCAGACTCTAATAACGTAGAAATCGTGTTTCAAGTTGAAATACGCCTTGGGACCATATCTCACCTAAAGTAAATGGTAGAATCAAACTTTAACCAAACGTAATGTTTGTACCTAGGGTAAAGTTAAAAAGTTTAAACAATTTTAAAATATCACTATATTTAGGCGAGTAAACGAAAAATGTTCGTCTCTGACTCTAAAACCGCAGAAATCGTGTTTCAAGTTGAAATACGCCTTGGTACCATATCTCACCTAAAGTAAATGGTAGAATCAAACTTTAACCAAACGTAATGTTTGTACCTAGGGTAAAGTTAAAAAGTTTAAACAATTTGAAAATATCACTATATTTAGGCGAGTAAACGAAAAATGTTCATTTCAGACTCTAAAAACGTAGAAATCGTGTTTCAAGTTGAAATACGCCTTGTAAACGAAAAATGTTTATTTCAGACTCTAATAACGTAGAAATCGTGTTTCAAGTTGAAATACGCCTTGGGACCATATCTCACCTAAAGTAAATGGTAGAATCAAACTTTAACCAAACGTAATGTTTGTACCTAGTATAAAGTTAAAAAGTTTAAACAATTTTAAAATATCACTATATTTAGGCGAGTAAACGAAAAATGTTCATTTCAGACTCTAAAAACGTAGAAATCGTGTTTCAAGTTGAAATACGCCTTGTAAACGAAAAATGTTTATTTCAGACTCTAATAACGTAGAAATCGTGTTTCAGGTTGAAATACGCCTTGGGACCATATCTCACCGAAAGTAAATGGTAGAATCAAACTTTAACCAAACGTAATGTTTGTACCTAGGGTAAAGTTAAAAAGTTTAAACAATTTGAAAATATCACTATATTTAGGCGAGTAAACGAAAAATGTTCATTTCAGACTCTAAAAACGTAGAAATCTTGTTTCAAGTTGAAATACGCCTTGTAAACGAAAAATGTTTATTTCAGACTCTAATAACGTAGATATCGTGTTTCAAGTTGTAAATACGCCTTGGGACCATATCTCACCTAAAGTAAATGGTAGAATCAAACTTTAACCAAACGTAATGTTTGTACCTAGGGTAAAGTTAAAAAGTTTAAACAATTTGAAAATATCACTATATTTAGGCGAGTAAACGAAAAATGTTCGTCTCAGACTCTAAAACCGCAGAAATCGTGTTTCAAGTTGAAATACGCCTTGGTACCATATCTCACCTAAACTAAATGGTAGAATCAAACTTTAACCAAACGTAATGTTTGTACCTAGGGTAAAGTTAAAAAGTTTAAACAATTTGCAAATATCACTATATTTAGGCGAGTAAACGAAAAATGTTCATTTCAGACTCTAAAAACGTAGAAATCGTGTTTCAAGTTGAAATACGCCTTGTAAACGAAAAATGTTTATTTCAGACTCTAATAACGTAGAAATCGTGTTTCAAGTTGAAATACGCCTTGGGACCATATCTCACCTAAAGTAAATGGTAGAATCAAACTTTAACCAAACGTAATGTTTGTACCTAGTATAAAGTTAAAAAGTTTAAACAATTTTAAAATATCACTATATTTAGGCGAGTAAACGAAAAATGTTCATTACAGACTCTAAAAACGTAGAAATCGTGTTTCAAGTTGAAATACGCCTTGTAAACGAAAAATGTTTATTTCAGACTCTAATAACGTAGAAATCGTGTTTCAGGTTGAAATACGCCTTGGGACCATATCTCACCGAAAGTAAATGGTAGAATCAAACTTTAACCAAACGTAATGTTTGTACCTAGGGTAAAGTTAAAAAGTTTAAACAATTTGAAAATATCACTATATTTAGGCGAGTAAACGAAAAATGTTCATTTCAGACTCTAAAAACGTAGAAATCGTGTTTCAAGTTGAAATACGCCTTGTAAACGAAAAATGTTTATTTCAGACTCTAATAACGTAGAAATCATGTTTCAAGTTGAAATACGCCTTGGGACCATATCTCACCTAAAGTAAATGGTAGAATCAAACTTTAACCAAACGTAATGTTTGTACCTAGGGTAAAGTTAAAAAGTTTAAACAATTTGAAAATATCACTATATTTAGGCGAGTAAACGAAAAATGTTCATTTCAGACTCTAAAAACGTAGAAATCGTGTTTCAAGTTGAAATACGCCTTGTAAACGAAAAATGTTTATTTCAGACTCTAATAACGTAGAAATCGTGTTTCAAGTTGAAATACGCCTTGTAAACGAAAAATGTTTATTTCAGACTCTAATAACGTAGAAATCGTGTTTCAAGTTGAAATACGCCTTGGGACCATATCTCACCTAAAGTAAATGGTAGAATCAAACTTTAACCAAACGTAATGTTTGTACCTAGGGTAAAGTTAAAAAGTTTAAACAATTTGAAAATATCACTATATTTAGGCGAGTAAACGAAAAATGTTCGTCTCAGACTCTAAAACCGCAGAAATCGTGTTTCAAGTTGAAATACGCCTTGGTACCATATCTCACCTAAACTAAATGGTAGAATCAAACTTTAACCAAACGTAATGTTTGTACCTAGGGTAAAGTTAAAAAGTTTAAACAATTTGCAAATATCACTATATTTAGGCGAGTAAACGAAAAATGTTCATTTCAGACTCTAAAAACGTAGAAATCGTGTTTCAAGTTGAAATACGCCTTGTAAACGAAAAATGTTTATTTCAGACTCTAATAACGTAGAAATCGTGTTTCAAGTTGAAATACGCCTTGGGACCATATCTCACCTAAAGTAAATGGTAGAATCAAACTTTAACCAAACGTAATGTTTGTACCTAGTATAAAGTTAAAAAGTTTAAACAATTTTAAAATATCACTATATTTAGGCGAGTAAACGAAAAATGTTCATTTCAGACTCTAAAAACGTAGAAATCGTGTTTCAAGTTGAAATACGCCTTGTAAACGAAAAATGTTTATTTCAGACTCTAATAACGTAGAAATCGTGTTTCAGGTTGAAATACGCCTTGGGACCATATCTCACCGAAAGTAAATGGTAGAATCAAACTTTAACCAAACGTAATGTTTGTACCTAGGGTAAAGTTAAAAAGTTTAAACAATTTGAAAATATCACTATATTTAGGCGAGTAAACGAAAAATGTTCATTTCAGACTCTAAAAACGTAGAAATCGTGTTTCAAGTTGAAATACGCCTTGTAAACGAAAAATGTTTATTTCAGACTCTAATAACGTAGAAATCATGTTTCAAGTTGAAATACGCCTTGGGACCATATCTCACCTAAAGTAAATGGTAGAATCAAACTTTAACCAAACGTAATGTTTGTACCTAGGGTAAAGTTAAAAAGTTTAAACAATTTGAAAATATCACTATATTTAGGCG
This sequence comes from Pterostichus niger, assembly GCA_947425015.1. Taxonomy (NCBI): domain Eukaryota; kingdom Metazoa; phylum Arthropoda; class Insecta; order Coleoptera; family Carabidae; genus Pterostichus; species Pterostichus niger. The sequence goes on along the minus strand of OX380352.1, from coordinate 14,168,280 downwards.
AGTAAACGAAAAATGTTCATTTCAGACTCTAAAAACGTAGAAATCGTGTTTCAAGTTGAAATACGCCTTGTAAACGAAAAATGTTTATTTCAGACTCTAATAACGTAGAAATCGTGTTTCAAGTTGAAATACGCCTTGTAAACGAAAAATGTTTATTTCAGACTCTAATAACGTAGAAATCGTGTTTCAAGTTGAAATACGCCTTGGGACCATATCTCACCTAAAGTAAATGGTAGAATCAAACTTTAACCAAACGTAATGTTTGTACCTAGGGTAAAGTTAAAAAGTTTAAACAATTTTAAAATATCACTATATTTAGGCGAGTAAACGAAAAATGTTCGTCTCTGACTCTAAAACCGCAGAAATCGTGTTTCAAGTTGAAATACGCCTTGGTACCATATCTCACCTAAAGTAAATGGTAGAATCAAACTTTAACCAAACGTAATGTTTGTACCTAGGGTAAAGTTAAAAAGTTTAAACAATTTGAAAATATCACTATATTTAGGCGAGTAAACGAAAAATGTTCATTTCAGACTCTAAAAACGTAGAAATCGTGTTTCAAGTTGAAATACGCCTTGGGACCATATCTCACCTAAAGTAAATGGTAGAATCAAACTTTAACCAAACGTAATGTTTGTACCTAGTATAAAGTTAAAAAGTTTAAACAATTTTAAAATATCACTATATTTAGGCGAGTAAACGAAAAATGTTCATTTCAGACTCTAAAAACGTAGAAATCGTGTTTCAAGTTGAAATACGCCTTGTAAACGAAAAATGTTTATTTCAGACTCTAATAACGTAGAAATCGTGTTTCAAGTTGAAATACGCCTTGGGACCATATCTCACCTAAAGTAAATGGTAGAATCAAACTTTAACCAAACGTAATGTTTGTACCTAGGGTAAAGTTAAAAAGTTTAAACAATTTTAAAATATCACTATATTTAGGCGAGTAAACGAAAAATGTTCGTCTCTGACTCTAAAACCGCAGAAATCGTGTTTCAAGTTGAAATACGCCTTGGTACCATATCTCCCCTAAAGTAAATGGTAGAATCAAACTTTAACCAAACGTAATATTTGTACCTAGGGTAAAGTTAAAAAGTTTAAACAATTTGAAAATATCACTATATTTAGGCGAGTAAACGAAAAATGTTCGTCTCAGACTCTAAAACCGCAGAAATCGTGTTTCAAGTTGAAATTCGCCTTGGTACCATATCTCACCTAAACTAAATGGTAGAATCAAACTTTAACCAAACGTAATGTTTGTACCTAGGGTAAAGTTAAAAAGTTTAAACAATTTGCAAATATCACTATATTTAGGCGAGTAAACGAAAAATGTTCATTTCAGACTCTAAAAACGTAGAAATCGTGTTTCAAGTTGTAATACGCCTTGTAAACGAAAAATGTTTATTTCAGACTCTAATAACGTAGAAATCGTGTTTCAAGTTGAAATACGCCTTGGGACCATATCTCACCTAAAGTAAATGGTAGAATCAAACTTTAACCAAACGTAATGTTTGTACCTAGTATAAAGTTAAAAAGTTTAAACAATTTTAAAATATCACTATATTTAGGCGAGTAAACGAAAAATGTTCATTTCAGACTCTAAAAACGTAGAAATCGTGTTTCAAGTTGAAATACGCCTTGTAAACGAAAAATGTTTATTTCAGACTCTAATAACGTAGAAATCGTGTTTCAGGTTGAAATACGCCTTGGGACCATATCTCACCGAAAGTAAATGGTAGAATCAAACTTTAACCAAACGTAATGTTTGTACCTAGGGTAAAGTTAAAAAGTTTAAACAATTTGAAAATATCACTATATTTAGGCGAGTAAACGAAAAATGTTCATTTCAGACTCTAAAAACGTAGAAATCGTGTTTCAAGTTGAAATACGCCTTGTAAACGAAAAATGTTTATTTCAGACTCTAATAACGTAGAAATCATGTTTCAAGTTGAAATACGCCTTGGGACCATATCTCACCTAAAGTAAATGGTAGAATCAAACTTTAACCAAACGTAATGTTTGTACCTAGGGTAAAGTTAAAAAGTTTAAACAATTTGAAAATATCACTATATTTAGGCGAGTAAACGAAAAATGTTCATTTCAGACTCTAAAAACGTAGAAATCGTGTTTCAAGTTGAAATACGCCTTGTAAACGAAAAATGTTTATTTCAGACTCTAATAACGTAGAAATCGTGTTTCAAGTTGAAATACGCCTTGTAAACGAAAAATGTTTATTTCAGACTCTAATAACGTAGAAATCGTGTTTCAAGTTGAAATACGCCTTGGGACCATATCTCACCTAAAGTAAATGGTAGAATCAAACTTTAACCAAACGTAATGTTTGTACCTAGGGTAAAGTTAAAAAGTTTAAACAATTTTAAAATATCACTATATTTAGGCGAGTAAACGAAAAATGTTCGTCTCAGACTCTAAAACCGCAGAAATCGTGTTTCAAGTTGAAATACGCCTTGGTACCATATCTCACCTAAACTAAATGGTAGAATCAAACTTTAACCAAACGTAATGTTTGTACCTAGGGTAAAGTTAAAAAGTTTAAACAATTTGCAAATATCACTATATTTAGGCGAGTAAACGAAAAATGTTCATTTCAGACTCTAAAAACGTAGAAATCGTGTTTCAAGTTGAAATACGCCTTGTAAACGAAAAATGTTTATTTCAGACTCTAATAACGTAGAAATCGTGTTTCAAGTTGAAATACGCCTTGGGACCATATCTCACCTAAAGTAAATGGTAGAATCAAACTTTAACCAAACGTAATGTTTGTACCTAGTATAAAGTTAAAAAGTTTAAACAATTTTAAAATATCACTATATTTAGGCGAGTAAACGAAAAATGTTCATTACAGACTCTAAAAACGTAGAAATCGTGTTTCAAGTTGAAATACGCCTTGTAAACGAAAAATGTTTATTTCAGACTCTAATAACGTAGAAATCGTGTTTCAGGTTGAAATACGCCTTGGGACCATATCTCACCGAAAGTAAATGGTAGAATCAAACTTTAACCAAACGTAATGTTTGTACCTAGGGTAAAGTTAAAAAGTTTAAACAATTTGAAAATATCACTATATTTAGGCGAGTAAACGAAAAATGTTCATTTCAGACTCTAAAAACGTAGAAATCGTGTTTCAAGTTGAAATACGCCTTGTAAACGAAAAATGTTTATTTCAGACTCTAATAACGTAGAAATCATGTTTCAAGTTGAAATACGCCTTGGGACCATATCTCACCTAAAGTAAATGGTAGAATCAAACTTTAACCAAACGTAATGTTTGTACCTAGGGTAAAGTTAAAAAGTTTAAACAATTTGAAAATATCACTATATTTAGGCGAGTAAACGAAAAATGTTCATTTCAGACTCTAAAAACGTAGAAATCGTGTTTCAAGTTGAAATACGCCTTGTAAACGAAAAATGTTTATTTCAGACTCTAATAACGTAGAAATCGTGTTTCAAGTTGAAATACGCCTTGTAAACGAAAAATGTTTATTTCAGACTCTAATAACGTAGAAATCGTGTTTCAAGTTGAAATACGCCTTGGGACCATATCTCACCTAAAGTAAATGGTAGAATCAAACTTTAACCAAACGTAATGTTTGTACCTAGGGTAAAGTTAAAAAGTTTAAACAATTTGAAAATATCACTATATTTAGGCGAGTAAACGAAAAATGTTCGTCTCAGACTCTAAAACCGCAGAAATCGTGTTTCAAGTTGAAATACGCCTTGGTACCATATCTCACCTAAACTAAATGGTAGAATCAAACTTTAACCAAACGTAATGTTTGTACCTAGGGTAAAGTTAAAAAGTTTAAACAATTTGCAAATATCACTATATTTAGGCGAGTAAACGAAAAATGTTCATTTCAGACTCTAAAAACGTAGAAATCGTGTTTCAAGTTGAAATACGCCTTGTAAACGAAAAATGTTTATTTCAGACTCTAATAACGTAGAAATCGTGTTTCAAGTTGAAATACGCCTTGGGACCATATCTCACCTAAAGTAAATGGTAGAATCAAACTTTAACCAAACGTAATGTTTGTACCTAGTATAAAGTTAAAAAGTTTAAACAATTTTAAAATATCACTATATTTAGGCGAGTAAACGAAAAATGTTCATTTCAGACTCTAAAAACGTAGAAATCGTGTTTCAAGTTGAAATACGCCTTGTAAACGAAAAATGTTTATTTCAGACTCTAATAACGTAGAAATCGTGTTTCAGGTTGAAATACGCCTTGGGACCATATCTCACCGAAAGTAAATGGTAGAATCAAACTTTAACCAAACGTAATGTTTGTACCTAGGGTAAAGTTAAAAAGTTTAAACAATTTGAAAATATCACTATATTTAGGCGAGTAAACGAAAAATGTTCATTTCAGACTCTAAAAACGTAGAAATCGTGTTTCAAGTTGAAATACGCCTTGTAAACGAAAAATGTTTATTTCAGACTCTAATAACGTAGAAATCATGTTTCAAGTTGAAATACGCCTTGGGACCATATCTCACCTAAAGTAAATGGTAGAATCAAACTTTAACCAAACGTAATGTTTGTACCTAGGGTAAAGTTAAAAAGTTTAAACAATTTGAAAATATCACTATATTTAGGCGAGTAAACGAAAAATGTTCATTTCAGACTCTAAAAACGTAGAAATCGTGTTTCAAGTTGAAATACGCCTTGTAAACGAAAAATGTTTATTTCAGACTCTAATAACGTAGAAATCGTGTTTCAAGTTGAAATACGCCTTGTAAACGAAAAATGTTTATTTCAGACTCTAATAACGTAGAAATCGTGTTTCAAGTTGAAATACGCCTTGGGACCATATCTCACCTAAAGTAAATGGTAGAATCAAACTTTAACCAAACGTAATGTTTGTACCTAGGGTAAAGTTAAAAAGTTTAAACAATTTTAAAATATCACTATATTTAGGCGAGTAAACGAAAAATGTTCGTCTCTGACTCTAAAACCGCAGAAATCGTGTTTCAAGTTGAAATACGCCTTGGTACCATATCTCACCTAAAGTAAATGGTAGAATCAAACTTTAACCAAACGTAATGTTTGTACCTAGGGTAAAGTTAAAAAGTTTAAACAATTTGAAAATATCACTATATTTAGGCGAGTAAACGAAAAATGTTCATTTCAGACTCTAAAAACGTAGAAATCGTGTTTCAAGTTGAAATACGCCTTGTAAACGAAAAATGTTTATTTCAGACTCTAATAACGTAGAAATCGTGTTTCAAGTTGAAATACGCCTTGGGACCATATCTCACCTAAAGTAAATGGTAGAATCAAACTTTAACCAAACGTAATGTTTGTACCTAGTATAAAGTTAAAAAGTTTAAACAATTTTAAAATATCACTATATTTAGGCGAGTAAACGAAAAATGTTCATTTCAGACTCTAAAAACGTAGAAATCGTGTTTCAAGTTGAAATACGCCTTGTAAACGAAAAATGTTTATTTCAGACTCTAATAACGTAGAAATCGTGTTTCAAGTTGAAATACGCCTTGGGACCATATCTCACCTAAAGTAAATGGTAGAATCAAACTTTAACCAAACGTAATGTTTGTACCTAGGGTAAAGTTAAAAAGTTTAAACAATTTTAAAATATCACTATATTTAGGCGAGTAAACGAAAAATGTTCGTCTCTGACTCTAAAACCGCAGAAATCGTGTTTCAAGTTGAAATACGCCTTGGTACCATATCTCCCCTAAAGTAAATGGTAGAATCAAACTTTAACCAAACGTAATGTTTGTACCTAGGGTAAAGTTAAAAAGTTTAAACAATTTGAAAATATCACTATATTTAGGCGAGTAAACGAAAAATGTTCGTCTCAGACTCTAAAACCGCAGAAATCGTGTTTCAAGTTGAAATTCGCCTTGGTACCATATCTCACCTAAACTAAATGGTAGAATCAAACTTTAACCAAACGTAATGTTTGTACCTAGGGTAAAGTTAAAAAGTTTAAACAATTTGCAAATATCACTATATTTAGGCGAGTAAACGAAAAATGTTCATTTCAGACTCTAAAAACGTAGAAATCGTGTTTCAAGTTGTAATACGCCTTGTAAACGAAAAATGTTTATTTCAGACTCTAATAACGTAGAAATCGTGTTTCAAGTTGAAATACGCCTTGGGACCATATCTTACCTAAAGTAAATGGTAGAATCAAACTTTAACCAAACGTAATGTTTGTACCTAGTATAAAGTTAAAAAGTTTAAACAATTTTAAAATATCACTATATTTAGGCGAGTAAACGAAAAATGTTCATTTCAGACTCTAAAAACGTAGAAATCGTGTTTCAAGTTGAAATACGCCTTGTAAACGAAAAATGTTTATTTCAGACTCTAATAACGTAGAAATCGTGTTTCAGGTTGAAATACGCCTTGGGACCATATCTCACCGAAAGTAAATGGTAGAATCAAACTTTAACCAAACGTAATGTTTGTACCTAGGGTAAAGTTAAAAAGTTTAAACAATTTGAAAATATCACTATATTTAGGCGAGTAAACGAAAAATGTTCATTTCAGACTCTAAAAACGTAGAAATCGTGTTTCAAGTTGAAATACGCCTTGTAAACGAAAAATGTTTATTTCAGACTCTAATAACGTAGAAATCATGTTTCAAGTTGAAATACGCCTTGGGACCATATCTCACCTAAAGTAAATGGTAGAATCAAACTTTAACCAAACGTAATGTTTGTACCTAGGGTAAAGTTAAAAAGTTTAAACAATTTGAAAATATCACTATATTTAGGCGAGTAAACGAAAAATGTTCATTTCAGACTCTAAAAACGTAGAAATCGTGTTTCAAGTTGAAATACGCCTTGTAAACGAAAAATGTTTATTTCAGACTCTAATAACGTAGAAATCGTGTTTCAAGTTGAAATACGCCTTGTAAACGAAAAATGTTTATTTCAGACTCTAATAACGTAGAAATCGTGTTTCAAGTTGAAATACGCCTTGGGACCATATCTCACCTAAAGTAAATGGTAGAATCAAACTTTAACCAAACGTAATGTTTGTACCTAGGGTAAAGTTAAAAAGTTTAAACAATTTTAAAATATCACTATATTTAGGCGAGTAAACGAAAAATGTTCGTCTCTGACTCTAAAACCGCAGAAATCGTGTTTCAAGTTGAAATACGCCTTGGTACCATATCTCACCTAAAGTAAATGGTAGAATCAAACTTTAACCAAACGTAATGTTTGTACCTAGGGTAAAGTTAAAAAGTTTAAACAATTTGAAAATATCACTATATTTAGGCGAGTAAACGAAAAATGTTCATTTCAGACTCTAAAAACGTAGAAATCGTGTTTCAAGTTGAAATACGCCTTGTAAACGAAAAATGTTTATTTCAGACTCTAATAACGTAGAAATCGTGTTTCAAGTTGAAATACGCCTTGGGACCATATCTCACCTAAAGTAAATGGTAGAATCAAACTTTAACCAAACGTAATGTTTGTACCTAGTATAAAGTTAAAAAGTTTAAACAATTTTAAAATATCACTATATTTAGGCGAGTAAACGAAAGATGTTCATTTCAGACTCTAAAAACGTAGAAATCGTGTTTCAAGTTGAAATACGCCTTGTAAACGAAAAATGTTTATTTCAGACTCTAATAACGTAGAAATCGTGTTTCAAGTTGAAATACGCCTTGGGACCATATCTCACCTAAAGTAAATGGTAGAATCAAACTTTAACCAAACGTAATGTTTGTACCTAGTATAAAGTTAAAAAGTTTAAACAATTTTAAAATATCACTATATTTAGGCGAGTAAACGAAAAATGTTCATTTCAGACTCTAAAAACGTAGAAATCGTGTTTCAAGTTGAAATACGCCTTGTAAACGAAAAATGTTTATTTCAGACTCTAATAACGTAGAAATCGTGTTTCAAGTTGAAATACGCCTTGGGACCATATCTCACCTAAAGTAAATGGTAGAATCAAACTTTAACCAAACGTAATGTTTGTACCTAGGGTAAAGTTAAAAAGTTTAAACAATTTTAAAATATCACTATATTTAGGCGAGTAAACGAAAAATGTTCGTCTCTGACTCTAAAACCGCAGAAATCGTGTTTCAAGTTGAAATACGCCTTGGTACCATATCTCCCCTAAAGTAAATGGTAGAATCAAACTTTAACCAAACGTAATGTTTGTACCTAGGGTAAAGTTAAAAAGTTTAAACAATTTTAAAATATCACTATATTTAGGCGAGTAAACGAAAAATGTTCGTCTCTGACTCTAAAACCGCAGAAATCGTGTTTCAAGTTGAAATACGCCTTGGTACCATATCTCACCTAAAGTAAATGGTAGAATCAAACTTTAACCAAACGTAATGTTTGTACCTAGGGTAAAGTTAAAAAGTTTAAACAATTTGAAAATATCACTATATTTAGGCGAGTAAACGAAAAATGTTCATTTCAGACTCTAAAAACGTAGAAATCGTGTTTCAAGTTGAAATACGCCTTGTAAACGAAAAATGTTTATTTCAGACTCTAATAACGTAGAAATCGTGTTTCAAGTTGAAATACGCCTTGGGACCATATCTCACCTAAAGTAAATGGTAGAATCAAACTTTAACCAAACGTAATGTTTGTACCTAGTATAAAGTTAAAAAGTTTAAACAATTTTAAAATATCACTATATTTAGGCGAGTAAACGAAAGATGTTCATTTCAGACTCTAAAAACGTAGAAATCGTGTTTCAAGTTGAAATACGCCTTGTAAACGAAAAATGTTTATTTCAGACTCTAATAACGTAGAAATCGTGTTTCAAGTTGAAATACGCCTTGGGACCATATCTCACCTAAAGTAAATGGTAGAATCAAACTTTAACCAAACGTAATGTTTGTACCTAGGGTAAAGTTAAAAAGTTTAAACAATTTTAAAATATCACTATATTTAGGCGAGTAAACGAAAAATGTTCGTCTCTGACTCTAAAACCGCAGAAATCGTGTTTCAAGTTGAAATACGCCTTGGTACCATATCTCCCCTAAAGTAAATGGTAGAATCAAACTTTAACCAAACGTAATGTTTGTACCTAGGGTAAAGTTAAAAAGTTTAAACAATTTGAAAATATCACTATATTTAGGCGAGTAAACGAAAAATGTTCGTCTCAGACTCTAAAACCGCAGAAATCGTGTTTCAAGTTGAAATTCGCCTTGGTACCATATCTCACCTAAACTAAATGGTAGAATCAAACTTTAACCAAACGTAATGTTTGTACCTAGGGTAAAGTTAAAAAGTTTAAACAATTTGCAAATATCACTATATTTAGGCGAGTAAACGAAAAATGTTCATTTCAGACTCTAAAAACGTAGAAATCGTGTTTCAAGTTGTAATACGCCTTGTAAACGAAAAATGTTTATTTCAGACTCTAATAACGTAGAAATCGTGTTTCAAGTTGAAATACGCCTTGGGACCATATCTCACCTAAAGTAAATGGTAGAATCAAACTTTAACCAAACGTAATGTTTGTACCTAGTATAAAGTTAAAAAGTTTAAACAATTTTAAAATATCACTATATTTAGGCGAGTAAACGAAAAATGTTCATTTCAGACTCTAAAAACGTAGAAATCGTGTTTCAAGTTGAAATACGCCTTGTAAACGAAAAATGTTTATTTCAGACTCTAATAACGTAGAAATCGTGTTTCAAGTTGAAATACGCCTTGGGACCATATCTCACCTAAAGTAAATGGTAGAATCAAACTTTAACCAAACGTAATGTTTGTACCTAGGGTAAAGTTAAAAAGTTTAAACAATTTGAAAATATCACTATATTTAGGCGAGTAAACGAAAAATGTTCGTCTCAGACTCTAAAACCGCAGAAATCGTGTTTCAAGTTGAAATACGCCTTGGTACCATATCTCACCTAAACTAAATGGTAGAATCAAACTTTAACCAAACGTAATGTTTGTACCTAGGGTAAAGTTAAAAAGTTTAAACAATTTGCAAATATCACTATATTTAGGCGAGTAAACGAAAAATGTTCATTTCAGACTCTAAAAACGTAGAAATCGTGTTTCAAGTTGAAATACGCCTTGTAAACGAAAAATGTTTATTTCAGACTCTAATAACGTAGAAATCGTGTTTCAAGTTGAAATACGCCTTGGGACCATATCTCACCTAAAGTAAATGGTAGAATCAAACTTTAACCAAACGTAATGTTTGTACCTAGTATAAAGTTAAAAAGTTTAAACAATTTTAAAATATCACTATATTTAGGCGAGTAAACGAAAGATGTTCATTTCAGACTCTAAAAACGTAGAAATCGTGTTTCAAGTTGAAATACGCCTTGTAAACGAAAAATGTTTATTTCAGACTCTAATAACGTAGAAATCGTGTTTCAAGTTGAAATACGCCTTGGGACCATATCTCACCTAAAGTAAATGGTAGAATCAAACTTTAACCAAACGTAATGTTTGTACCTAGGGTAAAGTTAAAAAGTTTAAACAATTTTAAAATATCACTATATTTAGGCGAGTAAACGAAAAATGTTCGTCTCTGACTCTAAAACCGCAGAAATCGTGTTTCAAGTTGAAATACGCCTTGGTACCATATCTCCCCTAAAGTAAATGGTAGAATCAAACTTTAACCAAACGTAATGTTTGTACCTAGGGTAAAGTTAAAAAGTTTAAACAATTTGAAAATATCACTATATTTAGGCGAGTAAACGAAAAATGTTCGTCTCAGACTCTAAAACCGCAGAAATCGTGTTTCAAGTTGAAATTCGCCTTGGTACCATATCTCACCTAAACTAAATGGTAGAATCAAACTTTAACCAAACGTAATGTTTGTACCTAGGGTAAAGTTAAAAAGTTTAAACAATTTGCAAATATCACTATATTTAGGCGAGTAAACGAAAAATGTTCATTTCAGACTCTAAAAACGTAGAAATCGTGTTTCAAGTTGTAATACGCCTTGTAAACGAAAAATGTTTATTTCAGACTCTAATAACGTAGAAATCGTGTTTCAAGTTGAAATACGCCTTGGGACCATATCTCACCTAAAGTAAATGGTAGAATCAAACTTTAACCAAACGTAATGTTTGTACCTAGTATAAAGTTAAAAAGTTTAAACAATTTTAAAATATCACTATATTTAGGCGAGTAAACGAAAAATGTTCATTTCAGACTCTAAAAACGTAGAAATCGTGTTTCAAGTTGAAATACGCCTTGTAAACGAAAAATGTTTATTTCAGACTCTAATAACGTAGAAATCGTGTTTCAGGTTGAAATACGCCTTGGGACCATATCTCACCGAAAGTAAATGGTAGAATCAAACTTTAACCAAACGTAATGTTTGTACCTAGGGTAAAGTTAAAAAGTTTAAACAATTTGAAAATATCACTATATTTAGGCGAGTAAACGAAAAATGTTCATTTCAGACTCTAAAAACGTAGAAATCGTGTTTCAAGTTGAAATACGCCTTGTAAACGAAAAATGTTTATTTCAGACTCTAATAACGTAGAAATCGTGTTTCAAGTTGAAATACGCCTTGGGACCATATCTCACCTAAAGTAAATGGTAGAATCAAACTTTAACCAAACGTAATGTTTGTACCTAGGGTAAAGTTAAAAAGTTTAAACAATTTGAAAATATCACTATATTTAGGCGAGTAAACGAAAAATGTTCGTCTCAGACTCTAAAACCGCAGAAATCGTGTTTCAAGTTGAAATACGCCTTGGTACCATATCTCACCTAAACTAAATGGTAGAATCAAACTTTAACCAAACGTAATGTTTGTACCTAGGGTAAAGTTAAAAAGTTTAAACAATTTGCAAATATCACTATATTTAGGCGAGTAAACGAAAAATGTTCATTTCAGACTCTAAAAACGTAGAAATCGTGTTTCAAGTTGAAATACGCCTTGTAAACGAAAAATGTTTATTTCAGACTCTAATAACGTAGAAATCGTGTTTCAAGTTGAAATACGCCTTGGGACCATATCTCACCTAAAGTAAATGGTAGAATCAAACTTTAACCAAACGTAATGTTTGTACCTAGTATAAAGTTAAAAAGTTTAAACAATTTTAAAATATCACTATATTTAGGCGAGTAAACGAAAAATGTTCATTTCAGACTCTAAAAACGTAGAAATCGTGTTTCAAGTTGAAATACGCCTTGTAAACGAAAAATGTTTATTTCAGACTCTAATAACGTAGAAATCGTGTTTCAGGTTGAAATACACCTTGGGACCATATCTCACCGAAAGTAAATGGTAGAATCAAACTTTAACCAAACGTAATGTTTGTACCTAGGGTAAAGTTAAAAAGTTTAAACAATTTGCAAATATCACTATATTTAGGCGAGTAAACGAAAAATGTTCATTTCAGACTCTAAAAACGTAGAAATCGTGTTTCAAGTTGAAATACGCCTTGTAAACGAAAAATGTTTATTTCAGACTCTAATAACGTAGAAATCGTGTTTCAAGTTGAAATACGCCTTGGGACCATATCTCACCTAAAGTAAATGGTAGAATCAAACTTTAACCAAACGTAATGTTTGTACCTAGTATAAAGTTAAAAAGTTTAAACAATTTTAAAATATCACTATATTTAGGCGAGTAAACGAAAAATGTTCATTTCAGACTCTAAAAACGTAGAAATCGTGTTTCAAGTTGAAATACGCCTTGTAAACGAAAAATGTTTATTTCAGACTCTAATAACGTAGAAATCGTGTTTCAGGTTGAAATACGCCTTGGGACCATATCTCACCGAAAGTAAATGGTAGAATCAAACTTTAACCAAACGTAATGTTTGTACCTAGGGTAAAGTTAAAAAGTTTAAACAATTTGAAAATATCACTATATTTAGGCGAGTAAACGAAAAATGTTCATTTCAGACTCTAAAAACGTAGAAATCGTGTTTCAAGTTGAAATACGCCTTGTAAACGAAAAATGTTTATTTCAGACTCTAATAACGTAGAAATCATGTTTCAAGTTGAAATACGCCTTGGGACCATATCTCACCTAAAGTAAATGGTAGAATCAAACTTTAACCAAACGTAATGTTTGTACCTAGGGTAAAGTTAAAAAGTTTAAACAATTTGAAAATATCACTATATTTAGGCGAGTAAACGAAAAATGTTCATTTCAGACTCTAAAAACGTAGAAATCGTGTTTCAAGTTGAAATACGCCTTGTAAACGAAAAATGTTTATTTCAGACTCTAATAACGTAGAAATCGTGTTTCAAGTTGAAATACGCCTTGTAAACGAAAAATGTTTATTTCAGACTCTAATAACGTAGAAATCGTGTTTCAAGTTGAAATACGCCTTGGGACCATATCTCACCTAAAGTAAATGGTAGAATCAAACTTTAACCAAACGTAATGTTTGTACCTAGGGTAAAGTTAAAAAGTTTAAACAATTTTAAAATATCACTATATTTAGGCGAGTAAACGAAAAATGTTCGTCTCTGACTCTAAAACCGCAGAAATCGTGTTTCAAGTTGAAATACGCCTTGGTACCATATCTCACCTAAAGTAAATGGTAGAATCAAACTTTAACCAAACGTAATGTTTGTACCTAGGGTAAAGTTAAAAAGTTTAAACAATTTGAAAATATCACTATATTTAGGCGAGTAAACGAAAAATGTTCATTTCAGACTCTAAAAACGTAGAAATCGTGTTTCAAGTTGAAATACGCCTTGTAAACGAAAAATGTTTATTTCAGACTCTAATAACGTAGAAATCGTGTTTCAAGTTGAAATACGCCTTGGGACCATATCTCACCTAAAGTAAATGGTAGAATCAAACTTTAACCAAACGTAATGTTTGTACCTAGTATAAAGTTAAAAAGTTTAAACAATTTTAAAATATCACTATATTTAGGCGAGTAAACGAAAGATGTTCATTTCAGACTCTAAAAACGTAGAAATCGTGTTTCAAGTTGAAATACGCCTTGTAAACGAAAAATGTTTATTTCAGACTCTAATAACGTAGAAATCGTGTTTCAGGTTGAAATACGCCTTGGGACCATATCTCACCGAAAGTAAATGGTAGAATCAAACTTTAACCAAACGTAATGTTTGTACCTAGGGTAAAGTTAAAAAGTTTAAACAATTTGAAAATATCACTATATTTAGGCGAGTAAACGAAAAATGTTCATTTCAGACTCTAAAAACGTAGAAATCGTGTTTCAAGTTGAAATACGCCTTGTAAACGAAAAATGTTTATTTCAGACTCTAATAACGTAGAAATCGTGTTTCAAGTTGAAATACGCCTTGGGACCATATCTCACCTAAAGTAAATGGTAGAATCAAACTTTAACCAAACGTAATGTTTGTACCTAGGGTAAAGTTAAAAAGTTTAAACAATTTGAAAATATCACTATATTTAGGCGAGTAAACGAAAAATGTTCGTCTCTGACTCTAAAACCGCAGAAATCGTGTTTCAAGTTGAAATTCGCCTTGGTACCATATCTCACCTAAACTAAATGGTAGAATCAAACTTTAACCAAACGTAATGTTTGTACCTAGGGTAAAGTTAAAAAGTTTAAACAATTTGCAAATATCACTATATTTAGGCGAGTAAACGAAAAATGTTCATTTCAGACTCTAAAAACGTAGAAATCGTGTTTCAAGTTGAAATACGCCTTGTAAACGAAAAATGTTTATTTCAGACTCTAATAACGTAGAAATCGTGTTTCAAGTTGAAATACGCCTTGGGACCATATCTCACCTAAAGTAAATGGTAGAATCAAACTTTAACCAAACGTAATGTTTGTACCTAGTATAAAGTTAAAAAGTTTAAACAATTTTAAAATATCACTATATTTAGGCGAGTAAACGAAAAATGTTCATTTCAGACTCTAAAAACGTAGAAATCGTGTTTCAAGTTGAAATACGCCTTGTAAACGAAAAATGTTTATTTCAGACTCTAATAACGTAGAAATCGTGTTTCAGGTTGAAATACACCTTGGGACCATATCTCACCGAAAGTAAATGGTAGAATCAAACTTTAACCAAACGTAATGTTTGTACCTAGGGTAAAGTTAAAAAGTTTAAACAATTTGAAAATATCACTATATTTAGGCGAGTAAACGAAAAATGTTCATTTCAGACTCTAAAAACGTAGAAATCGTGTTTCAAGTTGAAATACGCCTTGTAAACGAAAAATGTTTATTTCAGACTCTAATAACGTAGAAATCATGTTTCAAGTTGAAATACGCCTTGGGACCATATCTCACCTAAAGTAAATGGTAGAATCAAACTTTAACCAAACGTAATGTTTGTACCTAGGGTAAAGTTAAAAAGTTTAAACAATTTGAAAATATCACTATATTTAGGCGAGTAAACGAAAAATGTTCATTTCAGACTCTAAAAACGTAGAAATCGTGTTTCAAGTTGAAATACGCCTTGTAAACGAAAAATGTTTATTTCACTCTAATAACGTAGAAATCGTGTTTCAAGTTGAAATACGCCTTGTAAACGAAAAATGTTTATTTCAGACTCTAATAACGTAGAAATCGTGTTTCAAGTTGAAATA
Source organism: Pterostichus niger (assembly GCA_947425015.1). Classification (NCBI taxonomy): domain Eukaryota; kingdom Metazoa; phylum Arthropoda; class Insecta; order Coleoptera; family Carabidae; genus Pterostichus; species Pterostichus niger. Next base: position 14,152,779 of record OX380352.1, on the reverse strand, counting down.
CGCCTTGGGACCATATCTCACCTAAAGTAAATGGTAGAATCAAACTTTAACCAAACGTAATGTTTGTACCTAGGGTAAAGTTAAAAAGTTTAAACAATTTTAAAATATCACTATATTTAGGCGAGTAAACGAAAAATGTTCGTCTCAGACTCTAAAACCGCAGAAATCGTGTTTCAAGTTGAAATACGCCTTAATACCATATCTCACCTAAAGTAAATGGTAGAATCAAACTTTAACCAAACGTAATGTTTGTACCTAGGGTAAAGTTAAAAAGTTTAAACAATTTGAAAATATCACTATATTTAGGCGAGTAAACGAAAAATGTTCATTTCAGACTCTAAAAACGTAGAAATCGTGTTTCAAGTTGAAATACGCCTTGTAAACGAAAAATGTTTATTTCAGACTCTAATAACGTAGAAATCGTGTTTCAAGTTGAAATACGCCTTGGGACCATATCTCACCTAAACTAAATGGTAGAATCAAACTTTAACCAAACGTAATGTTTGTACCTAGTATAAAGTTAAAAAGTTTAAACAATTTTAAAATATCACTATATTTAGGCGAGTAAACGAAAAATGTTCATTTCAGACTCTAAAAACGTAGAAATCGTGTTTCAAGTTGAAATACGCCTTGTAAACGAAAAATGTTTATTTCAGACTCTAATAACGTAGAAATCGTGTTTCAAGTTGAAATACGCCTTGGGACCATATCTCACCTAAAGTAAATGGTAGAATCAAACTTTAACCAAACGTAATGTTTGTACCTAGGGTAAAGTTAAAAAGTTTAAACAATTTGAAAATATCACTATATTTAGGCGAGTAAACGAAAAATGTTCGTCTCAGACTCTAAAACCGCAGAAATCGTGTTTCAAGTTGAAATTCGCCTTGGTACCATATCTCACCTAAACTAAATGGTAGAATCAAACTTTAACCAAACGTAATGTTTGTACCTAGGGTAAAGTTAAAAAGTTTAAACAATTTGCAAATATCACTATATTTAGGCGAGTAAACGAAAAATGTTCATTTCAGACTCTAAAAACGTAGAAATCGTGTTTCAAGTTGTAATACGCCTAGTAAACGAAAAATGTTTATTTCAGACTCTAATAACGTAGAAATCGTGTTTCAAGTTGAAATACGCCTTGGGACCATATCTCACCTAAAGTAAATGGTAGAATCAAACTTTAACCAAACGTAATGTTTGTACCTAGTATAAAGTTAAAAAGTTTAAACAATTTTAAAATATCACTATATTTAGGCGAGTAAACGAAAAATGTTCATTTCAGACTCTAAAAACGTAGAAATCGTGTTTCAAGTTGAAATACGCCTTGTAAACGAAAAATGTTTATTTCAGACTCTAATAACGTAGAAATCGTGTTTCAGGTTGAAATACGCCTTAGGACCATATCTCACCGAAAGTAAATGGTAGAATCAAACTTTAACCAAACGTAATGTTTGTACCTAGGGTAAAGTTAAAAAGTTTAAACAATTTGAAAATATCACTATATTTAGGCGAGTAAACGAAAAATGTTCATTTCAGACTCTAAAAACGTAGAAATCGTGTTTCAAGTTGAAATACGCCTTGTAAACGAAAAATGTTTATTTCAGACTCTAATAACGTAGAAATCGTGTTTCAAGTTGAAATACGCCTTGGGACCATATCTCACCTAAAGTAAATGGTAGAATCAAACTTTAACCAAACGTAATGTTTGTACCTAGGGTAAAGTTAAAAAGTTTAAACAATTTGAAAATATCACTATATTTAGGCGAGTAAACGAAAAATGTTCGTCTCAGACTCTAAAACCGCAGAAATCGTGTTTCAAGTTGAAATACGCCTTGGTACCATATCTCACCTAAACTAAATGGTAAAATCAAACTTTAACCAAACGTAATGTTTGTACCTAGGGTAAAGTTAAAAAGTTTAAACAATTTGCAAATATCACTATATTTAGGCGAGTAAACGAAAAATGTTCATTTCAGACTCTAAAAACGTAGAAATCGTGTTTCAAGTTGAAATACGCCTTGTAAACGAAAAATGTTTATTTCAGACTCTAATAACGTAGAAATCGTGTTTCAAGTTGAAATACGCCTTGGGACCATATCTCACCTAAAGTAAATGGTAGAATCAAACTTTAACCAAACGTAATGTTTGTACCTAGTATAAAGTTAAAAAGTTTAAACAATTTTAAAATATCACTATATTTAGGCGAGTAAACGAAAAATGTTCATTTCAGACTCTAAAAACGTAGAAATCGTGTTTCAAGTTGAAATACGCCTTGTAAACGAAAAATGTTTATTTCAGACTCTAATAACGTAGAAATCGTGTTTCAGGTTGAAATACGCCTTGGGACCATATCTCACCGAAAGTATATGGTAGAATCAAACTTTAACCAAACGTAATGTTTGTACCTAGGGTAAAGTTAAAAAGTTTAAACAATTTGAAAATATCACTATATTTAGGCGAGTAAACGAAAAATGTTCATTTCAGACTCTAAAAACGTAGAAATCGTGTTTCAAGTTGAAATACGCCTTGTAAACGAAAAATGTTTATTTCAGACTCTAATAACGTAGAAATCATGTTTCAAGTTGAAATACGCCTTGGGACCATATCTCACCTAAAGTAAATGGTAGAATCAAACTTTAACCAAACGTAATGTTTGTACCTAGGGTAAAGTTAAAAAGTTTAAACAATTTGAAAATATCACTATATTTAGGCGAGTAAACGAAAAATGTTCATTTCAGACTCTAAAAACGTAGAAATCGTGTTTCAAGTTGAAATACGCCTTGTAAACGAAAAATGTTTATTTCAGACTCTAATAACGTAGAAATCGTGTTTCAAGTTGAAATACGCCTTGGGACCATATCTCACCTAAAGTAAATGGTAGAATCAAACTTTAACCAAACGTAATGTTTGTACCTAGGGTAAAGTTAAAAAGTTTAAACAATTTGAAAATATCACTATATTTAGGCGAGTAAACGAAAAATGTTCGTCTCAGACTCTAAAACCGCAGAAATCGTGTTTCAAGTTGAAATACGCCTTGGTACCATATCTCACCTAAACTAAATGGTAAAATCAAACTTTAACCAAACGTAATGTTTGTACCTAGGGTAAAGTTAAAAAGTTTAAACAATTTGCAAATATCACTATATTTAGGCGAGTAAACGAAAAATGTTCATTTCAGACTCTAAAAACGTAGAAATCGTGTTTCAAGTTGAAATACGCCTTGTAAACGAAAAATGTTTATTTCAGACTCTAATAACGTAGAAATCGTGTTTCAAGTTGAAATACGCCTTGGGACCATATCTCACCTAAAGTAAATGGTAGAATCAAACTTTAACCAAACGTAATGTTTGTACCTAGTATAAAGTTAAAAAGTTTAAACAATTTTAAAATATCACTATATTTAGGCGAGTAAACGAAAAATGTTCATTTCAGACTCTAAAAACGTAGAAATCGTGTTTCAAGTTGAAATACGCCTTGTAAACGAAAAATGTTTATTTCAGACTCTAATAACGTAGAAATCGTGTTTCAGGTTGAAATACGCCTTGGGACCATATCTCACCGAAAGTATATGGTAGAATCAAACTTTAACCAAACGTAATGTTTGTACCTAGGGTAAAGTTAAAAAGTTTAAACAATTTGAAAATATCACTATATTTAGGCGAGTAAACGAAAAATGTTCATTTCAGACTCTAAAAACGTAGAAATCGTGTTTCAAGTTGAAATACGCCTTGTAAACGAAAAATGTTTATTTCAGACTCTAATAACGTAGAAATCATGTTTCAAGTTGAAATACGCCTTGGGACCATATCTCACCTAAAGTAAATGGTAGAATCAAACTTTAACCAAACGTAATGTTTGTACCTAGGGTAAAGTTAAAAAGTTTAAACAATTTGAAAATATCACTATATTTAGGCGAGTAAACGAAAAATGTTCATTTCAGACTCTAAAAACGTAGAAATCGTGTTTCAAGTTGAAATACGCCTTGTAAACGAAAAATGTTTATTTCAGACTCTAATAACGTAGAAATCGTGTTTCAAGTTGAAATACGCCTTGTAAACGAAAAATGTTTATTTCAGACTCTAATAACGTAGAAATCGTGTTTCAAGTTGAAATACGCCTTGGGACCATATCTCACCTAAAGTAAATGGTAGAATCAAACTTTAACCAAACGTAATGTTTGTACCTAGGGTAAAGATAAAAAGTTTAAACAATTTTAAAATATCACTATATTTAGGCGAGTAAACGAAAAATGTTCGTCTCAGACTCTAAAACCGCAGAAATCGTGTTTCAAGTTGAAATACGCCTTGGTACCATATCTCACCTAAAGTAAATGGTAGAATCAAACTTTAACCAAACGTAATGTTTGTACCTAGGGTAAAGTTAAAAAGTTTAAACAATTTGAAAATATCACTATATTTAGGCGAGTAAACGAAAAATGTTCATTTCAGACTCTAAAAACGTAGAAATCGTGTTTCAAGTTGAAATACGCCTTGTAAACGAAAAATGTTTATTTCAGACTCTAATAACGTAGAAATCGTGTTTCAAGTTGAAATACGCCTTGGGACCATATCTCACCTAAAGTAAATGGTAGAATCAAACTTTAACCAAACGTAATGTTTGTACCTAGTATAAAGTTAAAAAGTTTAAACAATTTTAAAATATCACTATATTTAGGCGAGTAAACGAAAAATGTTCATTTCAGACGCTAAAAACGTAGAAATCGTGTTTCAAGTTGAAATACGCCTTGTAAACGAAAAATGTTTATTTCAGACTCTAATAACGTAGAAATCGTGTTTCAAGTTGAAATACGCCTTGGGACCATATCTCACCTAAAGTAAATGGTAGAATCAAACTTTAACCAAACGTAATGTTTGTACCTAGGGTACAGTTAAAAAGTTTAAACAATTTGAAAATATCACTATATTTAGGCGAGTAAACGAAAAATGTTCGTCTCAGACTCTAAAAACGTAGAAATCGTGTTTCAAGTTGAAATACGCCTTGTAAACGAAAAATGTTTATTTCAGACTCTAATAACGTAGAAATCGTGTTTCAAGTTGAAATACGCCTTGGGACCATATCTCACCTAAAGTAAATGGTAGAATCAAACTTTAACCAAACGTAATGTTTGTACCTAGTATAAAGTTAAAAAGTTTAAACAATTTTAAAATATCACTATATTTAGGCGAGTAAACGAAAAATGTTCATTTCAGACTCTAAAAACGTAGAAATCGTGTTTCAAGTTGAAATACGCCTTGTAAACGAAAAATGTTTATTTCAGACTCTAATAACGTAGAAATCGTGTTTCAGGTTGAAATACGCCTTGGGACCATATCTCACCGAAAGTAAATGGTAGAATCAAACTTTAACCAAACGTAATGTTTGTACCTAGGGTAAAGTTAAAAAGTTTAAACAATTTGAAAATATCACTATATTTAGGCGAGTAAACGAAAAATGTTCATTTCAGACTCTAAAAACGTAGAAATCGTGTTTCAAGTTGAAATACGCCTTGTAAACGAAAAATGTTTATTTCAGACTCTAATAACGTAGAAATCGTGTTTCAAGTTGAAATACGCCTTAGGACCATATCTCACCTAAAGTAAATGGTAGAATCAAACTTTAACCAAACGTAATGTTTGTACCTAGGGTAAAGTTAAAAAGTTTAAACAATTTGAAAATATCACTATATTTAGGCGAGTAAACGAAAAATGTTCGTCTCAGACTCTAAAACCGCAGAAATCGTGTTTCAAGTTGAAATTCGCCTTGGTACCATATCTCACCTAAACTAAATGGTAGAATCAAACTTTAACCAAACGTAATGTTTGTACCTAGGGTAAAGTTAAAAAGTTTAAACAATTTGCAAATATCACTATATTTAGGCGAGTAAACGAAAAATGTTCATTTCAGACTCTAAAAACGTAGAAATCGTGTTTCAAGTTGTAATACGCCTTGTAAACGAAAAATGTTTATTTCAGACTCTAATAACGTAGAAATCGTGTTTCAAGTTGAAATACGCCTTGGGACCATATCTCACCTAAAGTAAATGGTAGAATCAAACTTTAACCAAACGTAATGTTTGTACCTAGTATAAAGTTAAAAAGTTTAAACAATTTTAAAATATCACTATATTTAGGCGAGTAAACGAAAAATGTTCATTTCAGACTCTAAAAACGTAGAAATCGTGTTTCAAGTTGAAATACGCTTTGTAAACGAAAAATGTTTATTTCAGACTCTAATAACGTAGAAATCGTGTTTCAGGTTGAAATACGCCTTGGGACCATATCTCACCGAAAGTAAATGGTAGAATCAAACTTTAACCAAACGTAATGTTTGTACCTAGGGTAAAGTTAAAAAGTTTAAACAATTTGAAAATATCACTATATTTAGGCGAGTAAACGAAAAATGTTCATTTCAGACTCTAAAAACGTAGAAATCGTGTTTCAAGTTGAAATACGCCTTGTAAACGAAAAATGTTTATTTCAGACTCTAATAACGTAGAAATCGTGTTTCAAGTTGAAATACGCCTTGGGACCATATCTCACCTAAAGTAAATGGTAGAATCAAACTTTAACCAAACGTAATGTTTGTACCTAGGGTAAAGTTAAAAAGTTTAAACAATTTGAAAATATCACTATATTTAGGCGAGTAAACGAAAAATGTTCATTTCAGACTCTAAAAACGTAGAAATCGTGTTTCAAGTTGAAATACGCCTTGTAAACGAAAAATGTTTATTTCAGACTCTAATAACGTAGAAATCGTGTTTCAAGTTGAAATACGCCTTGGGACCATTTCTCACCTAAAGTAAATGGTAGAATCAAACTTTAACCAAACGTAATGTTTGTACCTAGGGTACAGTTAAAAAGTTTAAACAATTTGAAAATATCACTATATTTAGGCGAGTAAACGAAAAATGTTCGTCTCAGACTCTAAAAACGTAGAAATCGTGTTTCAAGTTGAAATACGCCTTGTAAACGAAAAATGTTTATTTCAGACTCTAATAACGTAGAAATCGTGTTTCAAGTTGAAATACGCCTTGGGACCATATCTCACCTAAAGTAAATGGTAGAATCAAACTTTAACCAAACGTAATGTTTGTACCTAGTATAAAGTTAAAAACTTTAAACAATTTTAAAATATCACTATATTTAGGCGAGTAAACGAAAAATGTTCATTTCAGACTCTAAAAACGTAGAAATCGTGTTTCAAGTTGAAATACGCCTTGTAAACGAAAAATGTTTATTTCAGACTCTAATAACGTAGAAATCGCGTTTCAGGTTGAAATACGCCTTGGGACCATATCTCACCGAAAGTAAATGGTAGAATCAAACTTTAACCAAACGTAATGTTTGTACCTAGGGTAAAGTTAAAAAGTTTAAACAATTTGAAAATATCACTATATTTAGGCGAGTAAACGAAAAATGTTCATTTCAGACTCTAAAAACGTAGAAATCGTGTTTCAAGTTGAAATACGCCTTGTAAACGAAAAATGTTTATTTCAGACTCTAATAACGTAGAAATCGTGTTTCAAGTTGAAATACGCCTTGGGACCATATCTCACCTAAAGTAAATGGTAGAATCAAACTTTAACCAAACGTAATGTTTGTACCTAGTATAAAGTTAAAAAGTTTAAACAATTTTAAAATATCACTATATTTAGGCGAGTAAACGAAAAATGTTCATTTCAGACTCTAAAAACGTAGAAATCGTGTTTCAAGTTGAAATACGCCTTGTAAACGAAAAATGTTTATTTCAGACTCTAATAACGTAGAAATCGTGTTTCAAGTTGAAATACGCCTTGGGACCATATCTCACCTAAAGTAAATGGTAGAATCAAACTTTAACCAAACGTAATGTTTGTACCTAGGGTACAGTTAAAATGTTTAAACAATTTGAAAATATCACTATATTTAGGCGAGTAAACGAAAAATGTTCGTCTCAGACTCTAAAAACGTAGAAATCGTGTTTCAAGTTGAAATACGCCTTGTAAACGAAAAATGTTTATTTCAGACTCTAATAACGTAGAAATCGTGTTTCAAGTTGAAATACGCCTTGGGACCATATCTCACCTAAAGTAAATGGTAGAATCAAACTTTAACCAAACGTAATGTTTGTACCTAGTATAAAGTTAAAAAGTTTAAACAATTTTAAAATATCACTATATTTAGGCGAGTAAACGAAAAATGTTCGTCTCAGACTCTAAAACCGCAGAAATCGTGTTTCAAGTTGAAATTCGCCTTGGTACCATATCTCACCTAAACTAAATGGTAGAATCAAACTTTAACCAAACGTAATGTTTGTACCTAGGGTAAAGTTAAAAAGTTTAAACAATTTGCAAATATCACTATATTTAGGCGAGTAAACGAAAAATGTTCATTTCAGACTCTAAAAACGTAGAAATCGTGTTTCAAGTTGAAATACGCCTTGTAAACGAAAAATGTTTATTTCAGACTCTAATAACGTAGAAATCGTGTTTCAGGTTGAAATACGCCTTGGGACCATATCTCACCGAAAGTAAATGGTAGAATCAAACTGTAACCAAACGTTATGTTTGTACCTAGGGTAAAGTTAAAAAGTTTAAACAATTTGAAAATATCACTATATTTAGGCGAGTAAACGAAAAATGTTCATTTCAGACTCTAAAAACGTAGAAATCGTGTTTCAAGTTGAAATACGCCTTGTAAACGAAAAATGTTTATTTCAGACTCTAATAACGTAGAAATCGTGTTTCAAGTTGAAATACGCCTTGGGACCATATCTCACCTAAAGTAAATGGTAGAATCAAACTTTAACCAAACGTAATGTTTGTACCTAGTATAAAGTTAAAAAGTTTAAACAATTTTAAAATATCACTATATTTAGGCGAGTAAACGAAAAATGTTCATTTCAGACTCTAAAAACGTAGAAATCGTGTTTCAAGTTGAAATACGCCTTGTAAACGAAAAATGTTTATTTCAGACTCTAATAACGTAGAAATCGTGTTTCAAGTTGAAATACGCCTTGGGACCATATCTCACCTAAAGTAAATGGTAGAATCAAACTTTAACCAAACGTAATGTTTGTACCTAGGGTACAGTTAAAAAGTTTAAACAATTTGAAAATATCACTATATTTAGGCGAGTAAACGAAAAATGTTCGTCTCAGACTCTAAAAACGTAGAAATCGTGTTTCAAGTTGAAATACGCCTTGTAAACGAAAAATGTTTATTTCAGACTCTAATAACGTAGAAATCGTGTTTCAAGTTGAAATACGCCTTGGGACCATATCTCACCTAAAGTAAATGGTAGAATCAAACTTTAACCAAACGTAATGTTTGTACCTAGTATAAAGTTAAAAAGTTTAAACAATTTTAAAATATCACTATATTTAGGCGAGTAAACGAAAAATGTTCATTTCAGACTCTAAAAACGTAGAAATCGTGTTTCAAGTTGAAATACGCCTTGTAAACGAAAAATGTTTATTTCAGACTCTAATAACGTAGAAATCGTGTTTCAGGTTGAAATACGCCTTGGGACCATATCTCACCGAAAGTAAATGGTAGAATCAAACTTTAACCAAACGTAATGTTTGTACCTAGGGTAAAGTTAAAAAGTTTAAACAATTTGAAAATATCACTATATTTAGGCGAGTAAACGAAAAATGTTCATTTCAGACTCTAAAAACGTAGAAATCGTGTTTCAAGTTGTAATACGCCTTGTAAACGAAAAATGTTTATTTCAGACTCTAATAACGTAGAAATCGTGTTTCAAGTTGAAATACGCCTTGGGACCATATCTCACCTAAAGTAAATGGTAGAATCAAACTTTAACCAAACGTAATGTTTGTACCTAGGGTAATGTTAAAAAGTTTAAACAATTTGAAAATATCACTATATTTAGGCGAGTAAACGAAAAATGTTCATTTCAGACTCTAAAAACGTAGAAATCGTGTTTCAAGTTGAAATACGCCTTGTAAACGAAAAATGTTTATTTCAGACTCTAATAACGTAGAAATCGTGTTTCAAGTTGAAATACGCCTTGTAAACGAAAAATGTTTATTTCAGACTCTAATAACGTAGAAATCGTGTTTCAAGTTGAAATACGCCTTGGGACCATATCTCACCTAAAGTAAATGGTAGAATCAAACTTTAACCAAACGTAATGTTTGTACCTAGGGTAAAGTTAAAAAGTTTAAACAATTTGAAAATATCACTATATTTAGGCGAGTAAACGAAAAATGTTCGTCTCAGACTCTAAAACCGCAGAAATCGTGTTTCAAGTTGAAATTCGCCTTGGTACCATATCTCACCTAAACTAAATGGTAGAATCAAACTTTAACCAAACGTAATGTTTGTACCTAGGGTAAAGTTAAAAAGTTTAAACAATTTGCAAATATCACTATATTTAGGCGAGTAAACGAAAAATGTTCATTTCAGACTCTAAAAACGTAGTAATCGTGTTTCAAGTTGTAATACGCCTTGTAAACGAAAAATGTTTATTTCAGACTCTAATAACGTAGAAATCGTGTTTCAAGTTGAAATACGCCTTGGGACCATATCTCACCTAAAGTAAATGGTAGAATCAAACTTTAACCAAACGTAATGTTTGTACCTAGTATAAAGTTAAAAAGTTTAAACAATTTTAAAATATCACTATATTTAGGCGAGTAAACGAAAAATGTTCATTTCAGACTCTAAAAACGTAGAAATCGTGTTTCAAGTTGAAATACGCCTTGTAAACGAAAAATGTTTATTTCAGACTCTAATAACGTAGAAATCGTGTTTCAGGTTGAAATACGCCTTGGGACCATATTTCACCGAAAGTAAATGGTAGAATCAAACTTTAACCAAACGTAATGTTTGTACCTAGGGTAAAGTTAAAAAGTTTAAACAATTTGAAAATATCACTATATTTAGGCGAGTAAACGAAAAATGTTCATTTCAGACTCTAAAAACGTAGAAATCGTGTTTCAAGTTGAAATACGCCTTGTAAACGAAAAATGTTTATTTCAGACTCTAATAACGTAGAAATCGTGTTTCAAGTTGAAATACGCCTTGGGACCATATCTCACCTAAAGTAAATGGTAGAATCAAACTTTAACCAAACGTAATGTTTGTACCTAGGGTAAAGTTAAAAAGTTTAAACAATTTGAAAATATCACTATATTTAGGCGAGTAAACGAAAAATGTTCGTCTCAGACTCTAAAACCGCAGAAATCGTGTTTCAAGTTGAAATACGCCTTGGTACCATATCTCACCTAAACTAAATGGTAGAATCAAACTTTAACCAAACGTAATGTTTGTACCTAGGGTAAAGTTAAAAAGTTTAAACAATTTGCAAATATCACTATATTTAGGCGAGTAAACGAAAAATGTTCATTTCAGACTCTAAAAACGTAGAAATCGTGTTTCAAGTTGAAATACGCCTTGTAAACGAAAAATGTTTATTTCAGACTCTAATAACGTAGAAATCGTGTTTCAAGTTGAAATACGCCTTGGGACCATATCTCACCTAAAGTAAATGGTAGAATCAAACTTTAACCAAACGTAATGTTTGTACCTAGTATAAAGTTAAAAAGTTTAAACAATTTTAAAATATCACTATATTTAGGCGAGTAAACGAAAAATGTTCATTTCAGACTCTAAAAACGTAGAAATCGTGTTTCAAGTTGAAATACGCCTGGTAAACGAAAAATGTTTATTTCAGACTCTAATAACGTAGAAATCGTGTTTCAGGTTGAAATACACCTTGGGACCATATCTCACCGAAAGTAAATGGTAGAATCAAACTTTAACCAAACGTAATGTTTGTACCTAGGGTAAAGTTAAAAAGTTTAAACAATTTGAAAATATCACTATATTTAGGCGAGTAAACGAAAAATGTTCATTTCAGACTCTAAAAACGTAGAAATCGTGTTTCAAGTTGAAATACGCCTTGTAAACGAAAAATGTTTATTTCAGACTCTAATAACGTAGAAATCATGTTTCAAGTTGAAATACGCCTTGGGACCATATCTCACCTAAAGTAAATGGTAGAATCAAACTTTAACCAAACGTAATGTTTGTACCTAGGGTAAAGTTAAAAAGTTTAAACAATTTGAAAATATCACTATATTTAGGCGAGTAAACGAAAAATGTTCGTCTCAGACTCTAAAACCGCAGAAATCGTGTTTCAAGTTGAAATTCGCCTTGGTACCATATCTCACCTAAACTAAATGGTAGAATCAAACTTTAACCAAACGTAATGTTTGTACCTAGGGTAAAGTTAAAAAGTTTAAACAATTTGAAAATATCACTATATTTAGGCGAGTAAACGAAAAATGTTCGTCTCAGACTCTAAAACCGCAGAAATCGTGTTTCAAGTTGAAATTCGCCTTGGTACCATATCTCACCTAAACTAAATGGTAGAATCAAACTTTAACCAAACGTAATGTTTGTACCTAGGGTAAAGTTAAAAAGTTTAAACAATTTGAAAATATCACTATATTTAGGCGAGTAAACGAAAAATGTTCATTTCAGACTCTAAAAACGTAGAAATCGTGTTTCAAGTTGAAATACGCCTTGTAAACGAAAAATGTTTATTTCAGACTCTAATAACGTAGAAATCGTGTTTCAAGTTGAAATACGCCTTGTAAACGAAAAATGTTTATTTCAGACTCTAATAACGTAGAAATCGTGTTTCAAGTTGAAATACGCCTTGGGACCATATCTCACCTAAAGTAAATGGTAGAATCAAACTTTAACCAAACGTAATGTTTGTACCTAGGGTAAAGTTAAAAAGTTTAAACAATTTTAAAATATCACTATATTTAGGCGAGTAAACGAAAAATGTTCGTCTCAGACTCTAAAACCGCAGAAATCGTGTTTCAAGTTGAAATACGCCTGAATACCATATCTCACCTAAAGTAAATGGTAGAATCAAACTTTAACCAAACGTAATGTTTGTACCTAGGGTAAAGTTAAAAAGTTTAAACAATTTGAAAATATCACTATATTTAGGCGAGTAAACGAAAAATGTTCATTTCAGACTCTAAAAACGTAGAAATCGTGTTTCAAGTTGAAATACGCCTTGTAAACGAAAAATGTTTATTTCAGACTCTAATAACGTAGAAATCGTGTTTCAAGTTGAAATACGCCTTGGGACCATATCTCACCTAAAGTAAATGGTAGAATCAAACTTTAACCAAACGTAATGTTTGTACCTAGTATAAAGTTAAAAAGTTTAAACAATTTTAAAATATCACTATATTTAGGCGAGTAAACGAAAAATGTTCATTTCAGACTCTAAAAACGTAGAAATCGTGTTTCAAGTTGAAATACGCCTTGTAAACGAAAAATGTTTATTTCAGACTCTAATAACGTAGAAATCGTGTTTCAAGTTGACATACGCCTTGGGACCATATCTCACCTAAAGTAAATGGTAGAATCAAACTTTAACCAAACGTAATGTTTGTACCTAGGGTAAAGTTAAAAAGTTTAAACAATTTGAAAATATCACTATATTTAGGCGAGTAAACGAAAAATGTTCGTCTCAGACTCTAAAACCGCAGAAATCGTGTTTCAAGTTGAAATTCGCCTTGGTACCATATCTCACCTAAACTAAATGGTAGAATCAAACTTTAACCAAACGTAATGTTTGTACCTAGGGTAAAGTTAAAAAGTTTAAACAATTTGCAAATATCACTATATTTAGGCGAGTAAACGAAAAATGTTCATTTCAGACTCTAAAAACGTAGAAATCGTGTTTCAAGTTGTAATACGCCTTGTAAACGAAAAATGTTTATTTCAGACTCTAATAACGTAGAAATCGTGTTTCAAGTTGAAATACGCCTTGGGACCATATCTCACCTAAAGTAAATGGTAGAATCAAACTTTAACCAAACGTAATGTTTGTACCTAGTATAAAGTTAAAAAGTTTAAACAATTTTAAAATATCACTATATTTAGGCGAGTAAACGAAAAATGTTCATTTCAGACTCTAAAAACGTAGAAATCGTGTTTCAAGTTGAAATACGCCTTGTAAACGAAAAATGTTTATTTCAGACTCTAATAACGTAGATATCGTGTTTCAGGTTGAAATACGCCTTAGGACCATATCTCACCGAAAGTAAATGGTAGAATCAAACTTTAACCAAACGTAATGTTTGTACCTAGGGTAAAGTTAAAAAGTTTAAACAATTTGAAAATATCACTATATTTAGGCGAGTAAACGAAAAATGTTCATTTCAGACTCTAAAAACGTAGAAATCGTGTTTCAAGTTGAAATACGCCTTGTAAACGAAAAATGTTTATTTCAGACTCTAATAACGTAGAAATCGTGTTTCAAGTTGAAATACGCCTTGGGACCATATCTCACCTAAAGTAAATGGTAGAATCAAACTTTAACCAAACGTAATGTTTGTACCTAGGGTAAAGTTAAAAAGATTAAACAATTTGAAAATATCACTATATTTAGGCGAGTAAACGAAAAATGTTCGTCTCAGACTCTAAAACCGCAGAAATCGTGTTTCAAGTTGAAATACGCCTTGGTACCATATCTCACCTAAACTAAATGGTAGAATCAAACTTTAACCAAACGTAATGTTTGTACCTAGGGTAAAGTTAAAAAGTTTAAACAATTTGCAAATATCACTATATTTAGGCGAGTAAACGAAAAATGTTCATTTCAGACTCTAAAAACGTAGAAATCGTGTTTCAAGTTGAAATACGCCTTGTAAACGAAAAATGTTTATTTCAGACTCTAATAACGTAGAAATCGTGTTTCAAGTTGAAATACGCCTTGGGACCATATCTCACCTAAAGTAAATGGTAGAATCAAACTTTAACCAAACGTAATGTTTGTACCTAGTATAAAGTTAAAAAGTTTAAACAATTTTAAAATATCACTATATTTAGGCGAGTAAACGAAAAATGTTCATTTCAGACTCTAAAAACGTAGAAATCGTGTTTCAAGTTGAAATACGCCTTGTAAACGAAAAATGTTTATTTCAGACTCTAATAACGTAGAAATCGTGTTTCAGGTTGAAATACGCCTTGGGACCATATCTCACCGAAAGTATATGGTAGAATCAAACTTTAACCAAACGTAATGTTTGTACCTAGGGTAAAGTTAAAAAGTTTAAACAATTTGAAAATATCACTATATTTAGGCGAGTAAACGAAAAATGTTCATTTCAGACTCTAAAAACGTAGAAATCGTGTTTCAAGTTGAAATACGCCTTGTAAACGAAAAATGTTTATTTCAGACTCTAATAACGTAGAAATCATGTTTCAAGTTGAAATACGCCTTGGGACCATATCTCACCTAAAGTAAATGGTAGAATCAAACTTTAACCAAACGTAATGTTTGTACCTAGGGTAAAGTTAAAAAGTTTAAACAATTTGAAAATATCACTATATTTAGGCGAGTAAACGAAAAATGTTCATTTCAGACTCTAAAAACGTAGAAATCGTGTTTCAAGTTGAAATACGCCTTGTAAACGAAAAATGTTTATTTCAGACTCTAATAACGTAGAAATCGTGTTTCAAGTTGAAATACGCCTTGTAAACGAAAAATGTTTATTTCAGACTCTAATAACGTAGAAATCGTGTTTCAAGTTGAAATACGCCTTGGGACCATATCTCACCTAAAGTAAATGGTAGAATCAAACTTTAACCAAACGTAATGTTTGTACCTAGGGTAAAGTTAAAAAGTTTAAACAATTTGAAAATATCACTATATTTAGGCGAGTAAACGAAAAATGTTCATTTCAGACTCTAAAAACGTAGAAATCGTGTTTCAAGTTGAAATACGCCTTGTAAACGAAAAATGTTTATTTCAGACTCTAATAACGTAGAAATCGTGTTTCAAGTTGAAATACGCCTTGTAAACGAAAAATGTTTATTTCAGACTCTAATAACGTAGAAATCGTGTTTCAAGTTGAAATACGCCTTGGGACCATATCTCACCTAAAGTAAATGGTAGAATCAAACTTTAACCAAACGTAATGTTTGTACCTAGGGTAAAGTTAAAAAGTTTAAACAATTTGAAAATATCACTATATTTAGGCGAGTAAACGAAAAATGTTCGTCTCAGACTCTAAAACCGCAGAAATCGTGTTTCAAGTTGAAATTCGCCTTGGTACCATATCTCACCTAAACTAAATGGTAGAATCAAACTTTAACCAAACGTAATGTTTGTACCTAGGGTAAAGTTAAAAAGTTTAAACAATTTGCAAATATCACTATATTTAGGCGAGTAAACGAAAAATGTTCATTTCAGACTCTAAAAACGTAGAAATCGTGTTTCAAGTTGAAATACGCCTTGTAAACGAAAAATGTTTATTTCAGACTCTAATAACGTAGAAATCGTGTTTCAAGTTGAAATACGCCTTGGGACCATATCTCACCTAAAGTAAATGGTAGAATCAAACTTTAACCAAACGTAATGTTTGTACCTAGTATAAAGTTAAAAAGTTTAAACAATTTTAAAATATCACTATATTTAGGCGAGTAAACGAAAAATGTTCATTTCAGACTCTAAAAACGTAGAAATCGTGTTTCAAGTTGAAATACGCCTTGTAAACGAAAAATGTTTATTTCAGACTCTAATAACGTAGAAATCGTGTTTCAGGTTGAAATACGCCTTGGGACCATATCTCACCGAAAGTATATGGTAGAATCAAACTTTAACCAAACGTAATGTTTGTACCTAGGGTAAAGTTAAAAAGTTTAAACAATTTGAAAATATCACTATATTTAGGCGAGTAAACGAAAAATGTTCATTTCAGACTCTAAAAACGTAGAAATCGTGTTTCAAGTTGAAATACGCCTTGTAAACGAAAAATGTTTATTTCAGACTCTAATAACGTAGAAATCATGTTTCAAGTTGAAATACGCCTTGGGACCATATCTCACCTAAAGTAAATGGTAGAATCAAACTTTAACCAAACGTAATGTTTGTACCTAGGGTAAAGTTAAAAAGTTTAAACAATTTGAAAATATCACTATATTTAGGCGAGTAAACGAAAAATGTTCATTTCAGACTCTAAAAACGTAGAAATCGTGTTTCAAGTTGAAATACGCCTTGTAAACGAAAAATGTTTATTTCAGACTCTAATAACGTAGAAATCGTGTTTCAAGTTGAAATACGCCTTGTAAACGAAAAATGTTTATTTCAGACTCTAATAACGTAGAAATCGTGTTTCAAGTTGAAATACGCCTTGGGACCATATCTCACCTAAAGTAAATGGTAGAATCAAACTTTAACCAAACGTAATGTTTGTACCTAGGGTAAAGTTAAAAAGTTTAAACAATTTGAAAATATCACTATATTTAGGCGAGTAAACGAAAAATGTTCATTTCAGACTCTAAAAACGTAGAAATCGTGTTTCAAGTTGAAATACGCCTTGTAAACGAAAAATGTTTATTTCAGACTCTAATAACGTAGAAATCGTGTTTCAAGTTGAAATACGCCTTGTAAACGAAAAATGTTTATTTCAGACTCTAATAACGTAGAAATCGTGTTTCAAGTTGAAATACGCCTTGGGACCATATCTCACCTAAAGTAAATGGTAGAATCAAACTTTAACCAAACGTAATGTTTGTACCTAGGGTAAAGTTAAAAAGTTTAAACAATTTGAAAATATCACTATATTTAGGCGAGTAAACGAAAAATGTTCGTCTCAGACTCTAAAACCGCAGAAATCGTGTTTCAAGTTGAAATTCGCCTTGGTACCATATCTCACCTAAACTAAATGGTAGAATCAAACTTTAACCAAACGTAATGTTTGTACCTAGGGTAAAGTTAAAAAGTTTAAACAATTTGCAAATATCACTATATTTAGGCGAGTAAACGAAAAATGTTCATTTCAGACTCTAAAAACGTAGAAATCGTGTTTCAAGTTGTAATACGCCTTGTAAACGAAAAATGTTTATTTCAGACTCTAATAACGTAGAAATCGTGTTTCAAGTTGAAATACGCCTTGGGACCATATCTCACCTAAAGTAAATGGTAGAATCAAACTTTAACCAAACGTAATGTTTGTACCTAGTATAAAGTTAAAAAGTTTAAACAATTTTAAAATATCACTATATTTAGGCGAGTAAACGAAAAATGTTCATTTCAGACTCTAAAAACGTAGAAATCGTGTTTCAAGTTGAAATACGCCTTGTAAACGAAAAATGTTTATTTCAGACTCTAATAACGTAGAAATCGTGTTTCAGGTTGAAATACGCCTTGGGACCATATCTCACCGAAAGTAAATGGTAGAATCAAACTTTAACCAAACGTAATGTTTGTACCTAGGGTAAAGTTAAAAAGTTTAAACAATTTGAAAATATCACTATATTTAGGCGAGTAAACGAAAAATGTTCATTTCAGACTCTAAAAACGTAGAAATCGTGTTTCAAGTTGAAATACGCCTTGTAAACGAAAAATGTTTATTTCAGACTCTAATAACGTAGAAATCGTGTTTCAAGTTGAAATACGCCTTGGGACCATATCTCACCTAAAGTAAATGGTAGAATCAAACTTTAACCAAACGTAATGTTTGTACCTAGGGTAAAGTTAAAAAGTTTAAACAATTTGAAAATATCACTATATTTAGGCGAGTAAACGAAAAATGTTCATTTCAGACTCTAAAAACGTAGAAATCGTGTTTCAAGTTGAAATACGCCTTGTAAACGAAAAATGTTTATTTCAGACTCTAATAACGTAGAAATCATGTTTCAAGTTGAAATACGCCTTGGGACCATATCTCACCTAAAGTAAATGGTAGAATCAAACTTTAACCAAACGTAATGTTTGTACCTAGGGTAAAGTTAAAAAGTTTAAACAATTTGAAAATATCACTATATTTAGGCGAGTAAACGAAAAATGTTCATTTCAGACTCTAAAAACGTAGAAATCGTGTTTCAAGTTGAAATACGCCTTGTAAACGAAAAATGTTTATTTCAGACTCTAATAACGTAGAAATCGTGTTTCAAGTTGAAATACGCCTTGGGACCATATCTCACCTAAAGTAAATGGTAGAATCAAACTTTAACCAAACGTAATGTTTGTACCTAGGGTAAAGTTAAAAAGTTTAAACAATTTGAAAATATCACTATATTTAGGCGAGTAAACGAAAAATGTTCGTCTCAGACTCTAAAACCGCAGAAATCGTGTTTCAAGTTGAAATACGCCTTGGTACCATATCTCACCTAAACTAAATGGTAGAATCAAACTTTAACCAAACGTAATGTTTGTACCTAGGGTAAAGTTAAAAAGTTTAAACAATTTGCAAATATCAATATATTTAGGCGAGTAAACGAAAAATGTTCATTTCAGACTCTAAAAACGTAGAAATCGTGTTTCAAGTTGAAATACGCCTTGTAAACGAAAAATGTTTATTTCAGACTCTAATAACGTAGAAATCGTGTTTCAAGTTGAAATACGCCTTGGGACCATATCTCACCTAAAGTAAATGGTAGAATCAAACTTTAACCAAACGTAATGTTTGTACCTAGTATAAAGTTAAAAAGTTTAAACAATTTTAAAATATCACTATATTTAGGCGAGTAAACGAAAAATGTTCATTTCAGACTCTAAAAACGTAGAAATCGTGTTTCAAGTTGAAATACGCCTGGTAAACGAAAAATGTTTATTTCAGACTCTAATAACGTAGAAATCGTGTTTCAGGTTGAAATACACCTTGGGACCATATCTCACCGAAAGTAAATGGTAGAATCAAACTTTAACCAAACGTAATGTTTGTACCTAGGGTAAAGTTAAAAAGTTTAAACAATTTGAAAATATCACTATATTTAGGCGAGTAAACGAAAAATGTTCATTTCAGACTCTAAAAACGTAGAAATCGTGTTTCAAGTTGAAATACGCCTTGTAAACGAAAAATGTTTATTTCAGACTCTAATAACGTAGAAATCATGTTTCAAGTTGAAATACGCCTTGGGACCATATCTCACCTAAAGTAAATGGTAGAATCAAACTTTAACCAAACGTAATGTTTGTACCTAGGGTAAAGTTAAAAAGTTTAAACAATTTGAAAATATCACTATATTTAGGCGAGTAAACGAAAAATGTTCATTTCAGACTCTAAAAACGTAGAAATCGTGTTTCAAGTTGAAATACGCCTTGTAAACGAAAAATGTTTATTTCAGACTCTAATAACGTAGAAATCGTGTTTCAAGTTGAAATACGCCTTGTAAACGAAAAATGTTTATTTCAGACTCTAATAACGTAGAAATCGTGTTTCAAGTTGAAATACGCCTTGGGACCATATCTCACCTAAAGTAAATGGTAGAATCAAACTTTAACCAAACGTAATGTTTGTACCTAGGGTAAAGTTAAAAAGTTTAAACAATTTTAAAATATCATTATATTTAGGCGAGTAAACGAAAAATGTTCGTCTCAGACTCTAAAACCGCAGAAATCGTGTTTCAAGTTGAAATACGCCTGAATACCATATCTTACCTAAAGTAAATGGTAGAATCAAACTTTAACCAAACGTAATGTTTGTACCTAGGGTAAAGTTAAAAAGTTTAAACAATTTGAAAATATCACTATATTTAGGCGAGTAAACGAAAAATGTTCATTTCAGACTCTAAAAACGTAGAAATCGTGTTTCAAGTTGAAATACGCCTTGTAAACGAAAAATGTTTATTTCAGACTCTAATAACGTAGAAATCGTGTTTCAAGTTGAAATACGCCTTGGGACCATATCTCACCTAAAGTAAATGGTAGAATCAAACTTTAACCAAACGTAATGTTTGTACCTAGTATAAAGTTAAAAAGTTTAAACAATTTTAAAATATCACTATATTTAGGCGAGTAAACGAAAAATGTTCATTTCAGACTCTAAAAACGTAGAAATCGTGTTTCAAGTTGAAATACGCCTTGTTAACGAAAAATGTTTATTTCAGACTCTAATAACGTAGAAATCGTGTTTCAAGTTGAAATACGCCTTGGGACCATATCTCACCTAAAGTAAATGGTAGAATCAAACTTTAACCAAACGTAATGTTTGTACCTAGGGTAAAGTTAAAAAGTTTAAACAATTTGAAAATATCACTATATTTAGGCGAGTAAACGAAAAATGTTCGTCTCAGACTCTAAAACCGCAGAAATCGTGTTTCAAGTTGAAATTCGCCTTGGTACCATATCTCACCTAAACTAAATGGTAGAATCAAACTTTAACCAAACGTAATGTTTGTACCTAGGGTAAAGTTAAAAAGTTTAAACAATTTGCAAATATCACTATATTTAGGCGAGTAAACGAAAAATGTTCATTTCAGACTCTAAAAACGTAGAAATCGTGTTTCAAGTTGAAATACGCCTTGTAAACGAAAAATGTTTATTTCAGACTCTAATAACGTAGAAATCGTGTTTCAAGTTGAAATACGCCTGAATACCATATCTTACCTAAAGTAAATGGTAGAATCAAACTTTAACCAAACGTAATGTTTGTACCTAGGGTAAAGTTAAAAAGTTTAAACAATTTGAAAATATCACTATATTTAGGCGAGTAAACGAAAAATGTTCATTTCAGACTCTAAAAACGTAGAAATCGTGTTTCAAGTTGAAATACGCCTTGTAAACGAAAAATGTTTATTTCAGACTCTAATAACGTAGAAATCGTGTTTCAAGTTGAAATACGCCTTGGGACCATATCTCACCTAAAGTAAATGGTAGAATCAAACTTTAACCAAACGTAATGTTTGTACCTAGTATAAAGTTAAAAAGTTTAAACAATTTTAAAATATCACTATATTTAGGCGAGTAAACGAAAAATGTTCATTTCAGACTCTAAAAACGTAGAAATCGTGTTTCAAGTTGAAATACGCCTTGTTAACGAAAAATGTTTATTTCAGACTCTAATAACGTAGAAATCGTGTTTCAAGTTGAAATACGCCTTGGGACCATATCTCACCTAAAGTAAATGGTAGAATCAAACTTTAACCAAACGTAATGTTTGTACCTAGGGTAAAGTTAAAAAGTTTAAACAATTTGAAAATATCACTATATTTAGGCGAGTAAACGAAAAATGTTCGTCTCAGACTCTAAAACCGCAGAAATCGTGTTTCAAGTTGAAATTCGCCTTGGTACCATATCTCACCTAAACTAAATGGTAGAATCAAACTTTAACCAAACGTAATGTTTGTACCTAGGGTAAAGTTAAAAAGTTTAAACAATTTGCAAATATCACTATATTTAGGCGAGTAAACGAAAAATGTTCATTTCAGACTCTAAAAACGTAGAAATCGTGTTTCAAGTTGTAATACGCCTTGTAAACGAAAAATGTTTATTTCAGACTCTAATAACGTAGAAATCGTGTTTCAAGTTGAAATACGCCTTGGGACCATATCTCACCTAAAGTAAATGGTAGAATCAAACTTTAACCAAACGTAATGTTTGTACCTAGTATAAAGTTAAAAAGTTTAAACAATTTTAAAATATCACTATATTTAGGCGAGTAAACGAAAAATGTTCATTTCAGACTCTAAAAACGTAGAAATCGTGTTTCAAGTTGAAATACGCCTTGTAAACGAAAAATGTTTATTTCAGACTCTAATAACGTAGATATCGTGTTTCAGGTTGAAATACGCCTTAGGACCATATCTCACCGAAAGTAAATGGTAGAATCAAACTTTAACCAAACGTAATGTTTGTACCTAGGGTAAAGTTAAAAAGTTTAAACAATTTGAAAATATCACTATATTTAGGCAAGTAAACGAAAAATGTTCATTTCAGACTCTAAAAACGTAGAAATCGTGTTTCAAGTTGAAATACGCCTTGTAAACGAAAAATGTTTATTTCAGACTCTAATAACGTAGAAATCGTGTTTCAAGTTGAAATACGCCTTGGGACCATATCTCACCTAAAGTAAATGGTAGAATCAAACTTTAACCAAACGTAATGTTTGTACCTAGGGTAAAGTTAAAAAGATTAAACAATTTGAAAATATCACTATATTTAGGCGAGTAAACGAAAAATGTTCGTCTCAGACTCTAAAACCGCAGAAATCGTGTTTCAAGTTGAAATACGCCTTGGTACCATATCTCACCTAAACTAAATGGTAGAATCAAACTTTAACCAAACGTAATGTTTGTACCTAGGGTAAAGTTAAAAAGTTTAAACAATTTGCAAATATCACTATATTTAGGCGAGTAAACGAAAAATGTTCATTTCAGACTCTAAAAACGTAGAAATCGTGTTTCAAGTTGAAATACGCCTTGTAAACGAAAAATGTTTATTTCAGACTCTAATAACGTAGAAATCGTGTTTCAAGTTGAAATACGCCTTGGGACCATATCTCACCTAAAGTAAATGGTAGAATCAAACTTTAACCAAACGTAATGTTTGTACCTAGTATAAAGTTAAAAAGTTTAAACAATTTTAAAATATCACTATATTTAGGCGAGTAAACGAAAAATGTTCATTTCAGACTCTAAAAACGTAGAAATCGTGTTTCAAGTTGAAATACGCCTTGTAAACGAAAAATGTTTATTTCAGACTCTAATAACGTAGAAATCGTGTTTCAGGTTGAAATACGCCTTGGGACCATATCTCACCGAAAGTATATGGTAGAATCAAACTTTAACCAAACGTAATGTTTGTACCTAGGGTAAAGTTAAAAAGTTTAAACAATTTGAAAATATCACTATATTTAGGCGAGTAAACGAAAAATGTTCATTTCAGACTCTAAAAACGTAGAAATCGTGTTTCAAGTTGAAATACGCCTTGTAAACGAAAAATGTTTATTTCAGACTCTAATAACGTAGAAATCATGTTTCAAGTTGAAATACGCCTTGGGACCATATCTCACCTAAAGTAAATGGTAGAATCAAACTTTAACCAAACGTAATGTTTGTACCTAGGGTAAAGTTAAAAAGTTTAAACAATTTGAAAATATCACTATATTTAGGCGAGTAAACGAAAAATGTTCATTTCAGACTCTAAAAACGTAGAAATCGTGTTTCAAGTTGAAATACGCCTTGTAAACGAAAAATGTTTATTTCAGACTCTAATAACGTAGAAATCGTGTTTCAAGTTGAAATACGCCTTGGTACCATATCTCACCTAAACTAAATGGTAGAATCAAACTTTAACCAAACGTAATGTTTGTACCTAGGGTAAGTTAAAAAGTTTAAACAATTTGCAAATATCACTATATTTAGGCGAGTAAACGAAAAATGTTCATTTCAGACTCTAAAAACGTAGAAATCGTGTTTCAAGTTGTAATACGCCTTGTAAACGAAAAATGTTTATTTCAGACTCTAATAACGTAGAAATCGTGTTTCAAGTTGAAATACGCCTTGGGACCATATCTCACCTAAAGTAAATGGTAGAATCAAACTTTAACCAAACGTAATGTTTGTACCTAGTATAAAGTTAAAAAGTTTAAACAATTTTAAAATATCACTATATTTAGGCGAGTAAACGAAAAATGTTCATTTCAGACTCTAAAAACGTAGAAATCGTGTTTCAAGTTGAAATACGCCTTGTAAACGAAAAATGTTTATTTCAGACTCTAATAACGTAGAAATCGTGTTTCAGGTTGAAATACGCCTTGGGACCATATCTCACCGAAAGTAAATGGTAGAATCAAACTTTAACCAAACGTAATGTTTGTACCTAGGGTAAAGTTAAAAAGTTTAAACAATTTGAAAATATCACTATATTTAGGCGAGTAAACGAAAAATGTTCATTTCAGACTCTAAAAACGTAGAAATCGTGTTTCAAGTTGAAATACGCCTTGTAAACGAAAAATGTTTATTTCAGACTCTAATAACGTAGAAATCGTGTTTCAAGTTGAAATACGCCTTGGGACCATATCTCACCTAAAGTAAATGGTAGAATCAAACTTTAACCAAACGTAATGTTTGTACCTAGGGTAAAGTTAAAAAGTTTAAACAATTTGAAAATATCACTATATTTAGGCGAGTAAACGAAAAATGTTCATTTCAGACTCTAAAAACGTAGAAATCGTGTTTCAAGTTGAAATACGCCTTGTAAACGAAAAATGTTTATTTCAGACTCTAATAACGTAGAAATCATGTTTCAAGTTGAAATACGCCTTGGGACCATATCTCACCTAAAGTAAATGGTAGAATCAAACTTTAACCAAACGTAATGTTTGTACCTAGGGTAAAGTTAAAAAGTTTAAACAATTTGAAAATATCACTATATTTAGGCGAGTAAACGAAAAATGTTCATTTCAGACTCTAAAAACGTAGAAATCGTGTTTCAAGTTGAAATACGCCTTGTAAACGAAAAATGTTTATTTCAGACTCTAATAACGTAGAAATCGTGTTTCAAGTTGAAATACGCCTTGTAAACGAAAAATGTTTATTTCAGACTCTAATAACGTAGAAATCGTGTTTCAAGTTGAAATACGCCTTGGGACCATATCTCACCTAAAGTAAATGGTAGAATCAAACTTTAACCAAACGTAATGTTTGTACCTAGGGTAAAGTTAAAAAGTTTAAACAATTTTAAAATATCACTATATTTAGGCGAGTAAACGAAAAATGTTCGTCTCAGACTCTAAAACCGCAGAAATCGTGTTTCAAGTTGAAATACGCCTGAATACCATATCTCACCTAAAGTAAATGGTAGAATCAAACTTTAACCAAACGTAATGTTTGTACCTAGGGTAAAGTTAAAAAGTTTAAACAATTTGAAAATATCACTATATTTAGGCGAGTAAACGAAAAATGTTCATTTCAGACTCTAAAAACGTAGAAATCGTGTTTCAAGTTGAAATACGCCTTGTAAACGAAAAATGTTTATTTCAGACTCTAATAACGTAGAAATCGTGTTTCAAGTTGAAATACGCCTTGGGACCATATCTCACCTAAAGTAAATGGTAGAATCAAACTTTAACCAAACGTAATGTTTGTACCTAGTATAAAGTTAAAAAGTTTAAACAATTTTAAAATATCACTATATTTAGGCGAGTAAACGAAAAATGTTCATTTCAGACTCTAAAAACGTAGAAATCGTGTTTCAAGTTGAAATACGCCTTGTAAACGAAAAATGTTTATTTCAGACTCTAATAACGTAGAAATCGTGTTTCAAGTTGAAATACGCCTTGGGACCATATCTCACCTAAAGTAAATGGTAGAATCAAACTTTAACCAAACGTAATGTTTGTACCTAGGGTAAAGTTAAAAAGTTTAAACAATTTGAAAATATCACTATATTTAGGCGAGTAAACGAAAAATGTTCGTCTCAGACTCTAAAACCGCAGAAATCGTGTTTCAAGTTGAAACTCGCCTTGGTACCATATCTCACCTAAACTAAATGGTAGAATCAAACTTTAACCAAACGTAATGTTTGTACCTAGGGTAAAGTTAAAAAGTTTAAACAATTTGCAAATATCACTATATTTAGGCGAGTAAACGAAAAATGTTCATTTCAGACTCTAAAAACGTAGAAATCGTGTTTCAAGTTGTAATACGCCTTGTAAACGAAAAATGTTTATTTCAGACTCTAATAACGTAGAAATCGTGTTTCAAGTTGAAATACGCCTTGGGACCATATCTCACCTAAAGTAAATGGTAGAATCAAACTTTAACCAAACGTAATGTTTGTACCTAGTATAAAGTTAAAAAGTTTAAACAATTTTAAAATATCACTATATTTAGGCGAGTAAACGAAAAATGTTCATTTCAGACTCTAAAAACGTAGAAATCGTGTTTCAAGTTGAAATACGCCTTGTAAACGAAAAATGTTTATTTCAGACTCTAATAACGTAGATATCGTGTTTCAGGTTGAAATACGCCTTAGGACCATATCTCACCGAAAGTAAATGGTAGAATCAAACTTTAACCAAACGTAATGTTTGTACCTAGGGTAAAGTTAAAAAGTTTAAACAATTTGAAAATATCACTATATTTAGGCAAGTAAACGAAAAATGTTCATTTCAGACTCTAAAAACGTAGAAATCGTGTTTCAAGTTGAAATACGCCTTGTAAACGAAAAATGTTTATTTCAGACTCTAATAACGTAGAAATCGTGTTTCAAGTTGAAATACGCCTTGGGACCATATCTCACCTAAAGTAAATGGTAGAATCAAACTTTAACCAAACGTAATGTTTGTACCTAGGGTAAAGTTAAAAAGATTAAACAATTTGAAAATATCACTATATTTAGGCGAGTAAACGAAAAATGTTCGTCTCAGACTCTAAAACCGCAGAAATCGTGTTTCAAGTTGAAATACGCCTTGGTACCATATCTCACCTAAACTAAATGGTAGAATCAAACTTTAACCAAACGTAATGTTTGTACCTAGGGTAAAGTTAAAAAGTTTAAACAATTTGCAAATATCACTATATTTAGGCGAGTAAACGAAAAATGTTCATTTCAGACTCTAAAAACGTAGAAATCGTGTTTCAAGTTGAAATACGCCTTGTAAACGAAAAATGTTTATTTCAGACTCTAATAACGTAGAAATCGTGTTTCAAGTTGAAATACGCCTTGGGACCATATCTCACCTAAAGTAAATGGTAGAATCAAACTTTAACCAAACGTAATGTTTGTACCTAGTATAAAGTTAAAAAGTTTAAACAATTTTAAAATATCACTATATTTAGGCGAGTAAACGAAAAATGTTCATTTCAGACTCTAAAAACGTAGAAATCGTGTTTCAAGTTGAAATACGCCTTGTAAACGAAAAATGTTTATTTCAGACTCTAATAACGTAGAAATCGTGTTTCAGGTTGAAATACGCCTTGGGACCATATCTCACCGAAAGTATATGGTAGAATCAAACTTTAACCAAACGTAATGTTTGTACCTAGGGTAAAGTTAAAAAGTTTAAACAATTTGAAAATATCACTATATTTAGGCGAGTAAACGAAAAATGTTCATTTCAGACTCTAAAAACGTAGAAATCGTGTTTCAAGTTGAAATACGCCTTGTAAACGAAAAATGTTTATTTCAGACTCTAATAACGTAGAAATCATGTTTCAAGTTGAAATACGCCTTGGGACCATATCTCACCTAAAGTAAATGGTAGAATCAAACTTTAACCAAACGTAATGTTTGTACCTAGGGTAAAGTTAAAAAGTTTAAACAATTTGAAAATATCACTATATTTAGGCGAGTAAACGAAAAATGTTCATTTCAGACTCTAAAAACGTAGAAATCGTGTTTCAAGTTGAAATACGCCTTGTAAACGAAAAATGTTTATTTCAGACTCTAATAACGTAGAAATCGTGTTTCAAGTTGAAATACGCCTTGTAAACGAAAAATGTTTATTTCAGACTCTAATAACGTAGAAATCGTGTTTCAAGTTGAAATACGCCTTGGGACCATATCTCACCTAAAGTAAATGGTAGAATCAAACTTTAACCAAACGTAATGTTTGTACCTAGGGTAAAGTTAAAAAGTTTAAACAATTTTAAAATATCACTATATTTAGGCGAGTAAACGAAAAATGTTCGTCTCAGACTCTAAAACCGCAGAAATCGTGTTTCAAGTTGAAATACGCCTTGGTACCATATCTCACCTAAAGTAAATGGTAGAATCAAACTTTAACCAAACGTAATGTTTGTACCTAGGGTAAAGTTAAAAAGTTTAAACAATTTGAAAATATCACTATATTTAGGCGAGTAAACGAAAAATGTTCATTTCAGACTCTAAAAACGTAGAAATCGTGTTTCAAGTTGAAATACGCCTTGTAAACGAAAAATGTTTATTTCAGACTCTAATAACGTAGAAATCGTGTTTCAAGTTGAAATACGCCTTGGGACCATATCTCACCTAAAGTAAATGGTAGAATCAAACTTTAACCAAACGTAATGTTTGTACCTAGTATAAAGTTAAAAAGTTTAAACAATTTTAAAATATCACTATATTTAGGCGAGTAAACGAAAAATGTTCATTTCAGACGCTAAAAACGTAGAAATCGTGTTTCAAGTTGAAATACGCCTTGTAAACGAAAAATGTTTATTTCAGACTCTAATAACGTAGAAATCGTGTTTCAAGTTGAAATACGCCTGAATACCATATCTTACCTAAAGTAAATGGTAGAATCAAACTTTAACCAAACGTAATGTTTGTACCTAGGGTAAAGTTAAAAAGTTTAAACAATTTTAAAATATCACTATATTTAGGCGAGTAAACGAAAAATGTTCGTCTCAGACTCTAAAACCGCAGAAATCGTGTTTCAAGTTGAAATACGCCTTGGTACCATATCTCACCTAAAGTAAATGGTAGAATCAAACTTTAACCAAACGTAATGTTTGTACCTAGGGTAAAGTTAAAAAGTTTAAACAATTTGAAAATATCACTATATTTAGGCGAGTAAACGAAAAATGTTCGTCTCAGACTCTAAAACCGCAGAAATCGTGTTTCAAGTTGAAATTCGCCTTGGTACCATATCTCACCTAAACTAAATGGTAGAATCAAACTTTAACCAAACGTAATGTTTGTACCTAGGGTAAAGTTAAAAAGTTTAAACAATTTGCAAATATCACTATATTTAGGCGAGTAAACGAAAAATGTTCATTTCAGACTCTAAAAACGTAGCAATCGTGTTTCAAGTTGAAATACGCCTTGTAAACGAAAAATGTTTATTTCAGACTCTAATAACGTAGAAATCGTGTTTCAAGTTGAAATACGCCTGAATACCATATCTTACCTAAAGTAAATGGTAGAATCAAACTTTAACCAAACGTAATGTTTGTACCTAGGGTAAAGTTAAAAAGTTTAAACAATTTGAAAATATCACTATATTTAGGCGAGTAAACGAAAAATGTTCATTTCAGACTCTAAAAACGTAGAAATCGTGTTTCAAGTTGAAATACGCCTTGTAAACGAAAAATGTTTATTTCAGACTCTAATAACGTAGAAATCGTGTTTCAAGTTGAAATACGCCTTGGGACCATATCTCACCTAAAGTAAATGGTAGAATCAAACTTTAACCAAACGTAATGTTTGTACCTAGTATAAAGTTAAAAAGTTTAAACAATTTTAAAATATCACTATATTTAGGCGAGTAAACGAAAAATGTTCATTTCAGACTCTAAAAACGTAGAAATCGTGTTTCAAGTTGAAATACGCCTTGTTAACGAAAAATGTTTATTTCAGACTCTAATAACGTAGAAATCGTGTTTCAAGTTGAAATACGCCTTGGGACCATATCTCACCTAAAGTAAATGGTAGAATCAAACTTTAACCAAACGTAATGTTTGTACCTAGGGTAAAGTTAAAAAGTTTAAACAATTTGAAAATATCACTATATTTAGGCGAGTAAACGAAAAATGTTCGTCTCAGACTCTAAAACCGCAGAAATCGTGTTTCAAGTTGAAATTCGCCTTGGTACCATATCTCACCTAAACTAAATGGTAGAATCAAACTTTAACCAAACGTAATGTTTGTACCTAGGGTAAAGTTAAAAAGTTTAAACAATTTGCAAATATCACTATATTTAGGCGAGTAAACGAAAAATGTTCATTTCAGACTCTAAAAACGTAGAAATCGTGTTTCAAGTTGTAATACGCCTTGTAAACGAAAAATGTTTATTTCAGACTCTAATAACGTAGAAATCGTGTTTCAAGTTGAAATACGCCTTGGGACCATATCTCACCTAAAGTAAATGGTAGAATCAAACTTTAACCAAACGTAATGTTTGTACCTAGTATAAAGTTAAAAAGTTTAAACAATTTTAAAATATCACTATATTTAGGCGAGTAAACGAAAAATGTTCATTTCAGACTCTAAAAACGTAGAAATCGTGTTTCAAGTTGAAATACGCCTTGTAAACGAAAAATGTTTATTTCAGACTCTAATAACGTAGATATCGTGTTTCAGGTTGAAATACGCCTTAGGACCATATCTCACCGAAAGTAAATGGTAGAATCAAACTTTAACCAAACGTAATGTTTGTACCTAGGGTAAAGTTAAAAAGTTTAAACAATTTGAAAATATCACTATATTTAGGCAAGTAAACGAAAAATGTTCATTTCAGACTCTAAAAACGTAGAAATCGTGTTTCAAGTTGAAATACGCCTTGTAAACGAAAAATGTTTATTTCAGACTCTAATAACGTAGAAATCGTGTTTCAAGTTGAAATACGCCTTGGGACCATATCTCACCTAAAGTAAATGGTAGAATCAAACTTTAACCAAACGTAATGTTTGTACCTAGGGTAAAGTTAAAAAGATTAAACAATTTGAAAATATCACTATATTTAGGCGAGTAAACGAAAAATGTTCGTCTCAGACTCTAAAACCGCAGAAATCGTGTTTCAAGTTGAAATACGCCTTGGTACCATATCTCACCTAAACTAAATGGTAGAATCAAACTTTAACCAAACGTAATGTTTGTACCTAGGGTAAAGTTAAAAAGTTTAAACAATTTGCAAATATCACTATATTTAGGCGAGTAAACGAAAAATGTTCATTT
Source organism: Pterostichus niger (assembly GCA_947425015.1). Taxonomy (NCBI): domain Eukaryota; kingdom Metazoa; phylum Arthropoda; class Insecta; order Coleoptera; family Carabidae; genus Pterostichus; species Pterostichus niger. The sequence goes on along the minus strand of OX380352.1, from coordinate 14,121,415 downwards.
CAGACTCTAAAAACGTAGAAATCGTGTTTCAAGTTGAAATACGCCTTGTAAACGAAAAATGTTTATTTCAGACTCTAATAACGTAGAAATCGTGTTTCAAGTTGAAATACGCCTTGGGACCATATCTCACCTAAAGTAAATGGTAGAATCAAACTTTAACCAAACGTAATGTTTGTACCTAGTATAAAGTTAAAAAGTTTAAACAATTTTAAAATATCACTATATTTAGGCGAGTAAACGAAAAATGTTCATTTCAGACTCTAAAAACGTAGAAATCGTGTTTCAAGTTGAAATACGCCTTGTAAACGAAAAATGTTTATTTCAGACTCTAATAACGTAGAAATCGTGTTTCAGGTTGAAATACGCCTTGGGACCATATCTCACCGAAAGTATATGGTAGAATCAAACTTTAACCAAACGTAATGTTTGTACCTAGGGTAAAGTTAAAAAGTTTAAACAATTTGAAAATATCACTATATTTAGGCGAGTAAACGAAAAATGTTCATTTCAGACTCTAAAAACGTAGAAATCGTGTTTCAAGTTGAAATACGCCTTGTAAACGAAAAATGTTTATTTCAGACTCTAATAACGTAGAAATCATGTTTCAAGTTGAAATACGCCTTGGGACCATATCTCACCTAAAGTAAATGGTAGAATCAAACTTTAACCAAACGTAATGTTTGTACCTAGGGTAAAGTTAAAAAGTTTAAACAATTTGAAAATATCACTATATTTAGGCGAGTAAACGAAAAATGTTCATTTCAGACTCTAAAAACGTAGAAATCGTGTTTCAAGTTGAAATACGCCTTGTAAACGAAAAATGTTTATTTCAGACTCTAATAACGTAGAAATCGTGTTTCAAGTTGAAATACGCCTTGGTACCATATCTCACCTAAACTAAATGGTAGAATCAAACTTTAACCAAACGTAATGTTTGTACCTAGGGTAAGTTAAAAAGTTTAAACAATTTGCAAATATCACTATATTTAGGCGAGTAAACGAAAAATGTTCATTTCAGACTCTAAAAACGTAGAAATCGTGTTTCAAGTTGTAATACGCCTTGTAAACGAAAAATGTTTATTTCAGACTCTAATAACGTAGAAATCGTGTTTCAAGTTGAAATACGCCTTGGGACCATATCTCACCTAAAGTAAATGGTAGAATCAAACTTTAACCAAACGTAATGTTTGTACCTAGTATAAAGTTAAAAAGTTTAAACAATTTTAAAATATCACTATATTTAGGCGAGTAAACGAAAAATGTTCATTTCAGACTCTAAAAACGTAGAAATCGTGTTTCAAGTTGAAATACGCCTTGTAAACGAAAAATGTTTATTTCAGACTCTAATAACGTAGAAATCGTGTTTCAGGTTGAAATACGCCTTGGGACCATATCTCACCGAAAGTAAATGGTAGAATCAAACTTTAACCAAACGTAATGTTTGTACCTAGGGTAAAGTTAAAAAGTTTAAACAATTTGAAAATATCACTATATTTAGGCGAGTAAACGAAAAATGTTCATTTCAGACTCTAAAAACGTAGAAATCGTGTTTCAAGTTGAAATACGCCTTGTAAACGAAAAATGTTTATTTCAGACTCTAATAACGTAGAAATCGTGTTTCAAGTTGAAATACGCCTTGGGACCATATCTCACCTAAAGTAAATGGTAGAATCAAACTTTAACCAAACGTAATGTTTGTACCTAGGGTAAAGTTAAAAAGTTTAAACAATTTGAAAATATCACTATATTTAGGCGAGTAAACGAAAAATGTTCATTTCAGACTCTAAAAACGTAGAAATCGTGTTTCAAGTTGAAATACGCCTTGTAAACGAAAAATGTTTATTTCAGACTCTAATAACGTAGAAATCATGTTTCAAGTTGAAATACGCCTTGGGACCATATCTCACCTAAAGTAAATGGTAGAATCAAACTTTAACCAAACGTAATGTTTGTACCTAGGGTAAAGTTAAAAAGTTTAAACAATTTGAAAATATCACTATATTTAGGCGAGTAAACGAAAAATGTTCATTTCAGACTCTAAAAACGTAGAAATCGTGTTTCAAGTTGAAATACGCCTTGTAAACGAAAAATGTTTATTTCAGACTCTAATAACGTAGAAATCGTGTTTCAAGTTGAAATACGCCTTGTAAACGAAAAATGTTTATTTCAGACTCTAATAACGTAGAAATCGTGTTTCAAGTTGAAATACGCCTTGGGACCATATCTCACCTAAAGTAAATGGTAGAATCAAACTTTAACCAAACGTAATGTTTGTACCTAGGGTAAAGTTAAAAAGTTTAAACAATTTTAAAATATCACTATATTTAGGCGAGTAAACGAAAAATGTTCGTCTCAGACTCTAAAACCGCAGAAATCGTGTTTCAAGTTGAAATACGCCTGAATACCATATCTCACCTAAAGTAAATGGTAGAATCAAACTTTAACCAAACGTAATGTTTGTACCTAGGGTAAAGTTAAAAAGTTTAAACAATTTGAAAATATCACTATATTTAGGCGAGTAAACGAAAAATGTTCATTTCAGACTCTAAAAACGTAGAAATCGTGTTTCAAGTTGAAATACGCCTTGTAAACGAAAAATGTTTATTTCAGACTCTAATAACGTAGAAATCGTGTTTCAAGTTGAAATACGCCTTGGGACCATATCTCACCTAAAGTAAATGGTAGAATCAAACTTTAACCAAACGTAATGTTTGTACCTAGTATAAAGTTAAAAAGTTTAAACAATTTTAAAATATCACTATATTTAGGCGAGTAAACGAAAAATGTTCATTTCAGACTCTAAAAACGTAGAAATCGTGTTTCAAGTTGAAATACGCCTTGTAAACGAAAAATGTTTATTTCAGACTCTAATAACGTAGAAATCGTGTTTCAAGTTGAAATACGCCTTGGGACCATATCTCACCTAAAGTAAATGGTAGAATCAAACTTTAACCAAACGTAATGTTTGTACCTAGGGTAAAGTTAAAAAGTTTAAACAATTTGAAAATATCACTATATTTAGGCGAGTAAACGAAAAATGTTCGTCTCAGACTCTAAAACCGCAGAAATCGTGTTTCAAGTTGAAATTCGCCTTGGTACCATATCTCACCTAAACTAAATGGTAGAATCAAACTTTAACCAAACGTAATGTTTGTACCTAGGGTAAAGTTAAAAAGTTTAAACAATTTGCAAATATCACTATATTTAGGCGAGTAAACGAAAAATGTTCATTTCAGACTCTAAAAACGTAGAAATCGTGTTTCAAGTTGTAATACGCCTTGTAAACGAAAAATGTTTATTTCAGACTCTAATAACGTAGAAATCGTGTTTCAAGTTGAAATACGCCTTGGGACCATATCTCACCTAAAGTAAATGGTAGAATCAAACTTTAACCAAACGTAATGTTTGTACCTAGTATAAAGTTAAAAAGTTTAAACAATTTTAAAATATCACTATATTTAGGCGAGTAAACGAAAAATGTTCATTTCAGACTCTAAAAACGTAGAAATCGTGTTTCAAGTTGAAATACGCCTTGTAAACGAAAAATGTTTATTTCAGACTCTAATAACGTAGATATCGTGTTTCAGGTTGAAATACGCCTTAGGACCATATCTCACCGAAAGTAAATGGTAGAATCAAACTTTAACCAAACGTAATGTTTGTACCTAGGGTAAAGTTAAAAAGTTTAAACAATTTGAAAATATCACTATATTTAGGCAAGTAAACGAAAAATGTTCATTTCAGACTCTAAAAACGTAGAAATCGTGTTTCAAGTTGAAATACGCCTTGTAAACGAAAAATGTTTATTTCAGACTCTAATAACGTAGAAATCGTGTTTCAAGTTGAAATACGCCTTGGGACCATATCTCACCTAAAGTAAATGGTAGAATCAAACTTTAACCAAACGTAATGTTTGTACCTAGGGTAAAGTTAAAAAGATTAAACAATTTGAAAATATCACTATATTTAGGCGAGTAAACGAAAAATGTTCGTCTCAGACTCTAAAACCGCAGAAATCGTGTTTCAAGTTGAAATACGCCTTGGTACCATATCTCACCTAAACTAAATGGTAGAATCAAACTTTAACCAAACGTAATGTTTGTACCTAGGGTAAAGTTAAAAAGTTTAAACAATTTGCAAATATCACTATATTTAGGCGAGTAAACGAAAAATGTTCATTTCAGACTCTAAAAACGTAGAAATCGTGTTTCAAGTTGAAATACGCCTTGTAAACGAAAAATGTTTATTTCAGACTCTAATAACGTAGAAATCGTGTTTCAAGTTGAAATACGCCTTGGGACCATATCTCACCTAAAGTAAATGGTAGAATCAAACTTTAACCAAACGTAATGTTTGTACCTAGTATAAAGTTAAAAAGTTTAAACAATTTTAAAATATCACTATATTTAGGCGAGTAAACGAAAAATGTTCATTTCAGACTCTAAAAACGTAGAAATCGTGTTTCAAGTTGAAATACGCCTTGTAAACGAAAAATGTTTATTTCAGACTCTAATAACGTAGAAATCGTGTTTCAGGTTGAAATACGCCTTGGGACCATATCTCACCGAAAGTATATGGTAGAATCAAACTTTAACCAAACGTAATGTTTGTACCTAGGGTAAAGTTAAAAAGTTTAAACAATTTGAAAATATCACTATATTTAGGCGAGTAAACGAAAAATGTTCATTTCAGACTCTAAAAACGTAGAAATCGTGTTTCAAGTTGAAATACGCCTTGTAAACGAAAAATGTTTATTTCAGACTCTAATAACGTAGAAATCATGTTTCAAGTTGAAATACGCCTTGGGACCATATCTCACCTAAAGTAAATGGTAGAATCAAACTTTAACCAAACGTAATGTTTGTACCTAGGGTAAAGTTAAAAAGTTTAAACAATTTGAAAATATCACTATATTTAGGCGAGTAAACGAAAAATGTTCATTTCAGACTCTAAAAACGTAGAAATCGTGTTTCAAGTTGAAATACGCCTTGTAAACGAAAAATGTTTATTTCAGACTCTAATAACGTAGAAATCGTGTTTCAAGTTGAAATACGCCTTGTAAACGAAAAATGTTTATTTCAGACTCTAATAACGTAGAAATCGTGTTTCAAGTTGAAATACGCCTTGGGACCATATCTCACCTAAAGTAAATGGTAGAATCAAACTTTAACCAAACGTAATGTTTGTACCTAGGGTAAAGTTAAAAAGTTTAAACAATTTTAAAATATCACTATATTTAGGCGAGTAAACGAAAAATGTTCGTCTCAGACTCTAAAACCGCAGAAATCGTGTTTCAAGTTGAAATACGCCTTGGTACCATATCTCACCTAAAGTAAATGGTAGAATCAAACTTTAACCAAACGTAATGTTTGTACCTAGGGTAAAGTTAAAAAGTTTAAACAATTTGAAAATATCACTATATTTAGGCGAGTAAACGAAAAATGTTCATTTCAGACTCTAAAAACGTAGAAATCGTGTTTCAAGTTGAAATACGCCTTGTAAACGAAAAATGTTTATTTCAGACTCTAATAACGTAGAAATCGTGTTTCAAGTTGAAATACGCCTTGGGACCATATCTCACCTAAAGTAAATGGTAGAATCAAACTTTAACCAAACGTAATGTTTGTACCTAGTATAAAGTTAAAAAGTTTAAACAATTTTAAAATATCACTATATTTAGGCGAGTAAACGAAAAATGTTCATTTCAGACGCTAAAAACGTAGAAATCGTGTTTCAAGTTGAAATACGCCTTGTAAACGAAAAATGTTTATTTCAGACTCTAATAACGTAGAAATCGTGTTTCAAGTTGAAATACGCCTTGGGACCATATCTCACCTAAAGTAAATGGTAGAATCAAACTTTAACCAAACGTAATGTTTGTACCTAGGGTACAGTTAAAAAGTTTAAACAATTTGAAAATATCACTATATTTAGGCGAGTAAACGAAAAATGTTCGTCTCAGACTCTAAAAACGTAGAAATCGTGTTTCAAGTTGAAATACGCCTTGTAAACGAAAAATGTTTATTTCAGACTCTAATAACGTAGAAATCGTGTTTCAAGTTGAAATACGCCTTGGGACCATATCTCACCTAAAGTAAATGGTAGAATCAAACTTTAACCAAACGTAATGTTTGTACCTAGTATAAAGTTAAAAAGTTTAAACAATTTTAAAATATCACTATATTTAGGCGAGTAAACGAAAAATGTTCATTTCAGACTCTAAAAACGTAGAAATCGTGTTTCAAGTTGAAATACGCCTTGTAAACGAAAAATGTTTATTTCAGACTCTAATAACGTAGAAATCGTGTTTCAGGTTGAAATACGCCTTGGGACCATATCTCACCGAAAGTAAATGGTAGAATCAAACTTTAACCAAACGTAATGTTTGTACCTAGGGTAAGTTAAAAAGTTTAAACAATTTGAAAATATCACTATATTTAGGCGAGTAAACGAAAAATGTTCATTTCAGACTCTAAAAACGTAGAAATCGTGTTTCAAGTTGAAATACGCCTTGTAAACGAAAAATGTTTATTTCAGACTCTAATAACGTAGAAATCGTGTTTCAAGTTGAAATACGCCTTGGGACCATATCTCACCTAAAGTAAATGGTAGAATCAAACTTTAACCAAACGTAATGTTTGTACCTAGGGTAAAGTTAAAAAGTTTAAACAATTTGAAAATATCACTATATTTAGGCGAGTAAACGAAAAATGTTCGTCTCAGACTCTAAAAACGTAGAAATCGTGTTTCAAGTTGTAATACGCCTTGTAAACGAAAAATGTTTATTTCAGACTCTAATAACGTAGAAATCGTGTTTCAAGTTGAAATACGCCTTGGGACCATATCTCACCTAAAGTAAATGGTAGAATCAAACTTTAACCAAACGTAATGTTTGTACCTAGTATAAAGTTAAAAAGTTTAAACAATTTTAAAATATCACTATATTTAGGCGAGTAAACGAAAAATGTTCATTTCAGACTCTAAAAACGTAGAAATCGTGTTTCAAGTTGAAATACGCCTTGTAAACGAAAAATGTTTATTTCAGACTCTAATAACGTAGAAATCGTGTTTCAAGTTGAAATACGCCTTGGGACCATATCTCACCTAAAGTAAATGGTAGAATCAAACTTTAACCAAACGTAATGTTTGTACCTAGGGTACAGTTAAAAAGTTTAAACAATTTGAAAATATCACTATATTTAGGCGAGTAAACGAAAAATGTTCGTCTCAGACTCTAAAAACGTAGAAATCGTGTTTCAAGTTGAAATACGCCTTGTAAACGAAAAATGTTTATTTCAGACTCTAATAACGTAGAAATCGTGTTTCAAGTTGAAATACGCCTTGGGACCATATCTCACCTAAAGTAAATGGTAGAATCAAACTTTAACCAAACGTAATGTTTGTACCTAGTATAAAGTTAAAAAGTTTAAACAATTTTAAAATATCACTATATTTAGGCGAGTAAACGAAAAATGTTCGTCTCAGACTCTAAAACCGCAGAAATCGTGTTTCAAGTTGAAATTCGCCTTGGTACCATATCTCACCTAAACTAAATGGTAGAATCAAACTTTAACCAAACGTAATGTTTGTACCTAGGGTAAAGTTAAAAAGTTTAAACAATTTGCAAATATCACTATATTTAGGCGAGTAAACGAAAAATGTTCATTTCAGACTCTAAAAACGTAGAAATCGTGTTTCAAGTTGAAATACGCCTTGTAAACGAAAAATGTTTATTTCAGACTCTAATAACGTAGAAATCGTGTTTCAGGTTGAAATACGCCTTGGGACCATATCTCACCTAAAGTAAATGGTAGAATCAAACTTTAACCAAACGTAATGTTTGTACCTAGTATAAAGTTAAAAAGTTTAAACAATTTTAAAATATCACTATATTTAGGCGAGTAAACGAAAAATGTTCATTTCAGACTCTAAAAACGTAGAAATCGTGTTTCAAGTTGAAATACGCCTTGTAAACGAAAAATGTTTATTTCAGACTCTAATAACGTAGAAATCGTGTTTCAGGTTGAAATACGCCTTGGGACCATATCTCACCGAAAGTAAATGGTAGAATCAAACTTTAACCAAACGTAATGTTTGTACCTAGGGTAAAGTTAAAAAGTTTAAACAATTTGAAAATATCACTATATTTAGGCGAGTAAACGAAAAATGTTCATTTCAGACTCTAAAAACGTAGAAATCGTGTTTCAAGTTGTAATACGCCTTGTAAACGAAAAATGTTTATTTCAGACTCTAATAACGTAGAAATCGTGTTTCAAGTTGAAATACGCCTTGGGACCATATCTCACCTAAAGTAAATGGTAGAATCAAACTTTAACCAAACGTAATGTTTGTACCTAGTATAAAGTTAAAAAGTTTAAACAATTTTAAAATATCACTATATTTAGGCGAGTAAACGAAAAATGTTCATTTCAGACTCTAAAAACGTAGAAATCGTGTTTCAAGTTGAAATACGCCTTGTAAACGAAAAATGTTTATTTCAGACTCTAATAACGTAGAAATCGTGTTTCAGGTTGAAATACGCCTTGGGACAATATCTCACCGAAAGTAAATGGTAGAATCAAACTTTAACCAAACGTAATGTTTGTACCTAGGGTAAAGTTAAAAAGTTTAAACAATTTGAAAATATCACTATATTTAGGCGAGTAAACGAAAAATGTTCATTTCAGACTCTAAAAACGTAGAAATCGTGTTTCAAGTTGAAATACGCCTTGTAAACGAAAAATGTTTATTTCAGACTCTAATAACGTAGAAATCGTGTTTCAAGTTGAAATACGCCTTGGGACCATATCTCACCTAAAGTAAATGGTAGAATCAAACTTTAACCAAACGTAATGTTTGTACCTAGTATAAAGTTAAAGAGTTTAAACAATTTTAAAATATCACTATATTTAGGCGAGTAAACGAAAAATGTTCATTTCAGACTCTAAAAACGTAGAAATCGTGTTTCAAGTTGAAATACGCCTTGTAAACGAAAAATGTTTATTTCAGACTCTAATAACGTAGAAATCGTGTTTCAAGTTGAAATACGCCTTGGGACCATATCTCACCTAAAGTAAATGGTAGAATCAAACTTTAACCAAACGTAATGTTTGTACCTAGTATAAAGTTAAAAAGTTTAAACAATTTTAAAATATCACTATATTTAGGCGAGTAAACGAAAAATGTTCATTTCAGACTCTAAAAACGTAGAAATCGTGTTTCAAGTTGAAATACGCCTTGTAAACGAAAAATGTTTATTTCAGACTCTAATAACGTAGAAATCGTGTTTCAGGTTGAAATACGCCTTGGGACCATATCTCACCGAAAGTAAATGGTAGAATCAAACTTTAACCAAACGTAATGTTTGTACCTAGGGTAAAGTTAAAAAGTTTAAACAATTTGAAAATATCACTATATTTAGGCGAGTAAACGAAAAATGTTCATTTCAGACTCTAAAAACGTAGAAATCGTGTTTCAAGTTGAAATACGCCTTGTAAACGAAAAATGTTTATTTCAGACTCTAATAACGTAGAAATCGTGTTTCAAGTTGAAATACGCCTTGGGACCATATCTCACCTAAAGTAAATGGTAGAATCAAACTTTAACCAAACGTAATGTTTGTACCTAGGGTAAAGTTAAAAAGTTTAAACAATTTGAAAATATCACTATATTTAGGCGAGTAAACGAAAAATGTTCGTCTCAGACTCTAAAACCGCAGAAATCGTGTTTCAAGTTGAAATTCGCCTTGGTACCATATCTCACCTAAACTAAATGGTAGAATCAAACTTTAACCAAACGTAATGTTTGTACCTAGGGTAAAGTTAAAAAGTTTAAACAATTTGCAAATATCACTATATTTAGGCGAGTAAACGAAAAATGTTCATTTCAGACTCTAAAAACGTAGAAATCGTGTTTCAAGTTGAAATACGCCTTGTAAACGAAAAATGTTTATTTCAGACTCTAATAACGTAGAAATCGTGTTTCAAGTTGAAATACGCCTTGGGACCATATCTCACCTAAAGTAAATGGTAGAATCAAACTTTAACCAAACGTAATGTTTGTACCTAGTATAAAGTTAAAAAGTTTAAACAATTTTAAAATATCACTATATTTAGGCGAGTAAACGAAAAATGTTCATTTCAGACTCTAAAAACGTAGAAATCGTGTTTCAAGTTGAAATACGCCTTGTAAACGAAAAATGTTTATTTCAGACTCTAATAACGTAGAAATCGTGTTTCACGTTGAAATACGCCTTGGGACCATATCTCACCGAAAGTAAATGGTAGAATCAAACTTTAACCAAACGTAATGTTTGTACCTAGGGTAAAGTTAAAAAGTTTAAACAATTTGAAAATATCACTATATTTAGGCGAGTAAACGAAAAATGTTCATTTCAGACTCTAAAAACGTAGAAATCGTGTTTCAAGTTGAAATACGCCTTGTAAACGAAAAATGTTTATTTCAGACTCTAATAACGTAGAAATCGTGTTTCAAGTTGAAATACGCCTTGGGACCATATCTCACCTAAAGTAAATGGTAGAATCAAACTTTAACCAAACGTAATGTTTGTACCTAGGGTAAAGTTAAAAAGTTTAAACAATTTGAAAATATCACTATATTTAGGCGAGTAAACGAAAAATGTTCGTCTCAGACTCTAAAACCGCAGAAATCGTGTTTCAAGTTGAAATACGCCTTGGTACCATATCTCACCTAAACTAAATGGTAGAATCAAACTTTAACCAAACGTAATGTTTGTACCTAGGGTAAAGTTAAAAAGTTTAAACAATTTGCAAATATCACTATATTTAGGCGAGTAAACGAAAAATGTTCATTTCAGACTCTAAAAACGTAGAAATCGTGTTTCAAGTTGAAATACGCCTTGTAAACGAAAAATGTTTATTTCAGACTCTAATAACGTAGAAATCGTGTTTCAAGTTGAAATACGCCTTGGGACCATATCTCACCTAAAGTAAATGGTAGAATCAAACTTTAACCAAACGTAATGTTTGTACCTAGTATAAAGTTAAAAAGTTTAAACAATTTTAAAATATCACTATATTTAGGCGAGTAAACGAAAAATGTTCATTTCAGACTCTAAAAACGTAGAAATCGTGTTTCAAGTTGAAATACGCCTTGTAAACGAAAAATGTTTATTTCAGACTCTAATAACGTAGAAATCGTGTTTCAGGTTGAAATACGCCTTGGGACCATATCTCACCGAAAGTAAATGGTAGAATCAAACTTTAACCAAACGTAATGTTTGTACCTAGGGTAAAGTTAAAAAGTTTAAACAATTTGAAAATATCACTATATTTAGGCGAGTAAACGAAAAATGTTCATTTCAGACTCTAAAAACGTAGAAATCGTGTTTCAAGTTGAAATACGCCTTGTAAACGAAAAATGTTTATTTCAGACTCTAATAACGTAGAAATCGTGTTTCAAGTTGAAATACGCCTTGGGACCATATCTCACCTAAAGTAAATGGTAGAATCAAACTTTAACCAAACGTAATGTTTGTGCCTAGGGTAAAGTTAAAAAGTTTAAACAATTTGAAAATATCACTATATTTAGGCGAGTAAACGAAAAATGTTCGTCTCAGACTCTAAAACCGCAGAAATCGTGTTTCAAGTTGAAATTTAGGCGAGTAAACGATAATGTTCATTTCAGACTCTAAAAACGTAGAAATCGTGTTTCAAGTTGAAATACGCCTTGTAAACGAAAAATGTTTATTTCAGACTCTAATAACGTAGAAATCGTGTTTCAAGTTGAAATACGCCTTGGGACCATATCTCACCTAAAGTAAATGGTAGAAACAAACTTTAACCAAACGTAATGTTTGTACCTAGTATAAAGTTAAAAAGTTTAAACAATTTTAAAATATCACTATATTTAGGCGAGTAAACGAAAAATGTTCATTTCAGACTCTAAAAACGTAGAAATCGTGTTTCAAGTTGAAATACGCCTTGGTACCATATCTCACCTAAAGTAAATGGTAGAATCAAACTTTAACCAAACGTAATGTTTGTACCTAGGGTAAAGTTAAAAAGTTTAAACAATTTTAAAATATCACTATATTTAGGCGAGTAAACGAAAAATGTTCATTTCAGACTCTAAAAACGTAGAAATCGTGTTTCAAGTTGAAATACGCCTTGTAAACGAAAAATGTTTATTTCAGACTCTAATAACGTAGAAATCGTGTTTCAAGTTGAAATACGCCTTGTAAACGAAAAATGTTTATTTCAGACTCTAATAACGTAGAAATCGTGTTTCAAGTTGAAATACGCCTTGGTACCATATCTCACCTAAAGTAAATGGTAGAATCAAACTTTAACCAAACGTAATGTTTGTACCTAGGGTAAAGTTAAAAAGTTTAAACAATTTGAAAATATCACTATATTTAGGCGAGTAAACGAAAAAAGTTCATTTCAGACTCTAAAAACGTAGAAATCGTGTTTCAAGTTGAAATACGCCTTGTAAACGAAAAATGTTTATTTCAGACTCTAATAACGTAGAAATCGTGTTTCAAGTTGAAAAACGCCTTGGGACCATATCTCACCTAAAGTAAATGGTAGAATCAAACTTTAACCAAACGTAATGTTTGTACCTAGTATAAAGTTAAAAAGTTTAAACAATTTTAAAATATCACTATATTTAGGCGAGTAAACGAAAAATGTTCATTTCAGACTCTAAAAACGTAGAAATCGTGTTTCAAGTTGAAATACGCCTTGTAAACGAAAAATGTTTATTTCAGACTCTAATAACGTAGAAATCGTGTTTCAAGTTGAAATACGCCTTGGGACCATATCTCACCTAAAGTAAATGGTAGAATCAAACTTTAACCAAACGTAATGTTTGTACCTAGGGTACAGTTAAAAAGTTTAAACAATTTGAAAATATCACTATATTTAGGCGAGTAAACGAAAAATGTTCGTCTCAAGACTCTAAAAACGTAGAAATCGTGTTTCAAGTTGAAATACGCCTTGTAAACGAAAAATGTTTATTTCAGACTCTAATAACGTAGAAATCGTGTTTCAAGTTGAAATACGCCTTGGGACCATATCTCACCTAAAGTAAATGGTAGAATCAAACTTTAACCAAACGTAATGTTTGTACCTAGTATAAAGTTAAAAAGTTTAAACAATTTTAAAATATCACTATATTTAGGCGAGTAAACGAAAAATGTTCATTTCAGACTCTAAAAACGTAGAAATCGTGTTTCAAGTTGAAATACGCCTTGTAAACGAAAAATGTTTATTTCAGACTCTAATAACGTAGAAATCGTGTTTCAGGTTGAAATACGCCTTGGGACCATATCTCACCGAAAGTAAATGGTAGAATCAAACTTTAACCAAACGTAATGTTTGTACCTAGGGTAAAGTTAAAAAGTTTAAACAATTTGAAAATATCACTATATTTAGGCGAGTAAACGAAAAATGTTCATTTCAGACTCTAAAAACGTAGAAATCGTGTTTCAAGTTGAAATACGCCTTGTAAACGAAAAATGTTTATTTCAGACTCTAATAACGTAGAAATCGTGTTTCAAGTTGAAATACGCCTTGGGACCATATCTCACCTAAAGTAAATGGTAGAAACAAACTTTAACCAAACGTAATGTTTGTACCTAGTATAAAGTTAAAAAGTTTAAACAATTTTAAAATATCACTATATTTAGGCGAGTAAACGAAAAATGTTCATTTCAGACTCTAAAAACGTAGAAATCGTGTTTCAAGTTGAAATACGCCTTGGTACCATATCTCACCTAAAGTAAATGGTAGAATCAAACTTTAACCAAACGTAATGTTTGTACCTAGGGTAAAGTTAAAAAGTTTAAACAATTTTAAAATATCACTATATTTAGGCGAGTAAACGAAAAATGTTCATTTCAGACTCTAAAAACGTAGAAATCGTGTTTCAAGTTGAAATACGCCTTGTAAACGAAAAATGTTTATTTCAGACTCTAATAACGTAGAAATCGTGTTTCAAGTTGAAATACGCCTTGTAAACGAAAAATGTTTATTTCAGACTCTAATAACGTAGAAATCGTGTTTCAAGTTGAAATACGCCTTGGTACCATATCTCACCTAAAGTAAATGGTAGAATCAAACTTTAACCAAACGTAATGTTTGTACCTAGGGTAAAGTTAAAAAGTTTAAACAATTTGAAAATATCACTATATTTAGGCGAGTAAACGAAAAAAGTTCATTTCAGACTCTAAAAACGTAGAAATCGTGTTTCAAGTTGAAATACGCCTTGTAAACGAAAAATGTTTATTTCAGACTCTAATAACGTAGAAATCGTGTTTCAAGTTGAAATACGCCTTGGGACCATATCTCACCTAAAGTAAATGGTAGAATCAAACTTTAACCAAACGTAATGTTTGTACCTAGTATAAAGTTAAAAAGTTTAAACAATTTTAAAATATCACTATATTTAGGCGAGTAAACGAAAAATGTTCATTTCAGACTCTAAAAACGTAGAAATCGTGTTTTAAGTTGAAATACGCCTTGTAAACGAAAAATGTTTATTTCAGACTCTAATAACGTAGAAATCGTGTTTCAAGTTGAAATACGCCTTGGGACCATATCTCACCTAAAGTAAATGGTAGAATCAAACTTTAACCAAACGTAATGTTTGTACCTAGGGTACAGTTAAAAAGTTTAAACAATTTGAAAATATCACTATATTTAGGCGAGTAAACGAAAAATGTTCGTCTCAAGACTCTAAAAACGTAGAAATCGTGTTTCAAGTTGAAATACGCCTTGTAAACGAAAAATGTTTATTTCAGACTCTAATAACGTAGAAATCGTGTTTCAAGTTGAAATACGCCTTGGGACCATATCTCACCTAAAGTAAATGGTAGAATCAAACTTTAACCAAACGTAATGTTTGTACCTAGTATAAAGTTAAAAAGTTTAAACAATTTTAAAATATCACTATATTTAGGCGAGTAAACGAAAAATGTTCATTTCAGACTCTAAAAACGTAGAAATCGTGTTTCAAGTTGAAATACGCCTTGTAAACGAAAAATGTTTATTTCAGACTCTAATAACGTAGAAATCGTGTTTCAGGTTGAAATACGCCTTGGGACCATATCTCACCGAAAGTAAATGGTAGAATCAAACTTTAACCAAACGTAATGTTTGTACCTAGGGTAAAGTTAAAAAGTTTAAACAATTTGAAAATATCACTATATTTAGGCGAGTAAACGAAAAATGTTCATTTCAGACTCTAAAAACGTAGAAATCGTGTTTCAAGTTGAAATACGCCTTGTAAACGAAAAATGTTTATTTCAGACTCTAATAACGTAGAAATCGTGTTTCAAGTTGAAATACGCCTTGGGACCATATCTCACCTAAAGTAAATGGTAGAATCAAACTTTAACCAAACGTAATGTTTGTACCTAGGGTAAAGTTAAAAAGTTTAAACAATTTGAAAATATCACTATATTTAGGCGAGTAAACGAAAAATGTTCGTCTCAGACTCTAAAACCGCAGAAATCGTGTTTCAAGTTGAAATTCGCCTTGGTACCATATCTCACCTAAACTAAATGGTAGAATCAAACTTTAACCAAACGTAATGTTTGTACCTAGGGTAAAGTTAAAAAGTTTAAACAATTTGAAAATATCACTATATTTAGGCGAGTAAACGAAAAATGTTCATTTCAGACTCTAAAAACGTAGAAATCGTGTTTCAAGTTGAAATACGCCTTGTAAACGAAAAATGTTTATTTCAGACTCTAATAACGTAGAAATCGTGTTTCAAGTTGAAATACGCCTTGGGACCATATCTCACCTAAAGTAAATGGTAGAATCAAACTTTAACCAAACGTAATGTTTGTACCTAGTATAAAGTTAAAAAGTTTAAACAATTTTAAAATATCACTATATTTAGGCGAGTAAACGAAAAATGTTCATTTCAGACTCTAAAAACGTAGAAATCGTGTTTCAAGTTGAAATACGCCTTGTAAACGAAAAATGTTTATTTCAGACTCTAAAAACGTAGAAATCGTGTTTCAAGTTGAAATACGCCTTGGTACCATATCTCACCTAAAGTAAATGGTAGAATCAAACTTTAACCAAACGTAATGTTTGTACCTAGGGTAAAGTTAAAAAGTTTAAACAATTTGCAAATATCACTATATTTAGGCGAGTAAACGAAAAATGTTCATTTCAGACTCTAAAAACGTAGAAATCGTGTTTCAAGTTGAAATACGCCTTGTAAACGAAAAATGTTTATTTCAGACTCTAATAACGTAGAAATCGTGTTTCAAGTTGAAATACGCCTTGGGACCATATCTCACCTAAAGTAAATGGTAGAATCAAACTTTAACCAAACGTAATGTTTGTACCTAGTATAAAGTTAAAAAGTTTAAACAATTTTAAAATATCACTATATTTAGGCGAGTAAACGAAAAATGTTCATTTCAGACTCTAAAAACGTAGAAATCGTGTTTCAAGTTGAAATACGCCTTGTAAACGAAAAATGTTTATTTCAGACTCTAAAACCGCAGAAATCGTGTTTCAAGTTGAAATACGCCTTGGTACCATATCTCACCTAAACTAAATGGTAGAATCAAACTTTAACCAAACGTAATGTTTGTACCTAGGGTAAAGTTAAAAAGTTTAAACAATTTGCAAATATCACTATATTTAGGCGAGTAAACGAAAAATGTTCATTTCAGACTCTAAAAACGTAGAAATCGTGTTTCAAGTTGAAATACGCCTTGTAAACGAAAAATGTTTATTTCAGACTCTAATAACGTAGAAATCGTGTTTCAAGTTGAAATACGCCTTGGGACCATATCTCACCTAAAGTAAATGGTAGAATCAAACTTTAACCAAACGTAATGTTTGTACCTAGTATAAAGTTAAAAAGT
This sequence comes from Pterostichus niger, assembly GCA_947425015.1. Taxonomy (NCBI): domain Eukaryota; kingdom Metazoa; phylum Arthropoda; class Insecta; order Coleoptera; family Carabidae; genus Pterostichus; species Pterostichus niger. The sequence continues at coordinate 14,104,539 of OX380352.1, read as the reverse complement.
TTAAACAATTTTAAAATATCACTATATTTAGGCGAGTAAACGAAAAATGTTCATTTCAGACTCTAAAAACGTAGAAATCGTGTTTCAAGTTGAAATACGCCTTGTAAACGAAAAATGTTTATTTCAGACTCTAAAAACGTAGAAATCGTGTTTCAAGTTGAAATACGCCTTGTAAACGAAAAATGTTTATTTCAGACTCTAATAACGTAGAAATCGTGTTTCAAGTTGAAATACGCCTTGTAAACGCAAAATGTTTATTTCAGACTCTAATAACGTAGAAATCGTGTTTCAAGTTGAAATACGCCTTGGGACCATATCTCACCTAAAGTAAATGGTAGAATCAAACTTTAACCAAACGTAATGTTTGTACCTAGTATAAAGTTAAAAAGTTTAAACAATTTTAAAATATCACTATATTTAGGCGAGTAAACGAAAAATGTTCATTTCAGACTCTAAAAACGTAGAAATCGTGTTTCAAGTTGAAATACGCCTTGTAAACGAAAAATGTTTATTTCAGACTCTAAAACCGCAGAAATCGTGTTTCAAGTTGAAATACGCCTTGGTACCATATCTCACCTAAAGTAAATGGTAGAATCAAACTTTAACCAAACGTAATGTTTGTACCTAGTATAAAGTTAAAAAGTTTAAACAATTTTAAAATATCACTATATTTAGGCGAGTAAACGAAAAATGTTCATTTCAGACTCTAAAAACGTAGAAATCGTGTTTCAAGTTGAAATACGCCTTGTAAACGAAAAATGTTTATTTCAGACTCTAATAACGTAGAAATCGTGTTTCAAGTTGAAATACGCCTTGTAAACGAAAAATGTTTATTTCAGACTCTAAAAACGTAGAAATCGTGTTTCAAGTTGAAATACGCCTTGTAAACGAAAAATGTTTATTTCAGACTCTAAAACCGCAGAAATCGTGTTTCAAGTTGAAATACGCCTTGGTACCATATCTCACCTAATCTAAATGGTAGAATCAAACTTTAACCAAACGTAATGTTTGTACCTAGGGTAAAGTTAAAAAGTTTAAACAATTTGCAAATATCACTATATTTAGGCGAGTAAACGAAAAATGTTCATTTCAGACTCTAAAAACGTAGAAATCGTGTTTCAAGTTGAAATACGCCTTGTAAACGAAAAATGTTTATTTCAGACTCTAAAACCGCAGAAATCGTGTTTCAAGTTGAAATACGCCTTGGGACCATATCTCACCTAAAGTAAATGGTAGAATCAAACTTTAACCAAACGTAATGTTTGTACCTAGTATAAAGTTAAAAAGTTTAAACAATTTTAAAATATCACTATATTTAGGCGAGTAAACGAAAAATGTTCATTTCAGACTCTAAAAACGTAGAAATCGTGTTTCAAGTTGAAATACGCCTTGTAAACGAAAAATGTTTATTTCAGACTCTAAAAACGTAGAAATCGTGTTTCAAGTTGAAATACGCCTTGTAAACGAAAAATGTTTATTTCAGACTCTAATAACGTAGAAATCGTGTTTCAAGTTGAAATACGCCTTGTAAACGCAAAATGTTTATTTCAGACTCTAATAACGTAGAAATCGTGTTTCAAGTTGAAATACGCCTTGGGACCATATCTCACCTAAAGTAAATGGTAGAATCAAACTTTAACCAAACGTAATGTTTGTACCTAGTATAAAGTTAAAAAGTTTAAACAATTTTAAAATATCACTATATTTAGGCGAGTAAACGAAAAATGTTCATTTCAGATTCTAAAAACGTAGAAATCGTGTTTCAAGTTGAAATACGCCTTGTAAACGAAAAATGTTTATTTCAGACTCTAAAACCGCAGAAATCGTGTTTCAAGTTGAAATACGCCTTGGTACCATATCTCACCTAAAGTAAATGGTAGAATCAAACTTTAACCAAACGTAATGTTTGTACCTAGTATAAAGTTAAAAAGTTTAAACAATTTTAAAATATCACTATATTTAGGCGAGTAAACGAAAAATGTTCATTTCAGACTCTAAAAACGTAGAAATCGTGTTTCAAGTTGAAATACGCCTTGTAAACGAAAAATGTTTATTTCAGACTCTAATAACGTAGAAATCGTGTTTCAAGTTGAAATACGCCTTGGGACCATATCTCACCTAAAGTAAATGGTAGAATCAAACTTTAACCAAACGTAATGTTTGTACCTAGGGTAAAGTTAAAAAGTTTAAACAATTTGAAAATATCACTATATTTAGGCGAGTAAACGAAAAATGTTCATTTCAGACTCTAATAACGTAGAAATCGTGTTTCAAGTTGAAATACGCCTTGTAAACGAAAAATGTTTATTTCAGACTCTAAAAACGTAGAAATCGTGTTCAAGTTGAAATACGCCTTGTAAACGAAAAATGTTTATTTCAGACTCTAAAACCGCAGAAATCGTGTTTCAAGTTGAAATACGCCTTGGTACCATATCTCACCTAAACTAAATGGTAGAATCAAACTTTAACCAAACGTAATGTTTGTACCTAGGGTAAAGTTAAAAAGTTTAAACAATTTGCAAATATCACTATATTTAGGCGAGTAAACGAAAAATGTTCATTTCAGACTCTAAAAACGTAGAAATCGTGTTTCAAGTTGAAATACGCCTTGTAAACGAAAAATGTTTATTTCAGACTCTAATAACGTAGAAATCGTGTTTCAAGTTGAAATACGCCTTGTAAACGCAAAATGTTTATTTCAGACTCTAATAACGTAGAAATCGTGTTTCAAGTTGAAATACGCCTTGGGACCATATCTCACCTAAAGTAAATGGTAGAATCAAACTTTAACCAAACGTAATGTTTGTACCTAGTATAAAGTTAAAAAGTTTAAACAATTTTAAAATATCACTATATTTAGGCGAGTAAACGAAAAATGTTCATTTCAGATTCTAAAAACGTAGAAATCGTGTTTCAAGTTGAAATACGCCTTGTAAACGAAAAATGTTTATTTCAGACTCTAAAACCGCAGAAATCGTGTTTCAAGTTGAAATACGCCTTGGTACCATATCTCACCTAAAGTAAATGGTAGAATCAAACTTTAACCAAACGTAATGTTTGTACCTAGTATAAAGTTAAAAAGTTTAAACAATTTTAAAATATCACTATATTTAGGCGAGTAAACGAAAAATGTTCATTTCAGACTCTAAAAACGTAGAAATCGTGTTTCAAGTTGAAATACGCCTTGTAAACGAAAAATGTTTATTTCAGACTCTAATAACGTAGAAATCGTGTTTCAAGTTGAAATACGCCTTGGGACCATATCTCACCTAAAGTAAATGGTAGAATCAAACTTTAACCAAACGTAATGTTTGTACCTAGGGTAAAGTTAAAAAGTTTAAACAATTTGAAAATATCACTATATTTAGGCGAGTAAACGAAAAATGTTCATTTCAGACTCTAAAAACGTAGAAATCGTGTTTCAAGTTGAAATACGCCTTGTAAACGAAAAATGTTTATTTCAGACTCTAATAACGTAGAAATCGTGTTTCAAGTTGAAATACGCCTTGGGACCATATCTCACCTAAAGTAAATGGTAGAATCAAACTTTAACCAAACGTAATGTTTGTACCTAGTATAAAGTTAAAAAGTTTAAACAATTTTAAAATATCACTATATTTAGGCGAGTAAACGAAAAATGTTCATTTCAGACTCTAAAAACGTAGAAATCGTGTTTCAAGTTGAAATACGCCTTGTAAACGAAAAATGTTTATTTCAGACTCTAATAACGTAGAAATCGTGTTTCAAGTTGAAATACGCCTTGGGACCATATCTCACCTAAAGTAAATGGTAGAATCAAACTTTAACCAAACGTAATGTTTGTACCTAGTATAAAGTTAAAAAGTTTAAACAATTTTAAAATATCACTATATTTAGGCGAGTAAACGAAAAATGTTCATTTCAGACTCTAAAAACGTAGAAATCGTGTTTCAAGTTGAAATACGCCTTGTAAACGAAAAATGTTTATTTCAGACTCTAATAACGTAGAAATCGTGTTTCAAGTTGAAATACGCCTTGGGACCATATCTCACCTAAAGTAAATGGTAGAATCAAACTTTAACCAAACGTAATGTTTGTACCTAGGGTAAAGTTAAAAAGTTTAAACAATTTTAAAATATCACTATATTTAGGCGAGTAAACGAAAAATGTTCATTTCAGACTCTAAAAACGTAGAAATCGTGTTTCAAGTTGAAATACGCCTTGTAAACGAAAAATGTTTATTTCAGACTCTAATAACGTAGAAATCGTGTTTCAAGTTGAAATACGCCTTGGGACCATATCTCACCTAAAGTAAATGGTAGAATCAAACTTTAACCAAACGTAATGTTTGTACCTAGTATAAAGTTAAAAAGTTTAAACAATTTTAAAATATCACTATATTTAGGCGAGTAAACGAAAAATGTTCATTTCAGACTCTAAAAACGTAGAAATCGTGTTTCAAGTTGAAATACGCCTTGTAAACGAAAAATGTTTATTTCAGACTCTAATAACGTAGAAATCGTGTTTCAAGTTGAAATACGCCTTGGTACCATATCTCACCTAAACTAAATGGTAGAATCAAACTTTAACCAAACGTAATGTTTGTACCTAGGGTAAAGTTAAAAAGTTTAAACAATTTGCAAATATCACTATATTTAGGCGAGTAAACGAAAAATGTTCATTTCAGACTCTAAAAACGTAGAAATCGTGTTTCAAGTTGAAATACGCCTTGTAAACGAAAAATGTTTATTTCAGACTCTAATAACGTAGAAATCGTGTTTCAAGTTGAAATACGCCTTGGGACCATATCTCACCTAAAGTAAATGGTAGAATCAAACTTTAACCAAACGTAATGTTTGTACCTAGTATAAAGTTAAAAAGTTTAAACAATTTTAAAATATCACTATATTTAGGCGAGTAAACGAAAAATGTTCATTTCAGACTCTAAAAACGTAGAAATCGTGTTTCAAGTTGAAATACGCCTTGTAAACGAAAAATGTTTATTTCAGACTCTAAAAACGTAGAAATCGTGTTTCAAGTTGAAATACGCCTTGGTACCATATCTCACCTAAAGTAAATGGTAGAATCAAACTTTAACCAAACGTAATGTTTGTACCTAGGGTAAAGTTAAAAAGTTTAAACAATTTGCAAATATCACTATATTTAGGCGAGTAAACGAAAAATGTTCATTTCAGACTCTAAAAACGTAGAAATCGTGTTTCAAGTTGAAATACGCCTTGTAAACGAAAAATGTTTATTTCAGACTCTAATAACGTAGAAATCGTGTTTCAAGTTGAAATACGCCTTGGGACCATATCTCACCTAAAGTAAATGGTAGAATCAAACTTTAACCAAACGTAATGTTTGTACCTAGTATAAAGTTAAAAAGTTTAAACAATTTTAAAATATCACTATATTTAGGCGAGTAAACGAAAAATGTTCATTTCAGACTCTAAAAACGTAGAAATCGTGTTTCAAGTTGAAATACGCCTTGTAAACGAAAAATGTTTATTTCAGACTCTAAAACCGCAGAAATCGTGTTTCAAGTTGAAATACGCCTTGGTACCATATCTCACCTAAACTAAATGGTAGAATCAAACTTTAACCAAACGTAATGTTTGTACCTAGGGTAAAGTTAAAAAGTTTAAACAATTTGCAAATATCACTATATTTAGGCGAGTAAACGAAAAATGTTCATTTCAGACTCTAAAAACGTAGAAATCGTGTTTCAAGTTGAAATACGCCTTGTAAACGAAAAATGTTTATTTCAGACTCTAATAACGTAGAAATCGTGTTTCAAGTTGAAATACGCCTTGGGACCATATCTCACCTAAAGTAAATGGTAGAATCAAACTTTAACCAAACGTAATGTTTGTACCTAGTATAAAGTTAAAAAGTTTAAACAATTTTAAAATATCACTATATTTAGGCGAGTAAACGAAAAATGTTCATTTCAGACTCTAAAAACGTAGAAATCGTGTTTCAAGTTGAAATACGCCTTGTAAACGAAAAATGTTTATTTCAGACTCTAAAAACGTAGAAATCGTGTTTCAAGTTGAAATACGCCTTGTAAACGAAAAATGTTTATTTCAGACTCTAATAACGTAGAAATCGTGTTTCAAGTTGAAATACGCCTTGGGACCATATCTCACCTAAAGTAAATGGTAGAATCAAACTTTAACCAAACGTAATGTTTGTACCTAGGGTAAAGTTAAAAAGTTTAAACAATTTGAAAATATCACTATATTTAGGCGAGTAAACGAAAAATGTTCGTCTCAGACTCTAAAACCGCAGAAATCGTGTTTCAAGTTGAAATACGCCTTGGTACCATATCTCACCTAAACTAAATGGTAGAATCAAACTTTAACCAAACGTAATGTTTGTACCTAGGGTAAAGTTAAAAAGTTTAAACAATTTGCAAATATCACTATATTTAGGCGAGTAAACGAAAAATGTTCATTTCATACTCTAAAAACGTAGAAATCGTGTTTCAAGTTGAAATACGCCTTGTAAACGAAAAATGTTTATTTCAGACTCTAATAACGTAGAAATCGTGTTTCAAGTTGAAATACGCCTTGGGACCATATCTCACCTAAAGTAAATGGTAGAATCAAACTTTAACCAAACGTAATGTTTGTACCTAGTATAAAGTTAAAAAGTTTAAACAATTTTAAAATATCACTATATTTAGGCGAGTAAACGAAATATGTTCATTTCAGACTCTAAAAACGTAGAAATCGTGTTTCAAGTTGAAATACGCCTTGTAAACGAAAAATGTTTATTTCAGACTCTAATAACGTAGAAATCGTGTTTCAGGTTGAAATACGCCTTGGGACCATATCTCACCGAAAGTAAATGGTAGAATCAAACTTTAACCAAACGTAATGTTTGTACCTAGGGTAAAGTTAAAAAGTTTAAACAATTTGAAAATATCACTATATTTAGGCGAGTAAACGAAAAATGTTCATTTCAGACTCTAAAAACGTAGAAATCGTGTTTCAAGTTGAAATACGCCTTGTAAACGAAAAATGTTTATTTCAGACTCTAATAACGTAGAAATCGTGTTTCAAGTTGAAATACGCCTTGGGACCATATCTCACCTAAAGTAAATGGTAGAATCAAACTTTAACCAAACGTAATGTTTGTACCTAGGGTAAAGTTAAAAAGTTTAAACAATTTGAAAATATCACTATATTTAGGCGAGTAAACGAAAAATGTTCGTCTCAGACTCTAAAACCGCAGAAATCGTGTTTCAAGTTGAAATTTAGGCGAGTAAACGAAAAATGTTCATTTCAGACTCTAAAAACGTAGAAATCGTGTTTCAAGTTGAAATACGCCTTGTAAACGAAAAATGTTTATTTCAGACTCTAATAACGTAGAAATCGTGTTTCAAGTTGAAATACGCCTTGGGACCATATCTCACCTAAAGTAAATGGTAGAAACAAACTTTAACCAAACGTAATGTTTGTACCTAGTATAAAGTTAAAAAGTTTAAACAATTTGAAAATATCACTATATTTAGGCGAGTAAACGAAAAATGTTCATTTCAGACTCTAAAAACGTAGAAATCGTGTTTCAAGTTGAAATACGCCTTGGGACCATATCTCACCGAAAGTAAATGGTAGAATCAAACTTTAACCAAACGTAATGTTTGTACCTAGGGTAAAGTTAAAAAGTTTAAACAATTTGAAAATATCACTATATTTAGGCGAGTAAACGAAAAATAATCATTTCAGACTCTAAAAACGTAGAAATCGTGTTTCAAGTTGAAATACGCCTTGTAAACGAAAAATGTTTATTTCAGACTCTAATAACGTAGAAATCGTGTTTCAAGTTGAAATACGCCTTGGGACCATATCTCACCTAAAGTAAATGGTAGAATCAAACTTTAACCAAACGTAATGTTTGTACCTAGGGTAAAGTTAAAAAGTTTAAACAATTTGAAAATATCACTATATTTAGGCGAGTAAACGAAAAATGTTCATTTCAGACTTTAAAAACGTAGAAATCGTGTTTCAAGTTGAAATACGCCTTGTAAACGAAAAATGTTTATTTCAGACTCTAATAACGTAGAAATCGTGTTTCAGGTTGAAATACGCCTTGGGACCATATCTCACCGAAAGTAAATGGTAGAATCAAACTTTAACCAAACGTAATGTTTGTACCTAGGGTAAAGTTAAAAAGTTTAAACAATTTGAAAATATCACTATATTTAGGCGAGTAAACGAAAAATGTTCATTTCAGACTCTAAAAACGTAGAAATCGTGTTTCAAGTTGAAATACGCCTTGTAAACGAAAAATGTTTATTTCAGACTCTAATAACGTAGAAATCGTGTTTCAAGTTGAAATACGCCTTGGGACCATATCTCACCTAAAGTAAATGGTAGAATCAAACTTTAACCAAACGTAATGTTTGTACCTAGGGTAAAGTTAAAAAGTTTAAACAATTTGCAAATATCACTATATTTAGGCGAGTAAACGAAAAATGTTCATTTCATACTCTAAATACGTAGAAATCGTGTTTCAAGTTGAAATACGCCTTGTAAACGAAAAATGTTTATTTCAGACTCTAATAACGTAGAAATCGTGTTTCAAGTTGAAATACGCCTTGGGACCATTTCTCACCTAAAGTAAATGGTAGAATCAAACTTTAACCAAACGTAATGTTTGTACCTAGTATAAAGTTAAAAAGTTTAAACAATTTTAAAATATCACTATATTTAGGCGAGTAAACGAAATATGTTCATTTCAGACTCTAAAAACGTAGAAATCGTGTTTCAAGTTGAAATACGCCTTGTAAACGAAAAATGTTTATTTCAGACTCTAATAACGTAGAAATCGTGTTTCAGGTTGAAATACGCCTTGGGACCATATCTCACCGAAAGTAAATGGTAGAATCAAACTTTAACCAAACGTAATGTTTGTACCTAGGGTAAAGTTAAAAAGTTTAAACAATTTGAAAATATCACTATATTTAGGCGAGTAAACGAAAAATGTTCATTTCAGACTCTAAAAACGTAGAAATCGTGTTTCAAGTTGAAATACGCCTTGTAAACGAAAAATGTTTATTTCAGACTCTAATAACGTAGAAATCGTGTTTCAAGTTGAAATACGCCTTGGGACCATATCTCACCTAAAGTAAATGGTAGAATCAAACTTTAACCAAACGTAATGTTTGTACCTAGTATAAAGTTAAAAAGTTTAAACAATTTGAAAATATCACTATATTTAGGCGAGTAAACGAAAAATGTTCGTCTCAGACTCTAAAACCGCAGAAATCGTGTTTCAAGTTGAAATACGCCTTGGTACCATATCTCACCTAAACTAAATGGTAGAATCAAACTTTAACCAAACGTAATGTTTGTACCTAGGGTAAAGTTAAAAAGTTTAAACAATTTGCAAATATCACTATATTTAGGCGAGTAAACGAAAAATGTTCATTTCAGACTCTAAAAACGTAGAAATCGTGTTTCAAGTTGAAATACGCCTTGTAAACGAAAAATGTTTATTTCAGACTCTAATAACGTAGAAATCGTGTTTCAAGTTGAAATACGCCTTGGGACCATATCTCACCTAAAGTAAATGGTAGAATCAAACTTTAACCAAACGTAATGTTTGTACCTAGTATAAAGTTAAAAAGTTTAAACAATTTTAAAATATCACTATATTTAGGCGAGTAAACGAAAAATGTTCATTTCAGACTCTAAAAACATAGAAATCGTGTTTCAAGTTGAAATACGCCTTGTAAACGAAAAATGTTTATTTCAGACTCTAAAACCGCAGAAATCGTGTTTCAAGTTGAAATACGCCTTGGTACCATATCTCACCTAAACTAAATGGTAGAATCAAACTTTAACCAAACGTAATGTTTGTACCTAGGGTAAAGTTAAAAAGTTTAAACAATTTGCAAATATCACTATATTTAGGCGAGTAAACGAAAAATGTTCATTTCAGACTCTAAAAACGTAGAAATCGTGTTTCAAGTTGAAATACGCCTTGTAAACGAAAAATGTTTATTTCAGACTCTAATAACGTAGAAATCGTGTTTCAAGTTGAAATACGCCTTGGGACCATATCTCACCTAAAGTAAATGGTAGAATCAAACTTTAACCAAACGTAATGTTTGTACCTAGTATAAAGTTAAAAAGTTTAAACAATTTTAAAATATCACTATATTTAGGCGAGTAAACGAAAAATGTTCATTTCAGACTCTAAAAACGTAGAAATCGTGTTTCAAGTTGAAATACGCCTTGGAAACGAAAAATGTTTATTTCAGACTCTAATAACGTAGAAATCGTGTTTCAGGTTGAAATACGCCTTGGGACCATATCTCACCGAAAGTAAATGGTAGAATCAAACTTTAACCAAACGTAATGTTTGTACCTAGGGTAAAGTTAAAAAGTTTAAACAATTTGAAAATATCACTATATTTAGGCGAGTAAACGAAAAATGTTCATTTCAGACTCTAAAAACGTAGAAATCGTGTTACAAGTTGAAATACGCCTTGTAAACGAAAAATGTTTATTTCAGACTCTAATAACGTAGAAATCGTGTTTCAAGTTGAAATACGCCTTGGGACCATATCTCACCTAAAGTAAATGGTAGAATCAAACTTTAACCAAACGTAATGTTTGTACCTAGGGTAAAGTTAAAAAGTTTAAACAATTTGAAAATATCACTATATTTAGGCGAGTAAACGAAAAATGTTCGTCTCAGACTCTAAAACCGCAGAAATCGTGTTTCAAGTTGAAATACGCCTTGGTACCATATCTCACCTAAACTAAATGGTAGAATCAAACTTTAACCAAACGTAATGTTTGTACCTAGGGTAAAGTTAAAAAGTTTAAACAATTTGCAAATATCACTATATTTAGGCGAGTAAACGAAAAATGTTCATTTCAGACTCTAAAAACGTAGAAATCGTGTTTCAAGTTGAAATACGCCTTGTAAACGAAAAATGTTTATTTCAGACTCTAATAACGTAGAAATCGTGTTTCAAGTTGAAATAAGCCTTGGGACCATATCTCACCTAAAGTAAATGGTAGAATCAAACTTTAACCAAACGTAATGTTTGTACCTAGTATAAAGTTAAAAAGTTTAAACAATTTTAAAATATCACTATATTTAGGCGAGTAAACGAAAAATGTTCATTTCAGACTCTAAAAACGTAGAAATCGTGTTTCAAGTTGAAATACGCCTTGTAAACGAAAAATGTTTATTTCAGACTCTAAAACCGCAGAAATCGTGTTTCAAGTTGAAATACGCCTTGGTACCATATCTCACCTAAACTAAATGGTAGAATCAAACTTTAACCAAACGTAATGTTTGTACCTAGGGTAAAGTTAAAAAGTTTAAACAATTTGCAAATATCACTATATTTAGGCGAGTAAACGAAAAATGTTCATTTCAGACTCTAAAAACGTAGAAATCGTGTTTCAAGTTGAAATACGCCTTGTAAACGAAAAATGTTTATTTCAGACTCTAATAACGTAGAAATCGTGTTTCAAGTTGAAATACGCCTTGGGACCATATCTCACCTAAAGTAAATGGTAGAATCAAACTTTAACCAAACGTAATGTTTGTACCTAGTATAAAGTTAAAAAGTTTAAACAATTTTAAAATATCACTATATTTAGGCGAGTAAACGAAAAATGTTCATTTCAGACTCTAAAAACATAGAAATCGTGTTTCAAGTTGAAATACGCCTTGTAAACGAAAAATGTTTATTTCAGACTCTAAAACCGCAGAAATCGTGTTTCAAGTTGAAATACGCCTTGGTACCATATCTCACCTAAACTAAATGGTAGAATCAAACTTTAACCAAACGTAATGTTTGTACCTAGGGTAAAGTTAAAAAGTTTAAACAATTTGCAAATATCACTATATTTAGGCGAGTAAACGAAAAATGTTCATTTCAGACTCTAAAAACGTAGAAATCGTGTTTCAAGTTGAAATACGCCTTGTAAACGAAAAATGTTTATTTCAGACTCTAATAACGTAGAAATCGTGTTTCAAGTTGAAATACGCCTTGGGACCATATCTCACCTAAAGTAAATGGTAGAATCAAACTTTAACCAAACGTAATGTTTGTACCTAGTATAAAGTTAAAAAGTTTAAACAATTTTAAAATATCACTATATTTAGGCGAGTAAACGAAAAATGTTCATTTCAGACTCTAAAAACGTAGAAATCGTGTTTCAAGTTGAAATACGCCTTGTAAACGAAAAATGTTTATTTCAGACTCTAATAACGTAGAAATCGTGTTTCAGGTTGAAATACGCCTTGGGACCATATCTCACCGAAAGTAAATGGTAGAATCAAACTTTAACCAAACGTAATGTTTGTACCTAGGGTAAAGTTAAAAAGTTTAAACAATTTGAAAATATCACTATATTTAGGCGAGTAAACGAAAAATGTTCATTTCAGACTCTAAAAACGTAGAAATCGTGTTACAAGTTGAAATACGCCTTGTAAACGAAAAATGTTTATTTCAGACTCTAATAACGTAGAAATCGTGTTTCAAGTTGAAATACGCCTTGGGACCATATCTCACCTAAAGTAAATGGTAGAATCAAACTTTAACCAAACGTAATGTTTGTACCTAGGGTAAAGTTAAAAAGTTTAAACAATTTGAAAATATCACTATATTTAGGCGAGTAAACGAAAAATGTTCGTCTCAGACTCTAAAACCGCAGAAATCGTGTTTCAAGTTGAAATACGCCTTGGTACCATATCTCACCTAAACTAAATGGTAGAATCAAACTTTAACCAAACGTAATGTTTGTACCTAGGGTAAAGTTAAAAAGTTTAAACAATTTGCAAATATCACTATATTTAGGCGAGTAAACGAAAAATGTTCATTTCAGACTCTAAAAACGTAGAAATCGTGTTTCAAGTTGAAATACGCCTTGTAAACGAAAAATGTTTATTTCAGACTCTAATAACGTAGAAATCGTGTTTCAAGTTGAAATAAGCCTTGGGACCATATCTCACCTAAAGTAAATGGTAGAATCAAACTTTAACCAAACGTAATGTTTGTACCTAGTATAAAGTTAAAAAGTTTAAACAATTTTAAAATATCACTATATTTAGGCGAGTAAACGAAAAATGTTCATTTCAGACTCTAAAAACGTAGAAATCGTGTTTCAAGTTGAAATACGCCTTGTAAACGAAAAATGTTTATTTCAGACTCTAAAACCGCAGAAATTGTGTTTCAAGTTGAAATACGCCTTGGTACCATATCTCACCTAAACTAAATGGTAGAATCAAACTTTAACCAAACGTAATGTTTGTACCTAGGGTAAAGTTAAAAAGTTTAAACAATTTGCAAATATCACTATATTTAGGCGAGTAAACGAAAAATGTTCATTTCAGACTCTAAAAACGTAGAAATCGTGTTTCAAGTTGAAATACGCCTTGTAAACGAAAAATGTTTATTTCAGACTCTAATAACGTAGAAATCGTGTTTCAAGTTGAAATACGCCTTGGGACCATATCTCACCTAAAGTAAATGGTAGAATCAAACTTTAACCAAACGTAATGTTTGTACCTAGTATAAAGTTAAAAAGTTTAAACAATTTTAAAATATCACTATATTTAGGCGAGTAAACGAAAAATGTTCATTTCAGACTCTAAAAACATAGAAATCGTGTTTCAAGTTGAAATACGCCTTGTAAACGAAAAATGTTTATTTCAGACTCTAAAACCGCAGAAATCGTGTTTCAAGTTGAAATACGCCTTGGTACCATATCTCACCTAAACTAAATGGTAGAATCAAACTTTAACCAAACGTAATGTTTGTACCTAGGGTAAAGTTAAAAAGTTTAAACAATTTGCAAATATCACTATATTTAGGCGAGTAAACGAAAAATGTTCATTTCAGACTCTAAAAACGTAGAAATCGTGTTTCAAGTTGAAATACGCCTTGTAAACGAAAAATGTTTATTTCAGACTCTAATAACGTAGAAATCGTGTTTCAAGTTGAAATACGCCTTGGGACCATATCTCACCTAAAGTAAATGGTAGAATCAAACTTTAACCAAACGTAATGTTTGTACCTAGTATAAAGTTAAAAAGTTTAAACAATTTTAAAATATCACTATATTTAGGCGAGTAAACGAAAAATGTTCATTTCAGACTCTAAAAACGTAGAAATCGTGTTTCAAGTTGAAATACGCCTTGTAAACGAAAAATGTTTATTTCAGACTCTAATAACGTAGAAATCGTGTTTCAGGTTGAAATACGCCTTGGGACCATATCTCACCGAAAGTAAATGGTAGAATCAAACTTTAACCAAACGTAATGTTTGTACCTAGGGTAAAGTTAAAAAGTTTAAACAATTTGAAAATATCACTATATTTAGGCGAGTAAACGAAAAATGTTCATTTCAGACTCTAAAAACGTAGAAATCGTGTTACAAGTTGAAATACGCCTTGTAAACGAAAAATGTTTATTTCAGACTCTAATAACGTAGAAATCGTGTTTCAAGTTGAAATACGCCTTGGGACCATATCTCACCTAAAGTCAATGGTAGAATCAAACTTTAACCAAACGTAATGTTTGTACCTAGGGTAAAGTTAAAAAGTTTAAACAATTTGAAAATATCACTATATTTAGGCGAGTAAACGAAAAATGTTCGTCTCAGACTCTAAAACCGCAGAAATCGTGTTTCAAGTTGAAATACGCCTTGGTACCATATCTCACCTAAACTAAATGGTAGAATCAAACTTTAACCAAACGTAATGTTTGTACCTAGGGTAAAGTTAAAAAGTTTAAACAATTTGCAAATATCACTATATTTAGGCGAGTAAACGAAAAATGTTCATTTCAGACTCTAAAAACGTAGAAATCGTGTTTCAAGTTGAAATACGCCTTGTAAACGAAAAATGTTTATTTCAGACTCTAATAACGTAGAAATCGTGTTTCAAGTTGAAATAAGCCTTGGGACCATATCTCACCTAAAGTAAATGGTAGAATCAAACTTTAACCAAACGTAATGTTTGTACCTAGTATAAAGTTAAAAAGTTTAAACAATTTTAAAATATCACTATATTTAGGCGAGTAAACGAAAAATGTTCATTTCAGACTCTAAAAACGTAGAAATCGTGTTTCAAGTTGAAATACGCCTTGTAAACGAAAAATGTTTATTTCAGACTCTAAAACCGCAGAAATCGTGTTTCAAGTTGAAATACGCCTTGGTACCATATCTCACCTAAACTAAATGGTAGAATCAAACTTTAACCAAACGTAATGTTTGTACCTAGGGTAAAGTTAAAAAGTTTAAACAATTTGCAAATATCACTATATTTAGGCGAGTAAACGAAAAATGTTCATTTCAGACTCTAAAAACGTAGAAATCGTGTTTCAAGTTGAAATACGCCTTGTAAACGAAAAATGTTTATTTCAGACTCTAATAACGTAGAAATCGTGTTTCAAGTTGAAATACGCCTTGGGACCATATCTCACCTAAAGTAAATGGTAGAATCAAACTTTAACCAAACGTAATGTTTGTACCTAGTATAAAGTTAAAAAGTTTAAACAATTTTAAAATATCACTATATTTAGGCGAGTAAACGAAAAATGTTCATTTCAGACTCTAAAAACATAGAAATCGTGTTTCAAGTTGAAATACGCCTTGTAAACGAAAAATGTTTATTTCAGACTCTAAAACCGCAGAAATCGTGTTTCAAGTTGAAATACGCCTTGGTACCATATCTCACCTAAACTAAATGGTAGAATCAAACTTTAACCAAACGTAATGTTTGTACCTAGGGTAAAGTTAAAAAGTTTAAACAATTTGCAAATATCACTATATTTAGGCGAGTAAACGAAAAATGTTCATTTCAGACTCTAAAAACGTAGAAATCGTGTTTCAAGTTGAAATACGCCTTGTAAACGAAAAATGTTTATTTCAGACTCTAATAACGTAGAAATCGTGTTTCAAGTTGAAATACGCCTTGGGACCATATCTCACCTAAAGTAAATGGTAGAATCAAACTTTAACCAAACGTAATGTTTGTACCTAGTATAAAGTTAAAAAGTTTAAACAATTTTAAAATATCACTATATTTAGGCGAGTAAACGAAAAATGTTCATTTCAGACTCTAAAAACGTAGAAATCGTGTTTCAAGTTGAAATACGCCTTGTAAACGAAAAATGTTTATTTCAGACTCTAATAACGTAGAAATCGTGTTTCAGGTTGAAATACGCCTTGGGACCATATCTCACCGAAAGTAAATGGTAGAATCAAACTTTAACCAAACGTAATGTTTGTACCTAGGGTAAAGTTAAAAAGTTTAAACAATTTGAAAATATCACTATATTTAGGCGAGTAAACGAAAAATGTTCATTTCAGACTCTAAAAACGTAGAAATCGTGTTACAAGTTGAAATACGCCTTGTAAACGAAAAATGTTTATTTCAGACTCTAATAACGTAGAAATCGTGTTTCAAGTTGAAATACGCCTTGGGACCATATCTCACCTAAAGTCAATGGTAGAATCAAACTTTAACCAAACGTAATGTTTGTACCTAGGGTAAAGTTAAAAAGTTTAAACAATTTGAAAATATCACTATATTTAGGCGAGTAAACGAAAAATGTTCGTCTCAGACTCTAAAACCGCAGAAATCGTGTTTCAAGTTGAAATACGCCTTGGTACCATATCTCACCTAAACTAAATGGTAGAATCAAACTTTAACCAAACGTAATGTTTGTACCTAGGGTAAAGTTAAAAAGTTTAAACAATTTGCAAATATCACTATATTTAGGCGAGTAAACGAAAAATGTTCATTTCAGACTCTAAAAACGTAGAAATCGTGTTTCAAGTTGAAATACGCCTTGTAAACGAAAAATGTTTATTTCAGACTCTAATAACGTAGAAATCGTGTTTCAAGTTGAAATAAGCCTTGGGACCATATCTCACCTAAAGTAAATGGTAGAATCAAACTTTAACCAAACGTAATGTTTGTACCTAGTATAAAGTTAAAAAGTTTAAACAATTTTAAAATATCACTATATTTAGGCGAGTAAACGAAAAATGTTCATTTCAGACTCTAAAAACGTAGAAATCGTGTTTCAAGTTGAAATACGCCTTGTAAACGAAAAATGTTTATTTCAGACTCTAAAACCGCAGAAATCGTGTTTCAAGTTGAAATACGCCTTGGTACCATATCTCACCTAAACTAAATGGTAGAATCAAACTTTAACCAAACGTAATGTTTGTACCTAGGGTAAAGTTAAAAAGTTTAAACAATTTGCAAATATCACTATATTTAGGCGAGTAAACGAAAAATGTTCATTTCAGACTCTAAAAACGTAGAAATCGTGTTTCAAGTTGAAATACGCCTTGTAAACGAAAAATGTTTATTTCAGACTCTAATAACGTAGAAATCGTGTTTCAAGTTGAAATACGCCTTGGGACCATATCTCACCTAAAGTAAATGGTAGAATCAAACTTTAACCAAACGTAATGTTTGTACCTAGTATAAAGTTAAAAAGTTTAAACAATTTTAAAATATCACTATATTTAGGCGAGTAAACGAAAAATGTTCATTTCAGACTCTAAAAACGTAGAAATCGTGTTTCAGGTTGAAATACGCCTTGGGACCATATCTCACCGAAAGTAAATGGTAGAATCAAACTTTAACCAAACGTAATGTTTGTACCTAGGGTAAAGTTAAAAAGTTTAAACAATTTGAAAATATCACTATATTTAGGCGAGTAAACGAAAAATGTTCATTTCAGACTCTAAAAACGTAGAAATCGTGTTTCAAGTTGAAATACGCCTTGTAAACGAAAAATGTTTATTTCAGACTCTAATAACGTAGAAATCGTGTTTCAAGTTGAAATACGCCTTGGGACCATATCTCACCTAAAGTAAATGGTAGAATCAAACTTTAACCAAACGTAATGTTTGTACCTAGGGTAAAGTTAAAAAGTTTAAACAATTTGAAAATATCACTATATTTAGGCGAGTAAACGAAAAATGTTCGTCTCAGACTCTAAAACCGCAGAAATCGTGTTTCAAGTTGAAATACGCCTTGGTACCATATCTCACCTAAACTAAATGGTAGAATCAAACTTTAACCAAACGTAATGTTTGTACCTAGGGTAAAGTTAAAAAGTTTAAACAATTTGCAAATATCACTATATTTAGGCGAGTAAACGAAAAATGTTCATTTCAGACTCTAAAAACGTAGAATTCGTGTTTCAAGTTGAAATACGCCTTGTAAACGAAAAATGTTTATTTCAGACTCTAATAACGTAGAAATCGTGTTTCAAGTTGAAATAAGCCTTGGGACCATATCTCACCTAAAGTAAATGGTAGAATCAAACTTTAACCAAACGTAATGTTTGTACCTAGTATAAAGTTAAAAAGTTTAAACAATTTGCAAATATCACTATATTTAGGCGAGTAAACGAAAAATGTTCATTTCAGACTCTAAAAACGTAGAAATCGTGTTTCAAGTTGAAATACGCCTTGTAAACGAAAAATGTTTATTTCAGACTCTAATAACGTAGAAATCGTGTTTCAAGTTGAAATACGCCATGGGACCATATCTCACCTAAAGTAAATGGTAGAATCAAACTATAACCAAACGTAATGTTTGTACCTAGGGTAAAGTTAAAAAGTTTAAACAATTTGAAAATATCACTATATTTAGGCGAGTAAACGAAAAATGTTCATTTCAGACTCTAAAAACGTAGAAATCGTGTTTCAAGTTGAAATACGCCTTGTAAACGAAAAATGTTTATTTCAGACTCTAATAACGTAGAAATCGTGTTTCAAGTTGAAATACGCCTTGGGACCATATCTCACCTAAAGTAAATGGTAGAATCAAACTTTAACCAAACGTAATGTTTGTACCTAGTATAAAGTTAAAAAGTTTAAACAATTTTAAAATATCACTATATTTAGGCGAGTAAACGAAAAATGTTCATTTCAGATTCTAAAAACGTAGAAATCGTGTTTCAAGTTGAAATACGCCTTGTAAACGAAAAATGTTTATTTCAGACTCTAATAACGTAGAAATCGTGTTTCAAGTTGAAATACGCCTTGGGACCATATCTCACCTAAAGTATATGGTAGAATCAAACTTTAACCAAACGTAATGTTTGTACCTAGGGTAAAGTTAAAAAGTTTAAACAATTTGAAAATATCACTATATTTAGGCGAGTAAACGAAAAATGTTCATTTCAGACTCTAAAAACGTAGAAATCGTGTTTCAAGTTGAAATACGCCTTGTAAACGAAAAATGTTTATTTCAGACTCTAATAACGTAGAAATCGTGTTTCAAGTTGAAATACGCCTTGGGACCATATCTCACCTAAAGTAAATGGTAGAATCAAACTTTAACCAAACGTAATGTTTGTACCTAGTATAAAGTTAAAAAGTTTAAACAATTTTAAAATATCACTATATTTAGGCGAGTAAACGAAAAATGTTCATTTCAGACTCTAAAAACGTAGAAATCGTGTTTCAAGTTGAAATACGCCTTGTAAACGAAAAATGTTTATTTCAGACTCTAATAACGTAGAAATCGTGTTTCAAGTTGAAATACGCCTTGTAAACGAAAAATGTTTATTTCAGACTCTAAAAACGTAGAAATCGTGTTTCAAGTTGAAATACGCCTTGGTACCATATCTCACCTAAAGTAAATGGTAGAATCAAACTTTAACCAAACGTAATGTTTGTACCTAGGGTAAAGTTAAAAAGTTTAAACAATTTGCAAATATCACTATATTTAGGCGAGTAAACGAAAAATGTTCATTTCAGACTCTAAAAACGTAGAAATCGTGTTTCAAGTTGAAATACGCCTTGTAAACGAAAAATGTTTATTTCAGACTCTAATAACGTAGAAATCGTGTTTCAAGTTGAAATACGCCTTGGGACCATATCTCACCTAAAGTAAATGGTAGAATCAAACTTTAACCAAACGTAATGTTTGTACCTAGTATAAAGTTAAAAAGTTTAAACAATTTTAAAATATCACTATATTTAGGCGAGTAAACGAAAAATGTTCATTTCAGACTCTAAAAACGTAGAAATCGTGTTTCAAGTTGAAATACGCCTTGTAAACGAAAAATGTTTATTTCAGACTCTAAAACCGCAGAAATCGTGTTTCAAGTTGAAATACGCCTTGGTACCATATCTCACCTAAACTAAATGGTAGAATCAAACTTTAACCAAACGTAATGTTTGTACCTAGGGTAAAGTTAAAAAGTTTAAACAATTTGCAAATATCACTATATTTAGGCGAGTAAACGAAAAATGTTCATTTCAGACTCTAAAAACGTAGAAATCGTGTTTCAAGTTGAAATACGCCTTGTAAACGAAAAATGTTTATTTCAGACTCTAATAACGTAGAAATCGTGTTTCAAGTTGAAATACGCCTTGGGACCATATCTCACCTAAAGTAAATGGTAGAATCAAACTTTAACCAAACGTAATGTTTGTACCTAGTATAAAGTTAAAAAGTTTAAACAATTTTAAAATATCACTATATTTAGGCGAGTAAACGAAAAATGTTCATTTCAGACTCTAAAAACGTAGAAATCGTGTTTCAGGTTGAAATACGCCTTGGGACCATATCTCACCGAAAGTAAATGGTAGAATCAAACTTTAACCAAACGTAATGTTTGTACCTAGGGTAAAGTTAAAAAGTTTAAACAATTTGAAAATATCACTATATTTAGGCGAGTAAACGAAAAATGTTCATTTCAGACTCTAAAAACGTAGAAATCGTGTTTCAAGTTGAAATACGCCTTGTAAACGAAAAATGTTTATTTCAGACTCTAATAACGTAGAAATCGTGTTTCAAGTTGAAATACGCCTTGGGACCATATCTCACCTAAAGTAAATGGTAGAATCAAACTTTAACCAAACGTAATGTTTGTACCTAGGGTAAAGTTAAAAAGTTTAAACAATTTGAAAATATCACTATATTTAGGCGAGTAAACGAAAAATGTTCGTCTCAGACTCTAAAACCGCAGAAATCGTGTTTCAAGTTGAAATACGCCTTGGTACCATATCTCACCTAAACTAAATGGTAGAATCAAACTTTAACCAAACGTAATGTTTGTACCTAGGGTAAAGTTAAAAAGTTTAAACAATTTGCAAATATCACTATATTTAGGCGAGTAAACGAAAAATGTTCATTTCAGACTCTAAAAACGTAGAAATCGTGTTTCAAGTTGAAATACGCCTTGTAAACGAAAAATGTTTATTTCAGACTCTAATAACGTAGAAATCGTGTTTCAAGTTGAAATAAGCCTTGGGACCATATCTCACCTAAAGTAAATGGTAGAATCAAACTTTAACCAAACGTAATGTTTGTACCTAGTATAAAGTTAAAAAGTTTAAACAATTTGCAAATATCACTATATTTAGGCGAGTAAACGAAAAATGTTCATTTCAGACTCTAAAAACGTAGAAATCGTGTTTCAAGTTGAAATACGCCTTGTAAACGAAAAATGTTTATTTCAGACTCTAATAACGTAGAAATCGTGTTTCAAGTTGAAATACGCCTTGGGACCATATCTCACCTAAAGTAAATGGTAGAATCAAACTATAACCAAACGTAATGTTTGTACCTAGGGTAAAGTTAAAAAGTTTAAACAATTTGAAAATATCACTATATTTAGGCGAGTAAACGAAAAATGTTCATTTCAGACTCTAAAAACGTAGAAATCGTGTTTCAAGTTGAAATACGCCTTGTAAACGAAAAATGTTTATTTCAGACTCTAATAACGTAGAAATCGTGTTTCAAGTTGAAATACGCCTTGGGACCATATCTCACCTAAAGTAAATGGTAGAATCAAACTTTAACCAAACGTAATGTTTGTACCTAGTATAAAGTTAAAAAGTTTAAACAATTTTAAAATATCACTATATTTAGGCGAGTAAACGAAAAATGTTCATTTCAGATTCTAAAAACGTAGAAATCGTGTTTCAAGTTGAAATACGCCTTGTAAACGAAAAATGTTTATTTCAGACTCTAATAACGTAGAAATCGTGTTTCAAGTTGAAATACGCCTTGGGACCATATCTCACCTAAAGTATATGGTAGAATCAAACTTTAACCAAACGTAATGTTTGTACCTAGGGTAAAGTTAAAAAGTTTAAACAATTTGAAAATATCACTATATTTAGGCGAGTAAACGAAAAATGTTCATTTCAGACTCTAAAAACGTAGAAATCGTGTTTCAAGTTGAAATACGCCTTGTAAACGAAAAATGTTTATTTCAGACTCTAATAACGTAGAAATCGTGTTTCAAGTTGAAATACGCCTTGGGACCATATCTCACCTAAAGTAAATGGTAGAATCAAACTTTAACCAAACGTAATGTTTGTACCTAGTATAAAGTTAAAAAGTTTAAACAATTTTAAAATATCACTATATTTAGGCGAGTAAACGAAAAATGTTCATTTCAGACTCTAAAAACGTAGAAATCGTGTTTCAAGTTGAAATACGCCTTGTAAACGAAAAATGTTTATTTCAGACTCTAATAACGTAGAAATCGTGTTTCAAGTTGAAATACGCCTTGTAAACGAAAAATGTTTATTTCAGACTCTAAAAACGTAGAAATCGTGTTTCAAGTTGAAATACGCCTTGGTACCATATCTCACCTAAAGTAAATGGTAGAATCAAACTTTAACCAAACGTAATGTTTGTACCTAGGGTAAAGTTAAAAAGTTTAAACAATTTGCAAATATCACTATATTTAGGCGAGTAAACGAAAAATGTTCATTTCAGACTCTAAAAACGTAGAAATCGTGTTTCAAGTTGAAATACGCCTTGTAAACGAAAAATGTTTATTTCAGACTCTAATAACGTAGAAATCGTGTTTCAAGTTGAAATACGCCTTGGGACCATATCTCACCTAAAGTAAATGGTAGAATCAAACTTTAACCAAACGTAATGTTTGTACCTAGTATAAAGTTAAAAAGTTTAAACAATTTTAAAATATCACTATATTTAGGCGAGTAAACGAAAAATGTTCATTTCAGACTCTAAAAACGTAGAAATCGTGTTTCAAGTTGAAATACGCCTTGTAAACGAAAAATGTTTATTTCAGACTCTAAAACCGCAGAAATCGTGTTTCAAGTTGAAATACGCCTTGGTACCATATCTCACCTAAACTAAATGGTAGAATCAAACTTTAACCAAACGTAATGTTTGTACCTAGGGTAAAGTTAAAAAGTTTAAACAATTTGCAAATATCACTATATTTAGGCGAGTAAACGAAAAATGTTCATTTCAGACTCTAAAAACGTAGAAATCGTGTTTCAAGTTGAAATACGCCTTGTAAACGAAAAATGTTTATTTCAGACTCTAATAACGTAGAAATCGTGTTTCAAGTTGAAATAAGCCTTGGGACCATATCTCACCTAAAGTAAATGGTAGAATCAAACTTTAACCAAACGTAATGTTTGTACCTAGTATAAAGTTAAAAAGTTTAAACAATTTGCAAATATCACTATATTTAGGCGAGTAAACGAAAAATGTTCATTTCAGACTCTAAAAACGTAGAAATCGTGTTTCAAGTTGAAATACGCCTTGTAAACGAAAAATGTTTATTTCAGACTCTAATAACGTAGAAATCGTGTTTCAAGTTGAAATACGCCTTGGGACCATATCTCACCTAAAGTAAATGGTAGAATCAAACTATAACCAAACGTAATGTTTGTACCTAGGGTAAAGTTAAAAAGTTTAAACAATTTGAAAATATCACTATATTTAGGCGAGTAAACGAAAAATGTTCATTTCAGACTCTAAAAACGTAGAAATCGTGTTTCAAGTTGAAATACGCCTTGTAAACGAAAAATGTTTATTTCAGACTCTAATAACGTAGAAATCGTGTTTCAAGTTGAAATACGCCTTGGGACCATATCTCACCTAAAGTAAATGGTAGAATCAAACTTTAACCAAACGTAATGTTTGTACCTAGTATAAAGTTAAAAAGTTTAAACAATTTTAAAATATCACTATATTTAGGCGAGTAAACGAAAAATGTTCATTTCAGATTCTAAAAACGTAGAAATCGTGTTTCAAGTTGAAATACGCCTTGTAAACGAAAAATGTTTATTTCAGACTCTAATAACGTAGAAATCGTGTTTCAAGTTGAAATACGCCTTGGGACCATATCTCACCTAAAGTATATGGTAGAATCAAACTTTAACCAAACGTAATGTTTGTACCTAGGGTAAAGTTAAAAAGTTTAAACAATTTGAAAATATCACTATATTTAGGCGAGTAAACGAAAAATGTTCATTTCAGACTCTAAAAACGTAGAAATCGTGTTTCAAGTTGAAATACGCCTTGTAAACGAAAAATGTTTATTTCAGACTCTAATAACGTAGAAATCGTGTTTCAAGTTGAAATACGCCTTGGGACCATATCTCACCTAAAGTAAATGGTAGAATCAAACTTTAACCAAACGTAATGTTTGTACCTAGTATAAAGTTAAAAAGTTTAAACAATTTTAAAATATCACTATATTTAGGCGAGTAAACGAAAAATGTTCATTTCAGACTCTAAAAACGTAGAAATCGTGTTTCAAGTTGAAATACGCCTTGTAAACGAAAAATGTTTATTTCAGACTCTAATAACGTAGAAATCGTGTTTCAAGTTGAAATACGCCTTGTAAACGAAAAATGTTTATTTCAGACTCTAAAAACGTAGAAATCGTGTTTCAAGTTGAAATACGCCTTGGTACCATATCTCACCTAAAGTAAATGGTAGAATCAAACTTTAACCAAACGTAATGTTTGTACCTAGGGTAAAGTTAAAAAGTTTAAACAATTTGCAAATATCACTATATTTAGGCGAGTAAACGAAAAATGTTCATTTCAGACTCTAAAAACGTAGAAATCGTGTTTCAAGTTGAAATACGCCTTGTAAACGAAAAATGTTTATTTCAGACTCTAATAACGTAGAAATCGTGTTTCAAGTTGAAATACGCCTTGGGACCATATCTCACCTAAAGTAAATGGTAGAATCAAACTTTAACCAAACGTAATGTTTGTACCTAGTATAAAGTTAAAAAGTTTAAACAATTTTAAAATATCACTATATTTAGGCGAGTAAACGAAAAATGTTCATTTCAGACTCTAAAAACGTAGAAATCGTGTTTCAAGTTGAAATACGCCTTGTAAACGAAAAATGTTTATTTCAGACTCTAAAACCGCAGAAATCGTGTTTCAAGTTGAAATACGCCTTGGTACCATATCTCACCTAAACTAAATGGTAGAATCAAACTTTAACCAAACGTAATGTTTGTACCTAGGGTAAAGTTAAAAAGTTTAAACAATTTGCAAATATCACTATATTTAGGCGAGTAAACGAAAAATGTTCATTTCAGACTCTAAAAACGTAGAAATCGTGTTTCAAGTTGAAATACGCCTTGTAAACGAAAAATGTTTATTTCAGACTCTAATAACGTAGAAATCGTGTTTCAAGTTGAAATACGCCTTGGGACCATATCTCACCTAAAGTAAATGGTAGAATCAAACTTTAACCAAACGTAATGTTTGTACCTAGTATAAAGTTAAAAAGTTTAAACAATTTTAAAATATCACTATATTTAGGCGAGTAAACGAAAAATGTTCATTTCAGACTCTAAAAACGTAGAAATCGTGTTTCAGGTTGAAATACGCCTTGGGACCATATCTCACCGAAAGTAAATGGTAGAATCAAACTTTAACCAAACGTAATGTTTGTACCTAGGGTAAAGTTAAAAAGTTTAAACAATTTGAAAATATCACTATATTTAGGCGAGTAAACGAAAAATGTTCATTTCAGACTCTAAAAACGTAGAAATCGTGTTTCAAGTTGAAATACGCCTTGTAAACGAAAAATGTTTATTTCAGACTCTAATAACGTAGAAATCGTGTTTCAAGTTGAAATACGCCTTGGGACCATATCTCACCTAAAGTAAATGGTAGAATCAAACTTTAACCAAACGTAATGTTTGTACCTAGGGTAAAGTTAAAAAGTTTAAACAATTTGAAAATATCACTATATTTAGGCGAGTAAACGAAAAATGTTCGTCTCAGACTCTAAAACCGCAGAAATCGTGTTTCAAGTTGAAATACGCCTTGGTACCATATCTCACCTAAACTAAATGGTAGAATCAAACTTTAACCAAACGTAATGTTTGTACCTAGGGTAAAGTTAAAAAGTTTAAACAATTTGCAAATATCACTATATTTAGGCGAGTAAACGAAAAATGTTCATTTCAGACTCTAAAAACGTAGAAATCGTGTTTCAAGTTGAAATACGCCTTGTAAACGAAAAATGTTTATTTCAGACTCTAATAACGTAGAAATCGTGTTTCAAGTTGAAATAAGCCTTGGGACCATATCTCACCTAAAGTAAATGGTAGAATCAAACTTTAACCAAACGTAATGTTTGTACCTAGTATAAAGTTAAAAAGTTTAAACAATTTGCAAATATCACTATATTTAGGCGAGTAAACGAAAAATGTTCATTTCAGACTCTAAAAACGTAGAAATCGTGTTTCAAGTTGAAATACGCCTTGTAAACGAAAAATGTTTATTTCAGACTCTAATAACGTAGAAATCGTGTTTCAAGTTGAAATACGCCTTGGGACCATATCTCACCTAAAGTAAATGGTAGAATCAAACTATAACCAAACGTAATGTTTGTACCTAGGGTAAAGTTAAAAAGTTTAAACAATTTGAAAATATCACTATATTTAGGCGAGTAAACGAAAAATGTTCATTTCAGACTCTAAAAACGTAGAAATCGTGTTTCAAGTTGAAATACGCCTTGTAAACGAAAAATGTTTATTTCAGACTCTAATAACGTAGAAATCGTGTTTCAAGTTGAAATACGCCTTGGGACCATATCTCACCTAAAGTAAATGGTAGAATCAAACTTTAACCAAACGTAATGTTTGTACCTAGTATAAAGTTAAAAAGTTTAAACAATTTTAAAATATCACTATATTTAGGCGAGTAAACGAAAAATGTTCATTTCAGATTCTAAAAACGTAGAAATCGTGTTTCAAGTTGAAATACGCCTTGTAAACGAAAAATGTTTATTTCAGACTCTAATAACGTAGAAATCGTGTTTCAAGTTGAAATACGCCTTGGGACCATATCTCACCTAAAGTATATGGTAGAATCAAACTTTAACCAAACGTAATGTTTGTACCTAGGGTAAAGTTAAAAAGTTTAAACAATTTGAAAATATCACTATATTTAGGCGAGTAAACGAAAAATGTTCATTTCAGACTCTAAAAACGTAGAAATCGTGTTTCAAGTTGAAATACGCCTTGTAAACGAAAAATGTTTATTTCAGACTCTAATAACGTAGAAATCGTGTTTCAAGTTGAAATACGCCTTGGGACCATATCTCACCTAAAGTAAATGGTAGAATCAAACTTTAACCAAACGTAATGTTTGTACCTAGTATAAAGTTAAAAAGTTTAAACAATTTTAAAATATCACTATATTTAGGCGAGTAAACGAAAAATGTTCATTTCAGACTCTAAAAACGTAGAAATCGTGTTTCAAGTTGAAATACGCCTTGTAAACGAAAAATGTTTATTTCAGACTCTAATAACGTAGAAATCGTGTTTCAAGTTGAAATACGCCTTGTAAACGAAAAATGTTTATTTCAGACTCTAAAAACGTAGAAATCGTGTTTCAAGTTGAAATACGCCTTGGTACCATATCTCACCTAAAGTAAATGGTAGAATCAAACTTTAACCAAACGTAATGTTTGTACCTAGGGTAAAGTTAAAAAGTTTAAACAATTTGCAAATATCACTATATTTAGGCGAGTAAACGAAAAATGTTCATTTCAGACTCTAAAAACGTAGAAATCGTGTTTCAAGTTGAAATACGCCTTGTAAACGAAAAATGTTTATTTCAGACTCTAATAACGTAGAAATCGTGTTTCAAGTTGAAATACGCCTTGGGACCATATCTCACCTAAAGTAAATGGTAGAATCAAACTTTAACCAAACGTAATGTTTGTACCTAGTATAAAGTTAAAAAGTTTAAACAATTTTAAAATATCACTATATTTAGGCGAGTAAACGAAAAATGTTCATTTCAGACTCTAAAAACGTAGAAATCGTGTTTCAAGTTGAAATACGCCTTGTAAACGAAAAATGTTTATTTCAGACTCTAAAACCGCAGAAATCGTGTTTCAAGTTGAAATACGCCTTGGTACCATATCTCACCTAAACTAAATGGTAGAATCAAACTTTAACCAAACGTAATGTTTGTACCTAGGGTAAAGTTAAAAAGTTTAAACAATTTGCAAATATCACTATATTTAGGCGAGTAAACGAAAAATGTTCATTTCAGACTCTAAAAACGTAGAAATCGTGTTTCAAGTTGAAATACGCCTTGTAAACGAAAAATGTTTATTTCAGACTCTAATAACGTAGAAATCGTGTTTCAAGTTGAAATACGCCTTGGGACCATATCTCACCTAAAGTAAATGGTAGAATCAAACTTTAACCAAACGTAATGTTTGTACCTAGTATAAAGTTAAAAAGTTTAAACAATTTTAAAATATCACTATATTTAGGCGAGTAAACGAAAAATGTTCATTTCAGACTCTAAAAACGTAGAAATCGTGTTTCAAGTTGAAATACGCGTTGTAAACGAAAAATGTTTATTTCAGACTCTAAAAACGTAGAAATCGTGTTTCAAGTTGAAATACGCCTTGTAAACGAAAAATGTTTATTTCAGACTCTAATAACGTAGAAATCGTGTTTCAAGTTGAAATACGCCTTGGGACCATATCTCACCTAAAGTAAATGGTAGAATCAAACTTTAACCAAACGTAATGTTTGTACCTAGGGTAAAGTTAAAAAGTTTAAACAATTTGAAAATATCACTATATTTAGGCGAGTAAACGAAAAATGTTCGTCTCAGACTCTAAAACCGCAGAAATCGTGTTTCAAGTTGAAATACGCCTTGGTACCATATCTCACCTAAACTAAATGGTAGAATCAAACTTTAACCAAACGTAATGTTTGTACCTAGGGTAAAGTTAAAAAGTTTAAACAATTTGCAAATATCACTATATTTAGGCGAGTAAACGAAAAATGTTCATTTCATACTCTAAAAACGTAGAAATCGTGTTTCAAGTTGAAATACGCCTTGTAAACGAAAAATGTTTATTTCAGACTCTAATAACGTAGAAATCGTGTTTCAAGTTGAAATACGCCTTGGGACCATATCTCACCTAAAGTAAATGGTAGAATCAAACTTTAACCAAACGTAATGTTTGTACCTAGTATAAAGTTAAAAAGTTTAAACAATTTTAAAATATCACTATATTTAGGCGAGTAAACGAAATATGTTCATTTCAGACTCTAAAAACGTAGAAATCGTGTTTCAAGTTGAAATACGCCTTGTAAACGAAAAATGTTTATTTCAGACTCTAATAACGTAGAAATCGTGTTTCAGGTTGAAATACGCCTTGGGACCATATCTCACCGAAAGTAAATGGTAGAATCAAACTTTAACCAAACGTAATGTTTGTACCTAGGGTAAAGTTAAAAAGTTTAAACAATTTGAAAATATCACTATATTTAGGCGAGTAAACGAAAAATGTTCATTTCAGACTCTAAAAACGTAGAAATCGTGTTTCAAGTTGAAATACGCCTTGTAAACGAAAAATGTTTATTTCAGACTCTAATAACGTAGAAATCGTGTTTCAAGTTGAAATACGCCTTGGGACCATATCTCACCTAAAGTAAATGGTAGAATCAAACTTTAACCAAACGTAATGTTTGTACCTAGGGTAAAGTTAAAAAGTTTAAACAATTTGAAAATATCACTATATTTAGGCGAGTAAACGAAAAATGTTCGTCTCAGACTCTAAAACCGCAGAAATCGTGTTTCAAGTTGAAATTTAGGCGAGTAAACGAAAAATGTTCATTTCAGACTCTAAAAACGTAGAAATCGTGTTTCAAGTTGAAATACGCCTTGTAAACGAAAAATGTTTATTTCAGACTCTAATAACGTAGAAATCGTGTTTCAGGTTGAAATACGCCTTGGGACCATATCTCACCGAAAGTAAATGGTAGAATCAAACTTTAACCAAACGTAATGTTTGTACCTAGGGTAAAGTTAAAAAGTTTAAACATTTTGAAAATATCACTATATTTAGGCGAGTAAACGAAAAATGTTCATTTCAGACTCTAAAAACTTAGAAATCGTGTTTCAAGTTGAAATACGCCTTGTAAACGAAAAATGTTTATTTCAGACTCTAATAACGTAGAAATCGTGTTTCAAGTTGAAATACGCCTTGGGACCATATCTCACCTAAAGTAAATGGTAGAATCAAACTTTAACCAAACGTAATGTTTGTACCTAGGGTAAAGTTAAAAAGTTTAAACAATTTGAAAATATCACTATATTTAGGCGAGTAAACGAAAAATGTTCGTCTCAGACTCTAAAACCGCAGAAATCGTGTTTCAAGTTGAAATACGCCTTGGTACCATATCTCACCTAAACTAAATGGTAGAATCAAACTTTAACCAAACGTAATGTTTGTACCTAGGGTAAAGTTAAAAAGTTTAAACAA
Source organism: Pterostichus niger (assembly GCA_947425015.1). Classification (NCBI taxonomy): domain Eukaryota; kingdom Metazoa; phylum Arthropoda; class Insecta; order Coleoptera; family Carabidae; genus Pterostichus; species Pterostichus niger. Next base: position 14,073,982 of record OX380352.1, on the reverse strand, counting down.
TTTGCAAATATCACTATATTTAGGCGAGTAAACGAAAAATGTTCATTTCAGACTCTAAAAACGTAGAAATCGTGTTTCAAGTTGAAATACGCCTTGTAAACGAAAAATGTTTATTTCAGACTCTAATAACGTAGAAATCGTGTTTCAAGTTGAAATACGCCTTGGGACCATATCTCACCTAAAGTAAATGGTAGAATCAAACTTTAACCAAACGTAATGTTTGTACCTAGTATAAAGTTAAAAAGTTTAAACAATTTTAAAATATCACTATATTTAGGCGAGTAAACGAAAAATGTTCATTTCAGACTCTAAAAACGTAGAAATCGTGTTTCAAGTTGAAATACGCCTTGTAAACGAAAAATGTTTATTTCAGACTCTAATAACGTAGAAATCGTGTTTCAGGTTGAAATACGCCTTGGGACCATATCTCACCGAAAGTAAATGGTAGAATCAAACTTTAACCAAACGTAATGTTTGTACCTAGGGTAAAGTTAAAAAGTTTAAACAATTTGAAAATATCACTATATTTAGGCGAGTAAACGAAAAATGTTCATTTCAGACTCTAAAAACGTAGAAATCGTGTTTCAAGTTGAAATACGCCTTGTAAACGAAAAATGTTTATTTCAGACTCTAATAACGTAGAAATCGTGTTTCAAGTTGAAATACGCCTTGGGACCATATCTCACCTAAAGTAAATGGTAGAATCAAACTTTAACCAAACGTAATGTTTGTACCTAGGGTAAAGTTAAAAAGTTTAAACAATTTGAAAATATCACTATATTTAGGCGAGTAAACGAAAAATGTTCATTTCAGACTCTAAAAACGTAGAAATCGTGTTTCAAGTTGAAATACGCCTTGTAAACGAAAAATGTTTATTTCAGACTCTAATAACGTAGAAATCGTGTTTCAGGTTGAAATACGCCTTGGGACCATATCTCACCGAAAGTAAATGGTAGAATCAAACTTTAACCAAACGTAATGTTTGTACCTAGGGTAAAGTTAAAAAGTTTAAACAATTTGAAAATATCACTATATTTAGGCGAGTAAACGAAAAATGTTCATTTCAGACTCTAAAAACGTAGAAATCGTGTTTCAAGTTGAAATACGCCTTGTAAACGAAAAATGTTTATTTCAGACTCTAATAACGTAGAAATCGTGTTTCAAGTTGAAATACGCCTTGGGACCATATCTCACCTAAAGTAAATGGTAGAATCAAACTTTAACCAAACGTAATGTTTGTACCTAGGGTAAAGTTAAAAAGTTTAAACAATTTGAAAATATCACTATATTTAGGCGAGTAAACGAAAAATGTTCGTCTCAGACTCTAAAACCGCAGAAATCGTGTTTCAAGTTGAAATACGCCTTGGTACCATATCTCACCTAAACTATATGGTAGAATCAAACTTTAACCAAACGTAATGTTTGTACCTAGGGTAAAGTTAAAAAGTTTAAACAATTTGCAAATATCACTATATTTAGGCGAGTAAACGAAAAATGTTCATTTCAGACTCTAAAAACGTAGAAATCGTGTTTCAAGTTGAAATACGCCTTGTAAACGAAAAATGTTTATTTCAGACTCTAATAACGTAGAAATCGTGTTTCAAGTTGAAATACGCCTTGGGACCATATCTCACCTAAAGTAAATGGTAGAATCAAACTTTAACCAAACGTAATGTTTGTACCTAGTATAAAGTTAAAAAGTTTAAACAATTTTAAAATATCACTATATTTAGGCGAGTAAACGAAAAATGTTCATTTCAGACTCTAAAAACGTAGAAATCGTGTTTCAAGTTGAAATACGCCTTGTAAACGAAAAATGTTTATTTCAGACTCTAATAACGTAGAAATCGTGTTTCAGGTTGAAATACGCCTTGGGACCATATCTCACCGAAAGTAAATGGTAGAATCAAACTTTAACCAAACGTAATGTTTGTACCTAGGGTAAAGTTAAAAAGTTTAAACAATTTGAAAATATCACTATATTTAGGCGAGTAAACGAAAAATGTTCATTTCAGACTCTAAAAACGTAGAAATCGTGTTTCAAGTTGAAATACGCATTGTAAACGAAAAATGTTTATTTCAGACTCTAATAACGTAGAAATCGTGTTTCAAGTTGAAATACGCCTTGGGACCATATCTCACCTAAAGTAAATGGTAGAATCAAACTTTAACCAAACGTAATGTTTGTGCCTAGGGTAAAGTTAAAAAGTTTAAACAATTTGAAAATATCACTATATTTAGGCGAGTAAACGAAAAATGTTCGTCTCAGACTCTAAAACCGCAGAAATCGTGTTTCAAGTTGAAATTTAGGCGAGTAAACGAAAAATGTTCATTTCAGACTCTAAAAACGTAGAAATCGTGTTTCAAGTTGAAATACGCCTTGTAAACGAAAAATGTTTATTTCAGACTCTAATAACGTAGAAATCGTGTTTCAAGTTGAAATACGCCTTGGGACCATATCTCACCTAAAGTAAATGGTAGAAACAAACTTTAACCAAACGTAATGTTTGTACCTAGTATAAAGTTAAAAAGTTTAAACAATTTGAAAATATCACTATATTTAGGCGAGTAAACGAAAAATATTCATTTCAGACTCTAAAAACGTAGAAATCGTGTTTCAAGTTGAAATACGCCTTGGTACCATATCTCACCTAAAGTAAATGGTAGAATCAAACTTTAACCAAACGTAATGTTTGTACCTAGGGTAAAGTTAAAAAGTTTAAACAATTTTAAAATATCACTATATTTAGGCGAGTAAACGAAAAATGTTCATTTCAGACTCTAAAAACGTAGAAATCGTGTTTCAAGTTGAAATACGCCTTGTAAACGAAAAATGTTTATTTCAGACTCTAATAACGTAGAAATCGTGTTTCAAGTTGAAATACGCCTTGTAAACGAAAAATGTTTATTTCAGACTCTAATAACGTAGAAATCGTGTTTTAAGTTGAAATACGCCTTGGTACCATATCTCACCTAAAGTAAATGGTAGAATCAAACTTTAACCAAACGTAATGTTTGTACCTAGGGTAAAGTTAAAAAGTTTAAACAATTTGAAAATATCACTATATTTAGGCGAGTAAACGAAAAAAGTTCATTTCAGACTCTAAAAACGTAGAAATCGTGTTTCAAGTTGAAATACGCCTTGTAAACGAAAAATGTTTATTTCAGACTCTAATAACGTAGAAATCGTGTTTCAAGTTGAAATACGCCTTGGGACCATATCTCACCTAAAGTAAATGGTAGAATCAAACTTTAACCAAACGTAATGTTTGTACCTAGTATAAAGTTAAAAAGTTTAAACAATTTTAAAATATCACTATATTTAGGCGAGTAAACGAAAAATGTTCATTTCAGACTCTAAAAACGTAGAAATCGTGTTTCAAGTTGAAATACGCCTTGTAAACGAAAAATGTTTATTTCAGACCCTAATAACGTAGAAATCGTGTTTCAGGTTGAAATACGCCTTGGGACCATATCTCACCGAAAGTAAATGGTAGAATCAAACTTTAACCAAACGTAATGTTTGTACCTAGGGTAAAGTTAAAAAGTTTAAACAATTTGAAAATATCACTATATTTAGGCGAGTAAACGAAAAATGTTCATTTCAGACTCTAAAAACGTAGAAATCGTGTTTCAAGTTGAAATACGCCTTGTAAACGAAAAATGTTTATTTCAGACTCTAATAACGTAGAAATCGTGTTTCAAGTTGAAATACGCCTTGGGACCATATCTCACCTAAAGTAAATGGTAGAATCAAACTTTAACCAAACGTAATGTTTGTACCTAGGGTAAAGTTAAAAAGTTTAAACAATTTGAAAATATCACTATATTTAGGCGAGTAAACGAAAAATGTTCGTCTCAGACTCTAAAACCGCAGAAATCGTGTTTCAAGTTGAAATTCGCCTTGGTACCATATCTCACCTAAACTAAATGGTAGAATCAAACTTTAACCAAACGTAATGTTTGTACCTAGGGTAAAGTTAAAAAGTTTAAACAATTTGAAAATATCACTATATTTAGGCGAGTAAACGAAAAATGTTCATTTCGGACTCTAAAAACGTAGAAATCGTGTTTCAAGTTGAAATACGCCTTGTAAACGAAAAATGTTTATTTCAGACTCTAATAACGTAGAAATCGTGTTTCAAGTTGAAATACGCCTTGGGACCATATCTCACCTAAAGTAAATGGTAGAATCAAACTTTAACCAAACGTAATGTTTGTACCTAGTATAAAGTTAAAAAGTTTAAACAATTTTAAAATATCACTATATTTAGGCGAGTAAACGAAAAATGTTCATTTCAGACTCTAAAAACGTAGAAATCGTGTTTCAAGTTGAAATACGCCTTGTAAACGAAAAATGTTTATTTCAGACTCTAAAAACGTAGAAATCGTGTTTCAAGTTGAAATACGCCTTGGTACCATATCTCACCTAAAGTAAATGGTAGAATCAAACTTTAACCAAACGTAATGTTTGTACCTAGGGTAAAGTTAAAAAGTTTAAACAATTTGCAAATATCACTATATTTAGGCGAGTAAACGAAAAATGTTCATTTCAGACTCTAAAAACGTAGAAATCGTGTTTCAAGTTGAAATACGCCTTGGTACCATATCTCACCTAAAGTAAATGGTAGAATCAAACTTTAACCAAACGTAATGTTTGTACCTAGGGTAAAGTTAAAAAGTTTAAACAATTTTAAAATATCACTATATTTAGGCGAGTAAACGAAAAATGTTCATTTCAGACTCTAAAAACGTAGAAATCGTGTTTCAAGTTGAAATACGCCTTGTAAACGAAAAATGTTTATTTCAGACTCTAATAACGTAGAAATCGTGTTTCAAGTTGAAATACGCCTTGTAAACGAAAAATGTTTATTTCAGACTCTAATAACGTAGAAATCGTGTTTTAAGTTGAAATACGCCTTGGTACCATATCTCACCTAAAGTAAATGGTAGAATCAAACTTTAACCAAACGTAATGTTTGTACCTAGGGTAAAGTTAAAAAGTTTAAACAATTTGAAAATATCACTATATTTAGGCGAGTAAACGAAAAAAGTTCATTTCAGACTCTAAAAACGTAGAAATCGTGTTTCAAGTTGAAATACGCCTTGTAAACGAAAAATGTTTATTTCAGACTCTAATAACGTAGAAATCGTGTTTCAAGTTGAAATACGCCTTGGGACCATATCTCACCTAAAGTAAATGGTAGAATCAAACTTTAACCAAACGTAATGTTTGTACCTAGTATAAAGTTAAAAAGTTTAAACAATTTTAAAATATCACTATATTTAGGCGAGTAAACGAAAAATGTTCATTTCAGACTCTAAAAACGTAGAAATCGTGTTTCAAGTTGAAATACGCCTTGTAAACGAAAAATGTTTATTTCAGACCCTAATAACGTAGAAATCGTGTTTCAGGTTGAAATACGCCTTGGGACCATATCTCACCGAAAGTAAATGGTAGAATCAAACTTTAACCAAACGTAATGTTTGTACCTAGGGTAAAGTTAAAAAGTTTAAACAATTTGAAAATATCACTATATTTAGGCGAGTAAACGAAAAATGTTCATTTCAGACTCTAAAAACGTAGAAATCGTGTTTCAAGTTGAAATACGCCTTGTAAACGAAAAATGTTTATTTCAGACTCTAATAACGTAGAAATCGTGTTTCAAGTTGAAATACGCCTTGGGACCATATCTCACCTAAAGTAAATGGTAGAATCAAACTTTAACCAAACGTAATGTTTGTACCTAGGGTAAAGTTAAAAAGTTTAAACAATTTGAAAATATCACTATATTTAGGCGAGTAAACGAAAAATGTTCGTCTCAGACTCTAAAACCGCAGAAATCGTGTTTCAAGTTGAAATTCGCCTTGGTACCATATCTCACCTAAACTAAATGGTAGAATCAAACTTTAACCAAACGTAATGTTTGTACCTAGGGTAAAGTTAAAAAGTTTAAACAATTTGAAAATATCACTATATTTAGGCGAGTAAACGAAAAATGTTCATTTCGGACTCTAAAAACGTAGAAATCGTGTTTCAAGTTGAAATACGCCTTGTAAACGAAAAATGTTTATTTCAGACTCTAATAACGTAGAAATCGTGTTTCAAGTTGAAATACGCCTTGGGACCATATCTCACCTAAAGTAAATGGTAGAATCAAACTTTAACCAAACGTAATGTTTGTACCTAGTATAAAGTTAAAAAGTTTAAACAATTTTAAAATATCACTATATTTAGGCGAGTAAACGAAAAATGTTCATTTCAGACTCTAAAAACGTAGAAATCGTGTTTCAAGTTGAAATACGCCTTGTAAACGAAAAATGTTTATTTCAGACTCTAAAAACGTAGAAATCGTGTTTCAAGTTGAAATACGCCTTGGTACCATATCTCACCTAAAGTAAATGGTAGAATCAAACTTTAACCAAACGTAATGTTTGTACCTAGGGTAAAGTTAAAAAGTTTAAACAATTTGCAAATATCACTATATTTAGGCGAGTAAACGAAAAATGTTCATTTCAGACTCTAAAAACGTAGAAATCGTGTTTCAAGTTGAAATACGCCTTGTAAACGAAAAATGTTTATTTCAGACTCTAATAACGTAGAAATCGTGTTTCAAGTTGAAATACGCCTTGGGACCATATCTCACCTAAAGTAAATGGTAGAATCAAACTTTAACCAAACGTAATGTTTGTACCTAGTATAAAGTTAAAAAGTTTAAACAATTTTAAAATATCACTATATTTAGGCGAGTAAACGAAAAATGTTCATTTCAGACTCTAAAAACGTAGAAATCGTGTTTCAAGTTGAAATACGCCTTGTAAACGAAAAATGTTTATTTCAGACTCTAAAACCGCAGAAATCGTGTTTCAAGTTGAAATACGCCTTGGTACCATATCTCACCTAAACTAAATGGTAGAATCAAACTTTAACCAAACGTAATGTTTGTACCTAGGGTAAAGTTAAAAAGTTTAAACAATTTGCAAATATCACTATATTTAGGCGAGTAAACGAAAAATGTTCATTTCAGACTCTAAAAACGTAGAAATCGTGTTTCAAGTTGAAATACGCCTTGTAAACGAAAAATGTTTATTTCAGACTCTAATAACGTAGAAATCGTGTTTCAAGTTGAAATACGCCTTGGGACCATATCTCACCTAAAGTAAATGGTAGAATCAAACTTTAACCAAACGTAATGTTTGTACCTAGTATAAAGTTAAAAAGTTTAAACAATTTTAAAATATCACTATATTTAGGCGAGTAAACGAAAAATGTTCATTTCAGACTCTAAAAACGTAGAAATCGTGTTTCAAGTTGAAATACGCCTTGTAAACGAAAAATGTTTATTTCAGACTCTAAAAACGTAGAAATCGTGTTTCAAGTTGAAATACGCCTTGTAAACGAAAAATGTTTATTTCAGACTCTAATAACGTAGAAATCGTGTTTCAAGTTGAAATACGCCTTGTAAACGCAAAATGTTTATTTCAGACTCTAATAACGTAGAAATCGTGTTTCAAGTTGAAATACGCCTTGGGACCATATCTCACCTAAAGTAAATGGTAGAATCAAACTTTAACCAAACGTAATGTTTGTACCTAGTATAAAGTTAAAAAGTTTAAACAATTTTAAAATATCACTATATTTAGGCGAGTAAACGAAAAATGTTCATTTCAGACTCTAAAAACGTAGAAATCGTGTTTCAAGTTGAAATACGCCTTGTAAACGAAAAATGTTTATTTCAGACTCTAAAACCGCAGAAATCGTGTTTCAAGTTGAAATACGCCTTGGTACCATATCTCACCTAAAGTAAATGGTAGAATCAAACTTTAACCAAACGTAATGTTTGTACCTAGTATAAAGTTAAAAAGTTTAAACAATTTTAAAATATCACTATATTTAGGCGAGTAAACGAAAAATGTTCATTTCAGACTCTAAAAACGTAGAAATCGTGTTTCAAGTTGAAATACGCCTTGTAAACGAAAAATGTTTATTTCAGACTCTAAAAACGTAGAAATCGTGTTTCAAGTTGAAATACGCCTTGTAAACGAAAAATGTTTATTTCAGACTCTAATAACGTAGAAATCGTGTTTCAAGTTGAAATACGCCTTGTAAACGCAAAATGTTTATTTCAGACTCTAATAACGTAGAAATCGTGTTTCAAGTTGAAATACGCCTTGGGACCATATCTCACCTAAAGTAAATGGTAGAATCAAACTTTAACCAAACGTAATGTTTGTACCTAGTATAAAGTTAAAAAGTTTAAACAATTTTAAAATATCACTATATTTAGGCGAGTAAACGAAAAATGTTCATTTCAGACTCTAAAAACGTAGAAATCGTGTTTCAAGTTGAAATACGCCTTGTAAACGAAAAATGTTTATTTCAGACTCTAAAACCGCAGAAATCGTGTTTCAAGTTGAAATACGCCTTGGTACCATATCTCACCTAAAGTAAATGGTAGAATCAAACTTTAACCAAACGTAATGTTTGTACCTAGTATAAAGTTAAAAAGTTTAAACAATTTTAAAATATCACTATATTTAGGCGAGTAAACGAAAAATGTTCATTTCAGACTCTAAAAACGTAGAAATCGTGTTTCAAGTTGAAATACGCCTTGTAAACGAAAAATGTTTATTTCAGATTCTAATAACGTAGAAATCGTGTTTCAAGTTGAAATACGCCTTGGGACCATATCTCACCTAAAGTAAATGGTAGAATCAAACTTTAACCAAACGTAATGTTTGTACCTAGTATAAAGTTAAAAAGTTTAAACAATTTTAAAATATCACTATATTTAGGCGAGTAAACGAAAAATGTTCATTTCAGACTCTAAAAACGTAGAAATCGTGTTTCAAGTTGAAATACGCCTTGTAAACGAAAAATGTTTATTTCAGACTCTAATAACGTAGAAATCGTGTTTCAAGTTGAAATACGCCTTGGGACCATATCTCACCTAAAGTAAATGGTAGAATCAAACTTTAACCAAACGTAATGTTTGTACCTAGTATAAAGTTAAAAAGTTTAAACAATTTTAAAATATCACTATATTTAGGCGAGTAAACGAAAAATGTTCATTTCAGACTCTAAAAACGTAGAAATCGTGTTTCAAGTTGAAATACGCCTTGTAAACGAAAAATGTTTATTTCAGACTCTAATAACGTAGAAATCGTGTTTCAGGTTGAAATACGCCTTGGGACCATATCTCACCGAAAGTAAATGGTAGAATCAAACTTTAACCAAACGTAATGTTTGTACCTAGGGTAAAGTTAAAAAGTTTAAACAATTTGAAAATATCACTATATTTAGGCGAGTAAACGAAAAATGTTCATTTCAGACTCTAAAAACGTAGAAATCGTGTTTCAAGTTGAAATACGCATTGTAAACGAAAAATGTTTATTTCAGACTCTAATAACGTAGAAATCGTGTTTCAAGTTGAAATACGCCTTGGGACCATATCTCACCTAAAGTAAATGGTAGAATCAAACTTTAACCAAACGTAATGTTTGTGCCTAGGGTAAAGTTAAAAAGTTTAAACAATTTGAAAATATCACTATATTTAGGCGAGTAAACGAAAAATGTTCGTCTCAGACTCTAAAACCGCAGAAATCGTGTTTCAAGTTGAAATTTAGGCGAGTAAACGAAAAATGTTCATTTCAGACTCTAAAAACGTAGAAATCGTGTTTCAAGTTGAAATACGCCTTGTAAACGAAAAATGTTTATTTCAGACTCTAATAACGTAGAAATCGTGTTTCAAGTTGAAATACGCCTTGGGACCATATCTCACCTAAAGTAAATGGTAGAAACAAACTTTAACCAAACGTAATGTTTGTACCTAGTATAAAGTTAAAAAGTTTAAACAATTTGAAAATATCACTATATTTAGGCGAGTAAACGAAAAATGTTCATTTCAGACTCTAAAAACGTAGAAATCGTGTTTCAAGTTGAAATACGCCTTGGTACCATATCTCACCTAAAGTAAATGGTAGAATCAAACTTTAACCAAACGTAATGTTTGTACCTAGGGTAAAGTTAAAAAGTTTAAACAATTTTAAAATATCACTATATTTAGGCGAGTAAACGAAAAATGTTCATTTCAGACTCTAAAAACGTAGAAATCGTGTTTCAAGTTGAAATACGCCTTGTAAACGAAAAATGTTTATTTCAGACTCTAATAACGTAGAAATCGTGTTTCAAGTTGAAATACGCCTTGTAAACGAAAAATGTTTATTTCAGACTCTAATAACGTAGAAATCGTGTTTCAAGTTGAAATACGCCTTGGTACCATATCTCACCTAAAGTAAATGGTAGAATCAAACTTTAACCAAACGTAATGTTTGTACCTAGGGTAAAGTTAAAAAGTTTAAACAATTTGAAAATATCACTATATTTAGGCGAGTAAACGAAAAAAGTTCATTTCAGACTCTAAAAACGTAGAAATCGTGTTTCAAGTTGAAATACGCCTTGTAAACGAAAAATGTTTATTTCAGACTCTAATAACGTAGAAATCGTGTTTCAAGTTGAAATTCGCCTTGGTACCATATCTCACCTAAACTAAATGGTAGAATCAAACTTTAACCAAACGTAATGTTTGTACCTAGGGTAAAGTTAAAAAGTTTAAACAATTTGAAAATATCACTATATTTAGGCGAGTAAACGAAAAATGTTCATTTCGGACTCTAAAAACGTAGAAATCGTGTTTCAAGTTGAAATACGCCTTGTAAACGAAAAATGTTTATTTCAGACTCTAATAACGTAGAAATCGTGTTTCAAGTTGAAATACGCCTTGGGACCATATCTCACCTAAAGTAAATGGTAGAATCAAACTTTAACCAAACGTAATGTTTGTACCTAGTATAAAGTTAAAAAGTTTAAACAATTTTAAAATATCACTATATTTAGGCGAGTAAACGAAAAATGTTCATTTCAGACTCTAAAAACGTAGAAATCGTGTTTCAAGTTGAAATACGCCTTGTAAACGAAAAATGTTTATTTCAGACTCTAAAAACGTAGAAATCGTGTTTCAAGTTGAAATACGCCTTGGTACCATATCTCACCTAAAGTAAATGGTAGAATCAAACTTTAACCAAACGTAATGTTTGTACCTAGGGTAAAGTTAAAAAGTTTAAACAATTTGCAAATATCACTATATTTAGGCGAGTAAACGAAAAATGTTCATTTCAGACTCTAAAAACGTAGAAATCGTGTTTCAAGTTGAAATACGCCTTGTAAACGAAAAATGTTTATTTCAGACTCTAATAACGTAGAAATCGTGTTTCAAGTTGAAATACGCCTTGGGACCATATCTCACCTAAAGTAAATGGTAGAATCAAACTTTAACCAAACGTAATGTTTGTACCTAGTATAAAGTTAAAAAGTTTAAACAATTTTAAAATATCACTATATTTAGGCGAGTAAACGAAAAATGTTCATTTCAGACTCTAAAAACGTAGAAATCGTGTTTCAAGTTGAAATACGCCTTGTAAACGAAAAATGTTTATTTCAGATTCTAATAACGTAGAAATCGTGTTTCAAGTTGAAATACGCCTTGGGACCATATCTCACCTAAAGTAAATGGTAGAATCAAACTTTAACCAAACGTAATGTTTGTACCTAGTATAAAGTTAAAAAGTTTAAACAATTTTAAAATATCACTATATTTAGGCGAGTAAACGAAAAATGTTCATTTCAGACTCTAAAAACGTAGAAATCGTGTTTCAAGTTGAAATACGCCTTGTAAACGAAAAATGTTTATTTCAGACTCTAATAACGTAGAAATCGTGTTTCAAGTTGAAATACGCCTTGGGACCATATCTCACCTAAAGTAAATGGTAGAATCAAACTTTAACCAAACGTAATGTTTGTACCTAGTATAAAGTTAAAAAGTTTAAACAATTTTAAAATATCACTATATTTAGGCGAGTAAACGAAAAATGTTCATTTCAGACTCTAAAAACGTAGAAATCGTGTTTCAAGTTGAAATACGCCTTGTAAACGAAAAATGTTTATTTCAGACTCTAATAACGTAGAAATCGTGTTTCAGGTTGAAATACGCCTTGGGACCATATCTCACCGAAAGTAAATGGTAGAATCAAACTTTAACCAAACGTAATGTTTGTACCTAGGGTAAAGTTAAAAAGTTTAAACAATTTGAAAATATCACTATATTTAGGCGAGTAAACGAAAAATGTTCATTTCAGACTCTAAAAACGTAGAAATCGTGTTTCAAGTTGAAATACGCATTGTAAACGAAAAATGTTTATTTCAGACTCTAATAACGTAGAAATCGTGTTTCAAGTTGAAATACGCCTTGGGACCATATCTCACCTAAAGTAAATGGTAGAATCAAACTTTAACCAAACGTAATGTTTGTGCCTAGGGTAAAGTTAAAAAGTTTAAACAATTTGAAAATTTCACTATATTTAGGCGAGTAAACGAAAAATGTTCGTCTCAGACTCTAAAACCGCAGAAATCGTGTTTCAAGTTGAAATTTAGGCGAGTAAACGAAAAATGTTCATTTCAGACTCTAAAAACGTAGAAATCGTGTTTCAAGTTGAAATACGCCTTGTAAACGAAAAATGTTTATTTCAGACTCTAATAACGTAGAAATCGTGTTTCAAGTTGAAATACGCCTTGGGACCATATCTCACCTAAAGTAAATGGTAGAAACAAACTTTAACCAAACGTAATGTTTGTACCTAGTATAAAGTTAAAAAGTTTAAACAATTTGAAAATATCACTATATTTAGGCGAGTAAACGAAAAATGTTCATTTCAGACTCTATAAACGTAGAAATCGTGTTTCAAGTTGAAATACGCCTTGGTACCATATCTCACCTAAAGTAAATGGTAGAATCAAACTTTAACCAAACGTAATGTTTGTACCTAGGGTAAAGTTAAAAAGTTTAAACAATTTTAAAATATCACTATATTTAGGCGAGTAAACGAAAAATGTTCATTTCAGACTCTAAAAACGTAGAAATCGTGTTTCAAGTTGAAATACGCCTTGTAAACGAAAAATGTTTATTTCAGACTCTAATAACGTAGAAATCGTGTTTCAAGTTGAAATACGCCTTGTAAACGAAAAATGTTTATTTCAGACTCTAATAACGTAGAAATCGTGTTTCAAGTTGAAATACGCCTTGGTACCATATCTCACCTAAAGTAAATGGTAGAATCAAACTTTAACCAAACGTAATGTTTGTACCTAGGGTAAAGTTAAAAAGTTTAAACAATTTGAAAATATCACTATATTTAGGCGAGTAAACGAAAAAAGTTCATTTCAGACTCTAAAAACGTAGAAATCGTGTTTCAAGTTGAAATACGCCTTGTAAACGAAAAATGTTTATTTCAGACTCTAATAACGTAGAAATCGTGTTTCAAGTTGAAATACGCCTTGGGACCATATCTCACCTAAAGTAAATGGTAGAATCAAACTTTAACCAAACGTAATGTTTGTACCTAGTATAAAGTTAAAAAGTTTAAACAATTTTAAAATATCACTATATTTAGGCGAGTAAACGAAAAATGTTCATTTCAGACTCTAAAAACGTAGAAATCGTGTTTCAAGTTGAAATACGCCTTGTAAACGAAAAATGTTTATTTCAGACCCTAATAACGTAGAAATCGTGTTTCAGGTTGAAATACGCCTTGGGACCATATCTCACCGAAAGTAAATGGTAGAATCAAACTTTAACCAAACGTAATGTTTGTACCTAGGGTAAAGTTAAAAAGTTTAAACAATTTGAAAATATCACTATATTTAGGCGAGTAAACGAAAAATGTTCATTTCAGACTCTAAAAACGTAGAAATCGTGTTTCAAGTTGAAATACGCCTTGTAAACGAAAAATGTTTATTTCAGACTCTAATAACGTAGAAATCGTGTTTCAAGTTGAAATACGCCTTGGGACCATATCTCACCTAAAGTAAATGGTAGAATCAAACTTTAACCAAACGTAATGTTTGTACCTAGGGTAAAGTTAAAAAGTTTAAACAATTTGAAAATATCACTATATTTAGGCGAGTAAACGAAAAATGTTCGTCTCAGACTCTAAAACCGCAGAAATCGTGTTTCAAGTTGAAATTCGCCTTGGTACCATATCTCACCTAAACTAAATGGTAGAATCAAACTTTAACCAAACGTAATGTTTGTACCTAGGGTAAAGTTAAAAAGTTTAAACAATTTGAAAATATCACTATATTTAGGCGAGTAAACGAAAAATGTTCATTTCGGACTCTAAAAACGTAGAAATCGTGTTTCAAGTTGAAATACGCCTTGTAAACGAAAAATGTTTATTTCAGACTCTAATAACGTAGAAATCGTGTTTCAAGTTGAAATACGCCTTGGGACCATATCTCACCGAAAGTAAATGGTAGAATCAAACTTTAACCAAACGTAATGTTTGTACCTAGGGTAAAGTTAAAAAGTTTAAACAATTTGAAAATATCACTATATTTAGGCGAGTAAACGAAAAATGTTCATTTCAGACTCTAAAAACGTAGAAATCGTGTTTCAAGTTGAAATACGCCTTGTAAACGAAAAATGTTTATTTCAGACTCTAAAAACGTAGAAATCGTGTTTCAAGTTGAAATACGCCTTGGTACCATATCTCACCTAAAGTAAATGGTAGAATCAAACTTTAACCAAACGTAATGTTTGTACCTAGGGTAAAGTTAAAAAGTTTAAACAATTTGCAAATATCACTATATTTAGGCGAGTAAACGAAAAATGTTCATTTCAGACTCTAAAAACGTAGAAATCGTGTTTCAAGTTGAAATACGCCTTGTAAACGAAAAATGTTTATTTCAGACTCTAATAACGTAGAAATCGTGTTTCAAGTTGAAATACGCCTTGGGACCATATCTCACCTAAAGTAAATGGTAGAATCAAACTTTAACCAAACGTAATGTTTGTACCTAGTATAAAGTTAAAAAGTTTAAACAATTTTAAAATATCACTATATTTAGGCGAGTAAACGAAAAATGTTCATTTCAGACTCTAAAAACGTAGAAATCGTGTTTCAAGTTGAAATACGCCTTGTAAACGAAAAATGTTTATTTCAGACTCTAAAACCGCAGAAATCGTGTTTCAAGTTGAAATACGCCTTGGTACCATATCTCACCTAAACTAAATGGTAGAATCAAACTTTAACCAAACGTAATGTTTGTACCTAGGGTAAAGTTAAAAAGTTTAAACAATTTGCAAATATCACTATATTTAGGCGAGTAAACGAAAAATGTTCATTTCAGACTCTAAAAACGTAGAAATCGTGTTTCAAGTTGAAATACGCCTTGTAAACGAAAAATGTTTATTTCAGACTCTAATAACGTAGAAATCGTGTTTCAAGTTGAAATACGCCTTGGGACCATATCTCACCTAAAGTAAATGGTAGAATCAAACTTTAACCAAACGTAATGTTTGTACCTAGTATAAAGTTAAAAAGTTTAAACAATTTTAAAATATCACTATATTTAGGCGAGTAAACGAAAAATGTTCATTTCAGACTCTAAAAACGTAGAAATCGTGTTTCAAGTTGAAATACGCCTTGTAAACGAAAAATGTTTATTTCAGACTCTAAAAACGTAGAAATCGTGTTTCAAGTTGAAATACGCCTTGTAAACGAAAAATGTTTATTTCAGACTCTAATAACGTAGAAATCGTGTTTCAAGTTGAAATACGCCTTGTAAACGCAAAATGTTTATTTCAGACTCTAATAACGTAGAAATCGTGTTTCAAGTTGAAATACGCCTTGGGACCATATCTCACCTAAAGTAAATGGTAGAATCAAACTTTAACCAAACGTAATGTTTGTACCTAGTATAAAGTTAAAAAGTTTAAACAATTTTAAAATATCACTATATTTAGGCGAGTAAACGAAAAATGTTCATTTCAGACTCTAAAAACGTAGAAATCGTGTTTCAAGTTGAAATACGCCTTGTAAACGAAAAATGTTTATTTCAGACTCTAAAACCGCAGAAATCGTGTTTCAAGTTGAAATACGCCTTGTAAACGAAAAATGTTTATTTCAGACTCTAATAACGTAGAAATCGTGTTTCAAGTTGAAATACGCCTTGGTACCATATCTCACCTAAAGTAAATGGTAGAATCAAACTTTAACCAAACGTAATGTTTGTACCTAGTATAAAGTTAAAAAGTTTAAACAATTTTAAAATATCACTATATTTAGGCGAGTAAACGAAAAATGTTCATTTCAGACTCTAAAAACGTAGAAATCGTGTTTCAAGTTGAAATACGCCTTGTAAACGAAAAATGTTTATTTCAGACTCTAAAAACGTAGAAATCGTGTTTCAAGTTGAAATACGCCTTGTAAACGAAAAATGTTTATTTCAGACTCTAATAACGTAGAAATCGTGTTTCAAGTTGAAATACGCCTTGTAAACGCAAAATGTTTATTTCAGACTCTAATAACGTAGAAATCGTGTTTCAAGTTGAAATACGCCTTGGGACCATATCTCACCTAAAGTAAATGGTAGAATCAAACTTTAACCAAACGTAATGTTTGTACCTAGTATAAAGTTAAAAAGTTTAAACAATTTTAAAATATCACTATATTTAGGCGAGTAAACGAAAAATGTTCATTTCAGACTCTAAAAACGTAGAAATCGTGTTTCAAGTTGAAATACGCCTTGTAAACGAAAAATGTTTATTTCAGACTCTAAAACCGCAGAAATCGTGTTTCAAGTTGAAATACGCCTTGGTACCATATCTCACCTAAAGTAAATGGTAGAATCAAACTTTAACCAAACGTAATGTTTGTACCTAGTATAAAGTTAAAAAGTTTAAACAATTTTAAAATATCACTATATTTAGGCGAGTAAACGAAAAATGTTCATTTCAGACTCTAAAAACGTAGAAATCGTGTTTCAAGTTGAAATACGCCTTGTAAACGAAAAATGTTTATTTCAGATTCTAATAACGTAGAAATCGTGTTTCAAGTTGAAATACGCCTTGGGACCATATCTCACCTAAAGTAAATGGTAGAATCAAACTTTAACCAAACGTAATGTTTGTACCTAGTATAAAGTTAAAAAGTTTAAACAATTTTAAAATATCACTATATTTAGGCGAGTAAACGAAAAATGTTCATTTCAGACTCTAAAAACGTAGAAATCGTGTTTCAAGTTGAAATACGCCTTGTAAACGAAAAATGTTTATTTCAGACTCTAATAACGTAGAAATCGTGTTTCAAGTTGAAATACGCCTTGGGACCATATCTCACCTAAAGTAAATGGTAGAATCAAACTTTAACCAAACGTAATGTTTGTACCTAGGGTAAAGTTAAAAAGTTTAAACAATTTGAAAATATCACTATATTTAGGCGAGTAAACGAAAAATGTTCATTTCAGACTCTAAAAACGTAGAAATCGTGTTTCAAGTTGAAATACGCCTTGTAAACGAAAAATGTTTATTTCAGACTCTAATAACGTAGAAATCGTGTTTCAAGTTGAAATACGCCTTGGGACCATATCTCACCTAAAGTAAATGGTAGAATCAAACTTTAACCAAACGTAATGTTTGTACCTAGTATAAAGTTAAAAAGTTTAAACAATTTTAAAATATCACTATATTTAGGCGAGTAAACGAAAAATGTTCATTTCAGACTCTAAAAACGTAGAAATCGTGTTTCAAGTTGAAATACGCCTTGTAAACGAAAAATGTTTATTTCAGACTCTAAAACCGCAGAAATCGTGTTTCAAGTTGAAATACGCCTTGGTACCATATCTCACCTAAAGTAAATGGTAGAATCAAACTTTAACCAAACGTAATGTTTGTACCTAGTATAAAGTTAAAAAGTTTAAACAATTTTAAAATATCACTATATTTAGGCGAGTAAACGAAAAATGTTCATTTCAGACTCTAAAAACGTAGAAATCGTGTTTCAAGTTGAAATACGCCTTGTAAACGAAAAATGTTTATTTCAGACTCTAAAAACGTAGAAATCGTGTTTCAAGTTGAAATACGCCTTGTAAACGAAAAATGTTTATTTCAGACTCTAATAACGTAGAAATCGTGTTTCAAGTTGAAATACGCCTTGTAAACGCAAAATGTTTATTTCAGACTCTAATAACGTAGAAATCGTGTTTCAAGTTGAAATACGCCTTGGGACCATATCTCACCTAAAGTAAATGGTAGAATCAAACTTTAACCAAACGTAATGTTTGTACCTAGTATAAAGTTAAAAAGTTTAAACAATTTTAAAATATCACTATATTTAGGCGAGTAAACGAAAAATGTTCATTTCAGACTCTAAAAACGTAGAAATCGTGTTTCAAGTTGAAATACGCCTTGTAAACGAAAAATGTTTATTTCAGACTCTAAAACCGCAGAAATCGTGTTTCAAGTTGAAATACGCCTTGGTACCATATCTCACCTAAAGTAAATGGTAGAATCAAACTTTAACCAAACGTAATGTTTGTACCTAGTATAAAGTTAAAAAGTTTAAACAATTTTAAAATATCACTATATTTAGGCGAGTAAACGAAAAATGTTCATTTCAGACTCTAAAAACGTAGAAATCGTGTTTCAAGTTGAAATACGCCTTGTAAACGAAAAATGTTTATTTCAGATTCTAATAACGTAGAAATCGTGTTTCAAGTTGAAATACGCCTTGGGACCATATCTCACCTAAAGTAAATGGTAGAATCAAACTTTAACCAAACGTAATGTTTGTACCTAGTATAAAGTTAAAAAGTTTAAACAATTTTAAAATATCACTATATTTAGGCGAGTAAACGAAAAATGTTCATTTCAGACTCTAAAAACGTAGAAATCGTGTTTCAAGTTGAAATACGCCTTGTAAACGAAAAATGTTTATTTCAGACTCTAATAACGTAGAAATCGTGTTTCAAGTTGAAATACGCCTTGGGACCATATCTCACCTAAAGTAAATGGTAGAATCAAACTTTAACCAAACGTAATGTTTGTACCTAGGGTAAAGTTAAAAAGTTTAAACAATTTGAAAATATCACTATATTTAGGCGAGTAAACGAAAAATGTTCATTTCAGACTCTAAAAACGTAGAAATCGTGTTTCAAGTTGAAATACGCCTTGTAAACGAAAAATGTTTATTTCAGACTCTAATAACGTAGAAATCGTGTTTCAAGTTGAAATACGCCTTGGGACCATATCTCACCTAAAGTAAATGGTAGAATCAAACTTTAACCAAACGTAATGTTTGTACCTAGTATAAAGTTAAAAAGTTTAAACAATTTTAAAATATCACTATATTTAGGCGAGTAAACGAAAAATGTTCATTTCAGACTCTAAAAACGTAGAAATCGTGTTTCAAGTTGAAATACGCCTTGTAAACGAAAAATGTTTATTTCAGACTCTAATAACGTAGAAATCGTGTTTCAAGTTGAAATACGCCTTGGGACCATATCTCACCTAAAGTAAATGGTAGAATCAAACTTTAACCAAACGTAATGTTTGTACCTAGGGTAAAGTTAAAAAGTTTAAACAATTTGCAAATATCACTATATTTAGGCGAGTAAACGAAAAATGTTCATTTCAGACTCTAAAAACGTAGAAATCGTGTTTCAAGTTGAAATACGCCTTGTAAACGAAAAATGTTTATTTCAGACTCTAATAACGTAGAAATCGTGTTTCAAGTTGAAATACGCCTTGGGACCATATCTCACCTAAAGTAAATGGTAGAATCAAACTTTAACCAAACGTAATGTTTGTACCTAGTATAAAGTTAAAAAGTTTAAACAATTTTAAAATATCACTATATTTAGGCGAGTAAACGAAAAATGTTCATTTCAGACTCTAAAAACGTAGAAATCGTGTTTCAAGTTGAAATACGCCTTGTAAACGAAAAATGTTTATTTCAGACTCTAAAAACGTAGAAATCGTGTTTCAAGTTGAAATACGCCTTGGTACCATATCTCACCTAAAGTAAATGGTAGAATCAAACTTTAACCAAACGTAATGTTTGTACCTAGGGTAAAGTTAAAAAGTTTAAACAATTTGCAAATATCACTATATTTAGGCGAGTAAACGAAAAATGTTCATTTCAGACTCTAAAAACGTAGAAATCGTGTTTCAAGTTGAAATACGCCTTGTAAACGAAAAATGTTTATTTCAGACTCTAATAACGTAGAAATCGTGTTTCAAGTTGAAATACGCCTTGGGACCATATCTCACCTAAAGTAAATGGTAGAATCAAACTTTAACCAAACGTAATGTTTGTACCTAGTATAAAGTTAAAAAGTTTAAACAATTTTAAAATATCACTATATTTAGGCGAGTAAACGAAAAATGTTCATTTCAGACTCTAAAAACGTAGAAATCGTGTTTCAAGTTGAAATACGCCTTGTAAACGAAAAATGTTTATTTCAGACTCTAAAACCGCAGAAATCGTGTTTCAAGTTGAAATACGCCTTGGTACCATATCTCACCTAAACTAAATGGTAGAATCAAACTTTAACCAAACGTAATGTTTGTACCTAGGGTAAAGTTAAAAAGTTTAAACAATTTGCAAATATCACTATATTTAGGCGAGTAAACGAAAAATGTTCATTTCAGACTCTAAAAACGTAGAAATCGTGTTTCAAGTTGAAATACGCCTTGTAAACGAAAAATGTTTATTTCAGACTCTAATAACGTAGAAATCGTGTTTCAAGTTGAAATACGCCTTGGGACCATATCTCACCTAAAGTAAATGGTAGAATCAAACTTTAACCAAACGTAATGTTTGTACCTAGTATAAAGTTAAAAAGTTTAAACAATTTTAAAATATCACTATATTTAGGCGAGTAAACGAAAAATGTTCATTTCAGACTCTAAAAACGTAGAAATCGTGTTTCAAGTTGAAATACGCCTTGTAAACGAAAAATGTTTATTTCAGACTCTAAAAACGTAGAAATCGTGTTTCAAGTTGAAATACGCCTTGTAAACGAAAAATGTTTATTTCAGACTCTAATAACGTAGAAATCGTGTTTCAAGTTGAAATACGCCTTGGGACCATATCTCACCTAAAGTAAATGGTAGAATCAAACTTTAACCAAACGTAATGTTTGTACCTAGGGTAAAGTTAAAAAGTTTAAACAATTTGAAAATATCACTATATTTAGGCGAGTAAACGAAAAATGTTCGTCTCAGACTCTAAAACCGCAGAAATCGTGTTTCAAGTTGAAATACGCCTTGGTACCATATCTCACCTAAACTAAATGGTAGAATCAAACTTTAACCAAACGTAATGTTTGTACCTAGGGTAAAGTTAAAAAGTTTAAACAATTTGCAAATATCACTATATTTAGGCGAGTAAACGAAAAATGTTCATTTCATACTATAAAAACGTAGAAATCGTGTTTCAAGTTGAAATACGCCTTGTAAACGAAAAATGTTTATTTCAGACTCTAATAACGTAGAAATCGTGTTTCAAGTTGAAATACGCCTTGGGACCATATCTCACCTAAAGTAAATGGTAGAATCAAACTTTAACCAAACGTAATGTTTGTACCTAGTATAAAGTTAAAAAGTTTAAACAATTTTAAAATATCACTATATTTAGGCGAGTAAACGAAATATGTTCATTTCAGACTCTAAAAACGTAGAAATCGTGTTTCAAGTTGAAATACGCCTTGTAAACGAAAAATGTTTATTTCAGACTCTAATAACGTAGAAATCGTGTTTCAGGTTGAAATACGCCTTGGGACCATATCTCACCGAAAGTAAATGGTAGAATCAAACTTTAACCAAACGTAATGTTTGTACCTAGGGTAAAGTTAAAAAGTTTAAACAATTTGAAAATATCACTATATTTAGGCGAGTAAACGAAAAATGTTCATTTCAGACTCTAAAAACGTAGAAATCGTGTTTCAAGTTGAAATACGCCTTGTAAACGAAAAATGTTTATTTCAGACTCTAATAACGTAGAAATCGTGTTTCAAGTTGAAATACGCCTTGGGACCATATCTCACCTAAAGTAAATGGTAGAATCAAACTTTAACCAAACGTAATGTTTGTACCTAGGGTAAAGTTAAAAAGTTTAAACAATTTGAAAATATCACTATATTTAGGCGAGTAAACGAAAAATGATCGTCTCAGACTCTAAAACCGCAGAAATCGTGTTTCAAGTTGAAATTTAGGCGAGTAAACGAAAAATGTTCATTTCAGACTCTAAAAACGTAGAAATCGTGTTTCAAGTTGAAATACGCCTTGTAAACGAAAAATGTTTATTTCAGACTCTAATAACGTAGAAATCGTGTTTCAAGTTGAAATACGCCTTGGGACCATATCTCACCTAAAGTAAATGGTAGAAACAAACTTTAACCAAACGTAATGTTTGTACCTAGTATAAAGTTAAAAAGTTTAAACAATTTGAAAATATCACTATATTTAGGCGAGTAAACGAAAAATGTTCATTTCAGACTCTAAAAACGTAGAAATCGTGTTTCAAGTTGAAATACGCCTTGGGACCATATCTCACCGAAAGTAAATGGTAGAATCAAACTTTAACCAAACGTAATGTTTGTACCTAGGGTAAAGTTAAAAAGTTTAAACAATTTGAAAATATCACTATATTTAGGCGAGTAAACGAAAAATAATCATTTCAGACTCTAAAAACGTAGAAATCGTGTTTCAAGTTGAAATACGCCTTGTAAACGAAAAATGTTTATTTCAGACTCTAATAACGTAGAAATCGTGTTTCAAGTTGAAATACGCCTTGGGACCATATCTCACCTAAAGTAAATGGTAGAATCAAACTTTAACCAAACGTAATGTTTGTACCTAGTATAAAGTTAAAAAGTTTAAACAATTTTAAAATATCACTATATTTAGGCGAGTAAACGAAAAATGTTCATTTCAGACTCTAAAAACGTAGAAATCGTGTTTCAAGTTGAAATACGCCTTGTAAACGAAAAATGTTTATTTCAGACTCTAAAAACGTAGAAATCGTGTTTCAAGTTGAAATACGCCTTGTAAACGAAAAATGTTTATTTCAGACTCTAATAACGTAGAAATCGTGTTTCAAGTTGAAATACGCCTTGGGACCATATCTCACCTAAAGTAAATGGTAGAATCAAACTTTAACCAAACGTAATGTTTGTACCTAGGGTAAAGTTAAAAAGTTTAAACAATTTGAAAATATCACTATATTTAGGCGAGTAAACGAAAAATGTTCGTCTCAGACTCTAAAACCGCAGAAATCGTGTTTCAAGTTGAAATACGCCTTGGTACCATATCTCACCTAAACTAAATGGTAGAATCAAACTTTAACCAAACGTAATGTTTGTACCTAGGGTAAAGTTAAAAAGTTTAAACAATTTGCAAATATCACTATATTTAGGCGAGTAAACGAAAAATGTTCATTTCATACTCTAAAAACGTAGAAATCGTGTTTCAAGTTGAAATACGCCTTGTAAACGAAAAATGTTTATTTCAGACTCTAATAACGTAGAAATCGTGTTTCAAGTTGAAATACGCCTTGGGACCATATCTCACCTAAAGTAAATGGTAGAATCAAACTTTAACCAAACGTAATGTTTGTACCTAGTATAAAGTTAAAAAGTTTAAACAATTTTAAAATATCACTATATTTAGGCGAGTAAACGAAATATGTTCATTTCAGACTCTAAAAACGTAGAAATCGTGTTTCAAGTTGAAATACGCCTTGTAAACGAAAAATGTTTATTTCAGACTCTAATAACGTAGAAATCGTGTTTCAGGTTGAAATACGCCTTGGGACCATATCTCACCGAAAGTAAATGGTAGAATCAAACTTTAACCAAACGTAATGTTTGTACCTAGGGTAAAGTTAAAAAGTTTAAACAATTTGAAAATATCACTATATTTAGGCGAGTAAACGAAAAATGTTCATTTCAGACTCTAAAAACGTAGAAATCGTGTTTCAAGTTGAAATACGCCTTGTAAACGAAAAATGTTTATTTCAGACTCTAATAACGTAGAAATCGTGTTTCAAGTTGAAATACGCCTTGGGACCATATCTCACCTAAAGTAAATGGTAGAATCAAACTTTAACCAAACGTAATGTTTGTACCTAGGGTAAAGTTAAAAAGTTTAAACAATTTGAAAATATCACTATATTTAGGCGAGTAAACGAAAAATGATCGTCTCAGACTCTAAAACCGCAGAAATCGTGTTTCAAGTTGAAATTTA
This sequence comes from Pterostichus niger, assembly GCA_947425015.1. Taxonomy (NCBI): domain Eukaryota; kingdom Metazoa; phylum Arthropoda; class Insecta; order Coleoptera; family Carabidae; genus Pterostichus; species Pterostichus niger. Next base: position 14,049,839 of record OX380352.1, on the reverse strand, counting down.
GGCGAGTAAACGAAAAATGTTCATTTCAGACTCTAAAAACGTAGAAATCGTGTTTCAAGTTGAAATACGCCTTGTAAACGAAAAATGTTTATTTCAGACTCTAATAACGTAGAAATCGTGTTTCAAGTTGAAATACGCCTTGGGACCATATCTCACCTAAAGTAAATGGTAGAAACAAACTTTAACCAAACGTAATGTTTGTACCTAGTATAAAGTTAAAAAGTTTAAACAATTTGAAAATATCACTATATTTAGGCGAGTAAACGAAAAATGTTCATTTCAGACTCTAAAAACGTAGAAATCGTGTTTCAAGTTGAAATACGCCTTGGGACCATATCTCACCGAAAGTAAATGGTAGAATCAAACTTTAACCAAACGTAATGTTTGTACCTAGGGTAAAGTTAAAAAGTTTAAACAATTTGAAAATATCACTATATTTAGGCGAGTAAACGAAAAATAATCATTTCAGACTCTAAAAACGTAGAAATCGTGTTTCAAGTTGAAATACGCCTTGTAAACGAAAAATGTTTATTTCAGACTCTAATAACGTAGAAATCGTGTTTCAAGTTGAAATACGCCTTGGGACCATATCTCACCTAAAGTAAATGGTAGAATCAAACTTTAACCAAACGTAATGTTTGTACCTAGGGTAAAGTTAAAAAGTTTAAACAATTTGAAAATATCACTATATTTAGGCGAGTAAACGAAAAATGTTCATTTCAGACTCTAAAAACGTAGAAATCGTGTTTCAAGTTGAAATACGCCTTGTAAACGAAAAATGTTTATTTCAGACTCTAATAACGTAGAAATCGTGTTTCAGGTTGAAATACGCCTTGGGACCATATCTCACCGAAAGTAAATGGTAGAATCAAACTTTAACCAAACGTAATGTTTGTACCTAGGGTAAAGTTAAAAAGTTTAAACAATTTGAAAATATCACTATATTTAGGCGAGTAAACGAAAAATGTTCATTTCAGACTCTAAAAACGTAGAAATCGTGTTTCAAGTTGAAATACGCCTTGTAAACGAAAAATGTTTATTTCAGACTCTAATAACGTAGAAATCGTGTTTCAGGTTGAAATACGCCTTGGGACCATATCTCACCGAAAGTAAATGGTAGAATCAAACTTTAACCAAACGTAATGTTTGTACCTAGGGTAAAGTTAAAAAGTTTAAACAATTTGAAAATATCACTATATTTAGGCGAGTAAACGAAAAATGTTCATTTCAGACTCTAAAAACGTAGAAATCGTGTTTCAAGTTGAAATACGCCTTGTAAACGAAAAATGTTTATTTCAGACTCTAATAACGTAGAAATCGTGTTTCAAGTTGAAATACGCCTTGGGACCATATCTCACCTAAAGTAAATGGTAGAATCAAACTTTAACCAAACGTAATGTTTGTACCTAGGGTAAAGTTAAAAAGTTTAAACAATTTGCAAATATCACTATATTTAGGCGAGTAAACGAAAAATGTTCATTTCATACTCTAAATACGTAGAAATCGTGTTTCAAGTTGAAATACGCCTTGTAAACGAAAAATGTTTATTTCAGACTCTAATAACGTAGAAATCGTGTTTCAAGTTGAAATACGCCTTGGGACCATTTCTCACCTAAAGTAAATGGTAGAATCAAACTTTAACCAAACGTAATGTTTGTACCTAGTATAAAGTTAAAAAGTTTAAACAATTTTAAAATATCACTATATTTAGGCGAGTAAACGAAATATGTTCATTTCAGACTCTAAAAACGTAGAAATCGTGTTTCAGGTTGAAATACGCCTTGGGACCATATCTCACCGAAAGTAAATGGTAGAATCAAACTTTAACCAAACGTAATGTTTGTACCTAGGGTAAAGTTAAAAAGTTTAAACAATTTGAAAATATCACTATATTTAGGCGAGTAAACGAAAAATGTTCATTTCAGACTCTAAAAACGTAGAAATCGTGTTTCAAGTTGAAATACGCCTTGTAAACGAAAAATGTTTATTTCAGACTCTAATAACGTAGAAATCGTGTTTCAAGTTGAAATACGCCTTGGGACCATATCTCACCTAAAGTAAATGGTAGAATCAAACTTTAACCAAACGTAATGTTTGTACCTAGGGTAAAGTTAAAAAGTTTAAACAATTTGAAAATATCACTATATTTAGGCGAGTAAACGAAAAATGTTCGTCTCAGACTCTAAAACCGCAGAAATCGTGTTTCAAGTTGAAATTTAGGCGAGTAAACGAAAAATGTTCATTTCAGACTCTAAAAACGTAGAAATCGTGTTTCAAGTTGAAATACGCCTTGTAAACGAAAAATGTTTATTTCAGACTCTAATAACGTAGAAATCGTGTTTCAAGTTGAAATACGCCTTGGGACCATATCTCACCTAAAGTAAATGGTAGAAACAAACTTTAACCAAACGTAATGTTTGTACCTAGTATAAAGTTAAAAAGTTTAAACAATTTGAAAATATCACTATATTTAGGCGAGTAAACGAAAAATGTTCATTTCAGACTCTAAAAACGTAGAAATCGTGTTTCAAGTTGAAATACGCCTTGGGACCATATCTCACCGAAAGTAAATGGTAGAATCAAACTTTAACCAAACGTAATGTTTGTACCTAGGGTAAAGTTAAAAAGTTTAAACAATTTGAAAATATCACTTTATTTAGGCGAGTAAACGAAAAATAATCATTTCAGACTCTAAAAACGTAGAAATCGTGTTTCAAGTTGAAATACGCCTTGTAAACGAAAAATGTTTATTTCAGACTCTAATAACGTAGAAATCGTGTTTCAAGTTGAAATACGCCTTGGGACCATATCTCACCTAAAGTAAATGGTAGAATCAAACTTTAACCAAACGTAATGTTTGTACCTAGGGTAAAGTTAAAAAGTTTAAACAATTTGAAAATATCACTATATTTAGGCGAGTAAACGAAAAATGTTCATTTCAGACTCTAAAAACGTAGAAATCGTGTTTCAAGTTGAAATACGCCTTGTAAACGAAAAATGTTTATTTCAGACTCTAATAACGTAGAAATCGTGTTTCAAGTTGAAATACGCCTTGGGACCATATCTCACCTAAAGTAAATGGTAGAATCAAACTTTAACCAAACGTAATGTTTGTACCTAGGGTAAAGTTAAAAAGTTTAAACAATTTGAAAATATCACTATATTTAGGCGAGTAAACGAAAAATGATCGTCTCAGACTCTAAAACCGCAGAAATCGTGTTTCAAGTTGAAATTTAGGCGAGTAAACGAAAAATGTTCATTTCAGACTCTAAAAACGTAGAAATCGTGTTTCAAGTTGAAATACGCCTTGTAAACGAAAAATGTTTATTTCAGACTCTAATAACGTAGAAATCGTGTTTCAAGTTGAAATACGCCTTGGGACCATATCTCACCTAAAGTAAATGGTAGAAACAAACTTTAACCAAACGTAATGTTTGTACCTAGTATAAAGTTAAAAAGTTTAAACAATTTGAAAATATCACTATATTTAGGCGAGTAAACGAAAAATGTTCATTTCAGACTCTAAAAACGTAGAAATCGTGTTTCAAGTTGAAATACGCCTTGGGACCATATCTCACCGAAAGTAAATGGTAGAATCAAACTTTAACCAAACGTAATGTTTGTACCTAGGGTAAAGTTAAAAAGTTTAAACAATTTGAAAATATCACTATATTTAGGCGAGTAAACGAAAAATAATCATTTCAGACTCTAAAAACGTAGAAATCGTGTTTCAAGTTGAAATACGCCTTGTAAACGAAAAATGTTTATTTCAGACTCTAATAACGTAGAAATCGTGTTTCAAGTTGAAATACGCCTTGGGACCATATCTCACCTAAAGTAAATGGTAGAATCAAACTTTAACCAAACGTAATGTTTGTACCTAGTATAAAGTTAAAAAGTTTAAACAATTTTAAAATATCACTATATTTAGGCGAGTAAACGAAAAATGTTCATTTCAGACTCTAAAAACGTAGAAATCGTGTTTCAAGTTGAAATACGCCTTGTAAACGAAAAATGTTTATTTCAGACTCTAAAAACGTAGAAATCGTGTTTCAAGTTGAAATACGCCTTGTAAACGAAAAATGTTTATTTCAGACTCTAATAACGTAGAAATCGTGTTTCAAGTTGAAATACGCCTTGGGACCATATCTCACCTAAAGTAAATGGTAGAATCAAACTTTAACCAAACGTAATGTTTGTACCTAGGGTAAAGTTAAAAAGTTTAAACAATTTGAAAATATCACTATATTTAGGCGAGTAAACGAAAAATGTTCGTCTCAGACTCTAAAACCGCAGAAATCGTGTTTCAAGTTGAAATACGCCTTGGTACCATATCTCACCTAAACTAAATGGTAGAATCAAACTTTAACCAAACGTAATGTTTGTACCTAGGGTAAAGTTAAAAAGTTTAAACAATTTGCAAATATCACTATATTTAGGCGAGTAAACGAAAAATGTTCATTTCATACTCTAAAAACGTAGAAATCGTGTTTCAAGTTGAAATACGCCTTGTAAACGAAAAATGTTTATTTCAGACTCTAATAACGTAGAAATCGTGTTTCAAGTTGAAATACGCCTTGGGACCATATCTCACCTAAAGTAAATGGTAGAATCAAACTTTAACCAAACGTAATGTTTGTACCTAGTATAAAGTTAAAAAGTTTAAACAATTTTAAAATATCACTATATTTAGGCGAGTAAACGAAATATGTTCATTTCAGACTCTAAAAACGTAGAAATCGTGTTTCAAGTTGAAATACGCCTTGTAAACGAAAAATGTTTATTTCAGACTCTAATAACGTAGAAATCGTGTTTCAGGTTGAAATACGCCTTGGGACCATATCTCACCGAAAGTAAATGGTAGAATCAAACTTTAACCAAACGTAATGTTTGTACCTAGGGTAAAGTTAAAAAGTTTAAACAATTTGAAAATATCACTATATTTAGGCGAGTAAACGAAAAATGTTCATTTCAGACTCTAAAAACGTAGAAATCGTGTTTCAAGTTGAAATACGCCTTGTAAACGAAAAATGTTTATTTCAGACTCTAATAACGTAGAAATCGTGTTTCAAGTTGAAATACGCCTTGGGACCATATCTCACCTAAAGTAAATGGTAGAATCAAACTTTAACCAAACGTAATGTTTGTACCTAGGGTAAAGTTAAAAAGTTTAAACAATTTGAAAATATCACTATATTTAGGCGAGTAAACGAAAAATGTTCGTCTCAGACTCTAAAACCGCAGAAATCGTGTTTCAAGTTGAAATTTAGGCGAGTAAACGAAAAATGTTCATTTCAGACTCTAAAAACGTAGAAATCGTGTTTCAAGTTGAAATACGCCTTGTAAACGAAAAATGTTTATTTCAGACTCTAATAACGTAGAAATCGTGTTTCAAGTTGAAATACGCCTTGGGACCATATCTCACCTAAAGTAAATGGTAGAAACAAACTTTAACCAAACGTAATGTTTGTACCTAGTATAAAGTTAAAAAGTTTAAACAATTTGAAAATATCACTATATTTAGGCGAGTAAACGAAAAATGTTCATTTCAGACTCTAAAAACGTAGAAATCGTGTTTCAAGTTGAAATACGCCTTGGGACCATATCTCACCGAAAGTAAATGGTAGAATCAAACTTTAACCAAACGTAATGTTTGTACCTAGGGTAAAGTTAAAAAGTTTAAACAATTTGAAAATATCACTTTATTTAGGCGAGTAAACGAAAAATAATCATTTCAGACTCTAAAAACGTAGAAATCGTGTTTCAAGTTGAAATACGCCTTGTAAACGAAAAATGTTTATTTCAGACTCTAATAACGTAGAAATCGTGTTTCAAGTTGAAATACGCCTTGGGACCATATCTCACCTAAAGTAAATGGTAGAATCAAACTTTAACCAAACGTAATGTTTGTACCTAGGGTAAAGTTAAAAAGTTTAAACAATTTGAAAATATCACTATATTTAGGCGAGTAAACGAAAAATGTTCATTTCAGACTCTAAAAACGTAGAAATCGTGTTTCAAGTTGAAATACGCCTTGTAAACGAAAAATGTTTATTTCAGACTCTAATAACGTAGAAATCGTGTTTCAGGTTGAAATACGCCTTGGGACCATATCTCACCGAAAGTAAATGGTAGAATCAAACTTTAACCAAACGTAATGTTTGTACCTAGGGTAAAGTTAAAAAGTTTAAACAATTTGAAAATATCACTATATTTAGGCGAGTAAACGAAAAATGTTCATTTCAGACTCTAAAAACGTAGAAATCGTGTTTCAAGTTGAAATACGCCTTGTAAACGAAAAATGTTTATTTCAGACTCTAATAACGTAGAAATCGTGTTTCAGGTTGAAATACGCCTTGGGACCATATCTCACCGAAAGTAAATGGTAGAATCAAACTTTAACCAAACGTAATGTTTGTACCTAGGGTAAAGTTAAAAAGTTTAAACAATTTGAAAATATCACTATATTTAGGCGAGTAAACGAAAAATGTTCATTTCAGACTCTAAAAACGTAGAAATCGTGTTTCAAGTTGAAATACGCCTTGTAAACGAAAAATGTTTATTTCAGACTCTAATAACGTAGAAATCGTGTTTCAAGTTGAAATACGCCTTGGGACCATATCTCACCTAAAGTAAATGGTAGAATCAAACTTTAACCAAACGTAATGTTTGTACCTAGGGTAAAGTTAAAAAGTTTAAACAATTTGCAAATATCACTATATTTAGGCGAGTAAACGAAAAATGTTCATTTCATACTCTAAATACGTAGAAATCGTGTTTCAAGTTGAAATACGCCTTGTAAACGAAAAATGTTTATTTCAGACTCTAATAACGTAGAAATCGTGTTTCAAGTTGAAATACGCCTTGGGACCATTTCTCACCTAAAGTAAATGGTAGAATCAAACTTTAACCAAACGTAATGTTTGTACCTAGTATAAAGTTAAAAAGTTTAAACAATTTTAAAATATCACTATATTTAGGCGAGTAAACGAAATATGTTCATTTCAGACTCTAAAAACGTAGAAATCGTGTTTCAAGTTGAAATAGGCCTTGTAAACGAAAAATGTTTATTTCAGACTCTAATAACGTAGAAATCGTGTTTCAGGTTGAAATACGCCTTGGGACCATATCTCACCGAAAGTAAATGGTAGAATCAAACTTTAACCAAACGTAATGTTTGTACCTAGGGTAAAGTTAAAAAGTTTAAACAATTTGAAAATATCACTATATTTAGGCGAGTAAACGAAAAATGTTCATTTCAGACTCTAAAAACGTAGAAATCGTGTTTCAAGTTGAAATACGCCTTGTAAACGAAAAATGTTTATTTCAGACTCTAATAACGTAGAAATCGTGTTTCAAGTTGAAATACGCCTTGGGACCATATCTCACCTAAAGTAAATGGTAGAATCAAACTTTAACCAAACGTAATGTTTGTACCTAGGGTAAAGTTAAAAAGTTTAAACAATTTGCAAATATCACTATATTTAGGCGAGTAAACGAAAAATGTTCATTTCAGACTCTAAAAACGTAGAAATCGTGTTTCAAGTTGAAATACGCCTTGTAAACGAAAAATGTTTATTTCAGACTCTAATAACGTAGAAATCGTGTTTCAAGTTGAAATACGCCTTGGGACCATATCTCACCTAAAGTAAATGGTAGAATCAAACTTTAACCAAACGTAATGTTTGTACCTAGGGTAAAGTTAAAAAGTTTAAACAATTTGAAAATATCACTATATTTAGGCGAGTAAACGAAAAATGTTCATTTCAGACTCTAAAAACGTAGAAATCGTGTTTCAAGTTGAAATACGCCTTGTAAACGAAAAATGTTTATTTCAGACTCTAATAACGTAGAAATCGTGTTTCAGGTTGAAATACGCCTTGGGACCATATCTCACCGAAAGTAAATGGTAGAATCAAACTTTAACCAAACGTAATGTTTGTACCTAGGGTAAAGTTAAAAAGTTTAAACAATTTGAAAATATCACTATATTTAGGCGAGTAAACGAAAAATGTTCATTTCAGACTCTAAAAACGTAGAAATCGTGTTTCAAGTTGAAATACGCCTTGTAAACGAAAAATGTTTATTTCAGACTCTAATAACGTAGAAATCGTGTTTCAGGTTGAAATACGCCTTGGGACCATATCTCACCGAAAGTAAATGGTAGAATCAAACTTTAACCAAACGTAATGTTTGTACCTAGGGTAAAGTTAAAAAGTTTAAACAATTTGAAAATATCACTATATTTAGGCGAGTAAACGAAAAATGTTCATTTCAGACTCTAAAAACGTAGAAATCGTGTTTCAAGTTGAAATACGCCTTGTAAACGAAAAATGTTTATTTCAGACTCTAATAACGTAGAAATCGTGTTTCAAGTTGAAATACGCCTTGGGACCATATCTCACCTAAAGTAAATGGTAGAATCAAACTTTAACCAAACGTAATGTTTGTACCTAGGGTAAAGTTAAAAAGTTTAAACAATTTGCAAATATCACTATATTTAGGCGAGTAAACGAAAAATGTTCATTTCATACTCTAAATACGTAGAAATCGTGTTTCAAGTTGAAATACGCCTTGTAAACGAAAAATGTTTATTTCAGACTCTAATAACGTAGAAATCGTGTTTCAAGTTGAAATACGCCTTGGGACCATTTCTCACCTAAAGTAAATGGTAGAATCAAACTTTAACCAAACGTAATGTTTGTACCTAGTATAAAGTTAAAAAGTTTAAACAATTTTAAAATATCACTATATTTAGGCGAGTAAACGAAATATGTTCATTTCAGACTCTAAAAACGTAGAAATCGTGTTTCAAGTTGAAATACGCCTTGTAAACGAAAAATGTTTATTTCAGACTCTAATAACGTAGAAATCGTGTTTCAGGTTGAAATACGCCTTGGGACCATATCTCACCGAAAGTAAATGGTAGAATCAAACTTTAACCAAACGTAATGTTTGTACCTAGGGTAAAGTTAAAAAGTTTAAACAATTTGAAAATATCACTATATTTAGGCGAGTAAACGAAAAATGTTCATTTCAGACTCTAAAAACGTAGAAATCGTGTTTCAAGTTGAAATACGCCTTGTAAACGAAAAATGTTTATTTCAGACTCTAATAACGTAGAAATCGTGTTTCAAGTTGAAATACGCCTTGGGACCATATCTCACCTAAAGTAAATGGTAGAATCAAACTTTAACCAAACGTAATGTTTGTACCTAGTATAAAGTTAAAAAGTTTAAACAATTTTAAAATATCACTATATTTAGGCGAGTAAACGAAAAATGTTCATTTCAGACTCTAAAAACATAGAAATCGTGTTTCAAGTTGAAATACGCCTTGTAAACGAAAAATGTTTATTTCAGACTCTAAAACCGCAGAAATCGTGTTTCAAGTTGAAATACGCCTTGGTACCATATCTCACCTAAACTAAATGGTAGAATCAAACTTTAACCAAACGTAATGTTTGTACCTAGGGTAAAGTTAAAAAGTTTAAACAATTTGCAAATATCACTATATTTAGGCGAGTAAACGAAAAATGTTCATTTCAGACTCTAAAAACGTAGAAATCGTGTTTCAAGTTGAAATACGCCTTGTAAACGAAAAATGTTTATTTCAGACTCTAATAACGTAGAAATCGTGTTTCAAGTTGAAATACGCCTTGGGACCATATCTCACCTAAAGTAAATGGTAGAAACAAACTTTAACCAAACGTAATGTTTGTACCTAGTATAAAGTTAAAAAGTTTAAACAATTTGAAAATATCACTATATTTAGGCGAGTAAACGAAAAATGTTCATTTCAGACTCTAAAAACGTAGAAATCGTGTTTCAAGTTGAAATACGCCTTGGGACCATATCTCACCGAAAGTAAATGGTAGAATCAAACTTTAACCAAACGTAATGTTTGTACCTAGGGTAAAGTTAAAAAGTTTAAACAATTTGAAAATATCACTTTATTTAGGCGAATAAACGAAAAATAATCATTTCAGACTCTAAAAACGTAGAAATCGTGTTTCAAGTTGAAATACGCCTTGTAAACGAAAAATGTTTATTTCAGACTCTAATAACGTAGAAATCGTGTTTCAAGTTGAAATACGCCTTGGGACCATATCTCACCTAAAGTAAATGGTAGAATCAAACTTTAACCAAACGTAATGTTTGTACCTAGGGTAAAGTTAAAAAGTTTAAACAATTTGAAAATATCACTATATTTAGGCGAGTAAACGAAAAATGTTCATTTCAGACTCTAAAAACGTAGAAATCGTGTTTCAAGTTGAAATACGCCTTGTAAACGAAAAATGTTTATTTCAGACTCTAATAACGTAGAAATCGTGTTTCAGGTTGAAATACGCCTTGGGACCATATCTCACCGAAAGTAAATGGTAGAATCAAACTTTAACCAAACGTAATGTTTGTACCTAGGGTAAAGTTAAAAAGTTTAAACAATTTGAAAATATCACTATATTTAGGCGAGTAAACGAAAAATGTTCATTTCAGACTCTAAAAACGTAGAAATCGTGTTTCAAGTTGAAATACGCCTTGTAAACGAAAAATGTTTATTTCAGACTCTAATAACGTAGAAATCGTGTTTCAGGTTGAAATACGCCTTGGGACCATATCTCACCGAAAGTAAATGGTAGAATCAAACTTTAACCAAACGTAATGTTTGTACCTAGGGTAAAGTTAAAAAGTTTAAACAATTTGAAAATATCACTATATTTAGGCGAGTAAACGAAAAATGTTCATTTCAGACTCTAAAAACGTAGAAATCGTGTTTCAAGTTGAAATACGCCTTGTAAACGAAAAATGTTTATTTCAGACTCTAATAACGTAGAAATCGTGTTTCAAGTTGAAATACGCCTTGGGACCATATCTCACCTAAAGTAAATGGTAGAATCAAACTTTAACCAAACGTAATGTTTGTACCTAGGGTAAAGTTAAAAAGTTTAAACAATTTGCAAATATCACTATATTTAGGCGAGTAAACGAAAAATGTTCATTTCATACTCTAAATACGTAGAAATCGTGTTTCAAGTTGAAATACGCCTTGTAAACGAAAAATGTTTATTTCAGACTCTAATAACGTAGAAATCGTGTTTCAAGTTGAAATACGCCTTGGGACCATTTCTCACCTAAAGTAAATGGTAGAATCAAACTTTAACCAAACGTAATGTTTGTACCTAGTATAAAGTTAAAAAGTTTAAACAATTTTAAAATATCACTATATTTAGGCGAGTAAACGAAATATGTTCATTTCAGACTCTAAAAACGTAGAAATCGTGTTTCAAGTTGAAATACGCCTTGTAAACGAAAAATGTTTATTTCAGACTCTAATAACGTAGAAATCGTGTTTCAGGTTGAAATACGCCTTGGGACCATATCTCACCGAAAGTAAATGGTAGAATCAAACTTTAACCAAACGTAATGTTTGTACCTAGGGTAAAGTTAAAAAGTTTAAACAATTTGAAAATATCACTATATTTAGGCGAGTAAACGAAAAATGTTCATTTCAGACTCTAAAAACGTAGAAATCGTGTTTCAAGTTGAAATACGCCTTGTAAACGAAAAATGTTTATTTCAGACTCTAATAACGTAGAAATCGTGTTTCAAGTTGAAATACGCCTTGGGACCATATCTCACCTAAAGTAAATGGTAGAATCAAACTTTAACCAAACGTAATGTTTGTACCTAGGGTAAAGTTAAAAAGTTTAAACAATTTGCAAATATCACTATATTTAGGCGAGTAAACGAAAAATGTTCATTTCAGACTCTAAAAACGTAGAAATCGTGTTTCAAGTTGAAATACGCCTTGTAAACGAAAAATGTTTATTTCAGACTCTAATAACGTAGAAATCGTGTTTCAAGTTGAAATACGCCTTGGGACCATATCTCACCTAAAGTAAATGGTAGAATCAAACTTTAACCAAACGTAATGTTTGTACCTAGGGTAAAGTTAAAAAGTTTAAACAATTTGAAAATATCACTATATTTAGGCGAGTAAACGAAAAATGTTCATTTCAGACTCTAAAAACGTAGAAATCGTGTTTCAAGTTGAAATACGCCTTGTAAACGAAAAATGTTTATTTCAGACTCTAATAACGTAGAAATCGTGTTTCAGGTTGAAATACGCCTTGGGACCATATCTCACCGAAAGTAAATGGTAGAATCAAACTTTAACCAAACGTAATGTTTGTACCTAGGGTAAAGTTAAAAAGTTTAAACAATTTGAAAATATCACTATATTTAGGCGAGTAAACGAAAAATGTTCATTTCAGACTCTAAAAACGTAGAAATCGTGTTTCAAGTTGAAATACGCCTTGTAAACGAAAAATGTTTATTTCAGACTCTAATAACGTAGAAATCGTGTTTCAAGTTGAAATACGCCTTGGGACCATTTCTCACCTAAAGTAAATGGTAGAATCAAACTTTAACCAAACGTAATGTTTGTACCTAGTATAAAGTTAAAAAGTTTAAACAATTTTAAAATATCACTATATTTAGGCGAGTAAACGAAATATGTTCATTTCAGACTCTAAAAACGTAGAAATCGTGTTTCAAGTTGAAATACGCCTTGTAAACGAAAAATGTTTATTTCAGACTCTAATAACGTAGAAATCGTGTTTCAGGTTGAAATACGCCTTGGGACCATATCTCACCGAAAGTAAATGGTAGAATCAAACTTTAACCAAACGTAATGTTTGTACCTAGGGTAAAGTTAAAAAGTTTAAACAATTTGAAAATATCACTATATTTAGGCGAGTAAACGAAAAATGTTCATTTCAGACTCTAAAAACGTAGAAATCGTGTTTCAAGTTGAAATACGCCTTGTAAACGAAAAATGTTTATTTCAGACTCTAATAACGTAGAAATCGTGTTTCAAGTTGAAATACGCCTTGGGACCATATCTCACCTAAAGTAAATGGTAGAATCAAACTTTAACCAAACGTAATGTTTGTACCTAGTATAAAGTTAAAAAGTTTAAACAATTTTAAAATATCACTATATTTAGGCGAGTAAACGAAAAATGTTCATTTCAGACTCTAAAAACATAGAAATCGTGTTTCAAGTTGAAATACGCCTTGTAAACGAAAAATGTTTATTTCAGACTCTAAAACCGCAGAAATCGTGTTTCAAGTTGAAATACGCCTTGGTACCATATCTCACCTAAACTAAATGGTAGAATCAAACTTTAACCAAACGTAATGTTTGTACCTAGGGTAAAGTTAAAAAGTTTAAACAATTTGCAAATATCACTATATTTAGGCGAGTAAACGAAAAATGTTCATTTCAGACTCTAAAAACGTAGAAATCGTGTTTCAAGTTGAAATACGCCTTGTAAACGAAAAATGTTTATTTCAGACTCTAATAACGTAGAAATCGTGTTTCAAGTTGAAATACGCCTTGGGACCATATCTCACCTAAAGTAAATGGTAGAAACAAACTTTAACCAAACGTAATGTTTGTACCTAGTATAAAGTTAAAAAGTTTAAACAATTTGAAAATATCACTATATTTAGGCGAGTAAACGAAAAATGTTCATTTCAGACTCTAAAAACGTAGAAATCGTGTTTCAAGTTGAAATACGCCTTGGGACCATATCTCACCGAAAGTAAATGGTAGAATCAAACTTTAACCAAACGTAATGTTTGTACCTAGGGTAAAGTTAAAAAGTTTAAACAATTTGAAAATATCACTTTATTTAGGCGAGTAAACGAAAAATAATCATTTCAGACTCTAAAAACGTAGAAATCGTGTTTCAAGTTGAAATACGCCTTGTAAACGAAAAATGTTTATTTCAGACTCTAATAACGTAGAAATCGTGTTTCAAGTTGAAATACGCCTTGGGACCATATCTCACCTAAAGTAAATGGTAGAATCAAACTTTAACCAAACGTAATGTTTGTACCTAGGGTAAAGTTAAAAAGTTTAAACAATTTGAAAATATCACTATATTTAGGCGAGTAAACGAAAAATGTTCATTTCAGACTCTAAAAACGTAGAAATCGTGTTTCAAGTTGAAATACGCCTTGTAAACGAAAAATGTTTATTTCAGACTCTAATAACGTAGAAATCGTGTTTCAGGTTGAAATACGCCTTGGGACCATATCTCACCGAAAGTAAATGGTAGAATCAAACTTTAACCAAACGTAATGTTTGTACCTAGGGTAAAGTTAAAAAGTTTAAACAATTTGAAAATATCACTATATTTAGGCGAGTAAACGAAAAATGTTCATTTCAGACTCTAAAAACGTAGAAATCGTGTTTCAAGTTGAAATACGCCTTGTAAACGAAAAATGTTTATTTCAGACTCTAATAACGTAGAAATCGTGTTTCAGGTTGAAATACGCCTTGGGACCATATCTCACCGAAAGTAAATGGTAGAATCAAACTTTAACCAAACGTAATGTTTGTACCTAGGGTAAAGTTAAAAAGTTTAAACAATTTGAAAATATCACTATATTTAGGCGAGTAAACGAAAAATGTTCATTTCAGACTCTAAAAACGTAGAAATCGTGTTTCAAGTTGAAATACGCCTTGTAAACGAAAAATGTTTATTTCAGACTCTAATAACGTAGAAATCGTGTTTCAAGTTGAAATACGCCTTGGGACCATATCTCACCTAAAGTAAATGGTAGAATCAAACTTTAACCAAACGTAATGTTTGTACCTAGGGTAAAGTTAAAAAGTTTAAACAATTTGCAAATATCACTATATTTAGGCGAGTAAACGAAAAATGTTCATTTCATACTCTAAATACGTAGAAATCGTGTTTTAAGTTGAAATACGCCTTGTAAACGAAAAATGTTTATTTCAGACTCTAATAACGTAGAAATCGTGTTTCAAGTTGAAATACGCCTTGGGACCATTTCTCACCTAAAGTAAATGGTAGAATCAAACTTTAACCAAACGTAATGTTTGTACCTAGTATAAAGTTAAAAAGTTTAAACAATTTTAAAATATCACTATATTTAGGCGAGTAAACGAAATATGTTCATTTCAGACTCTAAAAACGTAGAAATCGTGTTTCAAGTTGAAATACGCCTTGTAAACGAAAAATGTTTATTTCAGACTCTAATAACGTAGAAATCGTGTTTCAGGTTGAAATACGCCTTGGGACCATATCTCACCGAAAGTAAATGGTAGAATCAAACTTTAACCAAACGTAATGTTTGTACCTAGGGTAAAGTTAAAAAGTTTAAACAATTTGAAAATATCACTATATTTAGGCGAGTAAACGAAAAATGTTCATTTCAGACTCTAAAAACGTAGAAATCGTGTTTCAAGTTGAAATACGCCTTGTAAACGAAAAATGTTTATTTCAGACTCTAATAACGTAGAAATCGTGTTTCAAGTTGAAATACGCCTTGGGACCATATCTCACCTAAAGTAAATGGTAGAATCAAACTTTAACCAAACGTAATGTTTGTACCTAGGGTAAAGTTAAAAAGTTTAAACAATTTGCAAATATCACTATATTTAGGCGAGTAAACGAAAAATGTTCATTTCAGACTCTAAAAACGTAGAAATCGTGTTTCAAGTTGAAATACGCCTTGTAAACGAAAAATGTTTATTTCAGACTCTAATAACGTAGAAATCGTGTTTCAAGTTGAAATACGCCTTGGGACCATATCTCACCTAAAGTAAATGGTAGAATCAAACTTTAACCAAACGTAATGTTTGTACCTAGGGTAAAGTTAAAAAGTTTAAACAATTTGAAAATATCACTATATTTAGGCGAGTAAACGAAAAATGTTCATTTCAGACTCTAAAAACGTAGAAATCGTGTTTCAAGTTGAAATACGCCTTGTAAACGAAAAATGTTTATTTCAGACTCTAATAACGTAGAAATCGTGTTTCAGGTTGAAATACGCCTTGGGACCATATCTCACCGAAAGTAAATGGTAGAATCAAACTTTAACCAAACGTAATGTTTGTACCTAGGGTAAAGTTAAAAAGTTTAAACAATTTGAAAATATCACTATATTTAGGCGAGTAAACGAAAAATGTTCATTTCAGACTCTAAAAACGTAGAAATCGTGTTTCAAGTTGAAATACGCCTTGTAAACGAAAAATGTTTATTTCAGACTCTAATAACGTAGAAATCGTGTTTCAGGTTGAAATACGCCTTGGGACCATATCTCACCGAAAGTAAATGGTAGAATCAAACTTTAACCAAACGTAATGTTTGTACCTAGGGTAAAGTTAAAAAGTTTAAACAATTTGAAAATATCACTATATTTAGGCGAGTAAACGAAAAATGTTCATTTCAGACTCTAAAAACGTAGAAATCGTGTTTCAAGTTGAAATACGCCTTGTAAACGAAAAATGTTTATTTCAGACTCTAATAACGTAGAAATCGTGTTTCAAGTTGAAATACGCCTTGGGACCATATCTCACCTAAAGTAAATGGTAGAATCAAACTTTAACCAAACGTAATGTTTGTACCTAGGGTAAAGTTAAAAAGTTTAAACAATTTGCAAATATCACTATATTTAGGCGAGTAAACGAAAAATGTTCATTTCATACTCTAAATACGTAGAAATCGTGTTTCAAGTTGAAATACGCCTTGTAAACGAAAAATGTTTATTTCAGACTCTAATAACGTAGAAATCGTGTTTCAAGTTGAAATACGCCTTGGGACCATTTCTCACCTAAAGTAAATGGTAGAATCAAACTTTAACCAAACGTAATGTTTGTACCTAGTATAAAGTTAAAAAGTTTAAACAATTTTAAAATATCACTATATTTAGGCGAGTAAACGAAATATGTTCATTTCAGACTCTAAAAACGTAGAAATCGTGTTTCAAGTTGAAATACGCCTTGTAAACGAAAAATGTTTATTTCAGACTCTAATAACGTAGAAATCGTGTTTCAGGTTGAAATACGCCTTGGGACCATATCTCACCGAAAGTAAATGGTAGAATCAAACTTTAACCAAACGTAATGTTTGTACCTAGGGTAAAGTTAAAAAGTTTAAACAATTTGAAAATATCACTATATTTAGGCGAGTAAACGAAAAATGTTCATTTCAGACTCTAAAAACGTAGAAATCGTGTTTCAAGTTGAAATACGCCTTGTAAACGAAAAATGTTTATTTCAGACTCTAATAACGTAGAAATCGTGTTTCAAGTTGAAATACGCCTTGGGACCATATCTCACCTAAAGTAAATGGTAGAATCAAACTTTAACCAAACGTAATGTTTGTACCTAGTATAAAGTTAAAAAGTTTAAACAATTTTAAAATAACACTATATTTAGGCGAGTAAACGAAAAATGTTCATTTCAGACTCTAAAAACATAGAAATCGTGTTTCAAGTTGAAATACGCCTTGTAAACGAAAAATGTTTATTTCAGACTCTAAAACCGCAGAAATCGTGTTTCAAGTTGAAATACGCCTTGGTACCATATCTCACCTAAACTAAATGGTAGAATCAAACTTTAACCAAACGTAATGTTTGTACCTAGGGTAAAGTTAAAAAGTTTAAACAATTTGCAAATATCACTATATTTAGGCGAGTAAACGAAAAATGTTCATTTCAGACTCTAAAAACGTAGAAATCGTGTTTCAAGTTGAAATACGCCTTGTAAACGAAAAATGTTTATTTCAGACTCTAATAACGTAGAAATCGTGTTTCAAGTTGAAATACGCCTTGGGACCATATCTCACCTAAAGTAAATGGTAGAATCAAACTTTAACCAAACGTAATGTTTGTACCTAGTATAAAGTTAAAAAGTTTAAACAATTTTAAAATATCACTATATTTAGGCGAGTAAACTAAAAATGTTCATTTCAGACTCTAAAAACGTAGAAATCGTGTTTCAAGTTGAAATACGCCTTGTAAACGAAAAATGTTTATTTCAGACTCTAATAACGTAGAAATCGTGTTTCAGGTTGAAATACGCCTTGGGACCATATCTCACCGAAAGTAAATGGTAGAATCAAACTTTAACCAAACGTAATGTTTGTACCTAGGGTAAAGTTAAAAAGTTTAAACAATTTGAAAATATCACTATATTTAGGCGAGTAAACGAAAAATGTTCATTTCAGACTCTAAAAACGTAGAAATCGTGTTTCAAGTTGAAATACGCCTTGTAAACGAAAAATGTTTATTTCAGACTCTAATAACGTAGAAATCGTGTTTCAAGTTGAAATACGCCTTGGGACCATATCTCACCTAAAGTAAATGGTAGAATCAAACTTTAACCAAACGTAATGTTTGTACCTAGGGTAAAGTTAAAAAGTTTAAACAATTTGAAAATATCACTATATTTAGGCGAGTAAACGAAAAATGTTCGTCTCAGACTCTAAAACCGCAGAAATCGTGTTTCAAGTTGAAATACGCCTTGGTACCATATCTCACCTAAACTAAATGGTAGAATCAAACTTTAACCAAACGTAATGTTTGTACCTAGGGTAAAGTTAAAAAGTTTAAACAATTTGCAAATATCACTATATTTAGGCGAGTAAACGAAAAATGTTCATTTCAGACTCTAAAAACGTAGAAATCGTGTTTCAAGTTGAAATACGCCTTGTAAACGAAAAATGTTTATTTCAGACTCTAATAACGTAGAAATCGTGTTTCAAGTTGAAATAAGCCTTGGGACCATATCTCACCTAAAGTAAATGGTA
This sequence comes from Pterostichus niger, assembly GCA_947425015.1. NCBI lineage: Eukaryota > Metazoa > Arthropoda > Insecta > Coleoptera > Carabidae > Pterostichus > Pterostichus niger. Next base: position 14,031,209 of record OX380352.1, on the reverse strand, counting down.
GAATCAAACTTTAACCAAACGTAATGTTTGTACCTAGTATAAAGTTAAAAAGTTTAAACAATTTTAAAATATCACTATATTTAGGCGAGTAAACGAAAAATGTTCATTTCAGACTCTAAAAACGTAGAAATCGTGTTTCAAGTTGAAATACGCCTTGTAAACGAAAAATGTTTATTTCAGACTCTAAAACCGCAGAAATCGTGTTTCAAGTTGAAATACGCCTTGGTACCATATCTCACCTAAACTAAATGGTAGAATCAAACTTTAACCAAACGTAATGTTTGTACCTAGGGTAAAGTTAAAAAGTTTAAACAATTTGCAAATATCACTATATTTAGGCGAGTAAACGAAAAATGTTCATTTCAGACTCTAAAAACGTAGAAATCGTGTTTCAAGTTGAAATACGCCTTGTAAACGAAAAATGTTTATTTCAGACTCTAATAACGTAGAAATCGTGTTTCAAGTTGAAATACGCCTTGGGACCATATCTCACCTAAAGTAAATGGTAGAATCAAACTTTAACCAAACGTAATGTTTGTACCTAGTATAAAGTTAAAAAGTTTAAACAATTTTAAAATATCACTATATTTAGGCGAGTAAACGAAAAATGTTCATTTCAGACTCTAAAAACGTAGAAATCGTGTTTCAAGTTGAAATACGCCTTGTAAACGAAAAATGTTTATTTCAGACTCTAATAACGTAGAAATCGTGTTTCAGGTTGAAATACGCCTTGGGACCATATCTCACCGAAAGTAAATGGTAGAATCAAACTTTAACCAAACGTAATGTTTGTACCTAGGGTAAAGTTAAAAAGTTTAAACAATTTGAAAATATCACTATATTTAGGCGAGTAAACGAAAAATGTTCATTTCAGACTCTAAAAACGTAGAAATCGTGTTTCAAGTTGAAATACGCCTTGTAAACGAAAAATGTTTATTTCAGACTCTAATAACGTAGAAATCGTGTTTCAAGTTGAAATACGCCTTGGGACCATATCTCACCTAAAGTAAATGGTAGAATCAAACTTTAACCAAACGTAATGTTTGTACCTAGGGTAAAGTTAAAAAGTTTAAACAATTTGAAAATATCACTATATTTAGGCGAGTAAACGAAAAATGTTCGTCTCAGACTCTAAAACCGCAGAAATCGTGTTTCAAGTTGAAATACGCCTTGGTACCATATCTCACCTAAACTAAATGGTAGAATCAAACTTTAACCAAACGTAATGTTTGTACCTAGGGTAAAGTTAAAAAGTTTAAACAATTTGCAAATATCACTATATTTAGGCGAGTAAACGAAAAATGTTCATTTCAGACTCTAAAAACGTAGAAATCGTGTTTCAAGTTGAAATACGCCTTGTAAACGAAAAATGTTTATTTCAGACTCTAATAACGTAGAAATCGTGTTTCAAGTTGAAATAAGCCTTGGGACCATATCTCACCTAAAGTAAATGGTAGAATCAAACTTTAACCAAACGTAATGTTTGTACCTAGTATAAAGTTAAAAAGTTTAAACAATTTTAAAATATCACTATATTTAGGCGAGTAAACGAAAAATGTTCATTTCAGACTCTAAAAACGTAGAAATCGTGTTTCAAGTTGAAATACGCCTTGTAAACGAAAAATGTTTATTTCAGACTCTAATAACGTAGAAATCGTGTTTCAAGTTGAAATACGCCTTGGGACCATATCTCACCTAAAGTAAATGGTAGAATCAAACTATAACCAAACGTAATGTTTGTACCTAGGGTAAAGTTAAAAAGTTTAAACAATTTGAAAATATCACTATATTTAGGCGAGTAAACGAAAAATGTTCATTTCAGACTCTAAAAACGTAGAAATCGTGTTTCAAGTTGAAATACGCCTTGTAAACGAAAAATGTTTATTTCAGACTCTAATAACGTAGAAATCGTGTTTCAAGTTGAAATACGCCTTGGGACCATATCTCACCTAAAGTAAATGGTAGAATCAAACTTTAACCAAACGTAATGTTTGTACCTAGTATAAAGTTAAAAAGTTTAAACAATTTTAAAATATCACTATATTTAGGCGAGTAAACGAAAAATGTTCATTTCAGATTCTAAAAACGTAGAAATCGTGTTTCAAGTTGAAATACGCCTTGTAAACGAAAAATGTTTATTTCAGACTCTAATAACGTAGAAATCGTGTTTCAAGTTGAAATACGCCTTGGGACCATATCTCACCTAAAGTATATGGTAGAATCAAACTTTAACCAAACGTAATGTTTGTACCTAGGGTAAAGTTAAAAAGTTTAAACAATTTGAAAATATCACTATATTTAGGCGAGTAAACGAAAAATGTTCATTTCAGACTCTAAAAACGTAGAAATCGTGTTTCAAGTTGAAATACGCCTTGTAAACGAAAAATGTTTATTTCAGACTCTAATAACGTAGAAATCGTGTTTCAAGTTGAAATACGCCTTGGGACCATATCTCACCTAAAGTAAATGGTAGAATCAAACTTTAACCAAACGTAATGTTTGTACCTAGTATAAAGTTAAAAAGTTTAAACAATTTTAAAATATCACTATATTTAGGCGAGTAAACGAAAAATGTTCATTTCAGATTCTAAAAACGTAGAAATCGTGTTTCAAGTTGAAATACGCCTTGTAAACGAAAAATGTTTATTTCAGACTCTAATAACGTAGAAATCGTGTTTCAAGTTGAAATACGCCTTGGGACCATATCTCACCTAAAGTATATGGTAGAATCAAACTTTAACCAAACGTAATGTTTGTACCTAGGGTAAAGTTAAAAAGTTTAAACAATTTGAAAATATCACTATATTTAGGCGAGTAAACGAAAAATGTTCATTTCAGACTCTAAAAACGTAGAAATCGTGTTTCAAGTTGAAATACGCCTTGTAAACGAAAAATGTTTATTTCAGACTCTAATAACGTAGAAATCGTGTTTCAAGTTGAAATACGCCTTGGGACCATATCTCACCTAAAGTAAATGGTAGAATCAAACTTTAACCAAACGTAATGTTTGTACCTAGTATAAAGTTAAAAAGTTTAAACAATTTTAAAATATCACTATATTTAGGCGAGTAAACGAAAAATGTTCATTTCAGACTCTAAAAACGTAGAAATCGTGTTTCAAGTTGAAATACGCCTTGTAAACGAAAAATGTTTATTTCAGACTCTAATAACGTAGAAATCGTGTTTCAAGTTGAAATACGCCTTGTAAACGAAAAATGTTTATTTCAGACTCTAAAAACGTAGAAATCGTGTTTCAAGTTGAAATACGCCTTGGTACCATATCTCACCTAAAGTAAATGGTAGAATCAAACTTTAACCAAACGTAATGTTTGTACCTAGGGTAAAGTTAAAAAGTTTAAACAATTTGCAAATATCACTATATTTAGGCGAGTAAACGAAAAATGTTCATTTCAGACTCTAAAAACGTAGAAATCGTGTTTCAAGTTGAAATACGCCTTGTAAACGAAAAATGTTTATTTCAGACTCTAATAACGTAGAAATCGTGTTTCAAGTTGAAATACGCCTTGGGACCATATCTCACCTAAAGTAAATGGTAGAATCAAACTTTAACCAAACGTAATGTTTGTACCTAGTATAAAGTTAAAAAGTTTAAACAATTTTAAAATATCACTATATTTAGGCGAGTAAACGAAAAATGTTCATTTCAGACTCTAAAAACGTAGAAATCGTGTTTCAAGTTGAAATACGCCTTGTAAACGAAAAATGTTTATTTCAGACTCTAAAACCGCAGAAATCGTGTTTCAAGTTGAAATACGCCTTGGTACCATATCTCACCTAAACTAAATGGTAGAATCAAACTTTAACCAAACGTAATGTTTGTACCTAGGGTAAAGTTAAAAAGTTTAAACAATTTGCAAATATCACTATATTTAGGCGAGTAAACGAAAAATGTTCATTTCAGACTCTAAAAACGTAGAAATCGTGTTTCAAGTTGAAATACGCCTTGTAAACGAAAAATGTTTATTTCAGACTCTAATAACGTAGAAATCGTGTTTCAAGTTGAAATACGCCTTGGGACCATATCTCACCTAAAGTAAATGGTAGAATCAAACTTTAACCAAACGTAATGTTTGTACCTAGTATAAAGTTAAAAAGTTTAAACAATTTTAAAATATCACTATATTTAGGCGAGTAAACGAAAAATGTTCATTTCAGACTCTAAAAACGTAGAAATCGTGTTTCAAGTTGAAATACGCCTTGTAAACGAAAAATGTTTATTTCAGACTCTAAAAACGTAGAAATCGTGTTTCAAGTTGAAATACGCCTTGTAAACGAAAAATGTTTATTTCAGACTCTAATAACGTAGAAATCGTGTTTCAAGTTGAAATACGCCTTGGGACCATATCTCACCTAAAGTAAATGGTAGAATCAAACTTTAACCAAACGTAATGTTTGTACCTAGGGTAAAGTTAAAAAGTTTAAACAATTTGAAAATATCACTATATTTAGGCGAGTAAACGAAAAATGTTCGTCTCAGACTCTAAAACCGCAGAAATCGTGTTTCAAGTTGAAATACGCCTTGGTACCATATCTCACCTAAACTAAATGGTAGAATCAAACTTTAACCAAACGTAATGTTTGTACCTAGGGTAAAGTTAAAAAGTTTAAACAATTTGCAAATATCACTATATTTAGGCGAGTAAACGAAAAATGTTCATTTCATACTCTAAAAACGTAGAAATCGTGTTTCAAGTTGAAATACGCCTTGTAAACGAAAAATGTTTATTTCAGACTCTAATAACGTAGAAATCGTGTTTCAAGTTGAAATACGCCTTGGGACCATATCTCACCTAAAGTAAATGGTAGAATCAAACTTTAACCAAACGTAATGTTTGTACCTAGTATAAAGTTAAAAAGTTTAAACAATTTTAAAATATCACTATATTTAGGCGAGTAAACGAAATATGTTCATTTCAGACTCTAAAAACGTAGAAATCGTGTTTCAAGTTGAAATACGCCTTGTAAACGAAAAATGTTTATTTCAGACTCTAATAACGTAGAAATCGTGTTTCAGGTTGAAATACGCCTTGGGACCATATCTCACCGAAAGTAAATGGTAGAATCAAACTTTAACCAAACGTAATGTTTGTACCTAGGGTAAAGTTAAAAAGTTTAAACAATTTGAAAATATCACTATATTTAGGCGAGTAAACGAAAAATGTTCATTTCAGACTCTAAAAACGTAGAAATCGTGTTTCAAGTTGAAATACGCCTTGTAAACGAAAAATGTTTATTTCAGACTCTAATAACGTAGAAATCGTGTTTCAAGTTGAAATACGCCTTGGGACCATATCTCACCTAAAGTAAATGGTAGAAACAAACTTTAACCAAACGTAATGTTTGTACCTAGTATAAAGTTAAAAAGTTTAAACAATTTTAAAATATCACTATATTTAGGCGAGTAAACGAAAAATGTTCATTTCAGACTCTAAAAACGTAGAAATCGTGTTTCAAGTTGAAATACGCCTTGGGACCATATCTCACCGAAAGTAAATGGTAGAATCAAACTTTAACCAAACGTAATGTTTGTACCTAGGGTAAAGTTAAAAAGTTTAAACAATTTGAAAATATCACTATATTTAGGCGAGTAAACGAAAAATGTTCATTTCAGACTCTAAAAACGTAGAAATCGTGTTTCAAGATGAAATACGCCTTGTAAACGAAAAATGTTTATTTCAGACTCTAATAACGTAGAAATCGTGTTTCAAGTTGAAATACGCCTTGGGACCATATCTCACCTAAAGTAAATGGTAGAATCAAACTTTAACCAAACGTAATGTTTGTACCTAGGGTAAAGTTAAAAAGTTTAAACAATTTGAAAATATCACTATATTTAGGCGAGTAAACGAAAAATGTTCATTTCAGACTCTAAAAACGTAGAAATCGTGTTTCAAGTTGAAATACGCCTTGTAAACGAAAAATGTTTATTTCAGACTCTAATAACGTAGAAATCGTGTTTCAGGTTGAAATACGCCTTGGGACCATATCTCACCGAAAGTAAATGGTAGAATCAAACTTTAACCAAACGTAATGTTTGTACCTAGGGTAAAGTTAAAAAGTTTAAACAATTTGAAAATATCACTATATTTAGGCGAGTAAACGAAAAATGTTCATTTCAGACTCTAAAAACGTAGAAATCGTGTTTCAAGTTGAAATACGCCTTGTAAACGAAAAATGTTTATTTCAGACTCTAATAACGTAGAAATCGTGTTTCAGGTTGAAATACGCCTTGGGACCATATCTCACCGAAAGTAAATGGTAGAATCAAACTTTAACCAAACGTAATGTTTGTACCTAGGGTAAAGTTAAAAAGTTTAAACAATTTGAAAATATCACTATATTTAGGCGAGTAAACGAAAAATGTTCATTTCAGACTCTAAAAACGTAGAAATCGTGTTTCAAGTTGAAATACGCCTTGTAAACGAAAAATGTTTATTTCAGACTCTAATAACGTAGAAATCGTGTTTCAAGTTGAAATACGCCTTGGGACCATATCTCACCTAAAGTAAATGGTAGAATCAAACTTTAACCAAACGTAATGTTTGTACCTAGGGTAAAGTTAAAAAGTTTAAACAATTTGAAAATATCACTATATTTAGGCGAGGAAACGAAAAATGTTCGTCTCAGACTCTAAAACCGCAGAAATCGTGTTTCAAGTTGAAATACGCCTTGGTACCATATCTCACCTAAACTAAATGGTAGAATCAAACTTTAACCAAACGTAATGTTTGTACCTAGGGTAAAGTTAAAAAGTTTAAACAATTTGCAAATATCACTATATTTAGGCGAGTAAACGAAAAATGTTCATTTCATACTCTAAAAACGTAGAAATCGTGTTTCAAGTTGAAATACGCCTTGTAAACGAAAAATGTTTATTTCAGACTCTAATAACGTAGAAATCGTGTTTCAAGTTGAAATACGCCTTGGGACCATATCTCACCTAAAGTAAATGGTAGAATCAAACTTTAACCAAACGTAATGTTTGTACCTAGTATAAAGTTAAAAAGTTTAAACAATTTTAAAATATCACTATATTTAGGCGAGTAAACGAAATATGTTCATTTCAGACTCTAAAAACGTAGAAATCGTGTTTCAAGTTGAAATACGCCTTGTAAACGAAAAATGTTTATTTCAGACTCTAATAACGTAGAAATCGTGTTTCAGGTTGAAATACGCCTTGGGACCATATCTCACCGAAAGTAAATGGTAGAATCAAACTTTAACCAAACGTAATGTTTGTACCTAGGGTAAAGTTAAAAAGTTTAAACAATTTGAAAATATCACTATATTTAGGCGAGTAAACGAAAAATGTTCATTTCAGACTCTAAAAACGTAGAAATCGTGTTTCAAGTTGAAATACGCCTTGTAAACGAAAAATGTTTATTTCAGACTCTAATAACGTAGAAATCGTGTTTCAAGTTGAAATACGCCTTGGGACCATATCTCACCTAAAGTAAATGGTAGAAACAAACTTTAACCAAACGTAATGTTTGTACCTAGTATAAAGTTAAAAAGTTTAAACAATTTTAAAATATCACTATATTTAGGCGAGTAAACGAAAAATGTTCATTTCAGACTCTAAAAACGTAGAAATCGTGTTTCAAGTTGAAATACGCCTTGGGACCATATCTCACCGAAAGTAAATGGTAGAATCAAACTTTAACCAAACGTAATGTTTGTACCTAGGGTAAAGTTAAAAAGTTTAAACAATTTGAAAATATCACTATATTTAGGCGAGTAAACGAAAAATGTTCATTTCAGACTCTAAAAACGTAGAAATCGTGTTTCAAGATGAAATACGCCTTGTAAACGAAAAATGTTTATTTCAGACTCTAATAACGTAGAAATCGTGTTTCAAGTTGAAATACGCCTTGGGACCATATCTCACCTAAAGTAAATGGTAGAATCAAACTTTAACCAAACGTAATGTTTGTACCTAGGGTAAAGTTAAAAAGTTTAAACAATTTGAAAATATCACTATATTTAGGCGAGTAAACGAAAAATGTTCATTTCAGACTCTAAAAACGTAGAAATCGTGTTTCAAGTTGAAATACGCCTTGTAAACGAAAAATGTTTATTTCAGACTCTAATAACGTAGAAATCGTGTTTCAGGTTGAAATACGCCTTGGGACCATATCTCACCGAAAGTAAATGGTAGAATCAAACTTTAACCAAACGTAATGTTTGTACCTAGGGTAAAGTTAAAAAGTTTAAACAATTTGAAAATATCACTATATTTAGGCGAGTAAACGAAAAATGTTCATTTCAGACTCTAAAAACGTAGAAATCGTGTTTCAAGTTGAAATACGCCTTGTAAACGAAAAATGTTTATTTCAGACTCTAATAACGTAGAAATCGTGTTTCAGGTTGAAATACGCCTTGGGACCATATCTCACCGAAAGTAAATGGTAGAATCAAACTTTAACCAAACGTAATGTTTGTACCTAGGGTAAAGTTAAAAAGTTTAAACAATTTGAAAATATCACTATATTTAGGCGAGTAAACGAAAAATGTTCATTTCAGACTCTAAAAACGTAGAAATCGTGTTTCAAGTTGAAATACGCCTTGTAAACGAAAAATGTTTATTTCAGACTCTAATAACGTAGAAATCGTGTTTCAAGTTGAAATACGCCTTGGGACCATATCTCACCTAAAGTAAATGGTAGAATCAAACTTTAACCAAACGTAATGTTTGTACCTAGGGTAAAGTTAAAAAGTTTAAACAATTTGAAAATATCACTATATTTAGGCGAGGAAACGAAAAATGTTCGTCTCAGACTCTAAAACCGCAGAAATCGTGTTTCAAGTTGAAATACGCCTTGGTACCATATCTCACCTAAACTAAATGGTAGAATCAAACTTTAACCAAACGTAATGTTTGTACCTAGGGTAAAGTTAAAAAGTTTAAACAATTTGCAAATATCACTATATTTAGGCGAGTAAACGAAAAATGTTCATTTCAGACTCTAAAAACGTAGAAATCGTGTTTCAAGTTGAAATACGCCTTGTAAACGAAAAATGTTTATTTCAGACTCTAATAACGTAGAAATCGTGTTTCAAGTTGAAATACGCCTTGGGACCATATCTCACCTAAAGTAAATGGTAGAATCAAACTTTAACCAAACGTAATGTTTGTACCTAGTATAAAGTTAAAAAGTTTAAACAATTTTAAAATATCACTATATTTAGGCGAGTAAACGAAAAATGTTCATTTCAGACTCTAAAAACGTAGAAATCGTGTTTCAAGTTGAAATACGCCTTGTAAACGAAAAATGTTTATTTCAGACTCTAATAACGTAGAAATCGTGTTTCAGGTTGAAATACGCCTTGGGACCATATCTCACCGAAAGTAAATGGTAGAATCAAACTTTAACCAAACGTAATGTTTGTACCTAGGGTAAAGTTAAAAAGTTTAAACAATTTGAAAATATCACTATATTTAGGCGAGTAAACGAAAAATGTTCATTTCAGACTCTAAAAACGTAGAAATCGTGTTTCAAGTTGAAATACGCCTTGTAAACGAAAAATGTTTATTTCAGACTCTAATAACGTAGAAATCGTGTTTCAGGTTGAAATACGCCTTGGGACCATATCTCACCGAAAGTAAATGGTAGAATCAAACTTTAACCAAACGTAATGTTTGTACCTAGGGTAAAGTTAAAAAGTTTAAACAATTTGAAAATATCACTATATTTAGGCGAGTAAACGAAAAATGTTCATTTCAGACTCTAAAAACGTAGAAATCGTGTTTCAAGTTGAAATACGCCTTGTAAACGAAAAATGTTTATTTCAGACTCTAATAACGTAGAAATCGTGTTTCAAGTTGAAATACGCCTTGGGACCATATCTCACCTAAAGTAAATGGTAGAATCAAACTTTAACCAAACGTAATGTTTGTACCTAGGGTAAAGTTAAAAAGTTTAAACAATTTGAAAATATCACTATATTTAGGCGAGGAAACGAAAAATGTTCGTCTCAGACTCTAAAACCGCAGAAATCGTGTTTCAAGTTGAAATACGCCTTGGTACCATATCTCACCTAAACTAAATGGTAGAATCAAACTTTAACCAAACGTAATGTTTGTACCTAGGGTAAAGTTAAAAAGTTTAAACAATTTGCAAATATCACTATATTTAGGCGAGTAAACGAAAAATGTTCATTTCAGACTCTAAAAACGTAGAAATCGTGTTTCAAGTTGAAATACGCCTTGTAAACGAAAAATGTTTATTTCAGACTCTAATAACGTAGAAATCGTGTTTCAAGTTGAAATACGCCTTGGGACCATATCTCACCTAAAGTAAATGGTAGAATCAAACTTTAACCAAACGTAATGTTTGTACCTAGTATAAAGTTAAAAAGTTTAAACAATTTTAAAATATCACTATATTTAGGCGAGTAAACGAAAAATGTTCATTTCAGACTCTAAAAACGTAGAAATCGTGTTTCAAGTTGAAATACGCCTTGTAAACGAAAAATGTTTATTTCAGACTCTAATAACGTAGAAATCGTGTTTCAAGTTGAAATAAGCCTTGGGACCATATCTCACCTAAAGTAAATGGTAGAATCAAACTTTAACCAAACGTAATGTTTGTACCTAGTATAAAGTTAAAAAGTTTAAACAATTTTAAAATATCACTATATTTAGGCGAGTAAACGAAAAATGTTCATTTCAGACTCTAAAAACGTAGAAATCGTGTTTCAAGTTGAAATACGCCTTGTAAACGAAAAATGTTTATTTCAGACTCTAATAACGTAGAAATCGTGTTTCAAGTTGAAATACGCCTTGGGACCATATCTCACCTAAAGTAAATGGTAGAATCAAACTATAACCAAACGTAATGTTTGTACCTAGGGTAAAGTTAAAAAGTTTAAACAATTTGAAAATATCACTATATTTAGGCGAGTAAACGAAAAATGTTCATTTCAGACTCTAAAAACGTAGAAATCGTGTTTCAAGTTGAAATACGCCTTGTAAACGAAAAATGTTTATTTCAGACTCTAATAACGTAGAAATCGTGTTTCAAGTTGAAATACGCCTTGGGACCATATCTCACCTAAAGTAAATGGTAGAATCAAACTTTAACCAAACGTAATGTTTGTACCTAGTATAAAGTTAAAAAGTTTAAACAATTTTAAAATATCACTATATTTAGGCGAGTAAACGAAAAATGTTCATTTCAGATTCTAAAAACGTAGAAATCGTGTTTCAAGTTGAAATACGCCTTGTAAACGAAAAATGTTTATTTCAGACTCTAATAACGTAGAAATCGTGTTTCAAGTTGAAATACGCCTTGGGACCATATCTCACCTAAAGTATATGGTAGAATCAAACTTTAACCAAACGTAATGTTTGTACCTAGGGTAAAGTTAAAAAGTTTAAACAATTTGAAAATATCACTATATTTAGGCGAGTAAACGAAAAATGTTCATTTCAGACTCTAAAAACGTAGAAATCGTGTTTCAAGTTGAAATACGCCTTGTAAACGAAAAATGTTTATTTCAGACTCTAATAACGTAGAAATCGTGTTTCAAGTTGAAATACGCCTTGGGACCATATCTCACCTAAAGTAAATGGTAGAATCAAACTTTAACCAAACGTAATGTTTGTACCTAGTATAAAGTTAAAAAGTTTAAACAATTTTAAAATATCACTATATTTAGGCGAGTAAACGAAAAATGTTCATTTCAGACTCTAAAAACGTAGAAATCGTGTTTCAAGTTGAAATACGCCTTGTAAACGAAAAATGTTTATTTCAGACTCTAATAACGTAGAAATCGTGTTTCAAGTTGAAATACGCCTTGTAAACGAAAAATGTTTATTTCAGACTCTAAAAACGTAGAAATCGTGTTTCAAGTTGAAATACGCCTTGGTACCATATCTCACCTAAAGTAAATGGTAGAATCAAACTTTAACCAAACGTAATGTTTGTACCTAGGGTAAAGTTAAAAAGTTTAAACAATTTGCAAATATCACTATATTTAGGCGAGTAAACGAAAAATGTTCATTTCAGACTCTAAAAACGTAGAAATCGTGTTTCAAGTTGAAATACGCCTTGTAAACGAAAAATGTTTATTTCAGACTCTAATAACGTAGAAATCGTGTTTCAAGTTGAAATACGCCTTGGGACCATATCTCACCTAAAGTAAATGGTAGAATCAAACTTTAACCAAACGTAATGTTTGTACCTAGTATAAAGTTAAAAAGTTTAAACAATTTTAAAATATCACTATATTTAGGCGAGTAAACGAAAAATGTTCATTTCAGACTCTAAAAACGTAGAAATCGTGTTTCAAGTTGAAATACGCCTTGTAAACGAAAAATGTTTATTTCAGACTCTAAAACCGCAGAAATCGTGTTTCAAGTTGAAATACGCCTTGGTACCATATCTCACCTAAACTAAATGGTAGAATCAAACTTTAACCAAACGTAATGTTTGTACCTAGGGTAAAGTTAAAAAGTTTAAACAATTTGCAAATATCACTATATTTAGGCGAGTAAACGAAAAATGTTCATTTCAGACTCTAAAAACGTAGAAATCGTGTTTCAAGTTGAAATACGCCTTGTAAACGAAAAATGTTTATTTCAGACTCTAATAACGTAGAAATCGTGTTTCAAGTTGAAATACGCCTTGGGACCATATCTCACCTAAAGTAAATGGTAGAATCAAACTTTAACCAAACGTAATGTTTGTACCTAGTATAAAGTTAAAAAGTTTAAACAATTTTAAAATATCACTATATTTAGGCGAGTAAACGAAATATGTTCATTTCAGACTCTAAAAACGTAGAAATCGTGTTTCAAGTTGAAATACGCCTTGTAAACGAAAAATGTTTATTTCAGACTCTAATAACGTAGAAATCGTGTTTCAGGTTGAAATACGCCTTGGGACCATATCTCACCGAAAGTAAATGGTAGAATCAAACTTTAACCAAACGTAATGTTTGTACCTAGGGTAAAGTTAAAAAGTTTAAACAATTTGAAAATATCACTATATTTAGGCGAGTAAACGAAAAATGTTCATTTCAGACTCTAAAAACGTAGAAATCGTGTTTCAAGTTGAAATACGCCTTGTAAACGAAAAATGTTTATTTCAGACTCTAATAACGTAGAAATCGTGTTTCAAGTTGAAATACGCCTTGGGACCATATCTCACCTAAAGTAAATGGTAGAATCAAACTTTAACCAAACGTAATGTTTGTACCTAGGGTAAAGTTAAAAAGTTTAAACAATTTGAAAATATCACTATATTTAGGCGAGTAAACGAAAAATGTTCGTCTCAGACTCTAAAACCGCAGAAATCGTGTTTCAAGTTGAAATTTAGGCGAGTAAACGAAAAATGTTCATTTCAGACTCTAAAAACGTAGAAATCGTGTTTCAAGTTGAAATACGCCTTGTAAACGAAAAATGTTTATTTCAGACTCTAATAACGTAGAAATCGTGTTTCAAGTTGAAATACGCCTTGGGACCATATCTCACCTAAAGTAAATGGTAGAAACAAACTTTAACCAAACGTAATGTTTGTACCTAGTATAAAGTTAAAAAGTTGAAACAATTTTAAAATATCACTATATTTAGGCGAGTAAACGAAAAATGTTCATTTCAGACTCTAAAAACGTAGAAATCGTGTTTCAAGTTGAAATACGCCTTGGGACCATATCTCACCGAAAGTAAATGGTAGAATCAAACTTTAACCAAACGTAATGTTTGTACCTAGGGTAAAGTTAAAAAGTTTAAACAATTTGAAAATATCACTATATTTAGGCGAGTAAACGAAAAATGTTCATTTCAGACTCTAAAAACGTGGAAATCGTGTTTCAAGTTGAAATACGCCTTGTAAACGAAAAATGTTTATTTCAGACTCTAATAACGTAGAAATCGTGTTTCAAGTTGAAATACGCCTTGGGACCATATCTCACCTAAAGTAAATGGTAGAATCAAACTTTAACCAAACGTAATGTTTGTACCTAGTATAAAGTTAAAAAGTTTAAACAATTTTAAAATATCACTATATTTAGGCGAGTAAACGAAAAATGTTCATTTCAGACTCTAAAAACGTAGAAATCGTGTTTCAAGTTGAAATACGCCTTGTAAACGAAAAATGTTTATTTCAGACTCTAATAACGTAGAAATCGTGTTTCAAGTTGAAATAAGCCTTGGGACCATATCTCACCTAAAGTAAATGGTAGAATCAAACTTTAACCAAACGTAATGTTTGTACCTAGTATAAAGTTAAAAAGTTTAAACAATTTTAAAATATCACTATATTTAGGCGAGTAAACGAAAAATGTTCATTTCAGACTCTAAAAACGTAGAAATCGTGTTTCAAGTTGAAATACGCCTTGTAAACGAAAAATGTTTATTTCAGACTCTAATAACGTAGAAATCGTGTTTCAAGTTGAAATACGCCTTGGGACCATATCTCACCTAAAGTAAATGGTAGAATCAAACTATAACCAAACGTAATGTTTGTACCTAGGGTAAAGTTAAAAAGTTTAAACAATTTGAAAATATCACTATATTTAGGCGAGTAAACGAAAAATGTTCATTTCAGACTCTAAAAACGTAGAAATCGTGTTTCAAGTTGAAATACGCCTTGTAAACGAAAAATGTTTATTTCAGACTCTAATAACGTAGAAATCGTGTTTCAAGTTGAAATACGCCTTGGGACCATATCTCACCTAAAGTAAATGGTAGAATCAAACTTTAACCAAACGTAATGTTTGTACCTAGTATAAAGTTAAAAAGTTTAAACAATTTTAAAATATCACTATATTTAGGCGAGTAAACGAAAAATGTTCATTTCAGATTCTAAAAACGTAGAAATCGTGTTTCAAGTTGAAATACGCCTTGTAAACGAAAAATGTTTATTTCAGACTCTAATAACGTAGAAATCGTGTTTCAAGTTGAAATACGCCTTGGGACCATATCTCACCTAAAGTATATGGTAGAATCAAACTTTAACCAAACGTAATGTTTGTACCTAGGGTAAAGTTAAAAAGTTTAAACAATTTGAAAATATCACTATATTTAGGCGAGTAAACGAAAAATGTTCATTTCAGACTCTAAAAACGTAGAAATCGTGTTTCAAGTTGAAATACGCCTTGTAAACGAAAAATGTTTATTTCAGACTCTAATAACGTAGAAATCGTGTTTCAAGTTGAAATACGCCTTGGGACCATATCTCACCTAAAGTAAATGGTAGAATCAAACTTTAACCAAACGTAATGTTTGTACCTAGTATAAAGTTAAAAAGTTTAAACAATTTTAAAATATCACTATATTTAGGCGAGTAAACGAAAAATGTTCATTTCAGACTCTAAAAACGTAGAAATCGTGTTTCAAGTTGAAATACGCCTTGTAAACGAAAAATGTTTATTTCAGACTCTAATAACGTAGAAATCGTGTTTCAAGTTGAAATACGCCTTGTAAACGAAAAATGTTTATTTCAGACTCTAAAAACGTAGAAATCGTGTTTCAAGTTGAAATACGCCTTGGTACCATATCTCACCTAAAGTAAATGGTAGAATCAAACTTTAACCAAACGTAATGTTTGTACCTAGGGTAAAGTTAAAAAGTTTAAACAATTTGCAAATATCACTATATTTAGGCGAGTAAACGAAAAATGTTCATTTCAGACTCTAAAAACGTAGAAATCGTGTTTCAAGTTGAAATACGCCTTGTAAACGAAAAATGTTTATTTCAGACTCTAATAACGTAGAAATCGTGTTTCAAGTTGAAATACGCCTTGGGACCATATCTCACCTAAAGTAAATGGTAGAATCAAACTTTAACCAAACGTAATGTTTGTACCTAGTATAAAGTTAAAAAGTTTAAACAATTTTAAAATATCACTATATTTAGGCGAGTAAACGAAAAATGTTCATTTCAGACTCTAAAAACGTAGAAATCGTGTTTCAAGTTGAAATACGCCTTGTAAACGAAAAATGTTTATTTCAGACTCTAAAACCGCAGAAATCGTGTTTCAAGTTGAAATACGCCTTGGTACCATATCTCACCTAAACTAAATGGTAGAATCAAACTTTAACCAAACGTAATGTTTGTACCTAGGGTAAAGTTAAAAAGTTTAAACAATTTGCAAATATCACTATATTTAGGCGAGTAAACGAAAAATGTTCATTTCAGACTCTAAAAACGTAGAAATCGTGTTTCAAGTTGAAATACGCCTTGTAAACGAAAAATGTTTATTTCAGACTCTAATAACGTAGAAATCGTGTTTCAAGTTGAAATACGCCTTGGGACCATATCTCACCTAAAGTAAATGGTAGAATCAAACTTTAACCAAACGTAATGTTTGTACCTAGTATAAAGTTAAAAAGTTTAAACAATTTTAAAATATCACTATATTTAGGCGAGTAAACGAAATATGTTCATTTCAGACTCTAAAAACGTAGAAATCGTGTTTCAAGTTGAAATACGCCTTGTAAACGAAAAATGTTTATTTCAGACTCTAATAACGTAGAAATCGTGTTTCAGGTTGAAATACGCCTTGGGACCATATCTCACCGAAAGTAAATGGTAGAATCAAACTTTAACCAAACGTAATGTTTGTACCTAGGGTAAAGTTAAAAAGTTTAAACAATTTGAAAATATCACTATATTTAGGCGAGTAAACGAAAAATGTTCATTTCAGACTCTAAAAACGTAGAAATCGTGTTTCAAGTTGAAATACGCCTTGTAAACGAAAAATGTTTATTTCAGACTCTAATAACGTAGAAATCGTGTTTCAAGTTGAAATACGCCTTGGGACCATATCTCACCTAAAGTAAATGGTAGAATCAAACTTTAACCAAACGTAATGTTTGTACCTAGGGTAAAGTTAAAAAGTTTAAACAATTTGAAAATATCACTATATTTAGGCGAGTAAACGAAAAATGTTCGTCTCAGACTCTAAAACCGCAGAAATCGTGTTTCAAGTTGAAATTTAGGCGAGTAAACGAAAAATGTTCATTTCAGACTCTAAAAACGTAGAAATCGTGTTTCAAGTTGAAATACGCCTTGTAAACGAAAAATGTTTATTTCAGACTCTAATAACGTAGAAATCGTGTTTCAAGTTGAAATACGCCTTGGGACCATATCTCACCTAAAGTAAATGGTAGAAACAAACTTTAACCAAACGTAATGTTTGTACCTAGTATAAAGTTAAAAAGTTGAAACAATTTTAAAATATCACTATATTTAGGCGAGTAAACGAAAAATGTTCATTTCAGACTCTAAAAACGTAGAAATCGTGTTTCAAGTTGAAATACGCCTTGGGACCATATCTCACCGAAAGTAAATGGTAGAATCAAACTTTAACCAAACGTAATGTTTGTACCTAGGGTAAAGTTAAAAAGTTTAAACAATTTGAAAATATCACTATATTTAGGCGAGTAAACGAAAAATGTTCATTTCAGACTCTAAAAACGTGGAAATCGTGTTTCAAGTTGAAATACGCCTTGTAAACGAAAAATGTTTATTTCAGACTCTAATAACGTAGAAATCGTGTTTCAAGTTGAAATACGCCTTGGGACCATATCTCACCTAAAGTAAATGGTAGAATCAAACTTTAACCAAACGTAATGTTTGTACCTAGGGTAAAGTTAAAAAGTTTAAACAATTTGAAAATATCACTATATTTAGGCGAGTAAACGAAAAATGTTCATTTCAGACTCTAAAAACGTAGAAATCGTGTTTCAAGTTGAAATACGCCTTGTAAACGAAAAATGTTTATTTCAGACTCTAATAACGTAGAAATCGTGTTTCAGGTTGAAATACGCCTTGGGACCATATCTCACCGAAAGTAAATGGTAGAATCAAACTTTAACCAAACGTAATGTTTGTACCTAGGGTAAAGTTAAAAAGTTTAAACAATTTGAAAATATCACTATATTTAGGCGAGTAAACGAAAAATGTTCATTTCAGACTCTAAAAACGTAGAAATCGTGTTTCAAGTTGAAATACGCCTTGTAAACGAAAAATGTTTATTTCAGACTCTAATAACGTAGAAATCGTGTTTCAGGTTGAAATACGCCTTGGGACCATATCTCACCGAAAGTAAATGGTAGAATCAAACTTTAACCAAACGTAATGTTTGTACCTAGGGTAAAGTTAAAAAGTTTAAACAATTTGAAAATATCACTATATTTAGGCGAGTAAACGAAAAATGTTCATTTCAGACTCTAAAAACGTAGAAATCGTGTTTCAAGTTGAAATACGCCTTGTAAACGAAAAATGTTTATTTCAGACTCTAATAACGTAGAAATCGTGTTTCAAGTTGAAATACGCCTTGGGACCATATCTCACCTAAAGTAAATGGTAGAATCAAACTTTAACCAAACGTAATGTTTGTACCTAGGGTAAAGTTAAAAAGTTTAAACAAATTGAAAATATCACTATATTTAGGCGAGGAAACGAAAAATGTTCATTTCAGACTCTAAAAACGTAGAAATCGTGTTTCAAGTTGAAATACGCCTTGTAAACGAAAAATGTTTATTTCAGACTCTAATAACGTAGAAATCGTGTTTCAAGTTGAAATACGCCTTGGGACCATATCTCACCTAAAGTAAATGGTAGAATCAAACTTTAACCAAACGTAATGTTTGTACCTAGGGTAAAGTTAAAAAGTTTAAACAATTTGAAAATATCACTATATTTAGGCGAGTAAACGAAAAATGTTCGTCTCAGACTCTAAAACCGCAGAAATCGTGTTTCAAGTTGAAATTTAGGCGAGTAAACGAAAAATGTTCATTTCAGACTCTAAAAACGTAGAAATCGTGTTTCAAGTTGAAATACGCCTTGTAAACGAAAAATGTTTATTTCAGACTCTAATAACGTAGAAATCGTGTTTCAAGTTGAAATACGCCTTGGGACCATATCTCACCTAAAGTAAATGGTAGAATCAAACTTTAACCAAACGTAATGTTTGTACCTAGTATAAAGTTAAAAAGTTTAAACAATTTTAAAATATCACTATATTTAGGCGAGTAAACGAAAAATGTTCATTTCAGACTCTAAAAACGTAGAAATCGTGTTTCAAGTTGAAATACGCCTCGTAAACGAAAAATGTTTATTTCAGACTCTAATAACGTAGAAATCGTGTTTCAGGTTGAAATA
Source organism: Pterostichus niger (assembly GCA_947425015.1). Classification (NCBI taxonomy): domain Eukaryota; kingdom Metazoa; phylum Arthropoda; class Insecta; order Coleoptera; family Carabidae; genus Pterostichus; species Pterostichus niger. The sequence goes on along the minus strand of OX380352.1, from coordinate 14,012,074 downwards.
CGCCTTGGGACCATATCTCACCGAAAGTAAATGGTAGAATCAAACTTTAACCAAACGTAATGTTTGTACCTAGGGTAAAGTTAAAAAGTTTAAACAATTTGAAAATATCACTATATTTAGGCGAGTAAACGAAAAATGTTCATTTCAGACTCTAAAAACGTAGAAATCGTGTTTCAAGTTGAAATACGCCTTGTAAACGAAAAATGTTTATTTCAGACTCTAATAACGTAGAAATCGTGTTTCAAGTTGAAATACGCCTTGGGACCATATCTCACCTAAAGTAAATGGTAGAATCAAACTTTAATCAAACGTAATGTTTGTACCTAGGGTAAAGTTAAAAAGTTTAAACAATTTGAAAATATCACTATATTTAGGCGAGTAAACGAAAAATGTTCGTCTCAGACTCTAAAACCGCAGAAATCGTGTTTCAAGTTGAAATACGCCTTGGTACCATATCTCACCTAAACTAAATGGTAGAATCAAACTTTAACCAAACGTAATGTTTGTACCTAGGGTAAAGTTAAAAAGTTTAAACAATTTGCAAATATCACTATATTTAGGCGAGTAAACGAAAAATGTTCATTTCAGACTCTAAAAACGTAGAAATCGTGTTTCAAGTTGAAATACGCCTTGTAAACGAAAAATGTTTATTTCAGACTCTAATAACGTAGAAATCGTGTTTCAAGTTGAAATACGCCTTGGGACCATATCTCACCTAAAGTAAATGGTAGAATCAAACTTTAACCAAACGTAATGTTTGTACCTAGTATAAAGTTAAAAAGTTTAAACAATTTTAAAATATCACTATATTTAGGCGAGTAAACGAAAAATGTTCATTTCAGACTCTAAAAACGTAGAAATCGTGTTTCAAGTTGAAATACGCCTTGTAAACGAAAAATGTTTATTTCAGACTCTAATAACGTAGAAATCGTGTTTCAAGTTGAAATACGCCTTGGGACCATATCTCACCTAAAGTAAATGGTAGAATCAAACTATAACCAAACGTAATGTTTGTACCTAGGGTAAAGTTAAAAAGTTTAAACAATTTGAAAATATCACTATATTTAGGCGAGTAAACGAAAAATGTTCATTTCAGACTCTAAAAACGTAGAAATCGTGTTTCAAGTTGAAATACGCCTTGTAAACGAAAAATGTTTATTTCAGACTCTAATAACGTAGAAATCGTGTTTCAAGTTGAAATACGCCTTGGGACCATATCTCACCTAAAGTAAATGGTAGAATCAAACTTTAACCAAACGTAATGTTTGTACCTAGTATAAAGTTAAAAAGTTTAAACAATTTTAAAATATCACTATATTTAGGCGAGTAAACGAAAAATGTTCATTTCAGACTCTAAAAACGTAGAAATCGTGTTTCAAGTTGAAATACGCCTTGTAAACGAAAAATGTTTATTTCAGACTCTAATAACGTAGAAATCGTGTTTCAAGTTGAAATACGCCTTGGGACCATATCTCACCTAAAGTAAATGGTAGAATCAAACTTTAACCAAACGTAATGTTTGTACCTAGGGTAAAGTTAAAAAGTTTAAACAATTTGAAAATATCACTATATTTAGGCGAGTAAACGAAAAATGTTCATATCAGACTCTAAAAACGTAGAAATCGTGTTTCAAGTTGAAATACGCCTTGTAAACGAAAAATGTTTATTTCAGACTCTAATAACGTAGAAATCGTGTTTCAAGTTGAAATACGCCTTGGGACCATATCTCACCTAAAGTAAATGGTAGAATCAAACTTTAACCAAACGTAATGTTTGTACCTAGTATAAAGTTAAAAAGTTTAAACAATTTTAAAATATCACTATATTTAGGCGAGTAAACGAAAAATGTTCATTTCAGACTCTAAAAACGTAGAAATCGTGTTTCAAGTTGAAATATGCCTTGTAAACGAAAAATGTTTATTTCAGACTCTAATAACGTAGAAATCGTGTTTCAAGTTGAAATACGCCTTGGGACCATATCTCACCTAAAGTAAATGGTAGAAACAAACTTTAACCAAACGTAATGTTTGTACCTAGTATAAAGTTAAAAAGTTTAAACAATTTTAAAATATCACTATATTTAGGCGAGTAAACGAAAAATGTTCATTTCAGACTCTAAAAACGTAGAAATCGTGTTTCAAGTTGAAATACGCCTTGTAAACGAAAAATGTTTATTTCAGACTCTAATAACGTAGAAATCGTGTTTCAAGTTGAAATACGCCTTGGGACCATATCTCACCTAAAGTAAATGGTAGAATCAAACTTTAACCAAACGTAATGTTTGTACCTAGGGTACAGTTAAAAAGTTTAAACAATTTGAAAATATCACTATATTTAGGCGAGTAAACGAAAAATGTTCGTCTCAGACTCTAAAAACGTAGAAATCGTGTTTCAAGTTGAAATACGCCTTGTAAACGAAAAATGTTTATTTCAGACTCTAATAACGTAGAAATCGTGTTTCAAGTTGAAATACGCCTTGGGACCATATCTCACCTAAAGTAAATGGTAGAATCAAACTTTAACCAAACGTAATGTTTGTACCTAGTATAAAGTTAAAAAGTTTAAACAATTTTAAAATATCACTATATTTAGGCGAGTAAACGAAAAATGTTCATTTCAGACTCTAAAAACGTAGAAATCGTGTTTCAAGTTGAAATACGCCTTGTAAACGAAAAATGTTTATTTCAGACTCTAATAACGTAGAAATCGTGTTTCAGGTTGAAATACGCCTTGGGACCATATCTCACCGAAAGTAAATGGTAGAATCAAACTTTAACCAAACGTAATGTTTGTACCTAGGGTAAAGTTAAAAAGTTTAAACAATTTGAAAATATCACTATATTTAGGCGAGTAAACGAAAAATGTTCATTTCAGACTCTAAAAACGTAGAAATCGTGTTTCAAGTTGAAATACGCCTTGTAAACGAAAAATGTTTATTTCAGACTCTAATAACGTAGAAATCGTGTTTCAGGTTGAAATACGCCTTGGGACCATATCTCACCGAAAGTAAATGGTAGAATCAAACTTTAACCAAACGTAATGTTTGTACCTAGGGTAAAGTTAAAAAGTTTAAACAATTTGAAAATATCACTATATTTAGGCGAGTAAACGAAAAATGTTCATTTCAGACTCTAAAAACGTAGAAATCGTGTTTCAAGTTGAAATACGCCTTGTAAACGAAAAATGTTTATTTCAGACTCTAATAACGTAGAAATCGTGTTTCAAGTTGAAATACGCCTTGGGACCATATCTCACCTAAAGTAAATGGTAGAATCAAACTTTAACCAAACGTAATGTTTGTACCTAGGGTAAAGTTAAAAAGTTTAAACAAATTGAAAATATCACTATATTTAGGCGAGGAAACGAAAAATGTTCATTTCAGACTCTAAAAACGTAGAAATCGTGTTTCAAGTTGAAATACGCCTTGTAAACGAAAAATGTTTATTTCAGACTCTAATAACGTAGAAATCGTGTTTCAAGTTGAAATACGCCTTGGGACCATATCTCACCTAAAGTAAATGGTAGAATCAAACTTTAACCAAACGTAATGTTTGTACCTAGGGTAAAGTTAAAAAGTTTAAACAATTTGAAAATATCACTATATTTAGGCGAGTAAACGAAAAATGTTCGTCACAGACTCTAAAACCGCAGAAATCGTGTTTCAAGTTGAAATTTAGGCGAGTAAACGAAAAATGTTCATTTCAGACTCTAAAAACGTAGAAATCGTGTTTCAAGTTGAAATACGCCTTGTAAACGAAAAATGTTTATTTCAGACTCTAATAACGTAGAAATCGTGTTTCAAGTTGAAATACGCCTTGGGACCATATCTCACCTAAAGTAAATGGTAGAATCAAACTTTAACCAAACGTAATGTTTGTACCTAGTATAAAGTTAAAAAGTTTAAACAATTTTAAAATATCACTATATTTAGGCGAGTAAACGAAAAATGTTCATTTCAGACTCTAAAAACGTAGAAATCGTGTTTCAAGTTGAAATACGCCTCGTAAACGAAAAATGTTTATTTCAGACTCTAATAACGTAGAAATCGTGTTTCAGGTTGAAATACGCCTTGGGACCATATCTCACCGAAAGTAAATGGTAGAATCAAACTTTAACCAAACGTAATGTTTGTACCTAGGGTAAAGTTAAAAAGTTTAAACAATTTGAAAATATCACTATATTTAGGCGAGTAAACGAAAAATGTTCATTTCAGACTCTAAAAACGTAGAAATCGTGTTTCAAGTTGAAATACGCCTTGTAAACGAAAAATGTTTATTTCAGACTCTAATAACGTAGAAATCGTGTTTCAAGTTGAAATACGCCTTGGGACCATATCTCACCTAAAGTAAATGGTAGAATCAAACTTTAATCAAACGTAATGTTTGTACCTAGGGTAAAGTTAAAAAGTTTAAACAATTTGAAAATATCACTATATTTAGGCGAGTAAACGAAAAATGTTCGTCTCAGACTCTAAAACCGCAGAAATCGTGTTTCAAGTTGAAATACGCCTTGGTACCATATCTCACCTAAACTAAATGGTAGAATCAAACTTTAACCAAACGTAATGTTTGTACCTAGGGTAAAGTTAAAAAGTTTAAACAATTTGCAAATATCACTATATTTAGGCGAGTAAACGAAAAATGTTCATTTCAGACTCTAAAAACGTAGAAATCGTGTTTCAAGTTGAAATACGCCTTGTAAACGAAAAATGTTTATTTCAGACTCTAATAACGTAGAAATCGTGTTTCAAGTTGAAATACGCCTTGGGACCATATCTCACCTAAAGTAAATGGTAGAATCAAACTTTAACCAAACGTAATGTTTGTACCTAGTATAAAGTTAAAAAGTTTAAACAATTTTAAAATATCACTATATTTAGGCGAGTAAACGAAAAATGTTCATTTCAGACTCTAAAAACGTAGAAATCGTGTTTCAAGTTGAAATACGCCTTGTAAACGAAAAATGTTTATTTCAGACTCTAATAACGTAGAAATCGTGTTTCAAGTTGAAATACGCCTTGGGACCATATCTCACCTAAAGTAAATGGTAGAATCAAACTATAACCAAACGTAATGTTTGTACCTAGGGTAAAGTTAAAAAGTTTAAACAATTTGAAAATATCACTATATTTAGGCGAGTAAACGAAAAATGTTCATTTCAGACTCTAAAAACGTAGAAATCGTGTTTCAAGTTGAAATACGCCTTGTAAACGAAAAATGTTTATTTCAGACTCTAATAACGTAGAAATCGTGTTTCAAGTTGAAATACGCCTTGGGACCATATCTCACCGAAAGTAAATGGTAGAATCAAACTTTAACCAAACGTAATGTTTGTACCTAGTATAAAGTTAAAAAGTTTAAACAATTTGAAAATATCACTATATTTAGGCGAGTAAACGAAAAATGTTCATTTCAGACTCTAAAAACGTAGAAATCGTGTTTCAAGTTGAAATACGCCTTGTAAACGAAAAATGTTTATTTCAGACTCTAATAACGTAGAAATCGTGTTTCAAGTTGAAATACGCCTTGGGACCATATCTCACCTAAAGTAAATGGTAGAATCAAACTTTAACCAAACGTAATGTTTGTACCTAGGGTAAAGTTAAAAAGTTTAAACAATTTGAAAATATCACTATATTTAGGCGAGTAAACGAAAAATGTTCATTTCAGACTCTAAAAACGTAGAAATCGTGTTTCAAGTTGAAATACGCCTTGTAAACGAAAAATGTTTATTTCAGACTCTAATAACGTAGAAATCGTGTTTCAGGTTGAAATACGCCTTGGGACCATATCTCACCGAAAGTAAATGGTAGAATCAAACTTTAACCAAACGTAATGTTTGTACCTAGGGTAAAGTTAAAAAGTTTAAACAATTTTAAAATATCACTATATTTAGGCGAGTAAACGAAAAATGTTCATTTCAGACTCTAAAAACGTAGAAATCGTGTTTCAAGTTGAAATACGCCTTGTAAACGAAAAATGTTTATTTCAGACTCTAATAACGTAGAAATCGTGTTTCAGGTTGAAATACGCCTTGGGACCATATCTCACCGAAAGTAAATGGTAGAATCAAACTTTAACCAAACGTAATGTTTGTACCTAGGGTAAAGTTAAAAAGTTTAAACAATTTGAAAATATCACTATATTTAGGCGAGTAAACGAAAAATGTTCATTTCAGACTCTAAAAACGTAGAAATCGTGTTTCAAGTTGAAATACGCCTTGTAAACGAAAAATGTTTATTTCAGACTCTAATAACGTAGAAATCGTGTTTCAAGTTGAAATACGCCTTGGGACCATATCTCACCTAAAGTAAATGGTAGAATCAAACTTTAACCAAACGTAATGTTTGTACCTAGGGTAAAGTTAAAAAGTTTAAACAATTTGAAAATATCACTATATTTAGGCGAGGAAACGAAAAATGTTCATTTCAGACTCTAAAAACGTAGAAATCGTGTTTCAAGTTGAAATACGCCTTGTAAACGAAAAATGTTTATTTCAGACTCTAATAACGTAGAAATCGTGTTTCAAGTTGAAATACGCCTTGGGACCATATCTCACCTAAAGTAAATGGTAGAATCAAACTTTAACCAAACGTAATGTTTGTACCTAGGGTAAAGTTAAAAAGTTTAAACAATTTGAAAATATCACTATATTTAGGCGAGTAAACGAAAAATGTTCATTTCAGACTCTAAAAACGTAGAAATCGTGTTTCAAGTTGAAATACGCCTTGTAAACGAAAAATGTTTATTTCAGACTCTAATAACGTAGAAATCGTGTTTCAAGTTGAAATACGCCTTGGGACCATATCTCACCTAAAGTAAATGGTAGAATCAAACTTTAACCAAACGTAATGTTTGTACCTAGGGTAAAGTTAAAAAGTTTAAACAATTTGAAAATATCACTATATTTAGGCGAGTAAACGAAAAATGTTCGTCTCAGACTCTAAAACCGCAGAAATCGTGTTTCAAGTTGAAATTTAGGCGAGTAAACGAAAAATGTTCATTTCAGACTCTAAAAACGTAGAAATCGTGTTTCAAGTTGAAATACGCCTTGTAAACGAAAAATGTTTATTTCAGACTCTAATAACGTAGAAATCGTGTTTCAAGTTGAAATACGCCTTGGGACCATATCTCACCTAAAGTAAATGGTAGAAACAAACTTTAACCAAACGTAATGTTTGTACCTAGTATAAAGATAAAAAGTTTAAACAATTTTAAAATATCACTATATTTAGGCGAGTAAACGAAAAATGTTCATTTCAGACTCTAAAAACGTAGAAATCGTGTTTCAAGTTGAAATACGCCTTGGGACCATATCTCACCGAAAGTAAATGGTAGAATCAAACTTTAACCAAACGTAATGTTTGTACCTAGGGTAAAGTTAAAAAGTTTAAACAATTTGAAAATATCACTATATTTAGGCGAGTAAACGAAAAATGTTCATTTCAGACTCTAAAAACGTAGAAATCGTGTTTCAAGTTGAAATACGCCTTGTAAACGAAAAATGTTTATTTCAGACTCTAATAACGTAGAAATCGTGTTTCAAGTTGAAATACGCCTTGGGACCATATCTCACCTAAAGTAAATGGTAGAATCAAACTTTAACCAAACGTAATGTTTGTACCTAGGGTAAAGTTAAAAAGTTTAAACAATTTGAAAATATCACTATATTTAGGCGAGTAAACGAAAAATGTTCATTTCAGACTCTAAAAACGTAGAAATCGTGTTTCAAGTTGAAATACGCCTTGTAAACGAAAAATGTTTATTTCAGACTCTAATAACGTAGAAATCGTGTTTCAGGTTGAAATACGCCTTGGGACCATATCTCACCGAAAGTAAATGGTAGAATCAAACTTTAACCAAACGTAATGTTTGTACCTAGGGTAAAGTTAAAAAGTTTAAACAATTTGAAAATATCACTATATTTAGGCGAGTAAACGAAAAATGTTCATTTCAGACTCTAAAAACGTAGAAATCGTGTTTCAAGTTGAAATACGCCTTGTAAACGAAAAATGTTTATTTCAGACTCTAATAACGTAGAAATCGTGTTTCAGGTTGAAATACGCCTTGGGACCATATCTCACCGAAAGTAAATGGTAGAATCAAACTTTAACCAAACGTAATGTTTGTACCTAGGGTAAAGTTAAAAAGTTTAAACAATTTGAAAATATCACTATATTTAGGCGAGTAAACGAAAAATGTTCATTTCAGACTCTAAAAACGTAGAAATCGTGTTTCAAGTTGAAATACGCCTTGTAAACGAAAAATGTTTATTTCAGACTCTAATAACGTAGAAATCGTGTTTCAAGTTGAAATACGCCTTGGGACCATATCTCACCTAAAGTAAATGGTAGAATCAAACTTTAACCAAACGTAATGTTTGTACCTAGGGTAAAGTTAAAAAGTTTAAACAATTTGAAAATATCACTATATTTAGGCGAGGAAACGAAAAATGTTCATTTCAGACTCTAAAAACGTAGAAATCGTGTTTCAAGTTGAAATACGCCTTGTAAACGAAAAATGTTTATTTCAGACTCTAATAACGTAGAAATCGTGTTTCAAGTTGAAATACGCCTTGGGACCATATCTCACCTAAAGTAAATGGTAGAATCAAACTTTAACCAAACGTAATGTTTGTACCTAGGGTAAAGTTAAAAAGTTTAAACAATTTGAAAATATCACTATATTTAGGCGAGGAAACGAAAAATGTTCATTTCAGACTCTAAAAACGTAGAAATCGTGTTTCAAGTTGAAATACGCCTTGTAAACGAAAAATGTTTATTTCAGACTCTAATAACGTAGAAATCGTGTTTCAAGTTGAAATACGCCTTGGGACCATATCTCACCTAAAGTAAATGGTAGAATCAAACTTTAACCAAACGTAATGTTTGTACCTAGGGTAAAGTTAAAAAGTTTAAACAATTTGAAAATATCACTATATTTAGGCGAGTAAACGAAAAATGTTCATTTCAGACTCTAAAAACGTAGAAATCGTGTTTCAAGTTGAAATACGCCTTGTAAACGAAAAATGTTTATTTCAGACTCTAATAACGTAGAAATCGTGTTTCAAGTTGAAATACGCCTTGGGACCATATCTCACCTAAAGTAAATGGTAGAATCAAACTTTAACCAAACGTAATGTTTGTACCTAGGGTAAAGTTAAAAAGTTTAAACAATTTGAAAATATCACTATATTTAGGCGAGTAAACGAAAAATGTTCGTCTCAGACTCTAAAACCGCAGAAATCGTGTTTCAAGTTGAAATTTAGGCGAGTAAACGAAAAATGTTCATTTCAGACTCTAAAAACGTAGAAATCGTGTTTCAAGTTGAAATACGCCTTGTAAACGAAAAATGTTTATTTCAGACTCTAATAACGTAGAAATCGTGTTTCAGGTTGAAATACGCCTTGGGACCATATCTCACCGAAAGTAAATGGTAGAATCAAACTTTAACCAAACGTAATGTTTGTACCTAGGGTAAAGTTAAAAAGTTTAAACAATTTGAAAATATCACTATATTTAGGCGAGTAAACGAAAAATGTTCATTTCAGACTCTAAAAACGTAGAAATCGTGTTTCAAGTTGAAATACGCCTTGTAAACGAAAAATGTTTATTTCAGACTCTAATAACGTAGAAATCGTGTTTCAAGTTGAAATACGCCTTGGGACCATATCTCACCTAAAGTAAATGGTAGAATCAAACTTTAACCAAACGTAATGTTTGTACCTAGGGTAAAGTTAAAAAGTTTAAACAATTTGAAAATATCACTATATTTAGGCGAGGAAACGAAAAATGTTCATTTCAGACTCTAAAAACGTAGAAATCGTGTTTCAAGTTGAAATACGCCTTGTAAACGAAAAATGTTTATTTCAGACTCTAATAACGTAGAAATCGTGTTTCAAGTTGAAATACGCCTTGGGACCATATCTCACCTAAAGTAAATGGTAGAATCAAACTTTAACCAAACGTAATGTTTGTACCTAGGGTAAAGTTAAAAAGTTTAAACAATTTGAAAATATCACTATATTTAGGCGAGTAAACGAAAAATGTTCGTCTCAGACTCTAAAACCGCAGATATCGTGTTTCAAGTTGAAATTTAGGCGAGTAAACGAAAAATGTTCATTTCAGACTCTAAAAACGTAGAAATCGTGTTTCAAGTTGAAATACGCCTTGTAAACGAAAAATGTTTATTTCAGACTCTAATAACGTAGAAATCGTGTTTCAAGTTGAAATACGCCTTGGGACCATATCTCACCTAAAGTAAATGGTAGAATCAAACTTTAACCAAACGTAATGTTTGTACCTAGTATAAAGTTAAAAAGTTTAAACAATTTTAAAATATCACTATATTTAGGCGAGTAAACGAAAAATGTTCATTTCAGACTCTAAAAACGTAGAAATCGTGTTTCAAGTTGAAATACGCCTCGTAAACGAAAAATGTTTATTTCAGACTCTAATAACGTAGAAATCGTGTTTCAGGTTGAAATACGCCTTGGGACCATATCTCACCGAAAGTAAATGGTAGAATCAAACTTTAACCAAACGTAATGTTTGTACCTAGGGTAAAGTTAAAAAGTTTAAACAATTTGAAAATATCACTATATTTAGGCGAGTAAACGAAAAATGTTCATTTCAGACTCTAAAAACGTAGAAATCGTGTTTCAAGTTGAAATACGCCTTGTAAACGAAAAATGTTTATTTCAGACTCTAATAACGTAGAAATCGTGTTTCAAGTTGAAATACGCCTTGGGACCATATCTCACCTAAAGTAAATGGTAGAATCAAACTTTAATCAAACGTAATGTTTGTACCTAGGGTAAAGTTAAAAAGTTTAAACAATTTGAAAATATCACTATATTTAGGCGAGTAAACGAAAAATGTTCGTCTCAGACTCTAAAACCGCAGAAATCGTGTTTCAAGTTGAAATACGCCTTGGTACCATATCTCACCTAAACTAAATGGTAGAATCAAACTTTAACCAAACGTAATGTTTGTACCTAGGGTAAAGTTAAAAAGTTTAAACAATTTGCAAATATCACTATATTTAGGCGAGTAAACGAAAAATGTTCATTTCAGACTCTAAAAACGTAGAAATCGTGTTTCAAGTTGAAATACGCCTTGTAAACGAAAAATGTTTATTTCAGACTCTAATAACGTAGAAATCGTGTTTCAAGTTGAAATACGCCTTGGGATCATATCTCACCTAAAGTAAATGGTAGAATCAAACTTTAACCAAACGTAATGTTTGTACCTAGTATAAAGTTAAAAAGTTTAAACAATTTTAAAATATCACTATATTTAGGCGAGTAAACGAAAAATGTTCATTTCAGACTCTAAAAACGTAGAAATCGTGTTTCAAGTTGAAATACGCCTTGTAAACGAAAAATGTTTATTTCAGACTCTAATAACGTAGAAATCGTGTTTCAAGTTGAAATACGCCTTGGGACCATATCTCACCTAAAGTAAATGGTAGAATCAAACTATAACCAAACGTAATGTTTGTACCTAGGGTAAAGTTAAAAAGTTTAAACAATTTGAAAATATCACTATATTTAGGCGAGTAAACGAAAAATGTTCATTTCAGACTCTAAAAACGTAGAAATCGTGTTTCAAGTTGAAATACGCCTTGTAAACGAAAAATGTTTATTTCAGACTCTAATAACGTAGAAATCGTGTTTCAAGTTGAAATACGCCTTGGGACCATATCTCACCTAAAGTAAATGGTAGAATCAAACTTTAACCAAACGTAATGTTTGTACCTAGTATAAAGTTAAAAAGTTTAAACAATTTTAAAATATCACTATATTTAGGCGAGTAAACGAAAAATGTTCATTTCAGACTCTAAAAACGTAGAAATCGTGTTTCAAGTTGAAATACGCCTTGTAAACGAAAAATGTTTATTTCAGACTCTAATAACGTAGAAATCGTGTTTCAAGTTGAAATACGCCTTGGGACCATATCTCACCTAAAGTAAATGGTAGAATCAAACTTTAACCAAACGTAATGTTTGTACCTAGGGTAAAGTTAAAAAGTTTAAACAATTTGAAAATATCACTATATTTAGGCGAGTAAACGAAAAATGTTCATATCAGACTCTAAAAACGTAGAAATCGTGTTTCAAGTTGAAATACGCCTTGTAAACGAAAAATGTTTATTTCAGACTCTAATAACGTAGAAATCGTGTTTCAAGTTGAAATACGCCTTGGGACCATATCTCACCTAAAGTAAATGGTAGAATCAAACTTTAACCAAACGTAATGTTTGTACCTAGTATAAAGTTAAAAAGTTTAAACAATTTTAAAATATCACTATATTTAGGCGAGTAAACGAAAAATGTTCATTTCAGACTCTAAAAACGTAGAAATCGTGTTTCAAGTTGAAATATGCCTTGGTACCATATCTCACCTAAACTAAATGGTAGAATCAAACTTTAACCAAACGTAATGTTTGTACCTAGGGTAAAGTTAAAAAGTTTAAACAATTTGCAAATATCACTATATTTAGGCGAGTAAACGAAAAATGTTCATTTCAGACTCTAAAAACGTAGAAATCGTGTTTCAAGTTGAAATACGCCTTGTAAACGAAAAATGTTTATTTCAGACTCTAATAACGTAGAAATCGTGTTTCAAGTTGAAATACGCCTTGGGACCATATCTCACCTAAAGTAAATGGTAGAATCAAACTTTAACCAAACGTAATGTTTGTACCTAGTATAAAGTTAAAAAGTTTAAACAATTTTAAAATATCACTATATTTAGGCGAGTAAACGAAAAATGTTCATTTCAGACTCTAAAAACGTAGAAATCGTGTTTCAAGTTGAAATACGCCTTGTAAACGAAAAATGTTTATTTCAGACTCTAATAACGTAGAAATCGTGTTTCAAGTTGAAATACGCCTTGGGACCATATCTCACCTAAAGTAAATGGTAGAATCAAACTATAACCAAACGTAATGTTTGTACCTAGGGTAAAGTTAAAAAGTTTAAACAATTTGAAAATATCACTATATTTAGGCGAGTAAACGAAAAATGTTCATTTCAGACTCTAAAAACGTAGAAATCGTGTTTCAAGTTGAAATACGCCTTGTAAACGAAAAATGTTTATTTCAGACTCTAATAACGTAGAAATCGTGTTTCAAGTTGAAATACGCCTTGGGACCATATCTCACCTAAAGTAAATGGTAGAATCAAACTTTAACCAAACGTAATGTTTGTACCTAGTATAAAGTTAAAAAGTTTAAACAATTTTAAAATATCACTATATTTAGGCGAGTAAACGAAAAATGTTCATTTCAGACTCTAAAAACGTAGAAATCGTGTTTCAAGTTGAAATACGCCTTGTAAACGAAAAATGTTTATTTCAGACTCTAATAACGTAGAAATCGTGTTTCAAGTTGAAATACGCCTTGGGACCATATCTCACCTAAAGTAAATGGTAGAATCAAACTTTAACCAAACGTAATGTTTGTACCTAGGGTAAAGTTAAAAAGTTTAAACAATTTGAAAATATCACTATATTTAGGCGAGTAAACGAAAAATGTTCATATCAGACTCTAAAAACGTAGAAATCGTGTTTCAAGTTGAAATACGCCTTGTAAACGAAAAATGTTTATTTCAGACTCTAATAACGTAGAAATCGTGTTTCAAGTTGAAATACGCCTTGGGACCATATCTCACCTAAAGTAAATGGTAGAATCAAACTTTAACCAAACGTAATGTTTGTACCTAGTATAAAGTTAAAAAGTTTAAACAATTTTAAAATATCACTATATTTAGGCGAGTAAACGAAAAATGTTCATTTCAGACTCTAAAAACGTAGAAATCGTGTTTCAAGTTGAAATATGCCTTGTAAACGAAAAATGTTTATTTCAGACTCAAATAACGTAGAAATCGTGTTTCAAGTTGAAATACGCCTTGGGACCATATCTCACCTAAAGTAAATGGTAGAAACAAACTTTAACCAAACGTAATGTTTGTACCTAGTATAAAGTTAAAAAGTTTAAACAATTTTAAAATATCACTATATTTAGGCGAGTAAACGAAAAATGTTCATTTCAGACTCTAAAAACGTAGAAATCGTGTTTCAAGTTGAAATACGCCTTGTAAACGAAAAATGTTTATTTCAGACTCTAATAACGTAGAAATCGTGTTTCAAGTTGAAATACGCCTTGGGACCATATCTCACCTAAAGTAAATGGTAGAATCAAACTTTAACCAAACGTAATGTTTGTACCTAGGGTACAGTTAAAAAGTTTAAACAATTTGAAAATATCACTATATTTAGGCGAGTAAACGAAAAATGTTCGTCTCAGACTCTAAAAACGTAGAAATCGTGTTTCAAGTTGAAATACGCCTTGTAAACGAAAAATGTTTATTTCAGACTCTAATAACGTAGAAATCGTGTTTCAAGTTGAAATACGCCTTGGGACCATATCTCACCTAAAGTAAATGGTAGAATCAAACTTTAACCAAACGTAATGTTTGTACCTAGTATAAAGTTAAAAAGTTTAAACAATTTTAAAATATCACTATATTTAGGCGAGTAAACGAAAAATGTTCATTTCAGACTCTAAAAACGTAGAAATCGTGTTTCAAGTTGAAATACGCCTTGTAAACGAAAAATGTTTATTTCAGACTCTAATAACGTAGAAATCGTGTTTCAGGTTGAAATACGCCTTGGGACCATATCTCACCGAAAGTAAATGGTAGAATCAAACTTTAACCAAACGTAATGTTTGTACCTAGGGTAAAGTTAAAAAGTTTAAACAATTTGAAAATATCACTATATTTAGGCGAGTAAACGAAAAATGTTCATTTCAGACTCTAAAAACGTAGAAATCGTGTTTCAAGTTGAAATACGCCTTGTAAACGAAAAATGTTTATTTCAGACTCTAATAACGTAGAAATCGTGTTTCAAGTTGAAATACGCCTTGGGACCATATCTCACCTAAAGTAAATGGTAGAATCAAACTTTAACCAAACGTAATGATTGTACCTAGGGTAAAGTTAAAAAGTTTAAACAATTTTAAAATATCACTATATTTAGGCGAGTAAACGAAAAATGTTCGTCTCAGACTCTAAAACCGCAGAAATCGTGTTTCAAGTTGAAATACGCCTTGGTACCATATCTCACCTAAACTAAATGGTAGAATCAAACTTTAACCAAACGTAATGTTTGTACCTAGGGTAAAGTTAAAAAGTTTAAACAATTTGCAAATATCACTATATTTAGGCGAGTAAACGAAAAATGTTCATTTCAGACTCTAAAAACGTAGAAATCGTGTTTCAAGTTGAAATACGCCTTGTAAACGAAAAATGTTTATTTCAGACTCTAATAACGTAGAAATCGTGTTTCAAGTTGAAATACGCCTTGGGACCATATCTCACCTAAAGTAAATGGTAGAATCAAACTTTAACCAAACGTAATGTTTGTACCTAGTATAAAGTTAAAAAGTTTAAACAATTTTAAAATATCACTATATTTAGGCGAGTAAACGAAAAATGTTCATTTCAGACTCTAAAAACGTAGAAATCGTGTTTCAAGTTGAAATACGCCTTGTAAACGAAAAATGTTTATTTCAGACTCTAATAACGTAGAAATCGTGTTTCAAGTTGAAATACGCCTTGGGACCATATCTCACCTAAAGTAAATGGTAGAATCAAACTTTAACCAAACGTAATGTTTGTACCTAGGGTAAAGTTAAAAAGTTTAAACAATTTGAAAATATCACTATATTTAGGCGAGTAAACGAAAAATGTTCATTTCAGACTCTAAAAACGTAGAAATCGTGTTTCAAGTTGAAATACGCCTTGTAAACGAAAAATGTTTATTTCAGACTCTAATAACGTAGAAATCGTGTTTCAAGTTGAAATACGCCTTGGGACCATATCTCACCTAAAGTAAATGGTAGAATCAAACTTTAACCAAACGTAATGTTTGTACCTAGGGTACAGTTAAAAAGTTTAAACAATTTGAAAATATCACTATATTTAGGCGAGTAAACGAAAAATGTTCGTCTCAGACTCTAAAAACGTAGAAATCGTGTTTCAAGTTGAAATACGCCTTGTAAACGAAAAATGTTTATTTCAGACTCTAATAACGTAGAAATCGTGTTTCAAGTTGAAATACGCCTTGGGACCATATCTCACCTAAAGTAAATGGTAGAATCAAACTTTAACCAAACGTAATGTTTGTACCTAGTATAAAGTTAAAAAGTTTAAACAATTTTAAAATATCACTATATTTAGGCGAGTAAACGAAAAATGTTCATTTCAGACTCTAAAAACGTAGAAATCGTGTTTCAAGTTGAAATACGCCTTGTAAACGAAAAATGTTTATTTCAGACTCTAATAACGTAGAAATCGTGTTTCAGGTTGAAATACGCCTTGGGACCATATCTCACCGAAAGTAAATGGTAGAATCAAACTTTAACCAAACGTAATGTTTGTACCTAGGGTAAAGTTAAAAAGTTTAAACAATTTGAAAATATCACTATATTTAGGCGAGTAAACGAAAAATGTTCATTTCAGACTCTAAAAACGTAGAAATCGTGTTTCAAGTTGAAATACGCCTTGTAAACGAAAAATGTTTATTTCAGACTCTAATAACGTAGAAATCGTGTTTCAAGTTGAAATACGCCTTGGGACCATATCTCACCTAAAGTAAATGGTAGAATCAAACTTTAACCAAACGTAATGATTGTACCTAGGGTAAAGTTAAAAAGTTTAAACAATTTTAAAATATCACTATATTTAGGCGAGTAAACGAAAAATGTTCATTTCAGACTCTAAAAACGTAGAAATCGTGTTTCAAGTTGAAATACGCCTTGTAAACGAAAAATGTTCATTTCAGACTCTAAAAACGTAGAAATCGTGTTTCAAGTTGAAATACGCCTTGTAAACGAAAAATGTTTATTTCAGACTCTAATAACGTAGAAATCGTGTTTCAAGTTGAAATACGCCTTGGGACCATATCTCACCTAAAGTAAATGGTAGAATCAAACTTTAACCAAACGTAATGTTTGTACCTAGTATAAAGTTAAAAAGTTTAAACAATTTTAAAATATCACTATATTTAGGCGAGTAAACGAAAAATGTTCATTTCAGACTCTAAAAACGTAGAAATCGTGTTTCAAGTTGAAATACGCCTTGTAAACGAAAAATGTTTATTTCAGACTCTAATAACGTAGAAATCGTGTTTCAAGTTGAAATACGCCTTGGGACCATATCTCACCTAAAGTAAATGGTAGAATCAAACTTTAACCAAACGTAATGTTTGTACCTAGGGTAAAGTTAAAAAGTTTAAACAATTTGAAAATATCACTATATTTAGGCGAGTAAACGAAAAATGTTCATTTCAGACTCTAAAAACGTAGAAATCGTGTTTCAAGTTGAAATACGCCTTGTAAACGTAAAATGTTTATTTCAGACTCTAATAACGTAGAAATCGTGTTTCAAGTTGAAATACGCCTTGGGACCATATCTCACCTAAAGTAAATGGTAGAATCAAACTTTAACCAAACGTAATGTTTGTACCTAGTATAAAGTTAAAAAGTTTAAACAATTTTAAAATATCACTATATTTAGGCGAGTAAACGAAAAATGTTCATTTCAGACTCTAAAAACGTAGAAATCGTGTTTCAAGTTGAAATACGCCTTGTAAACGAAAATTGTTTATTTCAGACTCTAATAACGTAGAAATCGTGTTTCAAGTTGAAATACGCCTTGGGACCATATCTCACCTAAAGTAAATGGTAGAATCAAACTTTAACCAAACGTAATGTTTGTACCTAGGGTAAAGTTAAAAAGTTTAAACAATTTGAAAATATCACTATATTTAGGCGAGTAAACGAAAAATGTTCGTCTCAGACTCTAAAACCGCAGAAATCGTGTTTCAAGTTGAAATACGCCTTGGTACCATATCTCACCTAAAGTAAATGGTAGAATCAAACTTTAACCAAACGTAATGTTTGTACCTAGTATAAAGTTAAAAAGTTTAAACAATTTTAAAATATCACTATATTTAGGCGAGTAAACGAAAAATGTTCATTTCAGACTCTAAAAACGTAGAAATCGTGTTTCAAGTTGAAATACGCCTTGTAAACGAAAAATGTTTATTTCAGACTCTAAAACCGCAGAAATCGTGTTTCAAGTTGAAATACGCCTTGGTACCATATCTCACCTAAACTAAATGGTAGAATCAAACTTTAACCAAACGTAATGTTTGTACCTAGGGTAAAGTTAAAAAGTTTAAACAATTTGAAAATATCACTATATTTAGGCGAGTAATCGAAAAATGTTCATTTCAGACTCTAAAAACGTAGAAATCGTGTTTCAAGTTGAAATACGCCTTGTAAACGAAAAATGTTTATTTCAGACTCTAATAACGTAGAAATCGTGTTTCAAGTTGAAATACGCCTTGGGACCATATCTCACCTAAAGTAAATGGTAGAATCAAACTTTAACCAAACGTAATGTTTGTACCTAGGGTAAAGTTAAAAAGTTTAAACAATTTTAAAATATCACTATATTTAGGCGAGTAAACGAAAAATGTTCGTCTCAGACTCTAAAACCGCAGAAATCGTGTTTCAAGTTGAAATACGCCTTGGTACCATATCTCACCTAAACTAAATGGTAGAATCAAACTTTAACCAAACGTAATGTTTGTACCTAGGGTAAAGTTAAAAAGTTTAAACAATTTGAAAATATCACTATATTTAGGCGAGTAAACGAAAAATGTTCATTTCAGACTCTAAAAACGTAGAAATCGTGTTTCAAGTTGAAATACGCCTTGTAAACGAAAAATGTTTATTTCAGACTCTAATAACGTAGAAATCGTGTTTCAAGTTGAAATACGCCTTGGGACCATATCTCACCTAAAGTAAATGGTAGAATCAAACTTTAACCAAACGTAATGTTTGTACCTAGGGTAAAGTTAAAAAGTTTAAACAATTTTAAAATATCACTATATTTAGGCGAGTAAACGAAAAATGTTCATTTCAGACTCTAAAAACGTAGAAATCGTGTTTCAAGTTGAAATACGCCTTGTAAACGAAAAATGTTTATTTCAGACTCTAATAACGTAGAAATCGTGTTTCAAGTTGAAATACGCCTTGGGACCATATCTCACCTAAAGTAAATGGTAGAATCAAACTTTAACCAAACGTAATGTTTGTACCTAGGGTAAAGTTAAAAAGTTTAAACAATTTGAAAATATCACTATATTTAGGCGAGTAAACGAAAAATGTTCGTCTCAGACTCTAAAACCGCAGAAATCGTGTTTCAAGTTGAAATACGCCTTGGTACCATATCTCACCTAAAGTAAATGGTAGAATCAAACTTTAACCAAACGTAATGTTTGTACCTAGTATAAAGTTAAAAAGTTTAAACAATTTTAAAATATCACTATATTTAGGCGAGTAAACGAAAAATGTTCATTTCAGACTCTAAAAACGTAGAAATCGTGTTTCAAGTTGAAATACGCCTTGTAAACGAAAAATGTTTATTTCAGACTCTAATAACGTAGAAATCGTGTTTCAAGTTGAAATACGCCTTGGGACCATATCTCACCTAAAGTAAATGGTAGAATCAAACTTTAACCAAACGTAATGTTTGTACCTAGGGTAAAGTTAAAAAGTTTAAACAATTTGAAAATATCACTATATTTAGGCGAGTAAACGAAAAATGTTCGTCTCAGACTCTAAAACCGCAGAAATCGTGTTTCAAGTTGATATACGCCTTGGTACCATATCTCACCTAAAGTAAATGGTAGAATCAAACTTTAACCAAACGTAATGTTTGTACCTAGGGTAAAGTTAAAAAGTTTAAACAATTTGAAAATATCACTATATTTAGGCGAGTAAACGAAAAATGTTCATTTCAGACTCTAAAAACGTAGAAATCGTGTTTCAAGTTGAAATACGCCTTGTAAACGAAAAATGTTTATTTCAGACTCTAAAAACGTAGAAATCGTGTTTCAAGTTGAAATACGCCTTGTAAACGAAAAATGTTTATTTCAGACTCTAATAACGTAGAAATCGTGTTTCAAGTTGAAATACGCCTTGAGACCATATCTCACCTAAAGTAAATGGTAGAATAAACTTTAACCAAACGTAATGTTTGTACCTAGTATAAAGTTAAAAAGTTTAAACAATTTTAAAATATCACTATATTTAGGCGAGTAAACGAAAAATGTTCATTTCAGATTCTAAAAACGTAGAAATCGTGTTTCAAGTTGAAATACGCCTTGTAAACGAAAAATGTTTATTTCAGACTCTAATAACGTAGAAATCGTGTTTCAAGTTGAAATACGCCTTGGGACCATATCTCACCTAAAGTAAATGGTAGAATCAAACTTTAACCAAACGTAATGTTTGTACCTAGGGTAAAGTTAAAAAGTTTAAACAATTTTAAAATATCACTATATTTAGGCGAGTAAACGAAAATTGTTCGTCTCAGACTCTAAAACCGCAGACATCGTGTTTCAAGTTGAAATACGCCTTGGTACCATATCTCACCTAAACTAAATGGTAGAATCAAACTTTAACCAAACGTAATGTTTGTACCTAGGGTAAAGTTAAAAAGTTTAAACAATTTGAAAATATCACTATATTTAGGCGAGTAAACGAAAAATGTTCATTTCAGACTCTAAAAACGTAGAAATCGTGTTTCAAGTTGAAATACGCCTTGTAAACGAAAAATGTTTATTTCAGACTCTAATAACGTAGAAATCGTGTTTCAAGTTGAAATACGCCTTGGGACCATATCTCACCTAAAGTAAATGGTAGAATCAAACTTTAACCAAACGTAATGTTTGTACCTAGGGTAAAGTTAAAAAGTTTAAACAATTTTAAAATATCACTATATTTAGGCGAGTAAACGAAAAATGTTCATTTCAGACTCTAAAAACGTAGAAATCGTGTTTCAAGTTGAAATACGCCTTGTAAACGAAAAATGTTTATTTCAGACTCTAATAACGTAGAAATCGTGTTTCAAGTTGAAATACGCCTTGGGACCATATCTCACCTAAAGTAAATGGTAGAATCAAACTTTAACCAAACGTAATGTTTGTACCTAGGGTAAAGTTAAAAAGTTTAAACAATTTGAAAATATCACTATATTTAGGCGAGTAAACGAAAAATGTTCGTCTCAGACTCTAAAACCACAGAAATCGTGTTTCAAGTTGAAATACGCCTTGGTACCATATCTCACCTAAAGTAAATGGTAGAATCAAACTTTAACCAAACGTAATGTTTGTACCTAGTATAAAGTTAAAAAGTTTAAACAATTTTAAAATATCACTATATTTAGGCGAGTAAACGAAAAATGTTCATTTCAGACTCTAAAAACGTAGAAATCGTGTTTCAAGTTGAAATACGCCTTGTAAACGAAAAATGTTTATTTCAGACTCTAATAACGTAGAAATCGTGTATCAAGTTGAAATACGCCTTGGGACCATATCTCACCTAAAGTAAATGGTAGAATCAAACTTTAACCAAACGTAATGTTTGTACCTAGGGTAAAGTTAAAAAGTTTAAACAATTTTAAAATATCACTATATTTAGGCGAGTAAACGAAAAATGTTCATTTCAGACTCTAAAAACGTAGAAATCGTGTTTCAAGTTGATATACGCCTTGTAAACGAAAAATGTTTATTTCAGACTCTAATAACGTAGAAATCGTGTTTCAAGTTGAAATACGCCTTGGGACCATATCTCACCTAAAGTAAATGGTAGAATCAAACTTTATCCAAACGTAATGTTTGTACCTAGGGTAAAGTTAAAAAGTTTAAACAATTTGAAAATATCACTATATTTAGGCGAGTAAACGAAAAATGTTCATTTCAGACTCTAAAAACGTAGAAATCGTGTTTCAAGTTGAAATACGCCTTGTAAACGAAAAATGTTTATTTCAGACTCTAATAACGTAGAAATCGTGTTTCAAGTTGAAATACGCCTTGGGACCATATCTCACCTAAAGTAAATGGTAGAATCAAACTTTAACCAAACGTAATGATTGTACCTAGGGTAAAGTTAAAAAGTTTAAACAATTTTAAAATATCACTATATTTAGGCGAGTAAACGAAAAATGTTCGTCTCAGACTCTAAAACCGCAGAAATCGTGTTTCAAGTTGAAATACGCCTTGGTACCATATCTCACCTAAACTAAATGGTAGAATCAAACTTTAACCAAACGTAATGTTTGTACCTAGGGTAAAGTTAAAAAGTTTAAACAATTTGCAAATATCACTATATTTAGGCGAGTAAACGAAAAATGTTCATTTCAGACTCTAAAAACGTAGAAATCGTGTTTCAAGTTGAAATACGCCTTGTAAACGAAAAATGTTTATTTCAGACTCTAATAACGTAGAAATCGTGTTTCAAGTTGAAATACGCCTTGGGACCATATCTCACCTAAAGTAAATGGTAGAATCAAACTTTAACCAAACGTAATGTTTGTACCTAGTATAAAGTTAAAAAGTTTAAACAATTTTAAAATATCACTATATTTAGGCGAGTAAACGAAAAATGTTCATTTCAGACTCTAAAAACGTAGAAATCGTGTTTCAAGTTGAAATACGCCTTGTAAACGAAAAATGTTTATTTCAGACTCTAATAACGTAGAAATCGTGTTTCAAGTTGAAATACGCCTTGGGACCATATCTCACCTAAAGTAAATGGTAGAATCAAACTTTAACCAAACGTAATGTTTGTACCTAGGGTAAAGTTAAAAAGTTTAAACAATTTGAAAATATCACTATATTTAGGCGAGTAAACGAAAAATGTTCATTTCAGACTCTAAAAACGTAGAAATCGTGTTTCAAGTTGAAATACGCCTTGTAAACGAAAAATGTTTATTTCAGACTCTAATAACGTAGAAATCGTGTTTCAAGTTGAAATACGCCTTGGGACCATATCTCACCTAAAGTAAATGGTAGAATCAAACTTTAACCAAACGTAATGTTTGTACCTAGTATAAAGTTAAAAAGTTT
This sequence comes from Pterostichus niger, assembly GCA_947425015.1. NCBI lineage: Eukaryota > Metazoa > Arthropoda > Insecta > Coleoptera > Carabidae > Pterostichus > Pterostichus niger. The sequence continues at coordinate 13,989,088 of OX380352.1, read as the reverse complement.
AAACAATTTTAAAATATCACTATATTTAGGCGAGTAAACGAAAAATGTTCATTTCAGACTCTAAAAACGTAGAAATCGTGTTTCAAGTTGAAATACGCCTTGTAAACGAAAATTGTTTATTTCAGACTCTAATAACGTAGAAATCGTGTTTCAAGTTGAAATACGCCTTGGGACCATATCTCACCTAAAGTAAATGGTAGAATCAAACTTTAACCAAACGTAATGTTTGTACCTAGGGTAAAGTTAAAAAGTTTAAACAATTTGAAAATATCACTATATTTAGGCGAGTAAACGAAAAATGTTCGTCTCAGACTCTAAAACCGCAGAAATCGTGTTTCAAGTTGAAATACGCCTTGGTACCATATCTCACCTAAAGTAAATGGTAGAATCAAACTTTAACCAAACGTAATGTTTGTACCTAGTATAAAGTTAAAAAGTTTAAACAATTTTAAAATATCACTATATTTAGGCGAGTAAACGAAAAATGTTCATTTCAGACTCTAAAAACGTAGAAATCGTGTTTCAAGTTGAAATACGCCTTGTAAACGAAAAATGTTTATTTCAGACTCTAATAACGTAGAAATCGTGTATCAAGTTGAAATACGCCTTGGGACCATATCTCACCTAAAGTAAATGGTAGAATCAAACTTTAACCAAACGTAATGTTTGTACCTAGGGTAAAGTTAAAAAGTTTAAACAATTTTAAAATATCACTATATTTAGGCGAGTAAACGAAAAATGTTCATTTCAGACTCTAAAAACGTAGAAATCGTGTTTCAAGTTGATATACGCCTTGTAAACGAAAAATGTTTATTTCAGACTCTAATAACGTAGAAATCGTGTTTCAAGTTGAAATACGCCTTGGGACCATATCTCATCTAAAGTAAATGGTAGAATCAAACTTTAACCAAACGTAATGTTTGTACCTAGGGTAAAGTTAAAAAGTTTAAACAATTTGAAAATATCACTATATTTAGGCGAGTAAACGAAAAATGTTCGTCTCAGACTCTAAAACCGCAGAAATCGTGTTTCAAGTTGAAATACGCCTTGTAAACGAAAAATGTTTATTTCAGACTCTAATAACGTAGAAATCGTGTATCAAGTTGAAATACGCCTTGGGACCATATCTCACCTAAAGTAAATGGTAGAATCAAACTTTAACCAAACGTAATGTTTGTACCTAGGGTAAAGTTAAAAAGTTTAAACAATTTTAAAATATCACTATATTTAGGCGAGTAAACGAAAAATGTTCATTTCAGACTCTAAAAACGTAGAAATCGTGTTTCAAGTTGAAATACGCCTTGTAAACGAAAAATGTTTATTTCAGACTCTAATAACGTAGAAATCGTGTTTCAAGTTGAAATACGCCTTGGGACCATATCTCACCTAAAGTAAATGGTAGAATCAAACTTTAACCAAACGTAATGTTTGTACCTAGTATAAAGTTAAAAAGTTTAAACAATTTTAAAATATCACTATATTTAGGCGAGTAAACGAAAAATGTTCATTTCAGACTCTAAAAACGTAGAAATCGTGTTTCAAGTTGAAATACGCCTTGTAAACGAAAAATGTTTATTTCAGACTCTAATAACGTAGAAATCGTGTTTCAAGTTGAAATACGCCTTGGGACCATATCTCACCTAAAGTAAATGGTAGAATCAAACTTTAACCAAACGTAATGTTTGTACCTAGGGTAAAGTTAAAAAGTTTAAACAATTTGAAAATATCACTATATTTAGGCGAGTAAACGAAAAATGTTCGTCTCAGACTCTAAAACCGCAGAAATCGTGTTTCAAGTTGAAATACGCCTTGGTACCATATCTCACCTAAACTAAATGGTAGAATCAAACTTTAACCAAACGTAATGTTTGTACCTAGGGTAAAGTTAAAAAGTTTAAACAATTTGAAAATATCACTATATTTAGGCGAGTAAACGAAAAATGTTCATTTCAGACTCTAAAAACGTAGAAATCGTGTTTCAAGTTGAAATACGCCTTGTAAACGAAAAATGTTTATTTCAGACTCTAATAACGTAGAAATCGTGTTTCAAGTTGAAATACGCCTTGGGACCATATCTCACCTAAAGTAAATGGTAGAATCAAACTTTAACCAAACGTAATGTTTGTACCTAGGGTAAAGTTAAAAAGTTTAAACAATTTTAAAATATCACTATATTTAGGCGAGTAAACGAAAAATGTTCATTTCAGACTCTAAAAACGTAGAAATCGTGTTTCAAGTTGAAATACGCCTTGTAAACGAAAAATGTTTATTTCAGACTCTAATAACGTAGAAATCGTGTTTCAAGTTGAAATACGCCTTGGGACCATATCTCACCTAAAGTAAATGGTAGAATCAAACTTTAACCAAACGTAATGTTTGTACCTAGGGTAAAGTTAAAAAGTTTAAACAATTTGAAAATATCACTATATTTAGGCGAGTAAACGAAAAATGTTCGTCTCAGACTCTAAAACCACAGAAATCGTGTTTCAAGTTGAAATACGCCTTGGTACCATATCTCACCTAAAGTAAATGGTAGAATCAAACTTTAACCAAACGTAATGTTTGTACCTAGTATAAAGTTAAAAAGTTTAAACAATTTTAAAATATCACTATATTTAGGCGAGTAAACGAAAAATGTTCATTTCAGACTCTAAAAACGTAGAAATCGTGTTTCAAGTTGAAATACGCCTTGTAAACGAAAAATGTTTATTTCAGACTCTAATAACGTAGAAATCGTGTATCAAGTTGAAATACGCCTTGGGACCATATCTCACCTAAAGTAAATGGTAGAATCAAACTTTAACCAAACGTAATGTTTGTACCTAGGGTAAAGTTAAAAAGTTTAAACAATTTTAAAATATCACTATATTTAGGCGAGTAAACGAAAAATGTTCATTTCAGACTCTAAAAACGTAGAAATCGTGTTTCAAGTTGATATACGCCTTGTAAACGAAAAATGTTTATTTCAGACTCTAATAACGTAGAAATCGTGTTTCAAGTTGAAATACGCCTTGGGACCATATCTCACCTAAAGTAAATGGTAGAATCAAACTTTAACCAAACGTAATGTTTGTACCTAGGGTAAAGTTAAAAAGTTTAAACAATTTGAAAATATCACTATATTTAGGCGAGTAAACGAAAAATGTTCATTTCAGACTCTAAAAACGTAGAAATCGTGTTTCAAGTTGAAATACGCCTTGTAAACGAAAAATGTTTATTTCAGACTCTAATAACGTAGAAATCGTGTTTCAAGTTGAAATACGCCTTGGGACCATATCTCACCTAAAGTAAATGGTAGAATCAAACTTTAACCAAACGTAATGATTGTACCTAGGGTAAAGTTAAAAAGTTTAAACAATTTTAAAATATCACTATATTTAGGCGAGTAAACGAAAAATGTTCGTCTCAGACTCTAAAACCGCAGAAATCGTGTTTCAAGTTGAAATACGCCTTGGTACCATATCTCACCTAAACTAAATGGTAGAATCCAACTTTAACCAAACGTAATGTTTGTACCTAGGGTAAAGTTAAAAAGTTTAAACAATTTGCAAATATCACTATATTTAGGCGAGTAAACGAAAAATGTTCATTTCAGACTCTAAAAACGTAGAAATCGTGTTTCAAGTTGAAATACGCCTTGTAAACGAAAAATGTTTATTTCAGACTCTAATAACGTAGAAATCGTGTTTCAAGTTGAAATACGCCTTGGGACCATATCTCACCTAAAGTAAATGGTAGAATCAAACTTTAACCAAACGTAATGTTTGTACCTAGTATAAAGTTAAAAAGTTTAAACAATTTTAAAATATCACTATATTTAGGCGAGTAAACGAAAAATGTTCATTTCAGACTCTAAAAACGTAGAAATCGTGTTTCAAGTTGAAATACGCCTTGTAAACGAAAAATGTTTATTTCAGACTCTAATAACGTAGAAATCGTGTTTCAAGTTGAAATACGCCTTGGGACCATATCTCACCTAAAGTAAATGGTAGAATCAAACTTTAACCAAACGTAATGTTTGTACCTAGGGTAAAGTTAAAAAGTTTAAACAATTTGAAAATATCACTATATTTAGGCGAGTAAACGAAAAATGTTCATTTCAGACTCTAAAAACGTAGAAATCGTGTTTCAAGTTGAAATACGCCTTGTAAACGAAAAATGTTTATTTCAGACTCTAATAACGTAGAAATCGTGTTTCAAGTTGAAATACGCCTTGGGACCATATCTCACCTAAAGTAAATGGTAGAATCAAACTTTAACCAAACGTAATGTTTGTACCTAGTATAAAGTTAAAAAGTTTAAACAATTTTAAAATATCACTATATTTAGGCGAGTAAACGAAAAATGTTCATTTCAGACTCTAAAAACGTAGAAATCGTGTTTCAAGTTGAAATACGCCTTGTAAACGAAAAATGTTTATTTCAGACTCTAATAACGTAGAAATCGTGTTTCAAGTTGAAATACGCCTTGGGACCATATCTCACCTAAAGTAAATGGTAGAATCAAACTTTAACCAAACGTAATGTTTGTACCTAGGGTAAAGTTAAAAAGTTTAAACAATTTGAAAATATCACTATATTTAGGCGAGTAAACGAAAAATGTTCGTCTCAGACTCTAAAACCGCAGAAATCGTGTTTCAAGTTGAAATACGCCTTGGTACCATATCTCACCTAAAGTAAATGGTAGAATCAAACTTTAACCAAACGTAATGTTTGTACCTAGTATAAAGTTAAAAAGTTTAAACAATTTTAAAATATCACTATATTTAGGCGAGTAAACGAAAAATGTTCATTTCAGACTCTAAAAACGTAGAAATCGTGTTTCAAGTTGAAATACGCCTTGTAAACGAAAAATGTTTATTTCAGACTCTAATAACGTAGAAATCGTGTATCAAGTTGAAATACGCCTTGGGACCATATCTCACCTAAAGTAAATGGTAGAATCAAACTTTAACCAAACGTAATGTTTGTACCTAGGGTAAAGTTAAAAAGTTTAAACAATTTTAAAATATCACTATATTTAGGCGAGTAAACGAAAAATGTTCATTTCAGACTCTAAAAACGTAGAAATCGTGTTTCAAGTTGATATACGCCTTGTAAACGAAAAATGTTTATTTCAGACTCTAATAACGTAGAAATCGTGTTTCAAGTTGAAATACGCCTTGGGACCATATCTCATCTAAAGTAAATGGTAGAATCAAACTTTAACCAAACGTAATGTTTGTACCTAGGGTAAAGTTAAAAAGTTTAAACAATTTGAAAATATCACTATATTTAGGCGAGTAAACGAAAAATGTTCGTCTCAGACTCTAAAACCGCAGAAATCGTGTTTCAAGTTGAAATACGCCTTGTAAACGAAAAATGTTTATTTCAGACTCTAATAACGTAGAAATCGTGTATCAAGTTGAAATACGCCTTGGGACCATATCTCACCTAAAGTAAATGGTAGAATCAAACTTTAACCAAACGTAATGTTTGTACCTAGGGTAAAGTTAAAAAGTTTAAACAATTTTAAAATATCACTATATTTAGGCGAGTAAACGAAAAATGTTCATTTCAGACTCTAAAAACGTAGAAATCGTGTTTCAAGTTGAAATACGCCTTGTAAACGAAAAATGTTTATTTCAGACTCTAATAACGTAGAAATCGTGTTTCAAGTTGAAATACGCCTTGGGACCATATCTCACCTAAAGTAAATGGTAGAATCAAACTTTAACCAAACGTAATGTTTGTACCTAGTATAAAGTTAAAAAGTTTAAACAATTTTAAAATATCACTATATTTAGGCGAGTAAACGAAAAATGTTCATTTCAGACTCTAAAAACGTAGAAATCGTGTTTCAAGTTGAAATACGCCTTGTAAACGAAAAATGTTTATTTCAGACTCTAATAACGTAGAAATCGTGTTTCAAGTTGAAATACGCCTTGGGACCATATCTCACCTAAAGTAAATGGTAGAATCAAACTTTAACCAAACGTAATGTTTGTACCTAGGGTAAAGTTAAAAAGTTTAAACAATTTTAAAATATCACTATATTTAGGCGAGTAAACGAAAATTGTTCGTCTCAGACTCTAAAACCGCAGAAATCGTGTTTCAAGTTGAAATACGCCTTGGTACCATATCTCACCTAAACTAAATGGTAGAATCAAACTTTAACCAAACGTAATGTTTGTACCTAGGGTAAAGTTAAAAAGTTTAAACAATTTGAAAATATCACTATATTTAGGCGAGTAAACGAAAAATGTTCATTTCAGACTCTAAAAACGTAGAAATCGTGTTTCAAGTTGAAATACGCCTTGTAAACGAAAAATGTTTATTTCAGACTCTAATAACGTAGAAATCGTGTTTCAAGTTGAAATACGCCTTGGGACCATATCTCACCTAAAGTAAATGGTAGAATCAAACTTTAACCAAACGTAATGTTTGTACCTAGGGTAAAGTTAAAAAGTTTAAACAATTTTAAAATATCACTATATTTAGGCGAGTAAACGAAAAATGTTCATTTCAGACTCTAAAAACGTAGAAATCGTGTTTCAAGTTGAAATACGCCTTGTAAACGAAAAATGTTTATTTCAGACTCTAATAACGTAGAAATCGTGTTTCAAGTTGAAATACGCCTTGGGACCATATCTCACCTAAAGTAAATGGTAGAATCAAACTTTAACCAAACGTAATGTTTGTACCTAGGGTAAAGTTAAAAAGTTTAAACAATTTGAAAATATCACTATATTTAGGCGAGTAAACGAAAAATGTTCGTCTCAGACTCTAAAACCACAGAAATCGTGTTTCAAGTTGAAATACGCCTTGGTACCATATCTCACCTAAAGTAAATGGTAGAATCAAACTTTAACCAAACGTAATGTTTGTACCTAGTATAAAGTTAAAAAGTTTAAACAATTTTAAAATATCACTATATTTAGGCGAGTAAACGAAAAATGTTCATTTCAGACTCTAAAAACGTAGAAATCGTGTTTCAAGTTGAAATACGCCTTGTAAACGAAAAATGTTTATTTCAGACTCTAATAACGTAGAAATCGTGTATCAAGTTGAAATACGCCTTGGGACCATATCTCACCTAAAGTAAATGGTAGAATCAAACTTTAACCAAACGTAATGTTTGTACCTAGGGTAAAGTTAAAAAGTTTAAACAATTTTAAAATATCACTATATTTAGGCGAGTAAACGAAAAATGTTCATTTCAGACTCTAAAAACGTAGAAATCGTGTTTCAAGTTGATATACGCCTTGTAAACGAAAAATGTTTATTTCAGACTCTAATAACGTAGAAATCGTGTTTCAAGTTGAAATACGCCTTGGGACCATATCTCACCTAAAGTAAATGGTAGAATCAAACTTTAACCAAACGTAATGTTTGTACCTAGGGTAAAGTTAAAAAGTTTAAACAATTTGAAAATATCACTATATTTAGGCGAGTAAACGAAAAATGTTCATTTCAGACTCTAAAAACGTAGAAATCGTGTTTCAAGTTGAAATACGCCTTGTAAACGAAAAATGTTTATTTCAGACTCTAATAACGTAGAAATCGTGTTTCAAGTTGAAATACGCCTTGGGACCATATCTCACCTAAAGTAAATGGTAGAATCAAACTTTAACCAAACGTAATGATTGTACCTAGGGTAAAGTTAAAAAGTTTAAACAATTTTAAAATATCACTATATTTAGGCGAGTAAACGAAAAATGTTCGTCTCAGACTCTAAAACCGCAGAAATCGTGTTTCAAGTTGAAATACGCCTTGGTACCATATCTCACCTAAACTAAATGGTAGAATCCAACTTTAACCAAACGTAATGTTTGTACCTAGGGTAAAGTTAAAAAGTTTAAACAATTTGCAAATATCACTATATTTAGGCGAGTAAACGAAAAATGTTCATTTCAGACTCTAAAAACGTAGAAATCGTGTTTCAAGTTGAAATACGCCTTGTAAACGAAAAATGTTTATTTCAGACTCTAATAACGTAGAAATCGTGTTTCAAGTTGAAATACGCCTTGGGACCATATCTCACCTAAAGTAAATGGTAGAATCAAACTTTAACCAAACGTAATGTTTGTACCTAGTATAAAGTTAAAAAGTTTAAACAATTTTAAAATATCACTATATTTAGGCGAGTAAACGAAAAATGTTCATTTCAGACTCTAAAAACGTAGAAATCGTGTTTCAAGTTGAAATACGCCTTGTAAACGAAAAATGTTTATTTCAGACTCTAATAACGTAGAAATCGTGTTTCAAGTTGAAATACGCCTTGGGACCATATCTCACCTAAAGTAAATGGTAGAATCAAACTTTAACCAAACGTAATGTTTGTACCTAGGGTAAAGTTAAAAAGTTTAAACAATTTGAAAATATCACTATATTTAGGCGAGTAAACGAAAAATGTTCATTTCAGACTCTAAAAACGTAGAAATCGTGTTTCAAGTTGAAATACGCCTTGTAAACGAAAAATGTTTATTTCAGACTCTAATAACGTAGAAATCGTGTTTCAAGTTGAAATACGCCTTGGGACCATATCTCACCTAAAGTAAATGGTAGAATCAAACTTTAACCAAACGTAATGTTTGTACCTAGTATAAAGTTAAAAAGTTTAAACAATTTTAAAATATCACTATATTTAGGCGAGTAAACGAAAAATGTTCATTTCAGACTCTAAAAACGTAGAAATCGTGTTTCAAGTTGAAATACGCCTTGTAAACGAAAAATGTTTATTTCAGACTCTAATAACGTAGAAATCGTGTTTCAAGTTGAAATACGCCTTGGGACCATATCTCACCTAAAGTAAATGGTAGAATCAAACTTTAACCAAACGTAATGTTTGTACCTAGGGTAAAGTTAAAAAGTTTAAACAATTTGAAAATATCACTATATTTAGGCGAGTAAACGAAAAATGTTCGTCTCAGACTCTAAAACCGCAGAAATCGTGTTTCAAGTTGAAATACGCCTTGGTACCATATCTCACCTAAAGTAAATGGTAGAATCAAACTTTAACCAAACGTAATGTTTGTACCTAGTATAAAGTTAAAAAGTTTAAACAATTTTAAAATATCACTATATTTAGGCGAGTAAACGAAAAATGTTCATTTCAGACTCTAAAAACGTAGAAATCGTGTTTCAAGTTGAAATACGCCTTGTAAACGAAAAATGTTTATTTCAGACTCTAATAACGTAGAAATCGTGTATCAAGTTGAAATACGCCTTGGGACCATATCTCACCTAAAGTAAATGGTAGAATCAAACTTTAACCAAACGTAATGTTTGTACCTAGGGTAAAGTTAAAAAGTTTAAACAATTTTAAAATATCACTATATTTAGGCGAGTAAACGAAAAATGTTCATTTCAGACTCTAAAAACGTAGAAATCGTGTTTCAAGTTGATATACGCCTTGTAAACGAAAAATGTTTATTTCAGACTCTAATAACGTAGAAATCGTGTTTCAAGTTGAAATACGCCTTGGGACCATATCTCACCTAAAGTAAATGGTAGAATCAAACTTTAACCAAACGTAATGTTTGTACCTAGGGTAAAGTTAAAAAGTTTAAACAATTTGAAAATATCACTATATTTAGGCGAGTAAACGAAAAATGTTCATTTCAGACTCTAAAAACGTAGAAATCGTGTTTCAAGTTGAAATACGCCTTGTAAACGAAAAATGTTTATTTCAGACTCTAATAACGTAGAAATCGTGTTTCAAGTTGAAATACGCCTTGGGACCATATCTCACCTAAAGTAAATGGTAGAATCAAACTTTAACCAAACGTAATGATTGTACCTAGGGTAAAGTTAAAAAGTTTAAACAATTTTAAAATATCACTATATTTAGGCGAGTAAACGAAAAATGTTCGTCTCAGACTCTAAAACCGCAGAAATCGTGTTTCAAGTTGAAATACGCCTTGGTACCATATCTCACCTAAACTAAATGGTAGAATCAAACTTTAACCAAACGTAATGTTTGTACCTAGGGTAAAGTTAAAAAGTTTAAACAATTTGCAAATATCACTATATTTAGGCGAGTAAACGAAAAATGTTCATTTCAGACTCTAAAAACGTAGAAATCGTGTTTCAAGTTGAAATACGCCTTGTAAACGAAAAATGTTTATTTCAGACTCTAATAACGTAGAAATCGTGTTTCAAGTTGAAATACGCCTTGGGACCATATCTCACCTAAAGTAAATGGTAGAATCAAACTTTAACCAAACGTAATGTTTGTACCTAGTATAAAGTTAAAAAGTTTAAACAATTTTAAAATATCACTATATTTAGGCGAGTAAACGAAAAATGTTCATTTCAGACTCTAAAAACGTAGAAATCGTGTTTCAAGTTGAAATACGCCTTGTAAACGAAAAATGTTTATTTCAGACTCTAATAACGTAGAAATCGTGTTTCAAGTTGAAATACGCCTTGGGACCATATCTCACCTAAAGTAAATGGTAGAATCAAACTTTAACCAAACGTAATGTTTGTACCTAGGGTAAAGTTAAAAAGTTTAAACAATTTGAAAATATCACTATATTTAGGCGAGTAAACGAAAAATGTTCGTCTCAGACTCTAAAACCGCAGAAATCGTGTTTCAAGTTGAAATACGCCTTGGTACCATATCTCACCTAAAGTAAATGGTAGAATCAAACTTTAACCAAACGTAATGTTTGTACCTAGTATAAAGTTAAAAAGTTTAAACAATTTTAAAATATCACTATATTTAGGCGAGTAAACGAAAAATGTTCATTTCAGACTCTAAAAACGTAGAAATCGTGTTTCAAGTTGAAATACGCCTTGTAAACGAAAAATGTTTATTTCAGACTCTAATAACGTAGAAATCGTGTATCAAGTTGAAATACGCCTTGGGACCATATCTCACCTAAAGTAAATGGTAGAATCAAACTTTAACCAAACGTAATGTTTGTACCTAGGGTAAAGTTAAAAAGTTTAAACAATTTTAAAATATCACTATATTTAGGCGAGTAAACGAAAAATGTTCATTTCAGACTCTAAAAACGTAGAAATCGTGTTTCAAGTTGATATACGCCTTGTAAACGAAAAATGTTTATTTCAGACTCTAATAACGTAGAAATCGTGTTTCAAGTTGAAATACGCCTTGGGACCATATCTCACCTAAAGTAAATGGTAGAATCAAACTTTAACCAAACGTAATGTTTGTACCTAGGGTAAAGTTAAAAAGTTTAAACAATTTGAAAATATCACTATATTTAGGCGAGTAAACGAAAAATGTTCATTTCAGACTCTAAAAACGTAGAAATCGTGTTTCAAGTTGAAATACGCCTTGTAAACGAAAAATGTTTATTTCAGACTCTAATAACGTAGAAATCGTGTTTCAAGTTGAAATACGCCTTGGGACCATATCTCACCTAAAGTAAATGGTAGAATCAAACTTTAACCAAACGTAATGATTGTACCTAGGGTAAAGTTAAAAAGTTTAAACAATTTTAAAATATCACTATATTTAGGCGAGTAAACGAAAAATGTTCGTCTCAGACTCTAAAACCGCAGAAATCGTGTTTCAAGTTGAAATACGCCTTGGTACCATATCTCACCTAAACTAAATGGTAGAATCAAACTTTAACCAAACGTAATGTTTGTACCTAGGGTAAAGTTAAAAAGTTTAAACAATTTGCAAATATCACTATATTTAGGCGAGTAAACGAAAAATGTTCATTTCAGACTCTAAAAACGTAGAAATCGTGTTTCAAGTTGAAATACGCCTTGTAAACGAAAAATGTTTATTTCAGACTCTAATAACGTAGAAATCGTGTTTCAAGTTGAAATACGCCTTGGGACCATATCTCACCTAAAGTAAATGGTAGAATCAAACTTTAACCAAACGTAATGTTTGTACCTAGTATAAAGTTAAAAAGTTTAAACAATTTTAAAATATCACTATATTTAGGCGAGTAAACGAAAAATGTTCATTTCAGACTCTAAAAACGTAGAAATCGTGTTTCAAGTTGAAATACGCCTTGTAAACGAAAAATGTTTATTTCAGACTCTAATAACGTAGAAATCGTGTTTCAAGTTGAAATACGCCTTGGGACCATATCTCACCTAAAGTAAATGGTAGAATCAAACTTTAACCAAACGTAATGTTTGTAGCTAGGGTAAAGTTAAAAAGTTTAAACAATTTTAAAATATCACTATATTTAGGCGAGTAAACGAAAATTGTTCGTCTCAGACTCTAAAACCGCAGAAATCGTGTTTCAAGTTGAAATACGCCTTGGTACCATATCTCACCTAAACTAAATGGTAGAATCAAACTTTAACCAAACGTAATGTTTGTACCTAGGGTAAAGTTAAAAAGTTTAAACAATTTGAAAATATCACTATATTTAGGCGAGTAAACGAAAAATGTTCATTTCAGACTCTAAAAACGTAGAAATCGTGTTTCAAGTTGAAATACGCCTTGTAAACGAAAAATGTTTATTTCAGACTCTAATAACGTAGAAATCGTGTTTCAAGTTGAAATACGCCTTGGGACCATATCTCACCTAAAGTAAATGGTAGAATCAAACTTTAACCAAACGTAATGTTTGTACCTAGGGTAAAGTTAAAAAGTTTAAACAATTTTAAAATATCACTATATTTAGGCGAGTAAACGAAAAATGTTCATTTCAGACTCTAAAAACGTAGAAATCGTGTTTCAAGTTGAAATACGCCTTGTAAACGAAAAATGTTTATTTCAGACTCTAATAACGTAGAAATCGTGTTTCAAGTTGAAATACGCCTTGGGACCATATCTCACCTAAAGTAAATGGTAGAATCAAACTTTAACCAAACGTAATGTTTGTACCTAGGGTAAAGTTAAAAAGTTTAAACAATTTGAAAATATCACTATATTTAGGCGAGTAAACGAAAAATGTTCGTCTCAGACTCTAAAACCACAGAAATCGTGTTTCAAGTTGAAATACGCCTTGGTACCATATCTCACCTAAAGTAAATGGTAGAATCAAACTTTAACCAAACGTAATGTTTGTACCTAGTATAAAGTTAAAAAGTTTAAACAATTTTAAAATATCACTATATTTAGGCGAGTAAACGAAAAATGTTCATTTCAGACTCTAAAAACGTAGAAATCGTGTTTCAAGTTGAAATACGCCTTGTAAACGAAAAATGTTTATTTCAGACTCTAATAACGTAGAAATCGTGTATCAAGTTGAAATACGCCTTGGGACCATATCTCACCTAAAGTAAATGGTAGAATCAAACTTTAACCAAACGTAATGTTTGTACCTAGGGTAAAGTTAAAAAGTTTAAACAATTTTAAAATATCACTATATTTAGGCGAGTAAACGAAAAATGTTCATTTCAGACTCTAAAAACGTAGAAATCGTGTTTCAAGTTGATATACGCCTTGTAAACGAAAAATGTTTATTTCAGACTCTAATAACGTAGAAATCGTGTTTCAAGTTGAAATACGCCTTGGGACCATATCTCACCTAAAGTAAATGGTAGAATCAAACTTTAACCAAACGTAATGTTTGTACCTAGGGTAAAGTTAAAAAGTTTAAACAATTTGAAAATATCACTATATTTAGGCGAGTAAACGAAAAATGTTCATTTCAGACTCTAAAAACGTAGAAATCGTGTTTCAAGTTGAAATACGCCTTGTAAACGAAAAATGTTTATTTCAGACTCTAATAACGTAGAAATCGTGTTTCAAGTTGAAATACGCCTTGGGACCATATCTCACCTAAAGTAAATGGTAGAATCAAACTTTAACCAAACGTAATGATTGTACCTAGGGTAAAGTTAAAAAGTTTAAACAATTTTAAAATATCACTATATTTAGGCGAGTAAACGAAAAATGTTCGTCTCAGACTCTAAAACCGCAGAAATCGTGTTTCAAGTTGAAATACGCCTTGGTACCATATCTCACCTAAACTAAATGGTAGAATCAAACTTTAACCAAACGTAATGTTTGTACCTAGGGTAAAGTTAAAAAGTTTAAACAATTTGCAAATATCACTATATTTAGGCGAGTAAACGAAAAATGTTCATTTCAGACTCTAAAAACGTAGAAATCGTGTTTCAAGTTGAAATACGCCTTGTAAACGAAAAATGTTTATTTCAGACTCTAATAACGTAGAAATCGTGTTTCAAGTTGAAATACGCCTTGGGACCATATCTCACCTAAAGTAAATGGTAGAATCAAACTTTAACCAAACGTAATGTTTGTACCTAGTATAAAGTTAAAAAGTTTAAACAATTTTAAAATATCACTATATTTAGGCGAGTAAACGAAAAATGTTCATTTCAGACTCTAAAAACGTAGAAATCGTGTTTCAAGTTGAAATACGCCTTGTAAACGAAAAATGTTTATTTCAGACTCTAATAACGTAGAAATCGTGTTTCAAGTTGAAATACGCCTTGGGACCATATCTCACCTAAAGTAAATGGTAGAATCAAACTTTAACCAAACGTAATGTTTGTACCTAGGGTAAAGTTAAAAAGTTTAAACAATTTTAAAATATCACTATATTTAGGCGAGTAAACGAAAATTGTTCGTCTCAGACTCTAAAACCGCAGAAATCGTGTTTCAAGTTGAAATACGCCTTGGTACCATATCTCACCTAAACTAAATGGTAGAATCAAACTTTAACCAAACGTAATGTTTGTACCTAGGGTAAAGTTAAAAAGTTTAAACAATTTGAAAATATCACTATATTTAGGCGAGTAAACGAAAAATGTTCATTTCAGACTCTAAAAACGTAGAAATCGTGTTTCAAGTTGAAATACGCCTTGTAAACGAAAAATGTTTATTTCAGACTCTAATAACGTAGAAATCGTGTTTCAAGTTGAAATACGCCTTGGGACCATATCTCACCTAAAGTAAATGGTAGAATCAAACTTTAACCAAACGTAATGTTTGTACCTAGGGTAAAGTTAAAAAGTTTAAACAATTTTAAAATATCACTATATTTAGGCGAGTAAACGAAAAATGTTCATTTCAGACTCTAAAAACGTAGAAATCGTGTTTCAAGTTGAAATACGCCTTGTAAACGAAAAATGTTTATTTCAGACTCTAATAACGTAGAAATCGTGTTTCAAGTTGAAATACGCCTTGGGACCATATCTCACCTAAAGTAAATGGTAGAATCAAACTTTAACCAAACGTAATGTTTGTACCTAGGGTAAAGTTAAAAAGTTTAAACAATTTGAAAATATCACTATATTTAGGCGAGTAAACGAAAAATGTTCGTCTCAGACTCTAAAACCACAGAAATCGTGTTTCAAGTTGAAATACGCCTTGGTACCATATCTCACCTAAAGTAAATGGTAGAATCAAACTTTAACCAAACGTAATGTTTGTACCTAGTATAAAGTTAAAAAGTTTAAACAATTTTAAAATATCACTATATTTAGGCGAGTAAACGAAAAATGTTCATTTCAGACTCTAAAAACGTAGAAATCGTGTTTCAAGTTGAAATACGCCTTGTAAACGAAAAATGTTTATTTCAGACTCTAATAACGTAGAAATCGTGTATCAAGTTGAAATACGCCTTGGGACCATATCTCACCTAAAGTAAATGGTAGAATCAAACTTTAACCAAACGTAATGTTTGTACCTAGGGTAAAGTTAAAAAGTTTAAACAATTTTAAAATATCACTATATTTAGGCGAGTAAACGAAAAATGTTCATTTCAGACTCTAAAAACGTAGAAATCGTGTTTCAAGTTGATATACGCCTTGTAAACGAAAAATGTTTATTTCAGACTCTAATAACGTAGAAATCGTGTTTCAAGTTGAAATACGCCTTGGGACCATATCTCACCTAAAGTAAATGGTAGAATCAAACTTTAACCAAACGTAATGTTTGTACCTAGGGTAAAGTTAAAAAGTTTAAACAATTTGAAAATATCACTATATTTAGGCGAGTAAACGAAAAATGTTCATTTCAGACTCTAAAAACGTAGAAATCGTGTTTCAAGTTGAAATACGCCTTGGGACCATATCTCACCTAAAGTAAATGGTAGAATCAAACTTTAACCAAACGTAATGATTGTACCTAGGGTAAAGTTAAAAAGTTTAAACAATTTTAAAATATCACTATATTTAGGCGAGTAAACGAAAAATGTTCGTCTCAGACTCTAAAACCGCAGAAATCGTGTTTCAAGTTGAAATACGCCTTGGTACCATATCTCACCTAAACTAAATGGTAGAATCAAACTTTAACCAAACGTAATGTTTGTACCTAGGGTAAAGTTAAAAAGTTTAAACAATTTGCAAATATCACTATATTTAGGCGAGTAAACGAAAAATGTTCATTTCAGACTCTAAAAACGTAGAAATCGTGTTTCAAGTTGAAATACGCCTTGTAAACGAAAAATGTTTATTTCAGACTCTAATAACGTAGAAATCGTGTTTCAAGTTGAAATACGCCTTGGGACCATATCTCACCTAAAGTAAATGGTAGAATCAAACTTTAACCAAACGTAATGTTTGTACCTAGTATAAAGTTAAAAAGTTTAAACAATTTTAAAATATCACTATATTTAGGCGAGTAAACGAAAAATGTTCATTTCAGACTCTAAAAACGTAGAAATCGTGTTTCAAGTTGAAATACGCCTTGTAAACGAAAAATGTTTATTTCAGACTCTAATAACGTAGAAATCGTGTTTCAAGTTGAAATACGCCTTGGGACCATATCTCACCTAAAGTAAATGGTAGAATCAAACTTTAACCAAACGTAATGTTTGTACCTAGGGTAAAGTTAAAAAGTTTAAACAATTTGAAAATATCACTATATTTAGGCGAGTAAACGAAAAATGTTCATTTCAGACTCTAAAAACGTAGAAATCGTGTTTCAAGTTGAAATACGCCTTGTAAACGAAAAATGTTTATTTCAGACTCTAATAACGTAGAAATCGTGTTTCAAGTTGAAATACGCCTTGGGACCATATCTCACCTAAAGTAAATGGTAGAATCAAACTTTAACCAAACGTAATGTTTGTACCTAGTATAAAGTTAAAAAGTTTAAACAATTTTAAAATATCACTATATTTAGGCGAGTAAACGAAAAATGTTCATTTCAGACTCTAAAAACGTAGAAATCGTGTTTCAAGTTGAAATACGCCTTGTAAACGAAAAATGTTTATTTCAGACTCTAATAACGTAGAAATCGTGTTTCAAGTTGAAATACGCCTTGGGACCATATCTCACCTAAAGTAAATGGTAGAATCAAACTTTAACCAAACGTAATGTTTGTACCTAGGGTAAAGTTAAAAAGTTTAAACAATTTGAAAATATCACTATATTTAGGCGAGTAAACGAAAAATGTTCGTCTCAGACTCTAAAACCGCAGAAATCGTGTTTCAAGTTGAAATACGCCTTGGTACCATATCTCACCTAAAGTAAATGGTAGAATCAAACTTTAACCAAACGTAATGTTTGTACCTAGTATAAAGTTAAAAAGTTTAAACAATTTTAAAATATCACTATATTTAGGCGAGTAAACGAAAAATGTTCATTTCAGACTCTAAAAACGTAGAAATCGTGTTTCAAGTTGAAATACGCCTTGTAAACGAAAAATGTTTATTTCAGACTCTAATAACGTAGAAATCGTGTATCAAGTTGAAATACGCCTTGGGACCATATCTCACCTAAAGTAAATGGTAGAATCAAACTTTAACCAAACGTAATGTTTGTACCTAGGGTAAAGTTAAAAAGTTTAAACAATTTTAAAATATCACTATATTTAGGCGAGTAAACGAAAAATGTTCATTTCAGACTCTAAAAACGTAGAAATCGTGTTTCAAGTTGATATACGCCTTGTAAACGAAAAATGTTTATTTCAGACTCTAATAACGTAGAAATCGTGTTTCAAGTTGAAATACGCCTTGGGACCATATCTCACCTAAAGTAAATGGTAGAATCAAACTTTAACCAAACGTAATGTTTGTACCTAGGGTAAAGTTAAAAAGTTTAAACAATTTGAAAATATCACTATATTTAGGCGAGTAAACGAAAAATGTTCATTTCAGACTCTAAAAACGTAGAAATCGTGTTTCAAGTTGAAATACGCCTTGTAAACGAAAAATGTTTATTTCAGACTCTAATAACGTAGAAATCGTGTTTCAAGTTGAAATACGCCTTGGGACCATATCTCACCTAAAGTAAATGGTAGAATCAAACTTTAACCAAACGTAATGATTGTACCTAGGGTAAAGTTAAAAAGTTTAAACAATTTTAAAATATCACTATATTTAGGCGAGTAAACGAAAAATGTTCGTCTCAGACTCTAAAACCGCAGAAATCGTGTTTCAAGTTGAAATACGCCTTGGTACCATATCTCACCTAAACTAAATGGTAGAATCAAACTTTAACCAAACGTAATGTTTGTACCTAGGGTAAAGTTAAAAAGTTTAAACAATTTGCAAATATCACTATATTTAGGCGAGTAAACGAAAAATGTTCATTTCAGACTCTAAAAACGTAGAAATCGTGTTTCAAGTTGAAATACGCCTTGTAAACGAAAAATGTTTATTTCAGACTCTAATAACGTAGAAATCGTGTTTCAAGTTGAAATACGCCTTGGGACCATATCTCACCTAAAGTAAATGGTAGAATCAAACTTTAACCAAACGTAATGTTTGTACCTAGTATAAAGTTAAAAAGTTTAAACAATTTTAAAATATCACTATATTTAGGCGAGTAAACGAAAAATGTTCATTTCAGACTCTAAAAACGTAGAAATCGTGTTTCAAGTTGAAATACGCCTTGTAAACGAAAAATGTTTATTTCAGACTCTAATAACGTAGAAATCGTGTTTCAAGTTGAAATACGCCTTGGGACCATATCTCACCTAAAGTAAATGGTAGAATCAAACTTTAACCAAACGTAATGTTTGTACCTAGGGTAAAGTTAAAAAGTTTAAACAATTTGAAAATATCACTATATTTAGGCGAGTAAACGAAAAATGTTCGTCTCAGACTCTAAAACCGCAGAAATCGTGTTTCAAGTTGAAATACGCCTTGGTACCATATCTCACCTAAAGTAAATGGTAGAATCAAACTTTAACCAAACGTAATGTTTGTACCTAGTATAAAGTTAAAAAGTTTAAACAATTTTAAAATATCACTATATTTAGGCGAGTAAACGAAAAATGTTCATTTCAGACTCTAAAAACGTAGAAATCGTGTTTCAAGTTGAAATACGCCTTGTAAACGAAAAATGTTTATTTCAGACTCTAATAACGTAGAAATCGTGTATCAAGTTGAAATACGCCTTGGGACCATATCTCACCTAAAGTAAATGGTAGAATCAAACTTTAACCAAACGTAATGTTTGTACCTAGGGTAAAGTTAAAAAGTTTAAACAATTTTAAAATATCACTATATTTAGGCGAGTAAACGAAAAATGTTCATTTCAGACTCTAAAAACGTAGAAATCGTGTTTCAAGTTGATATACGCCTTGTAAACGAAAAATGTTTATTTCAGACTCTAATAACGTAGAAATCGTGTTTCAAGTTGAAATACGCCTTGGGACCATATCTCACCTAAAGTAAATGGTAGAATCAAACTTTAACCAAACGTAATGTTTGTACCTAGGGTAAAGTTAAAAAGTTTAAACAATTTGAAAATATCACTATATTTAGGCGAGTAAACGAAAAATGTTCATTTCAGACTCTAAAAACGTAGAAATCGTGTTTCAAGTTGAAATACGCCTTGTAAACGAAAAATGTTTATTTCAGACTCTAATAACGTAGAAATCGTGTTTCAAGTTGAAATACGCCTTGGGACCATATCTCACCTAAAGTAAATGGTAGAATCAAACTTTAACCAAACGTAATGATTGTACCTAGGGTAAAGTTAAAAAGTTTAAACAATTTTAAAATATCACTATATTTAGGCGAGTAAACGAAAAATGTTCGTCTCAGACTCTAAAACCGCAGAAATCGTGTTTCAAGTTGAAATACGCCTTGGTACCATATCTCACCTAAACTAAATGGTAGAATCAAACTTTAACCAAACGTAATGTTTGTACCTAGGGTAAAGTTAAAAAGTTTAAACAATTTGCAAATATCACTATATTTAGGCGAGTAAACGAAAAATGTTCATTTCAGACTCTAAAAACGTAGAAATCGTGTTTCAAGTTGAAATACGCCTTGTAAACGAAAAATGTTTATTTCAGACTCTAATAACGTAGAAATCGTGTTTCAAGTTGAAATACGCCTTGGGACCATATCTCACCTAAAGTAAATGGTAGAATCAAACTTTAACCAAACGTAATGTTTGTACCTAGTATAAAGTTTAAACAATTTTAAAATATCACTATATTTAGGCGAGTAAACGAAAAATGTTCATTTCAGACTCTAAAAACGTAGAAATCGTGTTTCAAGTTGAAATACGCCTTGTAAACGAAAAATGTTTATTTCAGACTCTAATAACGTAGAAATCGTGTTTCAAGTTGAAATACGCCTTGGGACCATATCTCACCTAAAGTAAATGGTAGAATCAAACTTTAACCAAACGTAATGTTTGTACCTAGGGTAAAGTTAAAAAGTTTAAACAATTTGAAAATATCACTATATTTAGGCGAGTAAACGAAAAATGTTCGTCTCAGACTCTAAAACCACAGAAATCGTGTTTCAAGTTGAAATACGCCTTGGTACCATATCTCACCTAAAGTAAATGGTAGAATCAAACTTTAACCAAACGTAATGTTTGTACCTAGTATAAAGTTAAAAAGTTTAAACAATTTTAAAATATCACTATATTTAGGCGAGTAAACGAAAAATGTTCATTTCAGACTCTAAAAACGTAGAAATCGTGTTTCAAGTTGAAATACGCCTTGTAAACGAAAAATGTTTATTTCAGACTCTAATAACGTAGAAATCGTGTATCAAGTTGAAATACGCCTTGGGACCATATCTCACCTAAAGTAAATGGTAGAATCAAACTTTAACCAAACGTAATGTTTGTACCTAGGGTAAAGTTAAAAAGTTTAAACAATTTTAAAATATCACTATATTTAGGCGAGTAAACGAAAAATGTTCATTTCAGACTCTAAAAACGTAGAAATCGTGTTTCAAGTTGATATACGCCTTGTAAACGAAAAATGTTTATTTCAGACTCTAATAACGTAGAAATCGTGTTTCAAGTTGAAATACGCCTTGGGACCATATCTCACCTAAAGTAAATGGTAGAATCAAACTTTAACCAAACGTAATGTTTGTACCTAGGGTAAAGTTAAAAAGTTTAAACAATTTGAAAATATCACTATATTTAGGCGAGTAAACGAAAAATGTTCATTTCAGACTCTAATAACGTAGAAATCGTGTTTCAAGTTGAAATACGCCTTGGGACCATATCTCACCTAAAGTAAATGGTAGAATCAAACTTTAACCAAACGTAATGATTGTACCTAGGGTAAAGTTAAAAAGTTTAAACAATTTTAAAATATCACTATATTTAGGCGAGTAAACGAAAAATGTTCGTCTCAGACTCTAAAACCGTAGAAATCGTGTTTCAAGTTGAAATACGCCTTGTAAACGAAAAATGTTTATTTCAGACTCTAATAACGTAGAAATCGTGTTTCAAGTTGAAATACGCCTTGGGACCATATCTCACCTAAAGTAAATGGTAGAATCAAACTTTAACCAAACGTAATGATTGTACCTAGGGTAAAGTTAAAAAGTTTAAACAATTTTAAAATATCACTATATTTAGGCGAGTAAACGAAAAATGTTCGTCTCAGACTCTAAAACCGCAGAAATCGTGTTTCAAGTTGAAATACGCCTTGGTACCATATCTCACCTAAACTAAATGGTAGAATCAAACTTTAACCAAACGTAATGTTTGTACCTAGGGTAAAGTTAAAAAGTTTAAACAATTTGCAAATATCACTATATTTAGGCGAGTAAACGAAAAATGTTCATTTCAGACTCTAAAAACGTAGAAATCGTGTTTCAAGTTGAAATACGCCTTGTAAACGAAAAATGTTTATTTCAGACTCTAATAACGTAGAAATCGTGTTTCAAGTTGAAATACGCCTTGGGACCATATCTCACCTAATGTAAATGGTAGAATCAAACTTTAACCAAACGTAATGTTTGTACCTAGTATAAAGTTAAAAAGTTTAAACAATTTTAAAATATCACTATATTTAGGCGAGTAAACGAAAAATGTTCATTTCAGACTCTAAAAACGTAGAAATCGTGTTTCAAGTTGAAATACGCCTTGCAAACGAAAAATGTTTATTTCAGACTCTAATAACGTAGAAATCGTGTTTCAAATTGAAATACGCCTTGGGACCATATCTCACCTAAAGTAAATGGTAGAATCAAACTTTAACCAAACGTAATGTTTGTACCTAGGGTAAAGTTAAAAAGTTTAAACAATTTGAAAATATCACTATATTTAGGCGAGTAAACGAAAAATGTTCATTTCAGACTCTAAAAACGTAGAAATCGTGTTTCAAGTTGAAATACGCCTTGTAAACGAAAAATGTTTATTTCAGACTCTAATAACGTAGAAATCGTGTTTCAAGTTGAAATACGCCTTGGGACCATATCTCACCTAAAGTAAATGGTAGAATCAAACTTTAACCAAACGTAATGTTTGTACCTAGTATAAAGTTAAAAAGTTTAAACAATTTTAAAATATCACTATATTTAGGCGAGTAAACGAAAAATGTTCATTTCAGACTCTAAAAACGTAGAAATCGTGTTTCAAGTTGAAATACGCCTTGTAAACGAAAATTGTTTATTTCAGACTCTAATAACGTAGAAATCGTGTTTCAAGTTGAAATACGCCTTGGGACCATATCTCACCTAAAGTAAATGGTAGAATCAAACTTTAACCAAACGTAATGTTTGTACCTAGGGTAAAGTTAAAAAGTTTAAACAATTTGAAAATATCACTATATTTAGGCGAGTAAACGAAAAATGTTCGTCTCAGACTCTAAAACCGCAGAAATCGTGTTTCAAGTTGAAATACGCCTTGGTACCATATCTCACCTAAAGTAAATGGTAGAATCAAACTTTAACCAAACGTAATGTTTGTACCTAGTATAAAGTTAAAAAGTTTAAACAATTTTAAAATATCACTATATTTAGGCGAGTAAACGAAAAATGTTCATTTCAGACTCTAAAAACGTAGAAATCGTGTTTCAAGTTGAAATACGCCTTGTAAACGAAAAATGTTTATTTCAGACTCTAATAACGTAGAAATCGTGTATCAAGTTGAAATACGCCTTGGGACCATATCTCACCTAAAGTAAATGGTAGAATCAAACTTTAACCAAACGTAATGTTTGTACCTAGGGCAAAGTTAAAAAGTTTAAACAATTTTAAAATATCACTATATTTAGGCGAGTAAACGAAAAATGTTCATTTCAGACTCTAAAAACGTAGAAATCGTGTTTCAAGTTGATATACGCCTTGTAAACGAAAAATGTTTATTTCAGACTCTAATAACGTAGAAATCGTGTTTCAAGTTGAAATACGCCTTGGGACCATATCTCATCTAAAGTAAATGGTAGAATCAAACTTTAACCAAACGTAATGTTTGTACCTAGGGTAAAGTTAAAAAGTTTAAACAATTTGAAAATATCACTATATTTAGGCGAGTAAACGAAAAATGTTCGTCTCAGACTCTAAAACCGCAGAAATCGTGTTTCAAGTTGAAATACGCCTTGTAAACGAAAAATGTTTATTTCAGACTCTAATAACGTAGAAATCGTGTATCAAGTTGAAATACGCCTTGGGACCATATCTCACCTAAAGTAAATGGTAGAATCAAACTTTAACCAAACGTAATGTTTGTACCTAGGGTAAAGTTAAAAAGTTTAAACAATTTTAAAATATCACTATATTTAGGCGAGTAAACGAAAAATGTTCATTTCAGACTCTAAAAACGTAGAAATCGTGTTTCAAGTTGAAATACGCCTTGTAAACGAAAAATGTTTATTTCAGACTCTAATAACGTAGAAATCGTGTTTCAAGTTGAAATACGCCTTGGGACCATATCTCACCTAAAGTAAATGGTAGAATCAAACTTTAACCAAACGTAATGTTTGTACCTAGTATAAAGTTAAAAAGTTTAAACAATTTTAAAATATCACTATATTTAGGCGAGTAAACGAAAAATGTTCATTTCAGACTCTAAAAACGTAGAAATCGTGTTTCAAGTTGAAATACGCCTTGTAAACGAAAAATGTTTATTTCAGACTCTAATAACGTAGAAATCGTGTTTCAAGTTGAAATACGCCTTGGGACCATATCTCACCTAAAGTAAATGGTAGAATCAAACTTTAACCAAACGTAATGTTTGTACCTAGGGTAAAGTTAAAAAGTTTAAACAATTTGAAAATATCACTATATTTAGGCGAGTAAACGAAAAATGTTCGTCTCAGACTCTAAAACCGCAGAAATCGTGTTTCAAGTTGAAATACGCCTTGTAAACGAAAAATGTTTATTTCAGACTCTAAAACCGCAGAAATCGTGTTTCAAGTTGAAATACGCCTTGGTACCATATCTCACCTAAAGTAAATGGTAGAATCAAACTTTAACCAAACGTAATGTTTGTACCTAGGGTAAAGTTAAAAAGTTTAAACAATTTGAAAATATCACTATATTTAGGCGAGTAAACGAAAAATGTTCATTTCAGACTCTAAAAACGTAGAAATCGTGTTTCAAGTTGAAATACGCCTTGTAAACGAAAAATGTTTATTTCAGACTCTAATAACGTAGAAATCGTGTATCAAGTTGAAATACGCCTTGGGACCATATCTCACCTAAAGTAAATGGTAGAATCAAACTTTAACCAAACGTAATGTTTGTACCTAGGGCAAAGTTAAAAAGTTTAAACAATTTTAAAATATCACTATATTTAGGCGAGTAAACGAAAAATGTTCATTTCAGACTCTAAAAACGTAGAAATCGTGTTTCAAGTTGATATACGCCTTGTAAACGAAAAATGTTTATTTCAGACTCTAATAACGTAGAAATCGTGTTTCAAGTTGAAATACGCCTAGGGACCATATCTCATCTAAAGTAAATGGTAGAATCAAACTTTAACCAAACGTAATGTTTGTACCTAGGGTAAAGTTAAAAAGTTTAAACAATTTGAAAATATCACTATATTTAGGCGAGTAAACGAAAAATGTTCGTCTCAGACTCTAAAACCGCAGAAATCGTGTTTCAAGTTGAAATACGCCTTGTAAACGAAAAATGTTTATTTCAGACTCTAAAACCGCAGAAATCGTGTTTCAAGTTGAAATACGCCTTGGTACCATATCTCACCTAAAGTAAATGGTAGAATCAAACTTTAACCAAACGTAATGTTTGTACCTAGGGTAAAGTTAAAAAGTTTAAACAATTTGAAAATATCACTATATTTAGGCGAGTAAACGAAAAATGTTCATTTCAGACTCTAAAAACGTAGAAATCGTGTTTCAAGTTGAAATACGCCTTGTAAACGAAAAATGTTTATTTCAGACTCTAATAACGTAGAAATCGTGTTTCAAGTTGAAATACGCCTTAGGACCATATCTCACCTAAAGTAAATGGTAGAATCAAACTTTAACCAAACGTAATGTTTGTACCTAGGGTAAAGTTAAAAAGTTTAAACAATTTGAAAATATCACTATATTTAGGCGAGTAAACGAAAAATGTTCGTCTCAGACTCTAAAACCGCAGAAATCGTGTTTCAAGTTGAAATACGCCTTGGTACCATATCTCACCTAAAGTAAATGGTAGAATAAAATTTTAACCAAACGTAATGTTTGTACCTAGTATAAAGTTAATAAGTTTAAACAATTTTAAAATATCACTATATTTAGGCGAGTAAACGAAAAATGTTCATTTCAGACTCTAAAAACGTAGAAATCGTGTTTCAAGTTGAAATACGCCTTGTAAACGAAAAATGTTTATTTCAGACTCTAATAACGTAGAAATCGTGTTTCAAGTTGAAATACGCCTTGGGACCATATCTCACCTAAAGTAAATGGTAGAATCAAACTTTAACCAAACGTAATGTTTGTACCTAGGGTAAAGTTAAAAAGTTTAAACAATTTGAAAATATCACTATATTTAGGCGAGTAAACGAAAAATGTTCGTCTCAGACTCTAAAACCGCAGAAATCGTGTTTCAAGTTGAAATACGCCTTGGTACCATATCTCACCTAAAGTAAATGGTAGAATCAAACTTTAACCAAACGTAATGTTTGTACCTAGGGTAAAGTTAAAAAGTTTAAACAATTTTAAAATATCACTATATTTAGGCGAGTAAACGAAAAATGTTCATTTCAGACTCTAAAAACGTAGAAATCGTGTTTCAAGTTGAAATACGCCTTGTAAACGAAAAATGTTTATTTCAGACTCTAATAACGTAGAAATCGTGTATCAAGTTGAAATACGCCTTGGGACCATATCTCACCTAAAGTAAATGGTAGAATCAAACTTTAACCAAACGTAATGTTTGTACCTAGGGCAAAGTTAAAAAGTTTAAACAATTTTAAAATATCACTATATTTAGGCGAGTAAACGAAAAATGTTCATTTCAGACTCTAAAAACGTAGAAATCGTGTTTCAAGTTGATATACGCCTTGTAAACGAAAAATGTTTATTTCAGACTCTAATAACGTAGAAATCGTGTTTCAAGTTGAAATACGCCTTGGGACCATATCTCATCTAAAGTAAATGGTAGAATCAAACTTTAACCAAACGTAATGTTTGTACCTAGGGTAAAGTTAAAAAGTTTAAACAATTTGAAAATATCACTATATTTAGGCGAGTAAACGAAAAATGTTCGTCTCAGACTCTAAAACCGCAGAAATCGTGTTTCAAGTTGAAATACGCCTTGTAAACGAAAAATGTTTATTTCAGACTCTAATAACGTAGAAATCGTGTATCAAGTTGAAATACGCCTTGGGACCATATCTCACCTAAAGTAAATGGTAGAATCAAACTTTAACCAAACGTAATGTTTGTACCTAGGGTAAAGTTAAAAAGTTTAAACAATTTTAAAATATCACTATATTTAGGCGAGTAAACGAAAAATGTTCATTTCAGACTCTAAAAACGTAGAAATCGTGTTTCAAGTTGAAATACGCCTTGTAAACGAAAAATGTTTATTTCAGACTCTAATAACGTAGAAATCGTGTTTCAAGTTGAAATACGCCTTGGGACCATATCTCACCTAAAGTAAATGGTAGAATCAAACTTTAACCAAACGTAATGTTTGTACCTAGTATAAAGTTAAAAAGTTTAAACAATTTTAAAATATCACTATATTTAGGCGAGTAAACGAAAAATGTTCATTTCAGACTCTAAAAACGTAGAAATCGTGTTTCAAGTTGAAATACGCCTTGTAAACGAAAAATGTTTATTTCAGACTCTAATAACGTAGAAATCGTGTTTCAAGTTGAAATACGCCTTGGGACCATATCTCACCTAAAGTAAATGGTAGAATCAAACTTTAACCAAACGTAATGTTTGTACCTAGGGTAAAGTTAAAAAGTTTAAACAATTTGAAAATATCACTATATTTAGGCGAGTAAACGAAAAATGTTCGTCTCAGACTCTAAAACCGCAGAAATCGTGTTTCAAGTTGAAATACGCCTTGTAAACGAAAAATGTTTATTTCAGACTCTAAAACCGCAGAAATCGTGTTTCAAGTTGAAATACGCCTTGGTACCATATCTCACCTAAAGTAAATGGTAGAATCAAACTTTAACCAAACGTAATGTTTGTACCTAGGGTAAAGTTAAAAAGTTTAAACAATTTGAAAATATCACTATATTTAGGCGAGTAAACGAAAAATGTTCATTTCAGACTCTAAAAACGTAGAAATCGTGTTTCAAGTTGAAATACGCCTTGTAAACGAAAAATGTTTATTTCAGACTCTAATAACGTAGAAATCGTGTATCAAGTTGAAATACGCCTTGGGACCATATCTCACCTAAAGTAAATGGTAGAATCAAACTTTAACCAAACGTAATGTTTGTACCTAGGGCAAAGTTAAAAAGTTTAAACAATTTTAAAATATCACTATATTTAGGCGAGTAAACGAAAAATGTTCATTTCAGACTCTAAAAACGTAGAAATCGTGTTTCAAGTTGATATACGCCTTGTAAACGAAAAATGTTTATTTCAGACTCTAATAACGTAGAAATCGTGTTTCAAGTTGAAATACGCCTAGGGACCATATCTCATCTAAAGTAAATGGTAGAATCAAACTTTAACCAAACGTAATGTTTGTACCTAGGGTAAAGTTAAAAAGTTTAAACAATTTGAAAATATCACTATATTTAGGCGAGTAAACGAAAAATGTTCGTCTCAGACTCTAAAACCGCAGAAATCGTGTTTCAAGTTGAAATACGCCTTGTAAACGAAAAATGTTTATTTCAGACTCTAAAACCGCAGAAATCGTGTTTCAAGTTGAAATACGCCTTGGTACCATATCTCACCTAAAGTAAATGGTAGAATCAAACTTTAACCAAACGTAATGTTTGTACCTAGGGTAAAGTTAAAAAGTTTAAACAATTTGAAAATATCACTATATTTAGGCGAGTAAACGAAAAATGTTCATTTCAGACTCTAAAAACGTAGAAATCGTGTTTCAAGTTGAAATACGCCTTGTAAACGAAAAATGTTTATTTCAGACTCTAATAACGTAGAAATCGTGTTTCAAGTTGAAATACGCCTTAGGACCATATCTCACCTAAAGTAAATGGTAGAATCAAACTTTAACCAAACGTAATGTTTGTACCTAGGGTAAAGTTAAAAAGTTTAAACAATTTGAAAATATCACTATATTTAGGCGAGTAAACGAAAAATGTTCGTCTCAGACTCTAAAACCGCAGAAATCGTGTTTCAAGTTGAAATACGCCTTGGTACCATATCTCACCTAAAGTAAATGGTAGAATAAAATTTTAACCAAACGTAATGTTTGTACCTAGTATAAAGTTAATAAGTTTAAACAATTTTAAAATATCACTATATTTAGGCGAGTAAACGAAAAATGTTCATTTCAGACTCTAAAAACGTAGAAATCGTGTTTCAAGTTGAAATACGCCTTGTAAACGAAAAATGTTTATTTCAGACTCTAATAACGTAGAAATCGTGTTTCAAGTTGAAATACGCCTTGGGACCATATCTCACCTAAAGTAAATGGTAGAATCAAACTTTAACCAAACGTAATGTTTGTACCTAGGGTAAAGTTAAAAAGTTTAAACAATTTGAAAATATCACTATATTTAGGCGAGTAAACGAAAAATGTTCGTCTCAGACTCTAAAACCGCAGAAATCGTGTTTCAAGTTGAAATACGCCTTGGTACCATATCTCACCTAAAGTAAATGGTAGAATCAAACTTTAACCAAACGTAATGTTTGTACCTAGGGTAAAGTTAAAAAGTTTAAACAATTTTAAAATATCACTATATTTAGGCGAGTAAACGAAAAATGTTCATTTCAGACTCTAAAAACGTAGAAATCGTGTTTCAAGTTGAAATACGCCTTGTAAACGAAAAATGTTTATTTCAGACTCTAATAACGTAGAAATCGTGTTTCAAGTTGAAATACGCCTTGGGACCATATCTCACCTAAAGTAAATGGTAGAATCAAACTTTAACCAAACGTAATGTTTGTACCTAGGGTAAAGTTAAAAAGTTTAAACAATTTGAAAATATCACTATATTTAGGCGAGTAAACGAAAAATGTTCGTCTCAGACTCTAAAACCGCAGAAATCGTGTTTCAAGTTGAAATACGCCTTGGTACCATATCTCACCTAAAGTAAATGGTAGAATCAAACTTTAACCAAACGTAATGTTTGTACCTAGGGTAAAGTTAAAAAGTTTAAACAATTTTAAAATATCACTATATTTAGGCGAGTAAACGAAAAATGTTCATTTCAGACTCTAAAAACGTAGAAATCGTGTTTCAAGTTGAAATACGCCTTGTAAACGAAAAATGTTTATTTCAGACTCTAATAACGTAGAAATCGTGTTTCAAGTTGAAATACGCCTTGGGACCATATCTCACCTAAAGTAAATGGTAGAATCAAACTTTAACCAAACGTAATGTTTGTACCTAGGGTAAAGTTAAAAAGTTTAAACAATTTGAAAATATCACTATATTTAGGCGAGTAAACGAAAAATGTTCGTCTCAGACTCTAAAACCGCAGAAATCGTGTTTCAAGTTGAAATACGCCTTGGTACCATATCTCACCTAAAGTAAATGGTAGAATCAAATTTTAACCAAACGTAATGTTTGTACCTAGTATAAAGTTAAAAAGTTTAAACAATTTTAAAATATCACTATATTTAGGCGAGTAAACGAAAAATGTTCATTTCAGACTCTAAAAACGTAGAAATCGTGTTTCAAGTTGAAATACGCCTTGTAAACGAAAAATGTTTATTTCAGACTCTAATAACGTAGAAATCGTGTTTCAAGTTGAAATACGCCTTGGGACCATATCTCACCTAAAGTAAATGGTAGAATCAAACTTTAACCAAACGTAATGTTTGTACCTAGTATAAAGTTAAAAAGTTTAAACAATTTTAAAATATCACTATATTTAGGCGAGTAAACGAAAAATGTTCATTTCAGACTCTAAAAACGTAGAAATCGTGTTTCAAGTTGAAATACGCCTTGGGACCATATCTCACCTAAAGTAAATGGTAGAATCAAACTTTAACCAAACGTAATGTTTGTACCTAGGGTAAAGTTAAAAAGTTTAAACAATTTGAAAATATCACTATATTTAGGCGAGTAAACGAAAAATGTTCGTCTCAGACTCTAAAACCGCAGAAATCGTGTTTCAAGTTGAAATACGCCTTGGTACCATATCTCACCTAAAGTAAATGGTAGAATCAAACTTTAACCAAACGTAATGTTTGTACCTAGGGTAAAGTTAAAAAGTTTAAACAATTTGAAAATATCACTATATTTAGGCGAGTAAACGAAAAATGTTCGTCTCAGACTCTAAAACCGCAGAAATCGTGTTTCAAGTTGAAATACGCCTTGGTACGATATCTCACCTAAAGTAAATGGTAGAATCAAACTTTAACCAAACGTAATGTTTGTACCTAGTATAAAGTTAAAAAGTTTAAACAATTTTAAAATATCACTATATTTAGGCGAGTAAACGAAAAATGTTCATTTCAGACTCTAAAAACGTAGAAATCGTGTTTCAAGTTGAAATCCGCCTTGTAAACGAAAAATGTTTATTTCAGACTCTAATAACGTAGAAATCGTGTTTCAAGTTGAAATACGCCTTGGGACCATATCTCACCTAAAGTAAATGGTAGAATCAAACTTTAACCAAACGTAATGTTTGTACCTAGGGTAAAGTTAAAAAGTTTAAACAATTTGAAAATATCACTATATTTAGGCGAGTAAACGAAAAATGTTCGTCTCAGACTCTAAAACCGCAGAAATCGTGTTTCAAGTTGAAATACGCCTTGGTACCATATCTCACCTAAAGTAAATGGTAGAATCAAACTTTAACCAAACGTAATGTTTGTACCTAGGGTAAAGTTAAAAAGTTTAAACAATTTTAAAATATCACTATATTTAGGCGAGTAAACGAAAAATGTTCATTTCAGACTCTAAAAACGTAGAAATCGTGTTTCAAGTTGAAATACGCCTTGTAAACGAAAAATGTTTATTTCAGACTCTAATAACGTAGAAATCGTGTTTCAAGTTGAAATACGCCTTGGGACCATATCTCACCTAAAGTAAATGGTAGAATCAAACTTTAACCAAACGTAATGTTTGTACCTAGGGTAAAGTTAAAAAGTTTAAACAATTTGAAAATATCACTATATTTAGGCGAGTAAACGAAAAATGTTCGTCTCAGACTCTAAAACCGCAGAAATCGTGTTTCAAGTTGAAATACGCCTTGGTACCATATCTCACCTAAAGTAAATGGTAGAATCAAATTTTAACCAAACGTAATGTTTGTACCTAGTATAAAGTTAAAAAGTTTAAACAATTTTAAAATATCACTATATTTAGGCGAGTAAACGAAAAATGTTCATTTCAGACTCTAAAAACGTAGAAATCGTGTTTCAAGTTGAAATACGCCTTGTAAACGAAAAATGTTTATTTCAGACTCTAATAACGTAGAAATCGTGTTTCAAGTTGAAATACGCCTTGGGACCATATCTCACCTAAAGTAAATGGTAGAATCAAACTTTAACCAAACGTAATGTTTGTACCTAGTATAAAGTTAAAAAGTTTAAACAATTTTAAAATATCACTATATTTAGGCGAGTAAACGAAAAATGTTCATTTCAGACTCTAAAAACGTAGAAATCGTGTTTCAAGTTGAAATACGCCTTGGGACCATATCTCACCTAAAGTAAATGGTAGAATCAAACTTTAACCAAACGTAATGTTTGTACCTAGGGTAAAGTTAAAAAGTTTAAACAATTTGAAAATATCACTATATTTAGGCGAGTAAACGAAAAATGTTCGTCTCAGACTCTAAAACCGCAGAAATCGTGTTTCAAGTTGAAATACGCCTTGGTACCATATCTCACCTAAAGTAAATGGTAGAATCAAACTTTAACCAAACGTAATGTTTGTACCTAGGGTAAAGTTAAAAAGTTTAAACAATTTGAAAATATCACTATATTTAGGCGAGTAAACGAAAAATGTTCGTCTCAGACTCTAAAACCGCAGAAATCGTGTTTCAAGTTGAAATACGCCTTGGTACGATATCTCACCTAAAGTAAATGGTAGAATCAAACTTTAACCAAACGTAATGTTTGTACCTAGTATAAAGTTAAAAAGTTTAAACAATTTTAAAATATCACTATATTTAGGCGAGTAAACGAAAAATGTTCATTTCAGACTCTAAAAACGTAGAAATCGTGTTTCAAGTTGAAATCCGCCTTGTAAACGAAAAATGTTTATTTCAGACTCTAATAACGTAGAAATCGTGTTTCAAGTTGAAATACGCCTTGGGACCATATCTCACCTAAAGTAAATGGTAGAATCAAACTTTAACCAAACGTAATGTTTGTACCTAGGGTAAAGTTAAAAAGTTTAAACAATTTGAAAATATCACTATATTTAGGCGAGTAAACGAAAAATGTTCGTCTCAGACTCTAAAACCGCAGAAATCGTGTTTCAAGTTGAAATACGCCTTGGTACCATATCTCACCTAAAGTAAATGGTAGAATCAAACTTTAACCAAACGTAATGTTTGTACCTAGTATAAAGTTAAAAAGTTTAAACAATTTGAAAATATCACTATATTTAGGCGAGTAAACGAAAAATGTTCATTTCAGACTCTAAAAACGTAGAAATCGTGTTTCAAGTTGAAATACGCCTTGTAAACGAAAAATGTTTATTTCAGACTCTAATAACGTAGAAATCGTGTTTCAAGTTGAAATACGCCTTGGGACCATATCTCACCTAAAGTAAATGGTAGAATCAAACTTTAACCAAACGTAATGTTTGTACCTAGGGTAAAGTTAAAAAGTTTAAACAATTTTAAAATATCACTATATTTAGGCGAGTAAACGAAAAATGTTCGTCTCAGACTCTAAAACCGCAGAAATCGTGTTTCAAGTTGAAATACGCCTTGGTACCATATCTCACCTAAAGTAAATGGTAGAATCAAATTTTAACCAAACGTAATGTTTGTACCTAGTATAAAGTTAAAAAGTTTAAACAATTTTAAAATATCACTATATTTAGGCGAGTAAACGAAAAATGTTCATTTCAGACTCTAAAAACGTAGAAATCGTGTTTCAAGTTGAAATACGCCTTGTAAACGAAAAATGTTTATTTCAGACTCTAATAACGTAGAAATCGTGTTTCAAGTTGAAATACGCCTTGGGACCATATCTCACCTAAAGTAAATGGTAGAATCAAACTTTAACCAAACGTAATGTTTGTACCTAGTATAAAGTTAAAAAGTTTAAACAATTTTAAAATATCACTATATTTAGGCGAGTAAACGAAAAATGTTCATTTCAGACTCTAAAAACGTAGAAATCGTGTTTCAAGTTGAAATACGCCTTGGGACCATATCTCACCTAAAGTAAATGGTAGAATCAAACTTTAACCAAACGTAATGTTTGTACCTAGGGTAAAGTTAAAAAGTTTAAACAATTTGAAAATATCACTATATTTAGGCGAGTAAACGAAAAATGTTCGTCTCAGACTCTAAAACCGCAGAAATCGTGTTTCAAGTTGAAATACGCCTTGGTACCATATCTCACCTAAAGTAAATGGTAGAATCAAACTTTAACCAAACGTAATGTTTGTACCTAGGGTAAAGTTAAAAAGTTTAAACAATTTGAAAATATCACTATATTTAGGCGAGTAAACGAAAAATGTTCGTCTCAGACTCTAAAACCGCAGAAATCGTGTTTCAAGTTGAAATACGCCTTGGTACGATATCTCACCTAAAGTAAATGGTAGAATCAAACTTTAACCAAACGTAATGTTTGTACCTAGTATAAAGTTAAAAAGTTTAAACAATTTTAAAATATCACTATATTTAGGCGAGTAAACGAAAAATGTTCATTTCAGACTCTAAAAACGTAGAAATCGTGTTTCAAGTTGAAATCCGCCTTGTAAACGAAAAATGTTTATTTCAGACTCTAATAACGTAGAAATCGTGTTTCAAGTTGAAATACGCCTTGGGACCATATCTCACCTAAAGTAAATGGTAGAATCAAACTTTAACCAAACGTAATGTTTGTACCTAGGGTAAAGTTAAAAAGTTTAAACAATTTGAAAATATCACTATATTTAGGCGAGTAAACGAAAAATGTTCGTCTCAGACTCTAAAACCGCAGAAATCGTGTTTCAAGTTGAAATACGCCTTGGTACCATATCTCACCTAAAGTAAATGGTAGAATCAAATTTTAACCAAACGTAATGTTTGTACCTAGTATAAAGTTAAAAAGTTTAAACAATTTTAAAATATCACTATATTTAGGCGAGTAAACGAAAAATGTTCATTTCAGACTCTAAAAACGTAGAAATCGTGTTTCAAGTTGAAATACGCCTTGTAAACGAAAAATGTTTATTTCAGACTCTAATAACGTAGAAATCGTGTTTCAAGTTGAAATACGCCTTGGGACCATATCTCACCTAAAGTAAATGGTAGAATCAAACTTTAACCAAACGTAATGTTTGTACCTAGGGTAAAGTTAA
The DNA here is from genome assembly GCA_947425015.1 of Pterostichus niger. NCBI lineage: Eukaryota > Metazoa > Arthropoda > Insecta > Coleoptera > Carabidae > Pterostichus > Pterostichus niger. The sequence continues at coordinate 13,953,945 of OX380352.1, read as the reverse complement.
AAAGTTTAAACAATTTGAAAATATCACTATATTTAGGCGAGTAAACGAAAAATGTTCGTCTCAGACTCTAAAACCGCAGAAATCGTGTTTCAAGTTGAAATACGCCTTGGTACCATATCTCACCTAAAGTAAATGGTAGAATCAAATTTTAACCAAACGTAATGTTTGTACCTAGTATAAAGTTAAAAAGTTTAAACAATTTTAAAATATCACTATATTTAGGCGAGTAAACGAAAAATGTTCATTTCAGACTCTAAAAACGTAGAAATCGTGTTTCAAGTTGAAATACGCCTTGTAAACGAAAAATGTTTATTTCAGACTCTAATAACGTAGAAATCGTGTTTCAAGTTGAAATACGCCTTGGGACCATATCTCACCTAAAGTAAATGGTAGAATCAAACTTTAACCAAACGTAATGTTTGTACCTAGTATAAAGTTAAAAAGTTTAAACAATTTTAAAATATCACTATATTTAGGCGAGTAAACGAAAAATGTTCATTTCAGACTCTAAAAACGTAGAAATCGTGTTTCAAGTTGAAATACGCCTTGGGACCATATCTCACCTAAAGTAAATGGTAGAATCAAACTTTAACCAAAACGTAATGTTTGTACCTAGGGTAAAGTTAAAAAGTTTAAACAATTTGAAAATATCACTATATTAGGCGAGTAAACGAAAAATGTTCGTCTCAGACTCTAAAACCGCAGAAATCGTGTTTCAAGTTGAAATACGCCTTGGTACCATATCTCACCTAAAGTAAATGGTAGAATCAAACTTTAACCAAACGTAATGTTTGTACCTAGGGTAAAGTTAAAAAGTTTAAACAATTTGAAAATATCACTATATTTAGGCGAGTAAACGAAAAATGTTCGTCTCAGACTCTAAAACCGCAGAAATCGTGTTTCAAGTTGAAATACGCCTTGGTACGATATCTCACCTAAAGTAAATGGTAGAATCAAACTTTAACCAAACGTAATGTTTGTACCTAGTATAAAGTTAAAAGTTTAAACAATTTTAAAATATCACTATATTTAGGCGAGTAAACGAAAAATGTTCATTTCAGACTCTAAAAACGTAGAAATCGTGTTTCAAGTTGAAATCCGCCTTGTAAACGAAAAATGTTTATTTCAGACTCTAATAACGTAGAAATCGTGTTTCAAGTTGAAATACGCCTTGGGACCATATCTCACCTAAAGTAAATGGTAGAATCAAACTTTAACCAAACGTAATGTTTGTACCTAGGGTAAAGTTAAAAAGTTTAAACAATTTGAAAATATCACTATATTTAGGCGAGTAAACGAAAAATGTTCGTCTCAGACTCTAAAACCGCAGAAATCGTGTTTCAAGTTGAAATACGCCTTGGTACCATATCTCACCTAAAGTAAATGGTAGAATCAAACTTTAACCAAACGTAATGTTTGTACCTAGTATAAAGTTAAAAAGTTTAAACAATTTGAAAATATCACTATATTTAGGCGAGTAAACGAAAAATGTTCATTTCAGACTCTAAAAACGTAGAAATCGTGTTTCAAGTTGAAATACGCCTTGTAAACGAAAAATGTTTATTTCAGACTCTAATAACGTAGAAATCGTGTTTCAAGTTGAAATACGCCTTGGGACCATATCTCACCTAAAGTAAATGGTAGAATCAAACTTTAACCAAACGTAATGTTTGTACCTAGGGTAAAGTTAAAAAGTTTAAACAATTTTAAAATATCACTATATTTAGGCGAGTAAACGAAAAATGTTCGTCTCAGACTCTAAAACCGCAGAAATCGTGTTTCAAGTTGAAATACGCCTTGGTACCATATCTCACCTAAAGTAAATGGTAGAATCAAATTTTAACCAAACGTAATGTTTGTACCTAGTATAAAGTTAAAAAGTTTAAACAATTTTAAAATATCACTATATTTAGGCGAGTAAACGAAAAATGTTCATTTCAGACTCTAAAAACGTAGAAATCGTGTTTCAAGTTGAAATACGCCTTGTAAACGAAAAATGTTTATTTCAGACTCTAATAACGTAGAAATCGTGTTTCAAGTTGAAATACGCCTTGGGACCATATCTCACCTAAAGTAAATGGTAGAATCAAACTTTAACCAAACGTAATGTTTGTACCTAGTATAAAGTTAAAAAGTTTAAACAATTTTAAAATATCACTATATTTAGGCGAGTAAACGAAAAATGTTCATTTCAGACTCTAAAAACGTAGAAATCGTGTTTCAAGTTGAAATACGCCTTGGGACCATATCTCACCTAAAGTAAATGGTAGAATCAAACTTTAACCAAACGTAATGTTTGTACCTAGGGTAAAGTTAAAAAGTTTAAACAATTTGAAAATATCACTATATTTAGGCGAGTAAACGAAAAATGTTCGTCTCAGACTCTAAAACCGCAGAAATCGTGTTTCAAGTTGAAATACGCCTTGGTACCATATCTCACCTAAAGTAAATGGTAGAATCAAACTTTAACCAAACGTAATGTTTGTACCTAGGGTAAAGTTAAAAAGTTTAAACAATTTGAAAATATCACTATATTTAGGCGAGTAAACGAAAAATGTTCGTCTCAGACTCTAAAACCGCAGAAATCGTGTTTCAAGTTGAAATACGCCTTGGTACGATATCTCACCTAAAGTAAATGGTAGAATCAAACTTTAACCAAACGTAATGTTTGTACCTAGTATAAAGTTAAAAAGTTTAAACAATTTTAAAATATCACTATATTTAGGCGAGTAAACGAAAAATGTTCATTTCAGACTCTAAAAACGTAGAAATCGTGTTTCAAGTTGAAATCCGCCTTGTAAACGAAAAATGTTTATTTCAGACTCTAATAACGTAGAAATCGTGTTTCAAGTTGAAATACGCCTTGGGACCATATCTCACCTAAAGTAAATGGTAGAATCAAACTTTAACCAAACGTAATGTTTGTACCTAGGGTAAAGTTAAAAAGTTTAAACAATTTGAAAATATCACTATATTTAGGCGAGTAAACGAAAAATGTTCATTTCAGACTCTAAAAACGTAGAAATCGTGTTTCAAGTTGAAATACGCCTTGTAAACGAAAAATGTTTATTTCAGACTCTAATAACGTAGAAATCGTGTTTCAAGTTGAAATACGCCTTGGGACCATATCTCACCTAAAGTAAATGGTAGAATCAAACTTTAACCAAACGTAATGTTTGTACCTAGGGTAAAGTTAAAAAGTTTAAACAATTTGAAAATATCACTATATTTAGGCGAGTAAACGAAAAATGTTCGTCTCAGACTCTAAAACCGCAGAAATCGTGTTTCAAGTTGAAATACGCCTTGGTACCATATCTCACCTAAAGTAAATGGTAGAATCAAACTTTAACCAAACGTAATGTTTGTACCTAGGGTAAAGTTAAAAAGTTTAAACAATTTTAAAATATCACTATATTTAGGCGAGTAAACGAAAAATGTTCATTTCAGACTCTAAAAACGTAGAAATCGTGTTTCAAGTTGAAATACGCCTTGTAAACGAAAAATGTTTATTTCAGACTCTAATAACGTAGAAATCGTGTTTCAAGTTGAAATACGCCTTGGGACCATATCTCACCTAAAGTAAATGGTAGAATCAAACTTTAACCAAACGTAATGTTTGTACCTAGGGTAAAGTTAAAAAGTTTAAACAATTTGAAAATATCACTATATTTAGGCGAGTAAACGAAAAATGTTCGTCTCAGACTCTAAAACCGCAGAAATCGTGTTTCAAGTTGAAATACGCCTTGGTACCATATCTCACCTAAAGTAAATGGTAGAATCAAACTTTAACCAAACGTAATGTTTGTACCTAGTATAAAGTTAAAAAGTTTAAACAATTTGAAAATATCACTATATTTAGGCGAGTAAACGAAAAATGTTCATTTCAGACTCTAAAAACGTAGAAATCGTGTTTCAAGTTGAAATACGCCTTGTAAACGAAAAATGTTTATTTCAGACTCTAATAACGTAGAAATCGTGTTTCAAGTTGAAATACGCCTTGGGACCATATCTCACCTAAAGTAAATGGTAGAATCAAACTTTAACCAAACGTAATGTTTGTACCTAGGGTAAAGTTAAAAAGTTTAAACAATTTGAAAATATCACTATATTTAGGCGAGTAAACGAAAAATGTTCGTCTCAGACTCTAAAACCGCAGAAATCGTGTTTCAAGTTGAAATACGCCTTGGTACCATATCTCACCTAAAGTAAATGGTAGAATCAAATTTTAACCAAACGTAATGTTTGTACCTAGTATAAAGTTAAAAAGTTTAAACAATTTTAAAATATCACTATATTTAGGCGAGTAAACGAAAAATGTTCATTTCAGACTCTAAAAACGTAGAAATCGTGTTTCAAGTTGAAATACGCCTTGTAAACGAAAAATGTTTATTTCAGACTCTAATAACGTAGAAATCGTGTTTCAAGTTGAAATACGCCTTGGGACCATATCTCACCTAAAGTAAATGGTAGAATCAAACTTTAACCAAACGTAATGTTTGTACCTAGTATAAAGTTAAAAAGTTTAAACAATTTTAAAATATCACTATATTTAGGCGAGTAAACGAAAAATGTTCATTTCAGACTCTAAAAACGTAGAAATCGTGTTTCAAGTTGAAATACGCCTTGGGACCATATCTCACCTAAAGTAAATGGTAGAATCAAACTTTAACCAAACGTAATGTTTGTACCTAGGGTAAAGTTAAAAAGTTTAAACAATTTGAAAATATCACTATATTTAGGCGAGTAAACGAAAAATGTTCGTCTCAGACTCTAAAACCGCAGAAATCGTGTTTCAAGTTGAAATACGCCTTGGTACCATATCTCACCTAAAGTAAATGGTAGAATCAAACTTTAACCAAACGTAATGTTTGTACCTAGGGTAAAGTTAAAAAGTTTAAACAATTTGAAAATATCACTATATTTAGGCGAGTAAACGAAAAATGTTCGTCTCAGACTCTAAAACCGCAGAAATCGTGTTTCAAGTTGAAATACGCCTTGGTACGATATCTCACCTAAAGTAAATGGTAGAATCAAACTTTAACCAAACGTAATGTTTGTACCTAGTATAAAGTTAAAAAGTTTAAACAATTTTAAAATATCACTATATTTAGGCGAGTAAACGAAAAATGTTCATTTCAGACTCTAAAAACGTAGAAATCGTGTTTCAAGTTGAAATCCGCCTTGTAAACGAAAAATGTTTATTTCAGACTCTAATAACGTAGAAATCGTGTTTCAAGTTGAAATACGCCTTGGGACCATATCTCACCTAAAGTAAATGGTAGAATCAAACTTTAACCAAACGTAATGTTTGTACCTAGGGTAAAGTTAAAAAGTTTAAACAATTTGAAAATATCACTATATTTAGGCGAGTAAACGAAAAATGTTCATTTCAGACTCTAAAAACGTAGAAATCGTGTTTCAAGTTGAAATACGCCTTGTAAACGAAAAATGTTTATTTCAGACTCTAATAACGTAGAAATCGTGTTTCAAGTTGAAATACGCCTTGGGACCATATCTCACCTAAAGTAAATGGTAGAATCAAACTTTAACCAAACGTAATGTTTGTACCTAGGGTAAAGTTAAAAAGTTTAAACAATTTGAAAATATCACTATATTTAGGCGAGTAAACGAAAAATGTTCGTCTCAGACTCTAAAACCGCAGAAATCGTGTTTCAAGTTGAAATACGCCTTGGTACCATATCTCACCTAAAGTAAATGGTAGAATCAAACTTTAACCAAACGTAATGTTTGTACCTAGGGTAAAGTTAAAAAGTTTAAACAATTTTAAAATATCACTATATTTAGGCGAGTAAACGAAAAATGTTCATTTCAGACTCTAAAAACGTAGAAATCGTGTTTCAAGTTGAAATACGCCTTGTAAACGAAAAATGTTTATTTCAGACTCTAATAACGTAGAAATCGTGTTTCAAGTTGAAATACGCCTTGGGACCATATCTCACCTAAAGTAAATGGTAGAATCAAACTTTAACCAAACGTAATGTTTGTACCTAGGGTAAAGTTAAAAAGTTTAAACAATTTGAAAATATCACTATATTTAGGCGAGTAAACGAAAAATGTTCGTCTCAGACTCTAAAACCGCAGAAATCGTGTTTCAAGTTGAAATACGCCTTGGTACCATATCTCACCTAAAGTAAATGGTAGAATCAAACTTTAACCAAACGTAATGTTTGTACCTAGTATAAAGTTAAAAAGTTTAAACAATTTGAAAATATCACTATATTTAGGCGAGTAAACGAAAAATGTTCATTTCAGACTCTAAAAACGTAGAAATCGTGTTTCAAGTTGAAATACGCCTTGTAAACGAAAAATGTTTATTTCAGACTCTAATAACGTAGAAATCGTGTTTCAAGTTGAAATACGCCTTGGGACCATATCTCACCTAAAGTAAATGGTAGAATCAAACTTTAACCAAACGTAATGTTTGTACCTAGGGTAAAGTTAAAAAGTTTAAACAATTTTAAAATATCACTATATTTAGGCGAGTAAACGAAAAATGTTCGTCTCAGACTCTAAAACCGCAGAAATCGTGTTTCAAGTTGAAATACGCCTTGGTACCATATCTCACCTAAAGTAAATGGTAGAATCAAACTTTAACCAAACGTAATGTTTGTACCTAGTATAAAGTTAAAAAGTTTAAACAATTTTAAAATATCACTATATTTAGGCGAGTAAACGAAAAATGTTCATTTCAGACTCTAAAAACGTAGAAATCGTGTTTAAAGTTGAAATACGCCTTGGGACCATATCTCACCTAAAGTAAATGGTAGAATCAAACTTTAACCAAACGTAATGTTTGTACCTAGGGTAAAGTTAAAAAGTTTAAACAATTTGAAAATATCACTATATTTAGGCGAGTAAACGAAAAATGTTCGTCTCAGACTCTAAAATTGCAGAAATCGTGTTTCAAGTTGAAATACGCCTTGTAAACGAAAAATGTTTATTTCAGACTCTAATAACGTAGAAATCGTGTTTCAAGTTGAAATACGCCTTGGGACCATATCTCACCTAAAGTAAATGGTAGAATCAAACTTTAACCAAACGTAATGTTTGTACCTAGGGTAAAGTTAAAAAGTTTAAACAATTTGAAAATATCACTATATTTAGGCGAGTAAACGAAAAATGTTCGTCTCAGACTCTAAAACCGCAGAAATCGTGTTTCAAGTTGAAATACGCCTTGGTACCATATCTCACCTAAAGTAAATGGTAGAATCAAACTTTAACCAAACGTAATGTTTGTACCTAGGGTAAAGTTAAAAAGTTTAAACAATTTTAAAATATCACTATATTTAGGCGAGTAAACGAAAAATGTTCATTTCAGACTCTAAAAACGTAGAAATCGTGTTTCAAGTTGAAATACGCCTTGTAAACGAAAAATGTTTATTTCAGACTCTAATAACGTAGAAATCGTGTTTCAAGTTGAAATACGCCTTGGGACCATATCTCACCTAAAGTAAATGGTAGAATCAAACTTTAACCAAACGTAATGTTTGTACCTAGGGTAAAGTTAAAAAGTTTAAACAATTTGAAAATATCACTATATTTAGGCGAGTAAACGAAAAATGTTCGTCTCAGACTCTAAAACCGCAGAAATCGTGTTTCAAGTTGAAATACGCCTTGGTACCATATCTCACCTAAAGTAAATGGTAGAATCAAATTTTAACCAAACGTAATGTTTGTACCTAGTATAAAGTTAAAAAGTTTAAACAATTTTAAAATATCACTATATTTAGGCGAGTAAACGAAAAATGTTCATTTCAGACTCTAAAAACGTAGAAATCGTGTTTCAAGTTGAAATACGCCTTGTAAACGAAAAATGTTTATTTCAGACTCTAATAACGTAGAAATCGTGTTTCAAGTTGAAATACGCCTTGGGACCATATCTCACCTAAAGTAAATGGTAGAATCAAACTTTAACCAAACGTAATGTTTGTACCTAGTATAAAGTTAAAAAGTTTAAACAATTTTAAAATATCACTATATTTAGGCGAGTAAACGAAAAATGTTCATTTCAGACTCTAAAAACGTAGAAATCGTGTTTCAAGTTGAAATACGCCTTGGGACCATATCTCACCTAAAGTAAATGGTAGAATCAAACTTTAACCAAACGTAATGTTTGTACCTAGGGTAAAGTTAAAAAGTTTAAACAATTTGAAAATATCACTATATTTAGGCGAGTAAACGAAAAATGTTCGTCTCAGACTCTAAAACCGCAGAAATCGTGTTTCAAGTTGAAATACGCCTTGGTACCATATCTCACCTAAAGTAAATGGTAGAATCAAACTTTAACCAAACGTAATGTTTGTACCTAGGGTAAAGTTAAAAAGTTTAAACAATTTGAAAATATCACTATATTTAGGCGAGTAAACGAAAAATGTTCGTCTCAGACTCTAAAACCGCAGAAATCGTGTTTCAAGTTGAAATACGCCTTGGTACGATATCTCACCTAAAGTAAATGGTAGAATCAAACTTTAACCAAACGTAATGTTTGTACCTAGTATAAAGTTAAAAAGTTTAAACAATTTTAAAATATCACTATATTTAGGCGAGTAAACGAAAAATGTTCATTTCAGACTCTAAAAACGTAGAAATCGTGTTTCAAGTTGAAATCCGCCTTGTAAACGAAAAATGTTTATTTCAGACTCTAATAACGTAGAAATCGTGTTTCAAGTTGAAATACGCCTTGGGACCATATCTCACCTAAAGTAAATGGTAGAATCAAACTTTAACCAAACGTAATGTTTGTACCTAGGGTAAAGTTAAAAAGTTTAAACAATTTGAAAATATCACTATATTTAGGCGAGTAAACGAAAAATGTTCGTCTCAGACTCTAAAACCGCAGAAATCGTGTTTCAAGTTGAAATACGCCTTGGTACCATATCTCACCTAAAGTAAATGGTAGAATCAAACTTTAACCAAACGTAATGTTTGTACCTAGTATAAAGTTAAAAAGTTTAAACAATTTGAAAATATCACTATATTTAGGCGAGTAAACGAAAAATGTTCATTTCAGACTCTAAAAACGTAGAAATCGTGTTTCAAGTTGAAATACGCCTTGTAAACGAAAAATGTTTATTTCAGACTCTAATAACGTAGAAATCGTGTTTCAAGTTGAAATACGCCTTGGGACCATATCTCACCTAAAGTAAATGGTAGAATCAAACTTTAACCAAACGTAATGTTTGTACCTAGGGTAAAGTTAAAAAGTTTAAACAATTTTAAAATATCACTATATTTAGGCGAGTAAACGAAAAATGTTCGTCTCAGACTCTAAAACCGCAGAAATCGTGTTTCAAGTTGAAATACGCCTTGGTACCATATCTCACCTAAAGTAAATGGTAGAATCAAATTTTAACCAAACGTAATGTTTGTACCTAGTATAAAGTTAAAAAGTTTAAACAATTTTAAAATATCACTATATTTAGGCGAGTAAACGAAAAATGTTCATTTCAGACTCTAAAAACGTAGAAATCGTGTTTCAAGTTGAAATACGCCTTGTAAACGAAAAATGTTTATTTCAGACTCTAATAACGTAGAAATCGTGTTTCAAGTTGAAATACGCCTTGGGACCATATCTCACCTAAAGTAAATGGTAGAATCAAACTTTAACCAAACGTAATGTTTGTACCTAGTATAAAGTTAAAAAGTTTAAACAATTTTAAAATATCACTATATTTAGGCGAGTAAACGAAAAATGTTCATTTCAGACTCTAAAAACGTAGAAATCGTGTTTCAAGTTGAAATACGCCTTGGGACCATATCTCACCTAAAGTAAATGGTAGAATCAAACTTTAACCAAACGTAATGTTTGTACCTAGGGTAAAGTTAAAAAGTTTAAACAATTTGAAAATATCACTATATTTAGGCGAGTAAACGAAAAATGTTCGTCTCAGACTCTAAAACCGCAGAAATCGTGTTTCAAGTTGAAATACGCCTTGGTACCATATCTCACCTAAAGTAAATGGTAGAATCAAACTTTAACCAAACGTAATGTTTGTACCTAGGGTAAAGTTAAAAAGTTTAAACAATTTGAAAATATCACTATATTTAGGCGAGTAAACGAAAAATGTTCGTCTCAGACTCTAAAACCGCAGAAATCGTGTTTCAAGTTGAAATACGCCTTGGTACGATATCTCACCTAAAGTAAATGGTAGAATCAAACTTTAACCAAACGTAATGTTTGTACCTAGTATAAAGTTAAAAAGTTTAAACAATTTTAAAATATCACTATATTTAGGCGAGTAAACGAAAAATGTTCATTTCAGACTCTAAAAACGTAGAAATCGTGTTTCAAGTTGAAATCCGCCTTGTAAACGAAAAATGTTTATTTCAGACTCTAATAACGTAGAAATCGTGTTTCAAGTTGAAATACGCCTTGGGACCATATCTCACCTAAAGTAAATGGTAGAATCAAACTTTAACCAAACGTAATGTTTGTACCTAGGGTAAAGTTAAAAAGTTTAAACAATTTGAAAATATCACTATATTTAGGCGAGTAAACGAAAAATGTTCGTCTCAGACTCTAAAACCGCAGAAATCGTGTTTCAAGTTGAAATACGCCTTGGTACCATATCTCACCTAAAGTAAATGGTAGAATCAAATTTTAACCAAACGTAATGTTTGTACCTAGTATAAAGTTAAAAAGTTTAAACAATTTTAAAATATCACTATATTTAGGCGAGTAAACGAAAAATGTTCATTTCAGACTCTAAAAACGTAGAAATCGTGTTTCAAGTTGAAATACGCCTTGTAAACGAAAAATGTTTATTTCAGACTCTAATAACGTAGAAATCGTGTTTCAAGTTGAAATACGCCTTGGGACCATATCTCACCTAAAGTAAATGGTAGAATCAAACTTTAACCAAACGTAATGTTTGTACCTAGGGTAAAGTTAAAAAGTTTAAACAATTTGAAAATATCACTATATTTAGGCGAGTAAACGAAAAATGTTCGTCTCAGACTCTAAAACCGCAGAAATCGTGTTTCAAGTTGAAATACGCCTTGGTACCATATCTCACCTAAAGTAAATGGTAGAATCAAATTTTAACCAAACGTAATGTTTGTACCTAGTATAAAGTTAAAAAGTTTAAACAATTTTAAAATATCACTATATTTAGGCGAGTAAACGAAAAATGTTCATTTCAGACTCTAAAAACGTAGAAATCGTGTTTCAAGTTGAAATACGCCTTGTAAACGAAAAATGTTTATTTCAGACTCTAATAACGTAGAAATCGTGTTTCAAGTTGAAATACGCCTTGGGACCATATCTCACCTAAAGTAAATGGTAGAATCAAACTTTAACCAAACGTAATGTTTGTACCTAGTATAAAGTTAAAAAGTTTAAACAATTTTAAAATATCACTATATTTAGGCGAGTAAACGAAAAATGTTCATTTCAGACTCTAAAAACGTAGAAATCGTGTTTCAAGTTGAAATACGCCTTGGGACCATATCTCACCTAAAGTAAATGGTAGAATCAAACTTTAACCAAACGTAATGTTTGTACCTAGGGTAAAGTTAAAAAGTTTAAACAATTTGAAAATATCACTATATTTAGGCGAGTAAACGAAAAATGTTCGTCTCAGACTCTAAAACCGCAGAAATCGTGTTTCAAGTTGAAATACGCCTTGGTACCATATCTCACCTAAAGTAAATGGTAGAATCAAACTTTAACCAAACGTAATGTTTGTACCTAGGGTAAAGTTAAAAAGTTTAAACAATTTGAAAATATCACTATATTTAGGCGAGTAAACGAAAAATGTTCGTCTCAGACTCTAAAACCGCAGAAATCGTGTTTCAAGTTGAAATACGCCTTGGTACGATATCTCACCTAAAGTAAATGGTAGAATCAAACTTTAACCAAACGTAATGTTTGTACCTAGTATAAAGTTAAAAAGTTTAAACAATTTTAAAATATCACTATATTTAGGCGAGTAAACGAAAAATGTTCATTTCAGACTCTAAAAACGTAGAAATCGTGTTTCAAGTTGAAATCCGCCTTGTAAACGAAAAATGTTTATTTCAGACTCTAATAACGTAGAAATCGTGTTTCAAGTTGAAATACGCCTTGGGACCATATCTCACCTAAAGTAAATGGTAGAATCAAACTTTAACCAAACGTAATGTTTGTACCTAGGGTAAAGTTAAAAAGTTTAAACAATTTGAAAATATCACTATATTTAGGCGAGTAAACGAAAAATGTTCGTCTCAGACTCTAAAACCGCAGAAATCGTGTTTCAAGTTGAAATACGCCTTGGTACCATATCTCACCTAAAGTAAATGGTAGAATCAAACTTTAACCAAACGTAATGTTTGTACCTAGTATAAAGTTAAAAAGTTTAAACAATTTTAAAATATCACTATATTTAGGCGAGTAAACGAAAAATGTTCATTTCAGACTCTAAAAACGTAGAAATCGTGTTTCAAGTTGAAATCCGCCTTGTAAACGAAAAATGTTTATTTCAGACTCTAATAACGTAGAAATCGTGTTTCAAGTTGAAATACGCCTTGGGACCATATCTCACCTAAAGTAAATGGTAGAATCAAACTTTAACCAAACGTAATGTTTGTACCTAGGGTAAAGTTAAAAAGTTTAAACAATTTGAAAATATCACTATATTTAGGCGAGTAAACGAAAAATGTTCGTCTCAGACTCTAAAACCGCAGAAATCGTGTTTCAAGTTGAAATACGCCTTGGTACCATATCTCACCTAAAGTAAATGGTAGAATCAAATTTTAACCAAACGTAATGTTTGTACCTAGTATAAAGTTAAAAAGTTTAAACAATTTTAAAATATCACTATATTTAGGCGAGTAAACGAAAAATGTTCATTTCAGACTCTAAAAACGTAGAAATCGTGTTTCAAGTTGAAATACGCCTTGTAAACGAAAAATGTTTATTTCAGACTCTAATAACGTAGAAATCGTGTTTCAAGTTGAAATACGCCTTGGGACCATATCTCACCTAAAGTAAATGGTAGAATCAAACTTTAACCAAACGTAATGTTTGTACCTAGGGTAAAGTTAAAAAGTTTAAACAATTTGAAAATATCACTATATTTAGGCGAGTAAACGAAAAATGTTCGTCTCAGACTCTAAAACCGCAGAAATCGTGTTTCAAGTTGAAATACGCCTTGGTACCATATCTCACCTAAAGTAAATGGTAGAATCAAATTTTAACCAAACGTAATGTTTGTACCTAGTATAAAGTTAAAAAGTTTAAACAATTTTAAAATATCACTATATTTAGGCGAGTAAACGAAAAATGTTCATTTCAGACTCTAAAAACGTAGAAATCGTGTTTCAAGTTGAAATACGCCTTGTAAACGAAAAATGTTTATTTCAGACTCTAATAACGTAGAAATCGTGTTTCAAGTTGAAATACGCCTTGGGACCATATCTCACCTAAAGTAAATGGTAGAATCAAACTTTAACCAAACGTAATGTTTGTACCTAGTATAAAGTTAAAAAGTTTAAACAATTTTAAAATATCACTATATTTAGGCGAGTAAACGAAAAATGTTCATTTCAGACTCTAAAAACGTAGAAATCGTGTTTCAAGTTGAAATACGCCTTGGGACCATATCTCACCTAAAGTAAATGGTAGAATCAAACTTTAACCAAACGTAATGTTTGTACCTAGGGTAAAGTTAAAAAGTTTAAACAATTTGAAAATATCACTATATTTAGGCGAGTAAACGAAAAATGTTCGTCTCAGACTCTAAAACCGCAGAAATCGTGTTTCAAGTTGAAATACGCCTTGGTACCATATCTCACCTAAAGTAAATGGTAGAATCAAACTTTAACCAAACGTAATGTTTGTACCTAGGGTAAAGTTAAAAAGTTTAAACAATTTGAAAATATCACTATATTTAGGCGAGTAAACGAAAAATGTTCGTCTCAGACTCTAAAACCGCAGAAATCGTGTTTCAAGTTGAAATACGCCTTGGTACGATATCTCACCTAAAGTAAATGGTAGAATCAAACTTTAACCAAACGTAATGTTTGTACCTAGTATAAAGTTAAAAAGTTTAAACAATTTTAAAATATCACTATATTTAGGCGAGTAAACGAAAAATGTTCATTTCAGACTCTAAAAACGTAGAAATCGTGTTTCAAGTTGAAATCCGCCTTGTAAACGAAAAATGTTTATTTCAGACTCTAATAACGTAGAAATCGTGTTTCAAGTTGAAATACGCCTTGGGACCATATCTCACCTAAAGTAAATGGTAGAATCAAACTTTAACCAAACGTAATGTTTGTACCTAGGGTAAAGTTAAAAAGTTTAAACAATTTGAAAATATCACTATATTTAGGCGAGTAAACGAAAAATGTTCGTCTCAGACTCTAAAACCGCAGAAATCGTGTTTCAAGTTGAAATACGCCTTGGTACCATATCTCACCTAAAGTAAATGGTAGAATCAAACTTTAACCAAACGTAATGTTTGTACCTAGTATAAAGTTAAAAAGTTTAAACAATTTGAAAATATCACTATATTTAGGCGAGTAAACGAAAAATGTTCATTTCAGACTCTAAAAACGTAGAAATCGTGTTTCAAGTTGAAATACGCCTTGTAAACGAAAAATGTTTATTTCAGACTCTAATAACGTAGAAATCGTGTTTCAAGTTGAAATACGCCTTGGGACCATATCTCACCTAAAGTAAATGGTAGAATCAAACTTTAACCAAACGTAATGTTTGTACCTAGGGTAAAGTTAAAAAGTTTAAACAATTTTAAAATATCACTATATTTAGGCGAGTAAACGAAAAATGTTCGTCTCAGACTCTAAAACCGCAGAAATCGTGTTTCAAGTTGAAATACGCCTTGGTACCATATCTCACCTAAAGTAAATGGTAGAATCAAATTTTAACCAAACGTAATGTTTGTACCTAGTATAAAGTTAAAAAGTTTAAACAATTTTAAAATATCACTATATTTAGGCGAGTAAACGAAAAATGTTCATTTCAGACTCTAAAAACGTAGAAATCGTGTTTCAAGTTGAAATACGCCTTGTAAACGAAAAATGTTTATTTCAGACTCTAATAACGTAGAAATCGTGTTTCAAGTTGAAATACGCCTTGGGACCATATCTCACCTAAAGTAAATGGTAGAATCAAACTTTAACCAAACGTAATGTTTGTACCTAGTATAAAGTTAAAAAGTTTAAACAATTTTAAAATATCACTATATTTAGGCGAGTAAACGAAAAATGTTCATTTCAGACTCTAAAAACGTAGAAATCGTGTTTCAAGTTGAAATACGCCTTGGGACCATATCTCACCTAAAGTAAATGGTAGAATCAAACTTTAACCAAACGTAATGTTTGTACCTAGGGTAAAGTTAAAAAGTTTAAACAATTTGAAAATATCACTATATTTAGGCGAGTAAACGAAAAATGTTCGTCTCAGACTCTAAAACCGCAGAAATCGTGTTTCAAGTTGAAATACGCCTTGGTACCATATCTCACCTAAAGTAAATGGTAGAATCAAACTTTAACCAAACGTAATGTTTGTACCTAGGGTAAAGTTAAAAAGTTTAAACAATTTGAAAATATCACTATATTTAGGCGAGTAAACGAAAAATGTTCGTCTCAGACTCTAAAACCGCAGAAATCGTGTTTCAAGTTGAAATACGCCTTGGTACGATATCTCACCTAAAGTAAATGGTAGAATCAAACTTTAACCAAACGTAATGTTTGTACCTAGTATAAAGTTAAAAAGTTTAAACAATTTTAAAATATCACTATATTTAGGCGAGTAAACGAAAAATGTTCATTTCAGACTCTAAAAACGTAGAAATCGTGTTTCAAGTTGAAATCCGCCTTGTAAACGAAAAATGTTTATTTCAGACTCTAATAACGTAGAAATCGTGTTTCAAGTTGAAATACGCCTTGGGACCATATCTCACCTAAAGTAAATGGTAGAATCAAACTTTAACCAAACGTAATGTTTGTACCTAGGGTAAAGTTAAAAAGTTTAAACAATTTGAAAATATCACTATATTTAGGCGAGTAAACGAAAAATGTTCATTTCAGACTCTAAAAACGTAGAAATCGTGTTTCAAGTTGAAATACGCCTTGTAAACGAAAAATGTTTATTTCAGACTCTAATAACGTAGAAATCGTGTTTCAAGTTGAAATACGCCTTGGGACCATATCTCACCTAAAGTAAATGGTAGAATCAAACTTTAACCAAACGTAATGTTTGTACCTAGGGTAAAGTTAAAAAGTTTAAACAATTTGAAAATATCACTATATTTAGGCGAGTAAACGAAAAATGTTCGTCTCAGACTCTAAAACCGCAGAAATCGTGTTTCAAGTTGAAATACGCCTTGGTACCATATCTCACCTAAAGTAAATGGTAGAATCAAACTTTAACCAAACGTAATGTTTGTACCTAGGGTAAAGTTAAAAAGTTTAAACAATTTTAAAATATCACTATATTTAGGCGAGTAAACGAAAAATGTTCATTTCAGACTCTAAAAACGTAGAAATCGTGTTTCAAGTTGAAATACGCCTTGTAAACGAAAAATGTTTATTTCAGACTCTAATAACGTAGAAATCGTGTTTCAAGTTGAAATACGCCTTGGGACCATATCTCACCTAAAGTAAATGGTAGAATCAAACTTTAACCAAACGTAATGTTTGTACCTAGGGTAAAGTTAAAAAGTTTAAACAATTTGAAAATATCACTATATTTAGGCGAGTAAACGAAAAATGTTCATTTCAGACTCTAAAAACGTAGAAATCGTGTTTCAAGTTGAAATACGCCTTGGGACCATATCTCACCTAAAGTAAATGGTAGAATCAAACTTTAACCAAACGTAATGTTTGTACCTAGGGTAAAGTTAAAAAGTTTAAACAATTTGAAAATATCACTATATTTAGGCGAGTAAACGAAAAATGTTCGTCTCAGACTCTAAAACCGCAGAAATCGTGTTTCAAGTTGAAATACGCCTTGGTACCATATCTCACCTAAAGTAAATGGTAGAATCAAACTTTAACCAAACGTAATGTTTGTACCTAGGGTAAAGTTAAAAAGTTTAAACAATTTGAAAATATCACTATATTTAGGCGAGTAAACGAAAAATGTTCGTCTCAGACTCTAAAACCGCAGAAATCGTGTTTCAAGTTGAAATACGCCTTGGTACGATATCTCACCTAAAGTAAATGGTAGAATCAAACTTTAACCAAACGTAATGTTTGTACCTAGTATAAAGTTAAAAAGTTTAAACAATTTTAAAATATCACTATATTTAGGCGAGTAAACGAAAAATGTTCATTTCAGACTCTAAAAACGTAGAAATCGTGTTTCAAGTTGAAATCCGCCTTGTAAACGAAAAATGTTTATTTCAGACTCTAATAACGTAGAAATCGTGTTTCAAGTTGAAATACGCCTTGGGACCATATCTCACCTAAAGTAAATGGTAGAATCAAACTTTAACCAAACGTAATGTTTGTACCTAGGGTAAAGTTAAAAAGTTTAAACAATTTGAAAATATCACTATATTTAGGCGAGTAAACGAAAAATGTTCATTTCAGACTCTAAAAACGTAGAAATCGTGTTTCAAGTTGAAATACGCCTTGTAAACGAAAAATGTTTATTTCAGACTCTAATAACGTAGAAATCGTGTTTCAAGTTGAAATACGCCTTGGGACCATATCTCACCTAAAGTAAATGGTAGAATCAAACTTTAACCAAACGTAATGTTTGTACCTAGGGTAAAGTTAAAAAGTTTAAACAATTTGAAAATATCACTATATTTAGGCGAGTAAACGAAAAATGTTCGTCTCAGACTCTAAAACCGCAGAAATCGTGTTTCAAGTTGAAATACGCCTTGGTACCATATCTCACCTAAAGTAAATGGTAGAATCAAACTTTAACCAAACGTAATGTTTGTACCTAGGGTAAAGTTAAAAAGTTTAAACAATTTTAAAATATCACTATATTTAGGCGAGTAAACGAAAAATGTTCATTTCAGACTCTAAAAACGTAGAAATCGTGTTTCAAGTTGAAATACGCCTTGTAAACGAAAAATGTTTATTTCAGACTCTAATAACGTAGAAATCGTGTTTCAAGTTGAAATACGCCTTGGGACCATATCTCACCTAAAGTAAATGGTAGAATCAAACTTTAACCAAACGTAATGTTTGTACCTAGGGTAAAGTTAAAAAGTTTAAACAATTTGAAAATATCACTATATTTAGGCGAGTAAACGAAAAATGTTCGTCTCAGACTCTAAAACCGCAGAAATCGTGTTTCAAGTTGAAATACGCCTTGGTACCATATCTCACCTAAAGTAAATGGTAGAATCAAACTTTAACCAAACGTAATGTTTGTACCTAGTATAAAGTTAAAAAGTTTAAACAATTTGAAAATATCACTATATTTAGGCGAGTAAACGAAAAATGTTCATTTCAGACTCTAAAAACGTAGAAATCGTGTTTCAAGTTGAAATACGCCTTGTAAACGAAAAATGTTTATTTCAGACTCTAATAACGTAGAAATCGTGTTTCAAGTTGAAATACGCCTTGGGACCATATCTCACCTAAAGTAAATGGTAGAATCAAACTTTAACCAAACGTAATGTTTGTACCTAGGGTAAAGTTAAAAAGTTTAAACAATTTGAAAATATCACTATATTTAGGCGAGTAAACGAAAAATGTTCGTCTCAGACTCTAAAACCGCAGAAATCGTGTTTCAAGTTGAAATACGCCTTGGTACCATATCTCACCTAAAGTAAATGGTAGAATCAAATTTTAACCAAACGTAATGTTTGTACCTAGTATAAAGTTAAAAAGTTTAAACAATTTTAAAATATCACTATATTTAGGCGAGTAAACGAAAAATGTTCATTTCAGACTCTAAAAACGTAGAAATCGTGTTTCAAGTTGAAATACGCCTTGTAAACGAAAAATGTTTATTTCAGACTCTAATAACGTAGAAATCGTGTTTCAAGTTGAAATACGCCTTGGGACCATATCTCACCTAAAGTAAATGGTAGAATCAAACTTTAACCAAACGTAATGTTTGTACCTAGTATAAAGTTAAAAAGTTTAAACAATTTTAAAATATCACTATATTTAGGCGAGTAAACGAAAAATGTTCATTTCAGACTCTAAAAACGTAGAAATCGTGTTTCAAGTTGAAATACGCCTTGGGACCATATCTCACCTAAAGTAAATGGTAGAATCAAACTTTAACCAAACGTAATGTTTGTACCTAGGGTAAAGTTAAAAAGTTTAAACAATTTGAAAATATCACTATATTTAGGCGAGTAAACGAAAAATGTTCGTCTCAGACTCTAAAACCGCAGAAATCGTGTTTCAAGTTGAAATACGCCTTGGTACCATATCTCACCTAAAGTAAATGGTAGAATCAAACTTTAACCAAACGTAATGTTTGTACCTAGGGTAAAGTTAAAAAGTTTAAACAATTTGAAAATATCACTATATTTAGGCGAGTAAACGAAAAATGTTCGTCTCAGACTCTAAAACCGCAGAAATCGTGTTTCAAGTTGAAATACGCCTTGGTACGATATCTCACCTAAAGTAAATGGTAGAATCAAACTTTAACCAAACGTAATGTTTGTACCTAGTATAAAGTTAAAAAGTTTAAACAATTTTAAAATATCACTATATTTAGGCGAGTAAACGAAAAATGTTCATTTCAGACTCTAAAAACGTAGAAATCGTGTTTCAAGTTGAAATCCGCCTTGTAAACGAAAAATGTTTATTTCAGACTCTAATAACGTAGAAATCGTGTTTCAAGTTGAAATACGCCTTGGGACCATATCTCACCTAAAGTAAATGGTAGAATCAAACTTTAACCAAACGTAATGTTTGTACCTAGGGTAAAGTTAAAAAGTTTAAACAATTTGAAAATATCACTATATTTAGGCGAGTAAACGAAAAATGTTCATTTCAGACTCTAAAAACGTAGAAATCGTGTTTCAAGTTGAAATACGCCTTGTAAACGAAAAATGTTTATTTCAGACTCTAATAACGTAGAAATCGTGTTTCAAGTTGAAATACGCCTTGGGACCATATCTCACCTAAAGTAAATGGTAGAATCAAACTTTAACCAAACGTAATGTTTGTACCTAGGGTAAAGTTAAAAAGTTTAAACAATTTGAAAATATCACTATATTTAGGCGAGTAAACGAAAAATGTTCGTCTCAGACTCTAAAACCGCAGAAATCGTGTTTCAAGTTGAAATACGCCTTGGTACCATATCTCACCTAAAGTAAATGGTAGAATCAAACTTTAACCAAACGTAATGTTTGTACCTAGGGTAAAGTTAAAAAGTTTAAACAATTTTAAAATATCACTATATTTAGGCGAGTAAACGAAAAATGTTCATTTCAGACTCTAAAAACGTAGAAATCGTGTTTCAAGTTGAAATACGCCTTGTAAACGAAAAATGTTTATTTCAGACTCTAATAACGTAGAAATCGTGTTTCAAGTTGAAATACGCCTTGGGACCATATCTCACCTAAAGTAAATGGTAGAATCAAACTTTAACCAAACGTAATGTTTGTACCTAGGGTAAAGTTAAAAAGTTTAAACAATTTGAAAATATCACTATATTTAGGCGAGTAAACGAAAAATGTTCGTCTCAGACTCTAAAACCGCAGAAATCGTGTTTCAAGTTGAAATACGCCTTGGTACCATATCTCACCTAAAGTAAATGGTAGAATCAAACTTTAACCAAACGTAATGTTTGTACCTAGTATAAAGTTAAAAAGTTTAAACAATTTGAAAATATCACTATATTTAGGCGAGTAAACGAAAAATGTTCATTTCAGACTCTAAAAACGTAGAAATCGTGTTTCAAGTTGAAATACGCCTTGTAAACGAAAAATGTTTATTTCAGACTCTAATAACGTAGAAATCGTGTTTCAAGTTGAAATACGCCTTGGGACCATATCTCACCTAAAGTAAATGGTAGAATCAAACTTTAACCAAACGTAATGTTTGTACCTAGGGTAAAGTTAAAAAGTTTAAACAATTTTAAAATATCACTATATTTAGGCGAGTAAACGAAAAATGTTCGTCTCAGACTCTAAAACCGCAGAAATCGTGTTTCAAGTTGAAATACGCCTTGGTACCATATCTCACCTAAAGTAAATGGTAGAATCAAACTTTAACCAAACGTAATGTTTGTACCTAGTATAAAGTTAAAAAGTTTAAACAATTTGAAAATATCACTATATTTAGGCGAGTAAACGAAAAATGTTCATTTCAGACTCTAAAAACGTAGAAATCGTGTTTCAAGTTGAAATACGCCTTGTAAACGAAAAATGTTTATTTCAGACTCTAATAACGTAGAAATCGTGTTTCAAGTTGAAATACGCCTTGGGACCATATCTCACCTAAAGTAAATGGTAGAATCAAACTTTAACCAAACGTAATGTTTGTACCTAGGGTAAAGTTAAAAAGTTTAAACAATTTTAAAATATCACTATATTTAGGCGAGTAAACGAAAAATGTTCGTCTCAGACTCTAAAACCGCAGAAATCGTGTTTCAAGTTGAAATACGCCTTGGTACCATATCTCACCTAAAGTAAATGGTAGAATCAAACTTTAACCAAACGTAATGTTTGTACCTAGTATAAAGTTAAAAAGTTTAAACAATTTTAAAATATCACTATATTTAGGCGAGTAAACGAAAAATGTTCATTTCAGACTCTAAAAACGTAGAAATCGTGTTTCAAGTTGAAATACGCCTTGTAAACGAAAAATGTTTATTTCAGACTCTAATAACGTAGAAATCGTGTTTCAAGTTGAAATACGCCTTGGGACCATATCTCACCTAAAGTAAATGGTAGAATCAAACTTTAACCAAACGTAATGTTTGTACCTAGTATAAAGTTAAAAAGTTTAAACAATTTTAAAATATCACTATATTTAGGCGAGTAAACGAAAAATGTTCATTTCAGACTCTAAAAACGTAGAAATCGTGTTTCAAGTTGAAATACGCCTTGGGACCATATCTCACCTAAAGTAAATGGTAGAATCAAACTTTAACCAAACGTAATGTTTGTACCTAGGGTAAAGTTAAAAAGTTTAAACAATTTGAAAATATCACTATATTTAGGCGAGTAAACGAAAAATGTTCGTCTCAGACTCTAAAACCGCAGAAATCGTGTTTCAAGTTGAAATACGCCTTGGTACGATATCTCACCTAAAGTAAATGGTAGAATCAAACTTTAACCAAACGTAATGTTTGTACCTAGTATAAAGTTAAAAAGTTTAAACAATTTTAAAATATCACTATATTTAGGCGAGTAAACGAAAAATGTTCATTTCAGACTCTAAAAACGTAGAAATCGTGTTTCAAGTTGAAATCCGCCTTGTAAACGAAAAATGTTTATTTCAGACTCTAATAACGTAGAAATCGTGTTTCAAGTTGAAATACGCCTTGGGACCATATCTCACCTAAAGTAAATGGTAGAATCAAACTTTAACCAAACGTAATGTTTGTACCTAGGGTAAAGTTAAAAAGTTTAAACAATTTGAAAATATCACTATATTTAGGCGAGTAAACGAAAAATGTTCATTTCAGACTCTAAAAACGTAGAAATCGTGTTTCAAGTTGAAATACGCCTTGTAAACGAAAAATGTTTATTTCAGACTCTAATAACGTAGAAATCGTGTTTCAAGTTGAAATACGCCTTGGGACCATATCTCACCTAAAGTAAATGGTAGAATCAAACTTTAACCAAACGTAATGTTTGTACCTAGGGTAAAGTTAAAAAGTTTAAACAATTTGAAAATATCACTATATTTAGGCGAGTAAACGAAAAATGTTCGTCTCAGACTCTAAAACCGCAGAAATCGTGTTTCAAGTTGAAATACGCCTTGGTACCATATCTCACCTAAAGTAAATGGTAGAATCAAACTTTAACCAAACGTAATGTTTGTACCTAGGGTAAAGTTAAAAAGTTTAAACAATTTTAAAATATCACTATATTTAGGCGAGTAAACGAAAAATGTTCATTTCAGACTCTAAAAACGTAGAAATCGTGTTTCAAGTTGAAATACGCCTTGTAAACGAAAAATGTTTATTTCAGACTCTAATAACGTAGAAATCGTGTTTCAAGTTGAAATACGCCTTGGGACCATATCTCACCTAAAGTAAATGGTAGAATCAAACTTTAACCAAACGTAATGTTTGTACCTAGGGTAAAGTTAAAAAGTTTAAACAATTTGAAAATATCACTATATTTAGGCGAGTAAACGAAAAATGTTCGTCTCAGACTCTAAAACCGCAGAAATCGTGTTTCAAGTTGAAATACGCCTTGGTACCATATCTCACCTAAAGTAAATGGTAGAATCAAACTTTAACCAAACGTAATGTTTGTACCTAGTATAAAGTTAAAAAGTTTAAACAATTTGAAAATATCACTATATTTAGGCGAGTAAACGAAAAATGTTCATTTCAGACTCTAAAAACGTAGAAATCGTGTTTCAAGTTGAAATACGCCTTGTAAACGAAAAATGTTTATTTCAGACTCTAATAACGTAGAAATCGTGTTTCAAGTTGAAATACGCCTTGGGACCATATCTCACCTAAAGTAAATGGTAGAATCAAACTTTAACCAAACGTAATGTTTGTACCTAGGGTAAAGTTAAAAAGTTTAAACAATTTTAAAATATCACTATATTTAGGCGAGTAAACGAAAAATGTTCGTCTCAGACTCTAAAACCGCAGAAATCGTGTTTCAAGTTGAAATACGCCTTGGTACCATATCTCACCTAAAGTAAATGGTAGAATCAAACTTTAACCAAACGTAATGTTTGTACCTAGTATAAAGTTAAAAAGTTTAAACAATTTTAAAATATCACTATATTTAGGCGAGTAAACGAAAAATGTTCATTTCAGACTCTAAAAACGTAGAAATCGTGTTTAAAGTTGAAATACGCCTTGGGACCATATCTCACCTAAAGTAAATGGTAGAATCAAACTTTAACCAAACGTAATGTTTGTACCTAGGGTAAAGTTAAAAAGTTTAAACAATTTGAAAATATCACTATATTTAGGCGAGTAAACGAAAAATGTTCGTCTCAGACTCTAAAATTGCAGAAATCGTGTTTCAAGTTGAAATACGCCTTGTAAACGAAAAATGTTTATTTCAGACTCTAATAACGTAGAAATCGTGTTTCAAGTTGAAATACGCCTTGGGACCATATCTCACCTAAAGTAAATGGTAGAATCAAACTTTAACCAAACGTAATGTTTGTACCTAGGGTAAAGTTAAAAAGTTTAAACAATTTGAAAATATCACTATATTTAGGCGAGTAAACGAAAAATGTTCGTCTCAGACTCTAAAACCGCAGAAATCGTGTTTCAAGTTGAAATACGCCTTGGTACCATATCTCACCTAAAGTAAATGGTAGAATCAAACTTTAACCAAACGTAATGTTTGTACCTAGGGTAAAGTTAAAAAGTTTAAACAATTTTAAAATATCACTATATTTAGGCGAGTAAACGAAAAATGTTCATTTCAGACTCTAAAAACGTAGAAATCGTGTTTCAAGTTGAAATCCGCCTTGTAAACGAAAAATGTTTATTTCAGACTCTAATAACGTAGAAATCGTGTTTCAAGTTGAAATACGCCTTGGGACCATATCTCACCTAAAGTAAATGGTAGAATCAAACTTTAACCAAACGTAATGTTTGTACCTAGGGTAAAGTTAAAAAGTTTAAACAATTTGAAAATATCACTATATTTAGGCGAGTAAACGAAAAATGTTCGTCTCAGACTCTAAAACCGCAGAAATCGTGTTTCAAGTTGAAATACGCCTTGGTACCATATCTCACCTAAAGTAAATGGTAGAATCAAACTTTAACCAAACGTAATGTTTGTACCTAGTATAAAGTTAAAAAGTTTAAACAATTTGAAAATATCACTATATTTAGGCGAGTAAACGAAAAATGTTCATTTCAGACTCTAAAAACGTAGAAATCGTGTTTCAAGTTGAAATACGCCTTGTAAACGAAAAATGTTTATTTCAGACTCTAATAACGTAGAAATCGTGTTTCAAGTTGAAATACGCCTTGGGACCATATCTCACCTAAAGTAAATGGTAGAATCAAACTTTAACCAAACGTAATGTTTGTACCTAGGGTAAAGTTAAAAAGTTTAAACAATTTTAAAATATCACTATATTTAGGCGAGTAAACGAAAAATGTTCGTCTCAGACTCTAAAACCGCAGAAATCGTGTTTCAAGTTGAAATACGCCTTGGTACCATATCTCACCTAAAGTAAATGGTAGAATCAAATTTTAACCAAACGTAATGTTTGTACCTAGTATAAAGTTAAAAAGTTTAAACAATTTTAAAATATCACTATATTTAGGCGAGTAAACGAAAAATGTTCATTTCAGACTCTAAAAACGTAGAAATCGTGTTTCAAGTTGAAATACGCCTTGTAAACGAAAAATGTTTATTTCAGACTCTAATAACGTAGAAATCGTGTTTCAAGTTGAAATACGCCTTGGGACCATATCTCACCTAAAGTAAATGGTAGAATCAAACTTTAACCAAACGTAATGTTTGTACCTAGTATAAAGTTAAAAAGTTTAAACAATTTTAAAATATCACTATATTTAGGCGAGTAAACGAAAAATGTTCATTTCAGACTCTAAAAACGTAGAAATCGTGTTTCAAGTTGAAATACGCCTTGGGACCATATCTCACCTAAAGTAAATGGTAGAATCAAACTTTAACCAAACGTAATGTTTGTACCTAGGGTAAAGTTAAAAAGTTTAAACAATTTGAAAATATCACTATATTTAGGCGAGTAAACGAAAAATGTTCGTCTCAGACTCTAAAACCGCAGAAATCGTGTTTCAAGTTGAAATACGCCTTGGTACCATATCTCACCTAAAGTAAATGGTAGAATCAAACTTTAACCAAACGTAATGTTTGTACCTAGGGTAAAGTTAAAAAGTTTAAACAATTTGAAAATATCACTATATTTAGGCGAGTAAACGAAAAATGTTCGTCTCAGACTCTAAAATTGCAGAAATCGTGTTTCAAGTTGAAATACGCCTTGTAAACGAAAAATGTTTATTTCAGACTCTAATAACGTAGAAATCGTGTTTCAAGTTGAAATACGCCTTGGGACCATATCTCACCTAAAGTAAATGGTAGAATCAAACTTTAACCAAACGTAATGTTTGTACCTAGGGTAAAGTTAAAAAGTTTAAACAATTTGAAAATATCACTATATTTAGGCGAGTAAACGAAAAATGTTCGTCTCAGACTCTAAAACCGCAGAAATCGTGTTTCAAGTTGAAATACGCCTTGGTACCATATCTCACCTAAAGTAAATGGTAGAATCAAACTTTAACCAAACGTAATGTTTGTACCTAGGGTAAAGTTAAAAAGTTTAAACAATTTTAAAATATCACTATATTTAGGCGAGTAAACGAAAAATGTTCATTTCAGACTCTAAAAACGTAGAAATCGTGTTTCAAGTTGAAATCCGCCTTGTAAACGAAAAATGTTTATTTCAGACTCTAATAACGTAGAAATCGTGTTTCAAGTTGAAATACGCCTTGGGACCATATCTCACCTAAAGTAAATGGTAGAATCAAACTTTAACCAAACGTAATGTTTGTACCTAGGGTAAAGTTAAAAAGTTTAAACAATTTGAAAATATCACTATATTTAGGCGAGTAAACGAAAAATGTTCGTCTCAGACTCTAAAACCGCAGAAATCGTGTTTCAAGTTGAAATACGCCTTGGTACCATATCTCACCTAAAGTAAATGGTAGAATCAAACTTTAACCAAACGTAATGTTTGTACCTAGTATAAAGTTAAAAAGTTTAAACAATTTGAAAATATCACTATATTTAGGCGAGTAAACGAAAAATGTTCATTTCAGACTCTAAAAACGTAGAAATCGTGTTTCAAGTTGAAATACGCCTTGTAAACGAAAAATGTTTATTTCAGACTCTAATAACGTAGAAATCGTGTTTCAAGTTGAAATACGCCTTGGGACCATATCTCACCTAAAGTAAATGGTAGAATCAAACTTTAACCAAACGTAATGTTTGTACCTAGGGTAAAGTTAAAAAGTTTAAACAATTTTAAAATATCACTATATTTAGGCGAGTAAACGAAAAATGTTCGTCTCAGACTCTAAAACCGCAGAAATCGTGTTTCAAGTTGAAATACGCCTTGGTACCATATCTCACCTAAAGTAAATGGTAGAATCAAATTTTAACCAAACGTAATGTTTGTACCTAGTATAAAGTTAAAAAGTTTAAACAATTTTAAAATATCACTATATTTAGGCGAGTAAACGAAAAATGTTCATTTCAGACTCTAAAAACGTAGAAATCGTGTTTCAAGTTGAAATACGCCTTGTAAACGAAAAATGTTTATTTCAGACTCTAATAACGTAGAAATCGTGTTTCAAGTTGAAATACGCCTTGGGACCATATCTCACCTAAAGTAAATGGTAGAATCAAACTTTAACCAAACGTAATGTTTGTACCTAGTATAAAGTTAAAAAGTTTAAACAATTTTAAAATATCACTATATTTAGGCGAGTAAACGAAAAATGTTCATTTCAGACTCTAAAAACGTAGAAATCGTGTTTCAAGTTGAAATACGCCTTGGGACCATATCTCACCTAAAGTAAATGGTAGAATCAAACTTTAACCAAACGTAATGTTTGTACCTAGGGTAAAGTTAAAAAGTTTAAACAATTTGAAAATATCACTATATTTAGGCGAGTAAACGAAAAATGTTCGTCTCAGACTCTAAAACCGCAGAAATCGTGTTTCAAGTTGAAATACGCCTTGGTACCATATCTCACCTAAAGTAAATGGTAGAATCAAACTTTAACCAAACGTAATGTTTGTACCTAGGGTAAAGTTAAAAAGTTTAAACAATTTGAAAATATCACTATATTTAGGCGAGTAAACGAAAAATGTTCGTCTCAGACTCTAAAACCGCAGAAATCGTGTTTCAAGTTGAAATACGCCTTGGTACGATATCTCACCTAAAGTAAATGGTAGAATCAAACTTTAACCAAACGTAATGTTTGTACCTAGTATAAAGTTAAAAAGTTTAAACAATTTTAAAATATCACTATATTTAGGCGAGTAAACGAAAAATGTTCATTTCAGACTCTAAAAACGTAGAAATCGTGTTTCAAGTTGAAATCCGCCTTGTAAACGAAAAATGTTTATTTCAGACTCTAATAACGTAGAAATCGTGTTTCAAGTTGAAATACGCCTTGGGACCATATCTCACCTAAAGTAAATGGTAGAATCAAACTTTAACCAAACGTAATGTTTGTACCTAGGGTAAAGTTAAAAAGTTTAAACAATTTGAAAATATCACTATATTTAGGCGAGTAAACGAAAAATGTTCATTTCAGACTCTAAAAACGTAGAAATCGTGTTTCAAGTTGAAATACGCCTTGTAAACGAAAAATGTTTATTTCAGACTCTAATAACGTAGAAATCGTGTTTCAAGTTGAAATACGCCTTGGGACCATATCTCACCTAAAGTAAATGGTAGAATCAAACTTTAACCAAACGTAATGTTTGTACCTAGGGTAAAGTTAAAAAGTTTAAACAATTTGAAAATATCACTATATTTAGGCGAGTAAACGAAAAATGTTCGTCTCAGACTCTAAAACCGCAGAAATCGTGTTTCAAGTTGAAATACGCCTTGGTACCATATCTCACCTAAAGTAAATGGTAGAATCAAACTTTAACCAAACGTAATGTTTGTACCTAGGGTAAAGTTAAAAAGTTTAAACAATTTTAAAATATCACTATATTTAGGCGAGTAAACGAAAAATGTTCATTTCAGACTCTAAAAACGTAGAAATCGTGTTTCAAGTTGAAATACGCCTTGTAAACGAAAAATGTTTATTTCAGACTCTAATAACGTAGAAATCGTGTTTCAAGTTGAAATACGCCTTGGGACCATATCTCACCTAAAGTAAATGGTAGAATCAAACTTTAACCAAACGTAATGTTTGTACCTAGGGTAAAGTTAAAAAGTTTAAACAATTTGAAAATATCACTATATTTAGGCGAGTAAACGAAAAATGTTCGTCTCAGACTCTAAAACCGCAGAAATCGTGTTTCAAGTTGAAATACGCCTTGGTACCATATCTCACCTAAAGTAAATGGTAGAATCAAACTTTAACCAAACGTAATGTTTGTACCTAGTATAAAGTTAAAAAGTTTAAACAATTTGAAAATATCACTATATTTAGGCGAGTAAACGAAAAATGTTCATTTCAGACTCTAAAAACGTAGAAATCGTGTTTCAAGTTGAAATACGCCTTGTAAACGAAAAATGTTTATTTCAGACTCTAATAACGTAGAAATCGTGTTTCAAGTTGAAATACGCCTTGGGACCATATCTCACCTAAAGTAAATGGTAGAATCAAACTTTAACCAAACGTAATGTTTGTACCTAGGGTAAAGTTAAAAAGTTTAAACAATTTGAAAATATCACTATATTTAGGCGAGTAAACGAAAAATGTTCGTCTCAGACTCTAAAACCGCAGAAATCGTGTTTCAAGTTGAAATACGCCTTGGTACCATATCTCACCTAAAGTAAATGGTAGAATCAAATTTTAACCAAACGTAATGTTTGTACCTAGTATAAAGTTAAAAAGTTTAAACAATTTTAAAATATCACTATATTTAGGCGAGTAAACGAAAAATGTTCATTTCAGACTCTAAAAACGTAGAAATCGTGTTTCAAGTTGAAATACGCCTTGTAAACGAAAAATGTTTATTTCAGACTCTAATAACGTAGAAATCGTGTTTCAAGTTGAAATACGCCTTGGGACCATATCTCACCTAAAGTAAATGGTAGAATCAAACTTTAACCAAACGTAATGTTTGTACCTAGTATAAAGTTAAAAAGTTTAAACAATTTTAAAATATCACTATATTTAGGCGAGTAAACGAAAAATGTTCATTTCAGACTCTAAAAACGTAGAAATCGTGTTTCAAGTTGAAATACGCCTTGGGACCATATCTCACCTAAAGTAAATGGTAGAATCAAACTTTAACCAAACGTAATGTTTGTACCTAGGGTAAAGTTAAAAAGTTTAAACAATTTGAAAATATCACTATATTTAGGCGAGTAAACGAAAAATGTTCGTCTCAGACTCTAAAACCGCAGAAATCGTGTTTCAAGTTGAAATACGCCTTGGTACCATATCTCACCTAAAGTAAATGGTAGAATCAAACTTTAACCAAACGTAATGTTTGTACCTAGGGTAAAGTTAAAAAGTTTAAACAATTTGAAAATATCACTATATTTAGGCGAGTAAACGAAAAATGTTCGTCTCAGACTCTAAAACCGCAGAAATCGTGTTTCAAGTTGAAATACGCCTTGGTACGATATCTCACCTAAAGTAAATGGTAGAATCAAACTTTAACCAAACGTAATGTTTGTACCTAGTATAAAGTTAAAAAGTTTAAACAATTTTAAAATATCACTATATTTAGGCGAGTAAACGAAAAATGTTCATTTCAGACTCTAAAAACGTAGAAATCGTGTTTCAAGTTGAAATCCGCCTTGTAAACGAAAAATGTTTATTTCAGACTCTAATAACGTAGAAATCGTGTTTCAAGTTGAAATACGCCTTGGGACCATATCTCACCTAAAGTAAATGGTAGAATCAAACTTTAACCAAACGTAATGTTTGTACCTAGGGTAAAGTTAAAAAGTTTAAACAATTTGAAAATATCACTATATTTAGGCGAGTAAACGAAAAATGTTCATTTCAGACTCTAAAAACGTAGAAATCGTGTTTCAAGTTGAAATACGCCTTGTAAACGAAAAATGTTTATTTCAGACTCTAATAACGTAGAAATCGTGTTTCAAGTTGAAATACGCCTTGGGACCATATCTCACCTAAAGTAAATGGTAGAATCAAACTTTAACCAAACGTAATGTTTGTACCTAGGGTAAAGTTAAAAAGTTTAAACAATTTGAAAATATCACTATATTTAGGCGAGTAAACGAAAAATGTTCGTCTCAGACTCTAAAACCGCAGAAATCGTGTTTCAAGTTGAAATACGCCTTGGTACCATATCTCACCTAAAGTAAATGGTAGAATCAAACTTTAACCAAACGTAATGTTTGTACCTAGGGTAAAGTTAAAAAGTTTAAACAATTTTAAAATATCACTATATTTAGGCGAGTAAACGAAAAATGTTCATTTCAGACTCTAAAAACGTAGAAATCGTGTTTCAAGTTGAAATACGCCTTGTAAACGAAAAATGTTTATTTCAGACTCTAATAACGTAGAAATCGTGTTTCAAGTTGAAATACGCCTTGGGACCATATCTCACCTAAAGTAAATGGTAGAATCAAACTTTAACCAAACGTAATGTTTGTACCTAGGGTAAAGTTAAAAAGTTTAAACAATTTGAAAATATCACTATATTTAGGCGAGTAAACGAAAAATGTTCGTCTCAGACTCTAAAACCGCAGAAATCGTGTTTCAAGTTGAAATACGCCTTGGTACCATATCTCACCTAAAGTAAATGGTAGAATCAAACTTTAACCAAACGTAATGTTTGTACCTAGTATAAAGTTAAAAAGTTTAAACAATTTGAAAATATCACTATATTTAGGCGAGTAAACGAAAAATGTTCATTTCAGACTCTAAAAACGTAGAAATCGTGTTTCAAGTTGAAATACGCCTTGTAAACGAAAAATGTTTATTTCAGACTCTAATAACGTAGAAATCGTGTTTCAAGTTGAAATACGCCTTGGGACCATATCTCACCTAAAGTAAATGGTAGAATCAAACTTTAACCAAACGTAATGTTTGTACCTAGGGTAAAGTTAAAAAGTTTAAACAATTTTAAAATATCACTATATTTAGGCGAGTAAACGAAAAATGTTCGTCTCAGACTCTAAAACCGCAGAAATCGTGTTTCAAGTTGAAATACGCCTTGGTACCATATCTCACCTAAAGTAAATGGTAGAATCAAACTTTAACCAAACGTAATGTTTGTACCTAGTATAAAGTTAAAAAGTTTAAACAATTTTAAAATATCACTATATTTAGGCGAGTAAACGAAAAATGTTCATTTCAGACTCTAAAAACGTAGAAATCGTGTTTAAAGTTGAAATACGCCTTGGGACCATATCTCACCTAAAGTAAATGGTAGAATCAAACTTTAACCAAACGTAATGTTTGTACCTAGGGTAAAGTTAAAAAGTTTAAACAATTTGAAAATATCACTATATTTAGGCGAGTAAACGAAAAATGTTCGTCTCAGACTCTAAAACCGCAGAAATCGTGTTTCAAGTTGAAATACGCCTTGGTACCATATCTCACCTAAAGTAAATGGTAGAATCAAACTTTAACCAAACGTAATGTTTGTACCTAGTATAAAGTTAAAAAGTTTAAACAATTTGAAAATATCACTATATTTAGGCGAGTAAACGAAAAATGTTCATTTCAGACTCTAAAAACGTAGAAATCGTGTTTCAAGTTGAAATACGCCTTGTAAACGAAAAATGTTTATTTCAGACTCTAATAACGTAGAAATCGTGTTTCAAGTTGAAATACGCCTTGGGACCATATCTCACCTAAAGTAAATGGTAGAATCAAACTTTAACCAAACGTAATGTTTGTACCTAGGGTAAAGTTAAAAAGTTTAAACAATTTGAAAATATCACTATATTTAGGCGAGTAAACGAAAAATGTTCGTCTCAGACTCTAAAACCGCAGAAATCGTGTTTCAAGTTGAAATACGCCTTGGTACCATATCTCACCTAAAGTAAATGGTAGAATCAAACTTTAACCAAACGTAATGTTTGTACCTAGGGTAAAGTTAAAAAGTTTAAACAATTTTAAAATATCACTATATTTAGGCGAGTAAACGAAAAATGTTCATTTCAGACTCTAAAAACGTAGAAATCGTGTTTCAAGTTGAAATACGCCTTGTAAACGAAAAATGTTTATTTCAGACTCTAATAACGTAGAAATCGTGTTTCAAGTTGAAATACGCCTTGGGACCATATCTCACCTAAAGTAAATGGTAGAATCAAACTTTAACCAAACGTAATGTTTGTACCTAGGGTAAAGTTAAAAAGTTTAAACAATTTGAAAATATCACTATATTTAGGCGAGTAAACGAAAAATGTTCGTCTCAGACTCTAAAACCGCAGAAATCGTGTTTCAAGTTGAAATACGCCTTGGTACCATATCTCACCTAAAGTAAATGGTAGAATCAAACTTTAACCAAACGTAATGTTTGTACCTAGTATAAAGTTAAAAAGTTTAAACAATTTGAAAATATCACTATATTTAGGCGAGTAAACGAAAAATGTTCATTTCAGACTCTAAAAACGTAGAAATCGTGTTTCAAGTTGAAATACGCCTTGTAAACGAAAAATGTTTATTTCAGACTCTAATAACGTAGAAATCGTGTTTCAAGTTGAAATACGCCTTGGGACCATATCTCACCTAAAGTAAATGGTAGAATCAAACTTTAACCAAACGTAATGTTTGTACCTAGGGTAAAGTTAAAAAGTTTAAACAATTTTAAAATATCACTATATTTAGGCGAGTAAACGAAAAATGTTCGTCTCAGACTCTAAAACCGCAGAAATCGTGTTTCAAGTTGAAATACGCCTTGGTACCATATCTCACCTAAAGTAAATGGTAGAATCAAACTTTAACCAAACGTAATGTTTGTACCTAGTATAAAGTTAAAAAGTTTAAACAATTTTAAAATATCACTATATTTAGGCGAGTAAACGAAAAATGTTCATTTCAGACTCTAAAAACGTAGAAATCGTGTTTAAAGTTGAAATACGCCTTGGGACCATATCTCACCTAAAGTAAATGGTAGAATCAAACTTTAACCAAACGTAATGTTTGTACCTAGGGTAAAGTTAAAAAGTTTAAACAATTTGAAAATATCACTATATTTAGGCGAGTAAACGAAAAATGTTCGTCTCAGACTCTAAAATTGCAGAAATCGTGTTTCAAGTTGAAATACGCCTTGTAAACGAAAAATGTTTATTTCAGACTCTAATAACGTAGAAATCGTGTTTCAAGTTGAAATACGCCTTGGGACCATATCTCACCTAAAGTAAATGGTAGAATCAAACTTTAACCAAACGTAATGTTTGTACCTAGGGTAAAGTTAAAAAGTTTAAACAATTTGAAAATATCACTATATTTAGGCGAGTAAACGAAAAATGTTCGTCTCAGACTCTAAAACCGCAGAAATCGTGTTTCAAGTTGAAATACGCCTTGGTACCATATCTCACCTAAAGTAAATGGTAGAATCAAACTTTAACCAAACGTAATGTTTGTACCTAGGGTAAAGTTAAAAAGTTTAAACAATTTGAAAATATCACTATATTTAGGCGAGTAAACGAAAAATGTTCGTCTCAGACTCTAAAACCGCAGAAATCGTGTTTCAAGTTGAAATACGCCTTGGTACCATATCTCACCTAAAGTAAATGGTAGAATCAAATTTTAACCAAACGTAATGTTTGTACCTAGTATAAAGTTAAAAAGTTTAAACAATTTTAAAATATCACTATATTTAGGCGAGTAAACGAAAAATGTTCATTTCAGACTCTAAAAACGTAGAAATCGTGTTTCAAGTTGAAATACGCTTTGTAAACGAAAAATGTTTATTTCAGACTCTAATAACGTAGAAATCGTGTTTCAAGTTGAAATACGCCTTGGGACCATATCTCACCTAAAGTAAATGGTAGAATCAAACTTTAACCAAACGTAATGTTTGTACCTAGGGTAAAGTTAAAAAGTTTAAACAATTTGAAAATATCACTATATTTAGGCGAGTAAACGAAAAATGTTCGTCTCAGACTCTAAAACCGCAGAAATCGTGTTTCAAGTTGAAATACGCCTTGGTACCATATCTCACCTAAAGTAAATGGTAGAATCAAATTTTAACCAAACGTAATGTTTGTACCTAGGGTGTTGTAGCAAATCGTAGTTTAATTGGACATGTAAATCAAACTCAGGTCTTTCAGCAAAAACACTTTATTAACGGCTGCGTACAAAAATAAACTATAACGTGTACAATACAGAACAACGATTATACGACACACACGTTCTGAAAGAAAAATAACAACTAACTATCAAAGTAAACAAAAACACATGAACATAATCAACAATACAATTACAAAGGTGCCTCTGACTTTTAAAATAAAGATTAACAAACTAATTCAACACTCTCGCTTTTGGAATATCTTGATTTAAATAAAAACGCGCCGCACGAATAACAATTGCGCATATCAGCTTTGTAATCCCAAGTAGCAGCAAAGTGTGCGAAGCCTGTCACGAGGGAGAGGCTTAGTAAGTAAGTCAGCTAGTTGTAGCTCGCTGGCTACATATTCAACTGCAATATCTTGTTTCTCATAGTGTTCGCGAATAAAATGATACCGAACATCTATGTGCTTTGTTCGTCTATGAAACTCGGGGTTCTTTACGAGCCTGATAGCGGCTTGATTATCAATGTTCAGGATGGTTGCTTGAGCACACAGATGTTTGATATCAGCAAGTAATCGGCGAAGCCAGACAGCTTCTTTCGTCGCAGCGCAAGCTGCCATATACTCGGCGTCTGTTGTGCTCAGTGCTACACTCTTCTGTCTTTGCGAAGACCAGGTTACTGGTCCATTTGCCAACGTGAATACATATCCGGTTACGGATTTTCTCGTGTCTAGGTCGCTCGCATAGTCAGAATCGCAGTAGCCGGTTAATTTTAGTTTGCTCTCGCTACTTCTATACATGATCCCCATCGAAGGGGTACCTTTCAGATAGCGTAAAATTCGTTTTACAGCTGACCAATGCTCGAGGTTGTAATTGTTACAGAATCGACTGACTTCGTTGACGGAAAATGCTATGTCGGGTCTAGTGACTGTTGCTAGGAACATCAATGAACCTACAGCCTCTCGATACGGTACCTCTCGGCCTGCTGAGTCGCCGTCAGCTTGTGCTTGAAGACGCATGCCGGGTTCGGCAGGTACACTGACAGTTTTCGCGTCTTCCATCTTAAATCGCTCAAGGATTCGCCGGACATAGGAAGCTTGGTGTATAAAAATGATTTTGCTTGCTCGGTCTCTCACGATTTGCATCCCGCAGAAAATGTTGGTAGTGATGAGCTTCACCTCGAATTCGCTGCACAGTGCCTGAAGAACCATATTGAGAGCTCTCTGAGTCTTGGCGGCTACTAACCCGTCGTCTACATACAGAGCAAGATATACAGTCGTTTTGTCGATTTCACCTACGAAAA
This sequence comes from Pterostichus niger, assembly GCA_947425015.1. Taxonomy (NCBI): domain Eukaryota; kingdom Metazoa; phylum Arthropoda; class Insecta; order Coleoptera; family Carabidae; genus Pterostichus; species Pterostichus niger. Next base: position 13,917,628 of record OX380352.1, on the reverse strand, counting down.
TACACTTGTCCGCGTCGGACTCTTTGAAATTATGACGTGACAAAAACGTTTTAAAAATCTTGTTCCAGCACCTGGGTGCTTGCTTGAGACCATACAAGGACTTTCTGAGTTTACAGGTTACCTTATTGCGGTCCCCTTTTACCTTGACTCCCTCTGGTGGCACCATAAAGATGTTCTCTTCAAGCTCACCGTAGAGGAAGGCGGTCTTCACATCAAACTGTTGAAGTTCTAGGTCTTCGTTGGCTGTCAGAGCCAAAAATACACGTACAGAGTCGTATCTCACGACTGGTGCGAAGGTCTCGGTGTAGTCGAGGCCGCTTTTCTGCTGGAATCCTCTGGCACAGAGTCTGGCTTTGTGCCGGCAAATTGCTCCCGAAGAATCCCGTTGGACCTTGAAAACCCACTTTGAGTCGATTACCTTCTGAGTTGGTTCCCTGGGGATCAGCTGCCAGGTTGCGTTCTCTCTATGTGCAGACAGCTCCTCGTGTATGGCCGATAACCAGCTTTCTGCATCTTCACCGGTGACAGCTTCCTGGAACGAAGTTGGTACGTGAAGTTCAGCGACGTCGGCTTCGTATCTGGCTGGTGTTCTCAATTTGTTTCTGTCGCGAAGAACAAATCGGGACGCGACTGGGACGTCGACTGAATCGACTGCTAGCACGCCACCTGGATCGGCGGCTGGTACGCCATCTTCTTCTGCTCCAACGAAGTCATCATGGTCTGCCAGAGGCTCTGGAGCGTCGATCTCAGCAGACGGAATCTTCACACTGTTTGTAGCTTCAGACTGGCCGTAGCTTGTTTTCTCCTCATTGAAGACGACGTCTCTTGCTTCGGTGATCCGCTTGGTTTGAGGATTGAACAAGCGGTAGTTGGTGGAGTCCCCCTGATATCCAACAAGGATCAACTTCTTTGACTTCGGTTCGAATTTCTTCTGCAGCTGCGAAGGAACGTGCACAAATGCGTCGGCACCAAAGGTACGCATGTGTGACAGACTTGGCTTCTTCTTCGTCCACATCTCGTACGGTGTAGTATCAGAACGTAGACTCGACGGAGTGCGGTTAAGAGTATAGACGGCGGTATTTACTGCTTCGGCCCAGAGGAACTGTGGCAGGTTCCTCGCTTCCAACATCGACCTGGCGGCCTCACAGATGGTTCTGTTTTCCCGCTCCGATTTGCCGTTTTGTTGTGGACAATACGGTGCAGTCGTCTGCAGTTCAATACCGCGCTCTCGCAGGTACTCTCGCATCGCCTGGTTACAGTATTCGGTGCCTCTATCCGTTCTGAGAATCTTCATCGTGTTGTTGAACTTGTTCGAAACCAGCTTCTCGAAAGTCTTGAAGTTTTTCAGGACATCACTCTTGTGTTTCAGGAAATAGACGTGCCTGAAATTCGATGCTTCGTCGATGAACGTTACGAAGAATCTGGCGCCACCGACTGAGTCCACTGGCATGGGGCCGCACACGTCGCTGTGCACGAATTCTCCTGGCTTCCACTGTTGCTTCACAGCTTGTCTCTGGTGTGGTTGTTTGTGCGACTTCCCATATTCGCACGCCTCGCAGAAGAACTCGCTGGTGTCTGACAACTCGACTCCCTGCACGAGGTTGTTGTTGATCATCTGCATCAGGAACTTCGGATTCACGTGGCCCAAGCGCTCGTGCCACGACTTCAGACTTTTATCGATTGCTGTATTACCTTCACAACGTTCTACTGGTTTGAAGAGCAATCGATAGACGTCGTTCCCGGTCTTCACGCCTTCTGCAACCAGCTTGTTTTTGGCGAGAATGTAAACGTGCTTATCTTCAAAATTTACTGTAAAATTTTTCGCGGTGCACACACCGACTGACAAGAGATTTTTCTTGATTTCCGGGACGTAGAGGACGTTCTCCATTTTGCCGGTTATCCACTCACCTTGAATGTATTTCCTCAAAGGAATCGTCCCAACTCCTCGTGCACGACACACGGTGTTGTTCCCGAGAGATATCTCGACATTCGAACTTCTCAGCTCAGAGAACCAATCGAGCCTGGACGTGATGTGCCGAGATGCGCCGCTGTCGGTCAACCAGCAGTCCCGGTAGTCCAGTCCCAGAATCTCTTCGGAGACCGCCCTGTTTGCAGCTTGGCTGACAGTCTGTTTGTCCTCTCTGACGGTTACTGTCACGAGAGCAGGTTGATCCTGGCTTTGCTGTGGTTTGTTGCTTTTCTTCTCTTCATCACGTTTTCTCTTGCGGCAGTTGCGACTGATGTGCCCCAGCTTCTTGCAATAGAAGCACTCCATCGTCTTTCTTCGATGGTCCTTCCCTCCGTGGTCCTTTCCTCCATGCTCCTTTGTCTTCGATCGATGTTGCAGTGACATAGCAGCTAGGGCGCTGGTCACTTCGTCGTCCTGGTGCGTCAGTCGTTTCTCTTCTTTGATGAGTCGCTCCTGGAGGTTCGGGATCGTCTGCTGTTCTGCGACGACGCTGTCCCAGGCCGTTATCAGGGGACTGTATTTTGCGGGAAGGCTCCCTAGTATCTTGGCCATGATGGCCACATCAGATACTTGCTCGCCAACGTCCTTCAGCTGATTTGCCATATTCTGCACTTTGGTCAAATGGTGGACCACCGAGTCGCCCGCGACCATGCGGTAATCGTAAAATTTTTGCGTCAGTAACAACTTGTTCGAGGCAGATGTTTGTTCGTGGATTGCACTGAGTTTTACCCACATTTCTCTGGCCGTCTCGCAGGTGATGAGGCATTCGAGTTGCATGGCGTCAATGGAGGCCGAAATTAGGAACATGGCCTTTGCGTTGTCCTTTGTCCATGACTTGCCTGTTGCGTCGTTGAGATTCTCCGGCTTGACACGAGTTCCGTCGACAACATCGATGATTCCGTTCGCAATGAGAATCGTGCGCATTTGGAATTTCCAGAGTTGGTAATTCGTGCCTTCCAGCTTCGTGATGTTCCGGGTAGTCAGTTCGTCTGCCATTTTGTAAAGCACGCACGAGGCAGAAATAACGACTTAACTTTGCTGCCACAATACTCGCGACCGAATCGCGGAAAAACACGTTACACGTTTTTTTTTTCTTTTCGAGAAAAATGCCCGTTACGCACACCGTTTGCTGTAGCAGATCGCGTCGGATCTGGGCCCATAACCTGTTGTAGCAAATCGTAGTTTAATTGGACATGTAAATCAAACTCAGGTCTTTCAGCAAAAACACTTTATTAACGGCTGCGTACAAAAATAAACTATAACGTGTACAATACAGAACAACGATTATACGACACACACGTTCTGAAAGAAAAATAACAACTAACTATCAAAGTAAACAAAAACACATGAACATAATCAACAATACAATTACAAAGGTGCCTCTGACTTTTAAAATAAAGATTAACAAACTAATTCAACATAGGGTAAAGTTAAAAAGTTTAAACAATTTTAAAATATCACTATATTTAGGCGAGTAAACGAAAAATGTTCATTTCAGACTCTAAAAACGTAGAAATCGTGTTTCAAGTTGAAATACGCCTTGGGACCATATCTCACCTAAAGTAAATGGTAGAATCAAACTTTAACCAAACGTAATGTTTGTACCTAGTATAAAGTTAAAAAGTTTAAACAATTTTAAAATATCACTATATTTAGGCGAGTAAACGAAAAATGTTCATTTCAGACTCTAAAAACGTAGAAATCGTGTTTCAAGTTGAAATACGCCTTGTAAACGAAATATGTTTATTTCAGACTCTAATAACGTAGAAATCGTGTTTCAAGTTGAAATACGCCTTGGGACCATATCTCACCTAAAGTAAATGGTAGAATCAAACTTTAACCAAACGTAATGTTTGTACCTAGGGTAAAGTTAAAAAGTTTAAACAATTTGAAAATATCACTATATTTAGGCGAGTAAACGAAAAATGTTCGTCTCAGACTCTAAAACCGCAGAAATCGTGTTTCAAGTTGAAATACGCCTTGTAAACGAAAAATGTTTATTTCAGACTCTAATAACGTAGAAATCGTGTTTCAAGTTGAAATACGCCTTGGGACCATATCTCACCTAAAGTAAATGGTAGAATCAAACTTTAACCAAACGTAATGTTTGTACCTAGGGTAAAGTTAAAAAGTTTAAACAATTTGAAAATATCACTATATTTAGGCGAGTAAACGAAAAATGTTCATTTCAGACTCTAAAAACATAGAAATCGTGTTTCAAGTTGAAATACGCCTTGTAAACGAAAAATGTTTATTTCAGACTCTAATAACGTAGAAATCGTGTTTCAAGTTGAAATACGCCTTGGGACCATATCTCACCTAAAGTAAATGGTAGAATCAAACTTTAACCAAACGTAATGTTTGTACCTAGTATAAAGTTAAAAAGTTTAAACAATTTTAAAATATCACTATATTTAGGCGAGTAAACGAAAAATGTTCATTTCAGACTCTAAAAACGTAGAAATCGTGTTTCAAGTTGAAATACGCCTTGTAAACGAAATATGTTTATTTCAGACTCTAATAACGTAGAAATCGTGTTTCAAGTTGAAATACGCCTTGGGACCATATCTCACCTAAAGTAAATGGTAGAATCAAACTTTAACCAAACGTAATGTTTGTACCTAGGGTAAAGTTAAAAAGTTTAAACAATTTGAAAATATCACTATATTTAGGCGAGTAAACGAAAAATGTTCGTCTCAGACTCTAAAACCGCAGAAATCGTGTTTCAAGTTGAAATACGCCTTGGTACCATATCTCACCTAAAGTAAATGGTAGAATCAAACTTTAACCAAACGTAATGTTTGTACCTAGTATAAAGTTAAAAAGTTTAAACAATTTTAAAATATCACTATATTTTGGCGAGTAAACGAAAAATGTTCATTTCAGACTCTAAAAACTTAGAAATCGTGTTTCAAGTTGAAATACGCCTTGTAAACGAAAAATGTTTATTTCAGACTCTAATAACGTAGAAATCGTGTTTCAAGTTGAAATACGCCTTAGGACCATATCTCACCTAAAGTAAATGGTAGAATCAAACTTTAACCAAACGTAATGTTTGTACCTAGGGTAAAGTTAAAAAGTTTAAACAATTTGAAAATATCACTATATTTAGGCGAGTAAACGAAAAATGTTCATTTCAGACTCTAAAAACGTAGAAATCGTGTTTCAAGTTGAAATACGCCTTGTAAACGAAAAATGTTTATTTCAGACTCTAAAACCGCAGAAATCGTGTTTCAAGTTGAAATACGCCTTGGTACCATATCTCACCTAAAGTAAATGGTAGAATCAAATTTTAACCAAACGTAATGTTTGTACCTAGTATAAAGTTAAAAAGTTTAAACAATTTGAAAATATCACTATATTTAGGCGAGTAAACGAAAAATGTTCATTTCAGACTCTAAAAACGTAGAAATCGTGTTTCAAGTTGAAATACGCCTTGTAAACGAAAAATGTTTATTTCAGACTCTAAAACCGCAGAAATCGTGTTTCAAGTTGAAATACGCCTTGGTACCATATCTCACCTAAACTAAATGGTAGAATCAAACTTTAACCAAACGTAATGTTTGTACCTAGGGTAAAGTTAAAAAGTTTAAACAATTTGAAAATATCACTATATTTAGGCGAGTAAACGAAAAATGTTCATTTCAGACTCTAAAAACGTAGAAATCGTGTTTCAAGTTGAAATACGCCTTGTAAACGAAAAATGTTTATTTCAGACTCTAATAACGTAGAAATCGTGTTTCAAGTTGAAATACGCCTTGGGACCATATCTCACCTAAAGTAAATGGTAGAATCAAACTTTAACCAAACGTAATGTTTGTACCTAGGGTAAAGTTAAAAAGTTTAAACAATTTTAAAATATCACTATATTTAGGCGAGTAAACGAAAAATGTTCGTCTCAGACTCTAAAACCGCAGAAATCGTGTTTCAAGTTGAAATACGCCTTGGTACCATATCTCACCTAAACTAAATGGTAGAATCAAACTTTAACCAAACGTAATGTTTGTACCTAGGGTAAAGTTAAAAAGTTTAAACAATTTGAAAATATCACTATATTTAGGCGAGTAAACGAAAAATGTTCATTTCAGACTCTAAAAACGTAGAAATCGTGTTTCAAGTTGAAATACGCCTTGTAAACGAAAAATGTTTATTTCAGACTCTAATAACGTAGAAATCGTGTTTCAAGTTGAAATACGCCTTGGGACCATATCTCACCTAAAGTAAATGGTAGAATCAAACTTTAACCAAACGTAATGTTTGTACCTAGGGTAAAGTTAAAAAGTTTAAACAATTTTAAAATATCACTATATTTAGGCGAGTAAACGAAAAATGTTCATTTCAGACTCTAAAAACGTAGAAATCGTGTTTCAAGTTGAAATACGCCTTGTAAACGAAAAATGTTTATTTCAGACTCTAATAACGTAGAAATCGTGTTTCAAGTTGAAATACGCCTTGGGACCATATCTCACCTAAAGTAAATGGTAGAATCAAACTTTAACCAAACGTAATGTTTGTACCTAGGGTAAAGTTAAAAAGTTTAAACAATTTGAAAATATCACTATATTTAGGCGAGTAAACGAAAAATGTTCGTCTCAGACTCTAAAACCGCAGAAATCGTGTTTCAAGTTGAAATACGCCTTGGGACCATATCTCACCTAAAGTAAATGGTAGAATCAAACTTTAACCAAACGTAATGTTTGTACCTAGGGTAAAGTTAAAAAGTTTAAACAATTTGAAAATATCACTATATTTAGGCGAGTAAACGAAAAATGTTCGTCTCAGACTCTAAAACCGCAGAAATCGTGTTTCAAGTTGATATACGCCTTGGTACCATATCTCACCTAAAGTAAATGGTAGAATCAAACTTTAACCAAACGTAATGTTTGTACCTAGGGTAAAGTTAAAAAGTTTAAACAATTTGAAAATATCACTATATTTAGGCGAGTAAACGAAAAATGTTCATTTCAGACTCTAAAAACGTAGAAATCGTGTTTCAAGTTGAAATACGCCTTGTAAACGAAAAATGTTTATTTCAGACTCTAAAAACGTAGAAATCGTGTTTCAAGTTGAAATACGCCTTGTAAACGAAAAATGTTTATTTCAGACTCTAATAACGTAGAAATCGTGTTTCAAGTTGAAATACGCCTTGAGACCATATCTCACCTAAAGTAAATGGTAGAATAAACTTTAACCAAACGTAATGTTTGTACCTAGTATAAAGTTAAAAAGTTTAAACAATTTTAAAATATCACTATATTTAGGCGAGTAAACGAAAAATGTTCATTTCAGATTCTAAAAACGTAGAAATCGTGTTTCAAGTTGAAATACGCCTTGTAAACGAAAAATGTTTATTTTAGACTCTAATAACGTAGAAATCGTGTTTCAAGTTGAAATACGCCTTGGGACCATATCTCACCTAAAGTAAATGGTAGAATCAAACTTTAACCAAACGTAATGTTTGTACCTAGGGTAAAGTTAAAAAGTTTAAACAATTTTAAAATATCACTATATTTAGGCGAGTAAACGAAAAATGTTCGTCTCAGACTCTAAAACCGCAGAAATCGTGTTTCAAGTTGAAATACGCCTTGGTACCATATCTCACCTAAACTAAATGGTAGAATCAAACTTTAACCAAACGTAATGTTTGTACCTAGGGTAAAGTTAAAAAGTTTAAACAATTTGAAAATATCACTATATTTAGGCGAGTAAACGAAAAATGTTCATTTCAGACTCTAAAAACGTAGAAATCGTGTTTCAAGTTGAAATACGCCTTGTAAACGAAAAATGTTTATTTCAGACTCTAATAACGTAGAAATCGTGTTTCAAGTTGAAATACGCCTTGGGACCATATCTCACCTAAAGTAAATGGTAGAATCAAACTTTAACCAAACGTAATGTTTGTACCTAGGGTAAAGTTAAAAAGTTTAAACAATTTTAAAATATCACTATATTTAGGCGAGTAAACGAAAAATGTTCATTTCAGACTCTAAAAACGTAGAAATCGTGTTTCAAGTTGAAATACGCCTTGTAAACGAAAAATGTTTATTTCAGACTCTAATAACGTAGAAATCGTGTTTCAAGTTGAAATACGCCTTGGGACCATATCTCACCTAAAGTAAATGGTAGAATCAAACTTTAACCAAACGTAATGTTTGTACCTAGGGTAAAGTTAAAAAGTTTAAACAATTTGAAAATATCACTATATTTAGGCGAGTAAACGAAAAATGTTCGTCTCAGACTCTAAAACCGCAGAAATCGTGTTTCAAGTTGAAATACGCCTTGGTACCATATCTCACCTAAAGTAAATGGTAGAATCAAACTTTAACCAAACGTAATGTTTGTACCTAGTATAAAGTTAAAAAGTTTAAACAATTTTAAAATATCACTATATTTAGGCGAGTAAACGAAAAATGTTCATTTCAGACTCTAAAAACGTAGAAATCGTGTTTCAAGTTGAAATACGCCTTGTAAACGAAAAATGTTTATTTCAGACTCTAATAACGTAGAAATCGTGTATCAAGTTGAAATACGCCTTGGGACCATATCTCACCTAAAGAAAATGGTAGAATCAAACTTTAACCAAACGTAATGTTTGTACCTAGGGTAAAGTTAAAAAGTTTAAACAATTTTAAAATATCACTATATTTAGGCGAGTAAACGAAAAATGTTCATTTCAGACTCTAAAAACGTAGAAATCGTGTTTCAAGTTGATATACGCCTTGTAAACGAAAAATGTTTATTTCAGACTCTAATAACGTAGAAATCGTGTTTCAAGTTGAAATACGCCTTGGGACCATATCTCACCTAAAGTAAATGGTAGAATCAAACTTTAACCAAACGTAATGTTTGTACCTAGGGTAAAGTTAAAAAGTTTAAACAATTTGAAAATATCACTATATTTAGGCGAGTAAACGAAAAATGTTCATTTCAGACTCTAAAAACGTAGAAATCGTGTTTCAAGTTGAAATACGCCTTGTAAACGAAAAATGTTTATTTCAGACTCTAATAACGTAGAAATCGTGTTTCAAGTTGAAATACGCCTTGGGACCATATCTCACCTAAAGTAAATGGTAGAATCAAACTTTAACCAAACGTAATGATTGTACCTAGGGTAAAGTTAAAAAGTTTAAACAATTTTAAAATATCACTATATTTAGGCGAGTAAACGAAAAATGTTCATTTCAGACTCTAAAAACGTAGAAATCGTGTTTCAAGTTGAAATACGCCTTGTAAACGAAAAATGTTTATTTCAGACTCTAATAACGTAGAAATCGTGTTTCAAGTTGAAATACGCCTTGGGACCATATCTCACCTAAAGTAAATGGTAGAATCAAACTTTAACCAAACGTAATGTTTGTACCTAGTATAAAGTTAAAAAGTTTAAACAATTTTAAAATATCACTATATTTAGGCGAGTAAACGAAAAATGTTCATTTCAGACTCTAAAAACGTAGAAATCGTGTTTCAAGTTGAAATACGCCTTGTAAACGAAAAATGTTTATTTCAGACTCTAATAACGTAGAAATCGTGTTTCAAGTTGAAATACGCCTTGGGACCATATCTCACCTAAAGTAAATGGTAGAATCAAACTTTAACCAAACGTAATGTTTGTACCTAGGGTAAAGTTAAAAAGTTTAAACAATTTGAAAATATCACTATATTTAGGCGAGTAAACGAAAAATGTTCATTTCAGACTCTAAAAACGTAGAAATCGTGTTTCAAGTTGAAATACGCCTTGTAAACGAAAAATGTTTATTTCAGACTCTAATAACGTAGAAATCGTGTTTCAAGTTGAAATACGCCTTGGGACCATATCTCACCTAAAGTAAATGGTAGAATCAAACTTTAACCAAACGTAATGTTTGTACCTAGTATAAAGTTAAAAAGTTTAAACAATTTTAAAATATCACTATATTTAGGCGAGTAAACGAAAAATGTTCATTTCAGACTCTAAAAACGTAGAAATCGTGTTTCAAGTTGAAATACGCCTTGTAAACGAAAATTGTTTATTTCAGACTCTAATAACGTAGAAATCGTGTTTCAAGTTGAAATACGCCTTGGGACCATATCTCACCTAAAGTAAATGGTAGAATCAAACTTTAACCAAACGTAATGTTTGTACCTAGGGTAAAGTTAAAAAGTTTAAACAATTTGAAAATATCACTATATTTAGGCGAGTAAACGAAAAATGTTCGTCTCAGACTCTAAAACCGCAGAAATCGTGTTTCAAGTTGAAATACGCCTTGGTACCATATCTCACCTAAAGTAAATGGTAGAATCAAACTTTAACCAAACGTAATGTTTGTACCTAGTATAAAGTTAAAAAGTTTAAACAATTTTAAAATATCACTATATTTAGGCGAGTAAACGAAAAATGTTCATTTCAGACTCTAAAAACGTAGAAATCGTGTTTCAAGTTGAAATACGCCTTGTAAACGAAAAATGTTTATTTCAGACTCTAAAACCGCAGAAATCGTGTTTCAAGTTGAAATACGCCTTGGTACCATATCTCACCTAAACTAAATGGTAGAATCAAACTTTAACCAAACGTAATGTTTGTACCTAGGGTAAAGTTAAAAAGTTTAAACAATTTGAAAATATCACTATATTTAGGCGAGTAAACGAAAAATGTTCATTTCAGACTCTAAAAACGTAGAAATCGTGTTTCAAGTTGAAATACGCCTTGTAAACGAAAAATGTTTATTTCAGACTCTAATAACGTAGAAATCGTGTTTCAAGTTGAAATACGCCTTGGGACCATATCTCACCTAAAGTAAATGGTAGAATCAAACTTTAACCAAACGTAATGTTTGTACCTAGGGTAAAGTTAAAAAGTTTAAACAATTTTAAAATATCACTATATTTAGGCGAGTAAACGAAAAATGTTCGTCTCAGACTCTAAAACCGCAGAAATCGTGTTTCAAGTTGAAATACGCCTTGGTACCATATCTCACCTAAACTAAATGGTAGAATCAAACTTTAACCAAACGTAATGTTTGTACCTAGGGTAAAGTTAAAAAGTTTAAACAATTTGAAAATATCACTATATTTAGGCGAGTAAACGAAAAATGTTCATTTCAGACTCTAAAAACGTAGAAATCGTGTTTCAAGTTGAAATACGCCTTGTAAACGAAAAATGTTTATTTCAGACTCTAATAACGTAGAAATCGTGTTTCAAGTTGAAATACGCCTTGGGACCATATCTCACCTAAAGTAAATGGTAGAATCAAACTTTAACCAAACGTAATGTTTGTACCTAGGGTAAAGTTAAAAAGTTTAAACAATTTTAAAATATCACTATATTTAGGCGAGTAAACGAAAAATGTTCATTTCAGACTCTAAAAACGTAGAAATCGTGTTTCAAGTTGAAATACGCCTTGTAAACGAAAAATGTTTATTTCAGACTCTAATAACGTAGAAATCGTGTTTCAAGTTGAAATACGCCTTGGGACCATATCTCACCTAAAGTAAATGGTAGAATCAAACTTTAACCAAACGTAATGTTTGTACCTAGGGTAAAGTTAAAAAGTTTAAACAATTTGAAAATATCACTATATTTAGGCGAGTAAACGAAAAATGTTCGTCTCAGACTCTAAAACCGCAGAAATCGTGTTTCAAGTTGAAATACGCCTTGGTACCATATCTCACCTAAAGTAAATGGTAGAATCAAACTTTAACCAAACGTAATGTTTGTACCTAGTATAAAGTTAAAAAGTTTAAACAATTTTAAAATATCACTATATTTAGGCGAGTAAACGAAAAATGTTCATTTCAGACTCTAAAAACGTAGAAATCGTGTTTCAAGTTGAAATACGCCTTGTAAACGAAAAATGTTTATTTCAGACTCTAATAACGTAGAAATCGTGTTTCAAGTTGAAATACGCCTTGGGACCATATCTCACCTAAAGTAAATGGTAGAATCAAACTTTAACCAAACGTAATGTTTGTACCTAGGGTAAAGTTAAAAAGTTTAAACAATTTGAAAATATCACTATATTTAGGCGAGTAAACGAAAAATGTTCGTCTCAGACTCTAAAACCGCAGAAATCGTGTTTCAAGTTGATATACGCCTTGGTACCATATCTCACCTAAAGTAAATGGTAGAATCAAACTTTAACCAAACGTAATGTTTGTACCTAGGGTAAAGTTAAAAAGTTTAAACAATTTGAAAATATCACTATATTTAGGCGAGTAAACGAAAAATGTTCATTTCAGACTCTAAAAACGTAGAAATCGTGTTTCAAGTTGAAATACGCCTTGTAAACGAAAAATGTTTATTTCAGACTCTAAAAACGTAGAAATCGTGTTTCAAGTTGAAATACGCCTTGTAAACGAAAAATGTTTATTTCAGACTCTAATAACGTAGAAATCGTGTTTCAAGTTGAAATACGCCTTGAGACCATATCTCACCTAAAGTAAATGGTAGAATAAACTTTAACCAAACGTAATGTTTGTACCTAGTATAAAGTTAAAAAGTTTAAACAATTTTAAAATATCACTATATTTAGGCGAGTAAACGAAAAATGTTCATTTCAGATTCTAAAAACGTAGAAATCGTGTTTCAAGTTGAAATACGCCTTGTAAACGAAAAATGTTTATTTCAGACTCTAATAACGTAGAAATCGTGTTTCAAGTTGAAATACGCCTTGGGACCATATCTCACCTAAAGTAAATGGTAGAATCAAACTTTAACCAAACGTAATGTTTGTACCTAGGGTAAAGTTAAAAAGTTTAAACAATTTTAAAATATCACTATATTTAGGCGAGTAAACGAAAAATGTTCGTCTCAGACTCTAAAACCGCAGAAATCGTGTTTCAAGTTGAAATACGCCTTGGTACCATATCTCACCTAAACTAAATGGTAGAATCAAACTTTAACCAAACGTAATGTTTGTACCTAGGGTAAAGTTAAAAAGTTTAAACAATTTGAAAATATCACTATATTTAGGCGAGTAAACGAAAAATGTTCATTTCAGACTCTAAAAACGTAGAAATCGTGTTTCAAGTTGAAATACGCCTTGTAAACGAAAAATGTTTATTTCAGACTCTAATAACGTAGAAATCGTGTTTCAAGTTGAAATACGCCTTGGGACCATATCTCACCTAAAGTAAATGGTAGAATCAAACTTTAACCAAACGTAATGTTTGTACCTAGGGTAAAGTTAAAAAGTTTAAACAATTTTAAAATATCACTATATTTAGGCGAGTAAACGAAAAATGTTCATTTCAGACTCTAAAAACGTAGAAATCGTGTTTCAAGTTGAAATACGCCTTGTAAACGAAAAATGTTTATTTCAGACTCTAATAACGTAGAAATCGTGTTTCAAGTTGAAATACGCCTTGGGACCATATCTCACCTAAAGTAAATGGTAGAATCAAACTTTAACCAAACGTAATGTTTGTACCTAGGGTAAAGTTAAAAAGTTTAAACAATTTGAAAATATCACTATATTTAGGCGAGTAAACGAAAAATGTTCGTCTCAGACTCTAAAACCACAGAAATCGTGTTTCAAGTTGAAATACGCCTTGGTACCATATCTCACCTAAAGTAAATGGTAGAATCAAACTTTAACCAAACGTAATGTTTGTACCTAGTATAAAGTTAAAAAGTTTAAACAATTTTAAAATATCACTATATTTAGGCGAGTAAACGAAAAATGTTCATTTCAGACTCTAAAAACGTAGAAATCGTGTTTCAAGTTGAAATACGCCTTGTAAACGAAAAATGTTTATTTCAGACTCTAATAACGTAGAAATCGTGTATCAAGTTGAAATACGCCTTGGGACCATATCTCACCTAAAGTAAATGGTAGAATCAAACTTTAACCAAACGTAATGTTTGTACCTAGGGTAAAGTTAAAAAGTTTAAACAATTTTAAAATATCACTATATTTAGGCGAGTAAACGAAAAATGTTCATTTCAGACTCTAAAAACGTAGAAATCGTGTTTCAAGTTGATATACGCCTTGTAAACGAAAAATGTTTATTTCAGACTCTAATAACGTAGAAATCGTGTTTCAAGTTGAAATACGCCTTGGGACCATATCTCACCTAAAGTAAATGGTAGAATCAAACTTTAACCAAACGTAATGTTTGTACCTAGGGTAAAGTTAAAAAGTTTAAACAATTTGAAAATATCACTATATTTAGGCGAGTAAACGAAAAATGTTCATTTCAGACTCTAAAAACGTAGAAATCGTGTTTCAAGTTGAAATACGCCTTGTAAACGAAAAATGTTTATTTCAGACTCTAATAACGTAGAAATCGTGTTTCAAGTTGAAATACGCCTTGGGACCATATCTCACCTAAAGTAAATGGTAGAATCAAACTTTAACCAAACGTAATGATTGTACCTAGGGTAAAGTTAAAAAGTTTAAACAATTTTAAAATATCACTATATTTAGGCGAGTAAACGAAAAATGTTCGTCTCAGACTCTAAAACCGCAGAAATCGTGTTTCAAGTTGAAATACGCCTTGGTACCATATCTCACCTAAACTAAATGGTAGAATCAAACTTTAACCAAACGTAATGTTTGTACCTAGGGTAAAGTTAAAAAGTTTAAACAATTTGCAAATATCACTATATTTAGGCGAGTAAACGAAAAATGTTCATTTCAGACTCTAAAAACGTAGAAATCGTGTTTCAAGTTGAAATACGCCTTGTAAACGAAAAATGTTTATTTCAGACTCTAATAACGTAGAAATCGTGTTTCAAGTTGAAATACGCCTTGGGACCATATCTCACCTAAAGTAAATGGTAGAATCAAACTTTAACCAAACGTAATGTTTGTACCTAGTATAAAGTTAAAAAGTTTAAACAATTTTAAAATATCACTATATTTAGGCGAGTAAACGAAAAATGTTCATTTCAGACTCTGAAAACGTAGAAATCGTGTTTCAAGTTGAAATACGCCTTGTAAACGAAAAATGTTTATTTCAGACTCTAATAACGTAGAAATCGTGTTTCAAGTTGAAATACGCCTTGGGACCATATCTCACCTAAAGTAAATGGTAGAATCAAACTTTAACCAAACGTAATGTTTGTACCTAGGGTAAAGTTAAAAAGTTTAAACAATTTGAAAATATCACTATATTTAGGCGAGTAAACGAAAAATGTTCATTTCAGACTCTAAAAACGTAGAAATCGTGTTTCAAGTTGAAATACGCCTTGTAAACGAAAAATGTTTATTTCAGACTCTAATAACGTAGAAATCGTGTTTCAAGTTGAAATACGCCTTGGGACCATATCTCACCTAAAGTAAATGGTAGAATCAAACTTTAACCAAACGTAATGTTTGTACCTAGTATAAAGTTAAAAAGTTTAAACAATTTTAAAATATCACTATATTTAGGCGAGTAAACGAAAAATGTTCATTTCAGACTCTAAAAACGTAGAAATCGTGTTTCAAGTTGAAATACGCCTTGTAAACGAAAAATGTTTATTTCAGACTCTAATAACGTAGAAATCGTGTTTCAAGTTGAAATACGCCTTGGGACCATATCTCACCTAAAGTAAATGGTAGAATCAAACTTTAACCAAACGTAATGTTTGTACCTAGTATAAAGTTAAAAAGTTTAAACAATTTTAAAATATCACTATATTTAGGCGAGTAAACGAAAAATGTTCATTTCAGACTCTAAAAACGTAGAAATCGTGTTTCAAGTTGAAATACGCCTTGTAAACGAAAAATGTTTATTTCAGACTCTAATAACGTAGAAATCGTGTTTCAAGTTGAAATACGCCTTGGGACCATATCTCACCTAAAGTAAATGGTAGAATCAAACTTTAACCAAACGTAATGTTTGTACCTAGGGTAAAGTTAAAAAGTTTAAACAATTTGAAAATATCACTATATTTAGGCGAGTAAACGAAAAATGTTCGTCTCAGACTCTAAAACCGCAGAAATCGTGTTTCAAGTTGAAATACGCCTTGGTACCATATCTCACCTAATGTAAATGGTAGAATCAAACTTTAACCAAACGTAATGTTTGTACCTAGTATAAAGTTAAAAAGTTTAAACAATTTTAAAATATCACTATATTTAGGCGAGTAAACGAAAAATGTTCATTTCAGACTCTAAAAACGTAGAAATCGTGTTTCAAGTTGAAATACGCCTTGTAAACGAAAAATGTTTATTTCAGACTCTAATAACGTAGAAATCGTGTATCAAGTTGAAATACGCCTTGGGACCATATCTCACCTAAAGTAAATGGTAGAATCAAACTTTAACCAAACGTAATGTTTGTACCTAGGGTAAAGTTAAAAAGTTTAAACAATTTTAAAATATCACTATATTTAGGCGAGTAAACGAAAAATGTTCATTTCAGACTCTAAAAACGTAGAAATCGTGTTTCAAGTTGATATACGCCTTGTAAACGAAAAATGTTTATTTCAGACTCTAATAACGTAGAAATCGTGTTTCAAGTTGAAATACGCCTTGGGACCATATCTCACCTAAAGTAAATGGTAGAATCAAACTTTAACCAAACGTAATGTTTGTACCTAGGGTAAAGTTAAAAAGTTTAAACAATTTGAAAATATCACTATATTTAGGCGAGTAAACGAAAAATGTTCATTTCAGACTCTAAAAACGTAGAAATCGTGTTTCAAGTTGAAATACGCCTTGTAAACGAAAAATGTTTATTTCAGACTCTAATAACGTAGAAATCGTGTTTCAAGTTGAAATACGCCTTGGGACCATATCTCACCTAAAGTAAATGGTAGAATCAAACTTTAACCAAACGTAATGATTGTACCTAGGGTAAAGTTAAAAAGTTTAAACAATTTTAAAATATCACTATATTTAGGCGAGTAAACGAAAAATGTTCGTCTCAGACTCTAAAACCGCAGAAATCGTGTTTCAAGTTGAAATACGCCTTGGTACCATATCTCACCTAAACTAAATGGTAGAATCAAACTTTAACCAAACGTAATGTTTGTACCTAGGGTAAAGTTAAAAAGTTTAAACAATTTGCAAATATCACTATATTTAGGCGAGTAAACGAAAAATGTTCATTTCAGACTCTAAAAACGTAGAAATCGTGTTTCAAGTTGAAATACGCCTTGTAAACGAAAAATGTTTATTTCAGACTCTAATAACGTAGAAATCGTGTTTCAAGTTGAAATACGCCTTGGGACCATATCTCACCTAAAGTAAATGGTAGAATCAAACTTTAACCAAACGTAATGTTTGTACCTAGTATAAAGTTAAAAAGTTTAAACAATTTTAAAATATCACTATATTTAGGCGAGTAAACGAAAAATGTTCATTTCAGACTCTAAAAACGTAGAAATCGTGTTTCAAGTTGAAATACGCCTTGTAAACGAAAAATGTTTATTTCAGACTCTAATAACGTAGAAATCGTGTTTCAAGTTGAAATACGCCTTGGGACCATATCTCACCTAAAGTAAATGGTAGAATCAAACTTTAACCAAACGTAATGTTTGTACCTAGGGTAAAGTTAAAAAGTTTAAACAATTTGAAAATATCACTATATTTAGGCGAGTAAACGAAAAATGTTCATTTCAGACTCTAAAAACGTAGAAATCGTGTTTCAAGTTGAAATACGCCTTGTAAACGAAAAATGTTTATTTCAGACTCTAATAACGTAGAAATCGTGTTTCAAGTTGAAATACGCCTTGGGACCATATCTCACCTAAAGTAAATGGTAGAATCAAACTTTAACCAAACGTAATGTTTGTACCTAGTATAAAGTTAAAAAGTTTAAACAATTTTAAAATATCACTATATTTAGGCGAGTAAACGAAAAATGTTCATTTCAGACTCTAAAAACGTAGAAATCGTGTTTCAAGTTGAAATACGCCTTGTAAACGAAAATTGTTTATTTCAGACTCTAATAACGTAGAAATCGTGTTTCAAGTTGAAATACGCCTTGGGACCATATCTCACCTAAAGTAAATGGTAGAATCAAACTTTAACCAAACGTAATGTTTGTACCTAGGGTAAAGTTAAAAAGTTTAAACAATTTGAAAATATCACTATATTTAGGCGAGTAAACGAAAAATGTTCGTCTCAGACTCTAAAACCGCAGAAATCGTGTTTCAAGTTGATATACGCCTTGGTACCATATCTCACCTAAAGTAAATGGTAGAATCAAACTTTAACCAAACGTAATGTTTGTACCTAGGGTAAAGTTAAAAAGTTTAAACAATTTGAAAATATCACTATATTTAGGCGAGTAAACGAAAAATGTTCATTTCAGACTCTAAAAACGTAGAAATCGTGTTTCAAGTTGAAATACGCCTTGTAAACGAAAAATGTTTATTTCAGACTCTAAAAACGTAGAAATCGTGTTTCAAGTTGAAATACGCCTTGTAAACGAAAAATGTTTATTTCAGACTCTAATAACGTAGAAATCGTGTTTCAAGTTGAAATACGCCTTGAGACCATATCTCACCTAAAGTAAATGGTAGAATAAACTTTAACCAAACGTAATGTTTGTACCTAGTATAAAGTTAAAAAGTTTAAACAATTTTAAAATATCACTATATTTAGGCGAGTAAACGAAAAATGTTCATTTCAGATTCTAAAAACGTAGAAATCGTGTTTCAAGTTGAAATACGCCTTGTAAACGAAAAATGTTTATTTCAGACTCTAATAACGTAGAAATCGTGTTTCAAGTTGAAATACGCCTTGGGACCATATCTCACCTAAAGTAAATGGTAGAATCAAACTTTAACCAAACGTAATGTTTGTACCTAGGGTAAAGTTAAAAAGTTTAAACAATTTTAAAATATCACTATATTTAGGCGAGTAAACGAAAAATGTTCGTCTCAGACTCTAAAACCGCAGAAATCGTGTTTCAAGTTGAAATACGCCTTGGTACCATATCTCACCTAAACTAAATGGTAGAATCAAACTTTAACCAAACGTAATGTTTGTACCTAGGGTAAAGTTAAAAAGTTTAAACAATTTGAAAATATCACTATATTTAGGCGAGTAAACGAAAAATGTTCATTTCAGACTCTAAAAACGTAGAAATCGTGTTTCAAGTTGAAATACGCCTTGTAAACGAAAAATGTTTATTTCAGACTCTAATAACGTAGAAATCGTGTTTCAAGTTGAAATACGCCTTGGGACCATATCTCACCTAAAGTAAATGGTAGAATCAAACTTTAACCAAACGTAATGTTTGTACCTAGGGTAAAGTTAAAAAGTTTAAACAATTTTAAAATATCACTATATTTAGGCGAGTAAACGAAAAATGTTCATTTCAGACTCTAAAAACGTAGAAATCGTGTTTCAAGTTGAAATACGCCTTGTAAACGAAAAATGTTTATTTCAGACTCTAATAACGTAGAAATCGTGTTTCAAGTTGAAATACGCCTTGGGACCATATCTCACCTAAAGTAAATGGTAGAATCAAACTTTAACCAAACGTAATGTTTGTACCTAGGGTAAAGTTAAAAAGTTTAAACAATTTGAAAATATCACTATATTTAGGCGAGTAAACGAAAAATGTTCGTCTCAGACTCTAAAACCACAGAAATCGTGTTTCAAGTTGAAATACGCCTTGGTACCATATCTCACCTAAAGTAAATGGTAGAATCAAACTTTAACCAAACGTAATGTTTGTACCTAGTATAAAGTTAAAAAGTTTAAACAATTTTAAAATATCACTATATTTAGGCGAGTAAACGAAAAATGTTCATTTCAGACTCTAAAAACGTAGAAATCGTGTTTCAAGTTGAAATACGCCTTGTAAACGAAAAATGTTTATTTCAGACTCTAATAACGTAGAAATCGTGTATCAAGTTGAAATACGCCTTGGGACCATATCTCACCTAAAGTAAATGGTAGAATCAAACTTTAACCAAACGTAATGTTTGTACCTAGGGTAAAGTTAAAAAGTTTAAACAATTTTAAAATATCACTATATTTAGGCGAGTAAACGAAAAATGTTCATTTCAGACTCTAAAAACGTAGAAATCGTGTTTCAAGTTGATATACGCCTTGTAAACGAAAAATGTTTATTTCAGACTCTAATAACGTAGAAATCGTGTTTCAAGTTGAAATACGCCTTGGGACCATATCTCACCTAAAGTAAATGGTAGAATCAAACTTTAACCAAACGTAATGTTTGTACCTAGGGTAAAGTTAAAAAGTTTAAACAATTTGAAAATATCACTATATTTAGGCGAGTAAACGAAAAATGTTCATTTCAGACTCTAAAAACGTAGAAATCGTGTTTCAAGTTGAAATACGCCTTGTAAACGAAAAATGTTTATTTCAGACTCTAATAACGTAGAAATCGTGTTTCAAGTTGAAATACGCCTTGGGACCATATCTCACCTAAAGTAAATGGTAGAATCAAACTTTAACCAAACGTAATGATTGTACCTAGGGTAAAGTTAAAAAGTTTAAACAATTTTAAAATATCACTATATTTAGGCGAGTAAACGAAAAATGTTCGTCTCAGACTCTAAAACCGCAGAAATCGTGTTTCAAGTTGAAATACGCCTTGGTACCATATCTCACCTAAACTAAATGGTAGAATCAAACTTTAACCAAACGTAATGTTTGTACCTAGGGTAAAGTTAAAAAGTTTAAACAATTTGCAAATATCACTATATTTAGGCGAGTAAACGAAAAATGTTCATTTCAGACTCTAAAAACGTAGAAATCGTGTTTCAAGTTGAAATACGCCTTGTAAACGAAAAATGTTTATTTCAGACTCTAATAACGTAGAAATCGTGTTTCAAGTTGAAATACGCCTTGGGACCATATCTCACCTAAAGTAAATGGTAGAATCAAACTTTAACCAAACGTAATGTTTGTACCTAGTATAAAGTTAAAAAGTTTAAACAATTTTAAAATATCACTATATTTAGGCGAGTAAACGAAAAATGTTCATTTCAGACTCTGAAAACGTAGAAATCGTGTTTCAAGTTGAAATACGCCTTGTAAACGAAAAATGTTTATTTCAGACTCTAATAACGTAGAAATCGTGTTTCAAGTTGAAATACGCCTTGGGACCATATCTCACCTAAAGTAAATGGTAGAATCAAACTTTAACCAAACGTAATGTTTGTACCTAGGGTAAAGTTAAAAAGTTTAAACAATTTGAAAATATCACTATATTTAGGCGAGTAAACGAAAAATGTTCATTTCAGACTCTAAAAACGTAGAAATCGTGTTTCAAGTTGAAATACGCCTTGTAAACGAAAAATGTTTATTTCAGACTCTAATAACGTAGAAATCGTGTTTCAAGTTGAAATACGCCTTGGGACCATATCTCACCTAAAGTAAATGGTAGAATCAAACTTTAACCAAACGTAATGTTTGTACCTAGTATAAAGTTAAAAAGTTTAAACAATTTTAAAATATCACTATATTTAGGCGAGTAAACGAAAAATGTTCATTTCAGACTCTAAAAACGTAGAAATCGTGTTTCAAGTTGAAATACGCCTTGTAAACGAAAATTGTTTATTTCAGACTCTAATAACGTAGAAATCGTGTTTCAAGTTGAAATACGCCTTGGGACCATATCTCACCTAAAGTAAATGGTAGAATCAAACTTTAACCAAACGTAATGTTTGTACCTAGGTTAAAGTTAAAAAGTTTAAACAATTTGAAAATATCACTATATTTAGGCGAGTAAACGAAAAATGTTCGTCTCAGACTCTAAAACCGCAGAAATCGTGTTTCAAGTTGAAATACGCCTTGGTACCATATCTCACCTAAAGTAAATGGTAGAATCAAACTTTAACCAAACGTAATGTTTGTACCTAGTATAAAGTTAAAAAGTTTAAACAATTTTAAAATATCACTATATTTAGGCGAGTAAACGAAAAATGTTCATTTCAGACTCTAAAAACGTAGAAATCGTGTTTCAAGTTGAAATACGCCTTGTAAACGAAAAATGTTTATTTCAGACTCTAATAACGTAGAAATCGTGTATCAAGTTGAAATACGCCTTGGGACCATATCTCACCTAAAGTAAATGGTAGAATCAAACTTTAACCAAACGTAATGTTTGTACCTAGGGTAAAGTTAAAAAGTTTAAACAATTTTAAAATATCACTATATTTAGGCGAGTAAACGAAAAATGTTCATTTCAGACTCTAAAAACGTAGAAATCGTGTTTCAAGTTGATATACGCCTTGTAAACGAAAAATGTTTATTTCAGACTCTAATAACGTAGAAATCGTGTTTCAAGTTGAAATACGCCTTGGGACCATATCTCATCTAAAGTAAATGGTAGAATCAAACTTTAACCAAACGTAATGTTTGTACCTAGGGTAAAGTTAAAAAGTTTAAACAATTTGAAAATATCACTATATTTAGGCGAGTAAACGAAAAATGTTCGTCTCAGACTCTAAAACCGCAGAAATCGTGTTTCAAGTTGAAATACGCCTTGTAAACGAAAAATGTTTATTTCAGACTCTAATAACGTAGAAATCGTGTATCAAGTTGAAATACGCCTTGGGACCATATCTCACCTAAAGTAAATGGTAGAATCAAACTTTAACCAAACGTAATGTTTGTACCTAGGGTAAAGTTAAAAAGTTTAAACAATTTTAAAATATCACTATATTTAGGCGAGTAAACGAAAAATGTTCATTTCAGACTCTAAAAACGTAGAAATCGTGTTTCAAGTTGAAATACGCCTTGTAAACGAAAAATGTTTATTTCAGACTCTAATAACGTAGAAATCGTGTTTCAAGTTGAAATACGCCTTGGGACCATATCTCACCTAAAGTAAATGGTAGAATCAAACTTTAACCAAACGTAATGTTTGTACCTAGTATAAAGTTAAAAAGTTTAAACAATTTTAAAATATCACTATATTTAGGCGAGTAAACGAAAAATGTTCATTTCAGACTCTAAAAACGTAGAAATCGTGTTTCAAGTTGAAATACGCCTTGTAAACGAAAAATGTTTATTTCAGACTCTAATAACGTAGAAATCGTGTTTCAAGTTGAAATACGCCTTGGGACCATATCTCACCTAAAGTAAATGGTAGAATCAAACTTTAACCAAACGTAATGTTTGTACCTAGGGTAAAGTTAAAAAGTTTAAACAATTTGAAAATATCACTATATTTAGGCGAGTAAACGAAAAATGTTCGTCTCAGACTCTAAAACCGCAGAAATCGTGTTTCAAGTTGAAATACGCCTTGGTACCATATCTCACCTAAAGTAAATGGTAGAATCAAACTTTAACCAAACGTAATGTTTGTACCTAGTATAAAGTTAAAAAGTTTAAACAATTTTAAAATATCACTATATTTAGGCGAGTAAACGAAAAATGTTCATTTCAGACTCTAAAAACGTAGAAATCGTGTTTCAAGTTGAAATACGCCTTGTAAACGAAAAATGTTTATTTCAGACTCTAATAACGTAGAAATCGTGTATCAAGTTGAAATACGCCTTGGGACCATATCTCACCTAAAGTAAATGGTAGAATCAAACTTTAACCAAACGTAATGTTTGTACCTAGGGTAAAGTTAAAAAGTTTAAACAATTTTAAAATATCACTATATTTAGGCGAGTAAACGAAAAATGTTCATTTCAGACTCTAAAAACGTAGAAATCGTGTTTCAAGTTGATATACGCCTTGTAAACGAAAAATGTTTATTTCAGACTCTAATAACGTAGAAATCGTGTTTCAAGTTGAAATACGCCTTGGGACCATATCTCACCTAAAGTAAATGGTAGAATCAAACTTTAACCAAACGTAATGTTTGTACCTAGGGTAAAGTTAAAAAGTTTAAACAATTTGAAAATATCACTATATTTAGGCGAGTAAACGAAAAATGTTCATTTCAGACTCTAAAAACGTAGAAATCGTGTTTCAAGTTGAAATACGCCTTGTAAACGAAAAATGTTTATTTCAGACTCTAATAACGTAGAAATCGTGTTTCAAGTTGAAATACGCCTTGGGACCATATCTCACCTAAAGTAAATGGTAGAATCAAACTTTAACCAAACGTAATGATTGTACCTAGGGTAAAGTTAAAAAGTTTAAACAATTTTAAAATATCACTATATTTAGGCGAGTAAACGAAAAATGTTCGTCTCAGACTCTAAAACCGCAGAAATCGTGTTTCAAGTTGAAATACGCCTTGGTACCATATCTCACCTAAACTAAATGGTAGAATCAAACTTTAACCAAACGTAATGTTTGTACCTAGGGTAAAGTTAAAAAGTTTAAACAATTTGCAAATATCACTATATTTAGGCGAGTAAACGAAAAATGTTCATTTCAGACTCTAAAAACGTAGAAATCGTGTTTCAAGTTGAAATACGCCTTGTAAACGAAAAATGTTTATTTCAGACTCTAATAACGTAGAAATCGTGTTTCAAGTTGAAATACGCCTTGGGACCATATCTCACCTAAAGTAAATGGTAGAATCAAACTTTAACCAAACGTAATGTTTGTACCTAGTATAAAGTTAAAAAGTTTAAACAATTTTAAAATATCACTATATTTAGGCGAGTAAACGAAAAATGTTCATTTCAGACTCTAAAAACGTAGAAATCGTGTTTCAAGTTGAAATACGCCTTGTAAACGAAAAATGTTTATTTCAGACTCTAATAACGTAGAAATCGTGTTTCAAGTTGAAATACGCCTTGGGACCATATCTCACCTAAAGTAAATGGTAGAATCAAACTTTAACCAAACGTAATGTTTGTACCTAGGGTAAAGTTAAAAAGTTTAAACAATTTGAAAATATCACTATATTTAGGCGAGTAAACGAAAAATGTTCATTTCAGACTCTAAAAACGTAGAAATCGTGTTTCAAGTTGAAATACGCCTTGTAAACGAAAAATGTTTATTTCAGACTCTAATAACGTAGAAATCGTGTTTCAAGTTGAAATACGCCTTGGGACCATATCTCACCTAAAGTAAATGGTAGAATCAAACTTTAACCAAACGTAATGTTTGTACCTAGTATAAAGTTAAAAAGTTTAAACAATTTTAAAATATCACTATATTTAGGCGAGTAAACGAAAAATGTTCATTTCAGACTCTAAAAACGTAGAAATCGTGTTTCAAGTTGAAATACGCCTTGTAAACGAAAATTGTTTATTTCAGACTCTAATAACGTAGAAATCGTGTTTCAAGTTGAAATACGCCTTGGGACCATATCTCACCTAAAGTAAATGGTAGAATCAAACTTTAACCAAACGTAATGTTTGTACCTAGGGTAAAGTTAAAAAGTTTAAACAATTTGAAAATATCACTATATTTAGGCGAGTAAACGAAAAATGTTCGTCTCAGACTCTAAAACCGCAGAAATCGTGTTTCAAGTTGAAATACGCCTTGGTACCATATCTCACCTAAAGTAAATGGTAGAATCAAACTTTAACCAAACGTAATGTTTGTACCTAGTATAAAGTTAAAAAGTTTAAACAATTTTAAAATATCACTATATTTAGGCGAGTAAACGAAAAATGTTCATTTCAGACTCTAAAAACGTAGAAATCGTGTTTCAAGTTGAAATACGCCTTGTAAACGAAAAATGTTTATTTCAGACTCTAATAACGTAGAAATCGTGTATCAAGTTGAAATACGCCTTGGGACCATATCTCACCTAAAGTAAATGGTAGAATCAAACTTTAACCAAACGTAATGTTTGTACCTAGGGTAAAGTTAAAAAGTTTAAACAATTTTAAAATATCACTATATTTAGGCGAGTAAACGAAAAATGTTCATTTCAGACTCTAAAAACGTAGAAATCGTGTTTCAAGTTGATATACGCCTTGTAAACGAAAAATGTTTATTTCAGACTCTAATAACGTAGAAATCGTGTTTCAAGTTGAAATACGCCTTGGGACCATATCTCATCTAAAGTAAATGGTAGAATCAAACTTTAACCAAACGTAATGTTTGTACCTAGGGTAAAGTTAAAAAGTTTAAACAATTTGAAAATATCACTATATTTAGGCGAGTAAACGAAAAATGTTCGTCTCAGACTCTAAAACCGCAGAAATCGTGTTTCAAGTTGAAATACGCCTTGTAAACGAAAAATGTTTATTTCAGACTCTAATAACGTAGAAATCGTGTATCAAGTTGAAATACGCCTTGGGACCATATCTCACCTAAAGTAAATGGTAGAATCAAACTTTAACCAAACGTAATGTTTGTACCTAGGGTAAAGTTAAAAAGTTTAAACAATTTTAAAATATCACTATATTTAGGCGAGTAAACGAAAAATGTTCATTTCAGACTCTAAAAACGTAGAAATCGTGTTTCAAGTTGAAATACGCCTTGTAAACGAAAAATGTTTATTTCAGACTCTAATAACGTAGAAATCGTGTTTCAAGTTGAAATACGCCTTGGGACCATATCTCACCTAAAGTAAATGGTAGAATCAAACTTTAACCAAACGTAATGTTTGTACCTAGTATAAAGTTAAAAAGTTTAAACAATTTTAAAATATCACTATATTTAGGCGAGTAAACGAAAAATGTTCATTTCAGACTCTAAAAACGTAGAAATCGTGTTTCAAGTTGAAATACGCCTTGTAAACGAAAAATGTTTATTTCAGACTCTAATAACGTAGAAATCGTGTTTCAAGTTGAAATACGCCTTGGGACCATATCTCACCTAAAGTAAATGGTAGAATCAAACTTTAACCAAACGTAATGTTTGTACCTAGGGTAAAGTTAAAAAGTTTAAACAATTTGAAAATATCACTATATTTAGGCGAGTAAACGAAAAATGTTCGTCTCAGACTCTAAAACCGCAGAAATCGTGTTTCAAGTTGAAATACGCCTTGGTACCATATCTCACCTAAAGTAAATGGTAGAATCAAACTTTAACCAAACGTAATGTTTGTACCTAGTATAAAGTTAAAAAGTTTAAACAATTTTAAAATATCACTATATTTAGGCGAGTAAACGAAAAATGTTCATTTCAGACTCTAAAAACGTAGAAATCGTGTTTCAAGTTGAAATACGCCTTGTAAACGAAAAATGTTTATTTCAGACTCTAATAACGTAGAAATCGTGTATCAAGTTGAAATACGCCTTGGGACCATATCTCACCTAAAGTAAATGGTAGAATCAAACTTTAACCAAACGTAATGTTTGTACCTAGGGTAAAGTTAAAAAGTTTAAACAATTTTAAAATATCACTATATTTAGGCGAGTAAACGAAAAATGTTCATTTCAGACTCTAAAAACGTAGAAATCGTGTTTCAAGTTGATATACGCCTTGTAAACGAAAAATGTTTATTTCAGACTCTAATAACGTAGAAATCGTGTTTCAAGTTGAAATACGCCTTGGGACCATATCTCACCTAAAGTAAATGGTAGAATCAAACTTTAACCAAACGTAATGTTTGTACCTAGGGTAAAGTTAAAAAGTTTAAACAATTTGAAAATATCACTATATTTAGGCGAGTAAACGAAAAATGTTCATTTCAGACTCTAAAAACGTAGAAATCGTGTTTCAAGTTGAAATACGCCTTGTAAACGAAAAATGTTTATTTCAGACTCTAATAACGTAGAAATCGTGTTTCAAGTTGAAATACGCCTTGGGACCATATCTCACCTAAAGTAAATGGTAGAATCAAACTTTAACCAAACGTAATGATTGTACCTAGGGTAAAGTTAAAAAGTTTAAACAATTTTAAAATATCACTATATTTAGGCGAGTAAACGAAAAATGTTCGTCTCAGACTCTAAAACCGCAGAAATCGTGTTTCAAGTTGAAATACGCCTTGGTACCATATCTCACCTAAACTAAATGGTAGAATCAAACTTTAACCAAACGTAATGTTTGTACCTAGGGTAAAGTTAAAAAGTTTAAACAATTTGCAAATATCACTATATTTAGGCGAGTAAACGAAAAATGTTCATTTCAGACTCTAAAAACGTAGAAATCGTGTTTCAAGTTGAAATACGCCTTGTAAACGAAAAATGTTTATTTCAGACTCTAATAACGTAGAAATCGTGTTTCAAGTTGAAATACGCCTTGGGACCATATCTCACCTAAAGTAAATGGTAGAATCAAACTTTAACCAAACGTAATGTTTGTACCTAGTATAAAGTTAAAAAGTTTAAACAATTTTAAAATATCACTATATTTAGGCGAGTAAACGAAAAATGTTCATTTCAGACTCTAAAAACGTAGAAATCGTGTTTCAAGTTGAAATACGCCTTGTAAACGAAAAATGTTTATTTCAGACTCTAATAACGTAGAAATCGTGTTTCAAGTTGAAATACGCCTTGGGACCATATCTCACCTAAAGTAAATGGTAGAATCAAACTTTAACCAAACGTAATGTTTGTACCTAGGGTAAAGTTAAAAAGTTTAAACAATTTGAAAATATCACTATATTTAGGCGAGTAAACGAAAAATGTTCATTTCAGACTCTAAAAACGTAGAAATCGTGTTTCAAGTTGAAATACGCCTTGTAAACGAAAAATGTTTATTTCAGACTCTAATAACGTAGAAATCGTGTTTCAAGTTGAAATACGCCTTGGGACCATATCTCACCTAAAGTAAATGGTAGAATCAAACTTTAACCAAACGTAATGTTTGTACCTAGTATAAAGTTAAAAAGTTTAAACAATTTTAAAATATCACTATATTTAGGCGAGTAAACGAAAAATGTTCATTTCAGACTCTAAAAACGTAGAAATCGTGTTTCAAGTTGAAATACGCCTTGTAAACGAAAATTGTTTATTTCAGACTCTAATAACGTAGAAATCGTGTTTCAAGTTGAAATACGCCTTGGGACCATATCTCACCTAAAGTAAATGGTAGAATCAAACTTTAACCAAACGTAATGTTTGTACCTAGGGTAAAGTTAAAAAGTTTAAACAATTTGAAAATATCACTATATTTAGGCGAGTAAACGAAAAATGTTCGTCTCAGACTCTAAAACCGCAGAAATCGTGTTTCAAGTTGAAATACGCCTTGGTACCATATCTCACCTAAAGTAAATGGTAGAATCAAACTTTAACCAAACGTAATGTTTGTACCTAGTATAAAGTTAAAAAGTTTAAACAATTTTAAAATATCACTATATTTAGGCGAGTAAACGAAAAATGTTCATTTCAGACTCTAAAAACGTAGAAATCGTGTTTCAAGTTGAAATACGCCTTGTAAACGAAAAATGTTTATTTCAGACTCTAATAACGTAGAAATCGTGTATCAAGTTGAAATACGCCTTGGGACCATATCTCACCTAAAGTAAATGGTAGAATCAAACTTTAACCAAACGTAATGTTTGTACCTAGGGTAAAGTTAAAAAGTTTAAACAATTTTAAAATATCACTATATTTAGGCGAGTAAACGAAAAATGTTCATTTCAGACTCTAAAAACGTAGAAATCGTGTTTCAAGTTGATATACGCCTTGTAAACGAAAAATGTTTATTTCAGACTCTAATAACGTAGAAATCGTGTTTCAAGTTGAAATACGCCTTGGGACCATATCTCATCTAAAGTAAATGGTAGAATCAAACTTTAACCAAACGTAATGTTTGTACCTAGGGTAAAGTTAAAAAGTTTAAACAATTTGAAAATATCACTATATTTAGGCGAGTAAACGAAAAATGTTCGTCTCAGACTCTAAAACCGCAGAAATCGTGTTTCAAGTTGAAATACGCCTTGTAAACGAAAAATGTTTATTTCAGACTCTAATAACGTAGAAATCGTGTATCAAGTTGAAATACGCCTTGGGACCATATCTCACCTAAAGTAAATGGTAGAATCAAACTTTAACCAAACGTAATGTTTGTACCTAGGGTAAAGTTAAAAAGTTTAAACAATTTTAAAATATCACTATATTTAGGCGAGTAAACGAAAAATGTTCATTTCAGACTCTATAAACGTAGAAATCGTGTTTCAAGTTGAAATACGCCTTGTAAACGAAAAATGTTTATTTCAGACTCTAATAACGTAGAAATCGTGTTTCAAGTTGAAATACGCCTTGGGACCATATCTCACCTAAAGTAAATGGTAGAATCAAACTTTAACCAAACGTAATGTTTGTACCTAGTATAAAGTTAAAAAGTTTAAACAATTTTAAAATATCACTATATTTAGGCGAGTAAACGAAAAATGTTCATTTCAGACTCTAAAAACGTAGAAATCGTGTTTCAAGTTGAAATACGCCTTGTAAACGAAAAATGTTTATTTCAGACTCTAATAACGTAGAAATCGTGTTTCAAGTTGAAATACGCCTTGGGACCATATCTCACCTAAAGTAAATGGTAAAATCAAACTTTAACCAAACGTAATGTTTGTACCTAGGGTAAAGTTAAAAAGTTTAAACAATTTGAAAATATCACTATATTTAGGCGAGTAAACGAAAAATGTTCGTCTCAGACTCTAAAACCGCAGAAATCGTGTTTCAAGTTGAAATACGCCTTGGTACCATATCTCACCTAAAGTAAATGGTAGAATCAAACTTTAACCAAACGTAATGTTTGTACCTAGTATAAAGTTAAAAAGTTTAAACAATTTTAAAATATCACTATATTTAGGCGAGTAAACGAAAAATGTTCATTTCAGACTCTAAAAACGTAGAAATCGTGTTTCAAGTTGAAATACGCCTTGTAAACGAAAAATGTTTATTTCAGACTCTAATAACGTAGAAATCGTGTATCAAGTTGAAATACGCCTTGGGACCATATCTCACCTAAAGTAAATGGTAGAATCAAACTTTAACCAAACGTAATGTTTGTACCTAGGGTAAAGTTAAAAAGTTTAAACAATTTTAAAATATCACTATATTTAGGCGAGTAAACGAAAAATGTTCATTTCAGACTCTAAAAACGTAGAAATCGTGTTTCAAGTTGATATACGCCTTGTAAACGAAAAATGTTTATTTCAGACTCTAATAACGTAGAAATCGTGTTTCAAGTTGAAATACGCCTTGGGACCATATCTCACCTAAAGTAAATGGTAGAATCAAACTTTAACCAAACGTAATGTTTGTACCTAGGGTAAAGTTAAAAAGTTTAAACAATTTGAAAATATCACTATATTTAGGCGAGTAAACGAAAAATGTTCATTTCAGACTCTTAAAACGTAGAAATCGTGTTTCAAGTTGAAATACGCCTTGTAAACGAAAAATGTTTATTTCAGACTCTAATAACGTAGAAATCGTGTTTCAAGTTGAAATACGCCTTGGGACCATATCTCACCTAAAGTAAATGGTAGAATCAAACTTTAACCAAACGTAATGATTGTACCTAGGGTAAAGTTAAAAAGTTTAAACAATTTTAAAATATCACTATATTTAGGCGAGTAAACGAAAAATGTTCGTCTCAGACTCTAAAACCGCAGAAATCGTGTTTCAAGTTGAAATACGCCTTGGTACCATATCTCACCTAAACTAAATGGTAGAATCAAACTTTAACCAAACGTAATGTTTGTACCTAGGGTAAAGTTAAAAAGTTTAAACAATTTGCAAATATCACTATATTTAGGCGAGTAAACGAAAAATGTTCATTTCAGACTCTAAAAACGTAGAAATCGTGTTTCAAGTTGAAATACGCCTTGTAAACGAAAAATGTTTATTTCAGACTCTAATAACGTAGAAATCGTGTTTCAAGTTGAAATACGCCTTGGGACCATATCTCACCTAAAGTAAATGGTAGAATCAAACTTTAACCAAACGTAATGTTTGTACCTAGTATAAAGTTAAAAAGTTTAAACAATTTTAAAATATCACTATATTTAGGCGAGTAAACGAAAAATGTTCATTTCAGACTCTAAAAACGTAGAAATCGTGTTTCAAGTTGAAATACGCCTTGTAAACGAAAAATGTTTATTTCAGACTCTAATAACGTAGAAATCGTGTTTCAAGTTGAAATACGCCTTGGGACCATATCTCACCTAAAGTAAATGGTAGAATCAAACTTTAACCAAACGTAATGTTTGTACCTAGGGTAAAGTTAAAAAGTTTAAACAATTTGAAAATATCACTATATTTAGGCGAGTAAACGAAAAATGTTCATTTCAGACTCTAAAAACGTAGAAATCGTGTTTCAAGTTGAAATACGCCTTGTAAACGAAAAATGTTTATTTCAGACTCTAATAACGTAGAAATCGTGTTTCAAGTTGAAATACGCCTTGGGACCATATCTCACCTAAAGTAAATGGTAGAATCAAACTTTAACCAAACGTAATGTTTGTACCTAGTATAAAGTTAAAAAGTTTAAACAATTTTAAAATATCACTATATTTAGGCGAGTAAACGAAAAATGTTCATTTCAGACTCTAAAAACGTAGAAATCGTGTTTCAAGTTGAAATACGCCTTGTAAACGAAAATTGTTTATTTCAGACTCTAATAACGTAGAAATCGTGTTTCAAGTTGAAATACGCCTTGGGACCATATCTCACCTAAAGTAAATGGTAGAATCAAACTTTAACCAAACGTAATGTTTGTACCTAGGGTAAAGTTAAAAAGTTTAAACAATTTGAAAATATCACTATATTTAGGCGAGTAAACGAAAAATGTTCGTCTCAGACTCTAAAACCGCAGAAATCGTGTTTCAAGTTGAAATACGCCTTGGTACCATATCTCACCTAAAGTAAATGGTAGAATCAAACTTTAACCAAATGTAATGTTTGTACCTAGTATAAAGTTAAAAAGTTTAAACAATTTTAAAATATCACTATATTTAGGCGAGTAAACGAAAAATGTTCATTTCAGACTCTAAAAACGTAGAAATCGTGTTTCAAGTTGAAATACGCCTTGTAAACGAAAAATGTTTATTTCAGACTCTAATAACGTAGAAATCGTGTATCAAGTTGAAATACGCCTTGGGACCATATCTCACCTAAAGTAAATGGTAGAATCAAACTTTAACCAAACGTAATGTTTGT
The DNA here is from genome assembly GCA_947425015.1 of Pterostichus niger. Taxonomy (NCBI): domain Eukaryota; kingdom Metazoa; phylum Arthropoda; class Insecta; order Coleoptera; family Carabidae; genus Pterostichus; species Pterostichus niger. The sequence continues at coordinate 13,884,839 of OX380352.1, read as the reverse complement.
ACCTAGGGTAAAGTTAAAAAGTTTAAACAATTTTAAAATATCACTATATTTAGGCGAGTAAACGAAAAATGTTCATTTCAGACTCTAAAAACGTAGAAATCGTGTTTCAAGTTGATATACGCCTTGTAAACGAAAAATGTTTATTTCAGACTCTAATAACGTAGAAATCGTGTTTCAAGTTGAAATACGCCTTGGGACCATATCTCATCTAAAGTAAATGGTAGAATCAAACTTTAACCAAACGTAATGTTTGTACCTAGGGTAAAGTTAAAAAGTTTAAACAATTTGAAAATATCACTATATTTAGGCGAGTAAACGAAAAATGTTCGTCTCAGACTCTAAAACCGCAGAAATCGTGTTTCAAGTTGAAATACGCCTTGTAAACGAAAAATGTTTATTTCAGACTCTAATAACGTAGAAATCGTGTATCAAGTTGAAATACGCCTTGGGACCATATCTCACCTAAAGTAAATGGTAGAATCAAACTTTAACCAAACGTAATGTTTGTACCTAGGGTAAAGTTAAAAAGTTTAAACAATTTTAAAATATCACTATATTTAGGCGAGTAAACGAAAAATGTTCATTTCAGACTCTAAAAACGTAGAAATCGTGTTTCAAGTTGAAATACGCCTTGTAAACGAAAAATGTTTATTTCAGACTCTAATAACGTAGAAATCGTGTTTCAAGTTGAAATACGCCTTGGGACCATATCTCACCTAAAGTAAATGGTAGAATCAAACTTTAACCAAACGTAATGTTTGTACCTAGTATAAAGTTAAAAAGTTTAAACAATTTTAAAATATCACTATATTTAGGCGAGTAAACGAAAAATGTTCATTTCAGACTCTAAAAACGTAGAAATCGTGTTTCAAGTTGAAATACGCCTTGTAAACGAAAAATGTTTATTTCAGACTCTAATAACGTAGAAATCGTGTTTCAAGTTGAAATACGCCTTGGGACCATATCTCACCTAAAGTAAATGGTAAAATCAAACTTTAACCAAACGTAATGTTTGTACCTAGGGTAAAGTTAAAAAGTTTAAACAATTTGAAAATATCACTATATTTAGGCGAGTAAACGAAAAATGTTCGTCTCAGACTCTAAAACCGCAGAAATCGTGTTTCAAGTTGAAATACGCCTTGGTACCATATCTCACCTAAAGTAAATGGTAGAATCAAACTTTAACCAAACGTAATGTTTGTACCTAGTATAAAGTTAAAAAGTTTAAACAATTTTAAAATATCACTATATTTAGGCGAGTAAACGAAAAATGTTCATTTCAGACTCTAAAAACGTAGAAATCGTGTTTCAAGTTGAAATACGCCTTGTAAACGAAAAATGTTTATTTCAGACTCTAATAACGTAGAAATCGTGTATCAAGTTGAAATACGCCTTGGGACCATATCTCACCTAAAGTAAATGGTAGAATCAAACTTTAACCAAACGTAATGTTTGTACCTAGGGTAAAGTTAAAAAGTTTAAACAATTTTAAAATATCACTATATTTAGGCGAGTAAACGAAAAATGTTCATTTCAGACTCTAAAAACGTAGAAATCGTGTTTCAAGTTGAAATACGCCTTGTAAACGAAAAATGTTTATTTCAGACTCTAATAACGTAGAAATCGTGTTTCAAGTTGAAATACGCCTTGGGACCATATCTCACCTAAAGTAAATGGTAGAATCAAACTTTAACCAAACGTAATGTTTGTACCTAGGGTAAAGTTAAAAAGTTTAAACAATTTGAAAATATCACTATATTTAGGCGAGTAAACGAAAAATGTTCATTTCAGACTCTAAAAACGTAGAAATCGTGTTTCAAGTTGAAATACGCCTTGTAAACGAAAAATGTTTATTTCAGACTCTAATAACGTAGAAATCGTGTTTCAAGTTGAAATACGCCTTGGGACCATATCTCACCTAAAGTAAATGGTAGAATCAAACTTTAACCAAACGTAATGTTTGTACCTAGTATAAAGTTAAAAAGTTTAAACAATTTTAAAATATCACTATATTTAGGCGAGTAAACGAAAAATGTTCATTTCAGACTCTAAAAACGTAGAAATCGTGTTTCAAGTTGAAATACGCCTTGTAAACGAAAATTGTTTATTTCAGACTCTAATAACGTAGAAATCGTGTTTCAAGTTGAAATACGCCTTGGGACCATATCTCACCTAAAGTAAATGGTAGAATCAAACTTTAACCAAACGTAATGTTTGTACCTAGGGTAAAGTTAAAAAGTTTAAACAATTTGAAAATATCACTATATTTAGGCGAGTAAACGAAAAATGTTCGTCTCAGACTCTAAAACCGCAGAAATCGTGTTTCAAGTTGAAATACGCCTTGGTACCATATCTCACCTAAAGTAAATGGTAGAATCAAACTTTAACCAAACGTAATGTTTGTACCTAGTATAAAGTTAAAAAGTTTAAACAATTTTAAAATATCACTATATTTAGGCGAGTAAACGAAAAATGTTCATTTCAGACTCTAAAAACGTAGAAATCGTGTTTCAAGTTGAAATACGCCTTGTAAACGAAAAATGTTTATTTCAGACTCTAATAACGTAGAAATCGTGTATCAAGTTGAAATACGCCTTGGGACCATATCTCACCTAAAGTAAATGGTAGAATCAAACTTTAACCAAACGTAATGTTTGTACCTAGGGTAAAGTTAAAAAGTTTAAACAATTTTAAAATATCACTATATTTAGGCGAGTAAACGAAAAATGTTCATTTCAGACTCTAAAAACGTAGAAATCGTGTTTCAAGTTGATATACGCCTTGTAAACGAAAAATGTTTATTTCAGACTCTAATAACGTAGAAATCGTGTTTCAAGTTGAAATACGCCTTGGGACCATATCTCATCTAAAGTAAATGGTAGAATCAAACTTTAACCAAACGTAATGTTTGTACCTAGGGTAAAGTTAAAAAGTTTAAACAATTTGAAAATATCACTATATTTAGGCGAGTAAACGAAAAATGTTCGTCTCAGACTCTAAAACCGCAGAAATCGTGTTTCAAGTTGAAATACGCCTTGTAAACGAAAAATGTTTATTTCAGACTCTAATAACGTAGAAATCGTGTATCAAGTTGAAATACGCCTTGGGACCATATCTCACCTAAAGTAAATGGTAGAATCAAACTTTAACCAAACGTAATGTTTGTACCTAGGGTAAAGTTAAAAAGTTTAAACAATTTTAAAATATCACTATATTTAGGCGAGTAAACGAAAAATGTTCATTTCAGACTCTAAAAACGTAGAAATCGTGTTTCAAGTTGAAATACGCCTTGTAAACGAAAAATGTTTATTTCAGACTCTAATAACGTAGAAATCGTGTTTCAAGTTGAAATACGCCTTGGGACCATATCTCACCTAAAGTAAATGGTAGAATCAAACTTTAACCAAACGTAATGTTTGTACCTAGTATAAAGTTAAAAAGTTTAAACAATTTTAAAATATCACTATATTTAGGCGAGTAAACGAAAAATGTTCATTTCAGACTCTAAAAACGTAGAAATCGTGTTTCAAGTTGAAATACGCCTTGTAAACGAAAAATGTTTATTTCAGACTCTAATAACGTAGAAATCGTGTTTCAAGTTGAAATACGCCTTGGGACCATATCTCACCTAAAGTAAATGGTAAAATCAAACTTTAACCAAACGTAATGTTTGTACCTAGGGTAAAGTTAAAAAGTTTAAACAATTTGAAAATATCACTATATTTAGGCGAGTAAACGAAAAATGTTCGTCTCAGACTCTAAAACCGCAGAAATCGTGTTTCAAGTTGAAATACGCCTTGGTACCATATCTCACCTAAAGTAAATGGTAGAATCAAACTTTAACCAAACGTAATGTTTGTACCTAGTATAAAGTTAAAAAGTTTAAACAATTTTAAAATATCACTATATTTAGGCGAGTAAACGAAAAATGTTCATTTCAGATTCTAAAAACGTAGAAATCGTGTTTCAAGTTGAAATACGCCTTGTAAACGAAAAATGTTTATTTCAGACTCTAATAACGTAGAAATCGTGTTTCAAGTTGAAATACGCCTTGGGACCATATCTCACCTAAAGTAAATGGTAGAATCAAACTTTAACCAAACGTAATGTTTGTACCTAGGGTAAAGTTAAAAAGTTTAAACAATTTTAAAATATCACTATATTTAGGCGAGTAAACGAAAAATGTTCATTTCAGACTCTAAAAACGTAGAAATCGTGTTTCAAGTTGATATACGCCTTGTAAACGAAAAATGTTTATTTCAGACTCTAATAACGTAGAAATCGTGTTTCAAGTTGAAATACGCCTTGGGACCATATCTCATCTAAAGTAAATGGTAGAATCAAACTTTAACCAAACGTAATGTTTGTACCTAGGGTAAAGTTAAAAAGTTTAAACAATTTGAAAATATCACTATATTTAGGCGAGTAAACGAAAAATGTTCGTCTCAGACTCTAAAACCGCAGAAATCGTGTTTCAAGTTGGTATACGCCTTGGTACCATATCTCACCTAAAGTAAATGGTAGAATCAAACTTTAACCAAACGTAATGTTTGTACCTAGGGTAAAGTTAAAAAGTTTAAACAATTTGAAAATATCACTATATTTAGGCGAGTAAACGAAAAATGTTCATTTCAGACTCTAAAAACGTAGAAATCGTGTTTCAAGTTGAAATACGCCTTGTAAACGAAAAATGTTTATTTCAGACTCTAAAAACGTAGAAATCGTGTTTCAAGTTGAAATACGCCTTGTAAACGAAAAATGTTTATTTCAGACTCTAATAACGTAGAAATCGTGTTTCAAGTTGAAATACGCCTTGAGACCATATCTCACCTAAAGTAAATGGTAGAATAAACTTTAACCAAACGTAATGTTTGTACCTAGTATAAAGTTAAAAAGTTTAAACAATTTTAAAATATCACTATATTTAGGCGAGTAAACGAAAAATGTTCATTTCAGATTCTAAAAACGTAGAAATCGTGTTTCAAGTTGAAATACGCCTTGTAAACGAAAAATGTTTATTTCAGACTCTAATAACGTAGAAATCGTGTTTCAAGTTGAAATACGCCTTGGGACCATATCTCACCTAAAGTAAATGGTAGAATCAAACTTTAACCAAACGTAATGTTTGTACCTAGGGTAAAGTTAAAAAGTTTAAACAATTTTAAAATATCACTATATTTAGGCGAGTAAACGAAAAATGTTCATTTCAGACTCTAAAAACGTAGAAATCGTGTTTCAAGTTGAAATACGCCTTGTAAACGAAAAATGTTTATTTCAGACTCTAATAACGTAGAAATCGTGTTTCAAGTTGAAATACGCCTTGGGACCATATCTCACCTAAAGTAAATGGTAGAATCAAACTTTAACCAAACGTAATGTTTGTACCTAGGGTAAAGTTAAAAAGTTTAAACAATTTTAAAATATCACTATATTTAGGCGAGTAAACGAAAAATGTTCATTTCAGACTCTAAAAACGTAGAAATCGTGTTTCAAGTTGAAATACGCCTTGTAAACGAAAAATGTTTATTTCAGACTCTAATAACGTAGAAATCGTGTTTCAAGTTGAAATACGCCTTGGGACCATATCTCACCTAAAGTAAATGGTAGAATCAAACTTTAACCAAACGTAATGTTTCTACCTAGGGTAAAGTTAAAAAGTTTAAACAATTTGAAAATATCACTATATTTAGGCGAGTAAACGAAAAATGTTCGTCTCAGACTCTAAAACCGCAGAAATCGTGTTTCAAGTTGAAATACGCCTTGGTACCATATCTCACCTAAAGTAAATGGTAGAATCAAACTTTAACCAAACGTAATGTTTGTACCTAGTATAAAGTTAAAAAGTTTAAACAATTTTAAAATATCACTATATTTAGGCGAGTAAACGAAAAATGTTCATTTCAGACTCTAAAAACGTAGAAATCGTGTTTCAAGTTGAAATACGCCTTGTAAACGAAAAATGTTTATTTCAGACTCTAATAACGTAGAAATCGTGTTTCAAGTTGAAATACGCCTTGGGACCATATCTCACCTAAAGTAAATGGTAGAATCAAACTTTAACCAAACGTAATGTTTGTACCTAGTATAAAGTTAAAAAGTTTAAACAATTTTAAAATATCACTATATTTAGGCGAGTAAACGAAAAATGTTCATTTCAGACTCTAAAAACGTAGAAATCGTGTTTCAAGTTGAAATACGCCTTGTAAACGAAAAATGTTCATTTCAGACTCTAAAAACGTAGAAATCGTGTTTCAAGTTGAAATACGCCTTGTAAACGAAAAATGTTTATTTCAGACTCTAATAACGTAGAAATCGTGTTTCAAGTTGAAATACGCCTTGGGACCATATCTCACCTAAAGTAAATGGTAAAATCAAACTTTAACCAAACGTAATGTTTGTACCTAGGGTAAAGTTAAAAAGTTTAAACAATTTGAAAATATCACTATATTTAGGCGAGTACACGAAAAATGTTCATTTCAGACTCTAAAAACGTAGAAATCGTGTTTCAAGTTGATATACGCCTTGTAAACGAAAAATGTTTATTTCAGACTCTAAAACCGCAGAAATCGTGTTTCAAGTTGAAATACGCCTTGGTACCATATCTCACCTAAAGTAAATGGTAGAATCAAACTTTAACCAAACGTAATGTTTGTACCTAGTATAAAGTTAAAAAGTTTAAACAATTTTAAAATATCACTATATTTAGGCGAGTAAACGAAAAATGTTCATTTCAGACTCTAAAAACGTAGAAATCGTGTTTCAAGTTGAAATACGCCTTGTAAACGAAAAATGTTTATTTCAGACTCTAATAACGTAGAAATCGTGTATCAAGTTGAAATACGCCTTGGGACCATATCTCACCTAAAGTAAATGGTAGAATCAAACTTTAACCAAACGTAATGTTTGTACCTAGGGTAAAGTTAAAAAGTTTAAACAATTTTAAAATATCACTATATTTAGGCGAGTAAACGAAAAATGTTCATTTCAGACTCTAAAAACGTAGAAATCGTGTTTCAAGTTGATATACGCCTTGTAAACGAAAAATGTTTATTTCAGACTCTAATAACGTAGAAATCGTGTTTCAAGTTGAAATACGCCTTGGGACCATATCTCATCTAAAGTAAATGGTAGAATCAAACTTTAACCAAACGTAATGTTTGTACCTAGGGTAAAGTTAAAAAGTTTAAACAATTTGAAAATATCACTATATTTAGGCGAGTAAACGAAAAATGTTCGTCTCAGACTCTAAAACCGCAGAAATCGTGTTTCAAGTTGAAATACGCCTTGTAAACGAAAAATGTTTATTTCAGACTCTAATAACGTAGAAATCGTGTTTCAAGTTGAAATACGCCTTGGGACCATATCTCACCTAAAGTAAATGGTAGAATCAAACTTTAACCAAACGTAATGTTTGTACCTAGTATAAAGTTAAAAAGTTTAAACAATTTTAAAATATCACTATATTTAGGCGAGTAAACGAAAAATGTTCATTTCAGACTCTAAAAACGTAGAAATCGTGTTTCAAGTTGAAATACGCCTTGTAAACGAAAAATGTTTATTTCAGACTCTAATAACGTAGAAATCGTGTTTCAAGTTGAAATACGCCTTGGGACCATATAAATGGTAGAATCAAACTTTAACCAAACGTAATGTTTGTACCTAGGGTAAAGTTAAAAAGTTTAAACAATTTGAAAATATCACTATATTTAGGCGAGTAAACGAAAAATGTTCGTCTCAGACTCTAAAACCGCAGAAATCGTGTTTCAAGTTGATATACGCCTTGGTACCATATCTCACCTAAAGTAAATGGTAGAATCAAACTTTAACCAAACGTAATGTTTGTACCTAGGGTAAAGTTAAAAAGTTTAAACAATTTGAAAATATCACTATATTTAGGCGAGTAAACGAAAAATGTTCATTTCAGACTCTAAAAACGTAGAAATCGTGTTTCAAGTTGAAATACGCCTTGTAAACGAAAAATGTTTATTTCAGACTCTAAAAACGTAGAAATCGTGTTTCAAGTTGAAATACGCCTTGTAAACGAAAAATGTTTATTTCAGACTCTAATAACGTAGAAATCGTGTTTCAAGTTGAAATACGCCTTGAGACCATATCTCACCTAAAGTAAATGGTAGAATAAACTTTAACCAAACGTAATGTTTGTACCTAGTATAAAGTTAAAAAGTTTAAACAATTTTAAAATATCACTATATTTAGGCGAGTAAACGAAAAATGTTCATTTCAGATTCTAAAAACGTAGAAATCGTGTTTCAAGTTGAAATACGCCTTGTAAACGAAAAATGTTTATTTCAGACTCTAATAACGTAGAAATCGTGTTTCAAGTTGAAATACGCCTTGGGACCATATCTCACCTAAAGTAAATGGTAGAATCAAACTTTAACCAAACGTAATGTTTGTACCTAGGGTAAAGTTAAAAAGTTTAAACAATTTTAAAATATCACTATATTTAGGCGAGTAAACGAAAAATGTTCATTTCAGACTCTAAAAACGTAGAAATCGTGTTTCAAGTTGAAATACGCCTTGTAAACGAAAAATGTTTATTTCAGACTCTAAAAACGTAGAAATCGTGTTTCAAGTTGAAATACGCCTTGTAAACGAAAAATGTTTATTTCAGACTCTAATAACGTAGAAATCGTGTTTCAAGTTGAAATACGCCTTGGGACCATATCTCACCTAAAGTAAATGGTAGAATCAAACTTTAACCAAACGTAATGTTTGTACCTAGTATAAAGTTAAAAAGTTTAAACAATTTTAAAATATCACTATATTTAGGCGAGTAAACGAAAAATGTTCATTTCAGACTCTAAAAACGTAGAAATCGTGTTTCAAGTTGAAATACGCCTTGTAAACGAAAAATGTTCATTTCAGACTCTAAAAACGTAGAAATCGTGTTTCAAGTTGAAATACGCCTTGTAAACGAAAAATGTTTATTTCAGACTCTAATAACGTAGAAATCGTGTTTCAAGTTGAAATACGCCTTGGGACCATATCTCACCTAAAGTAAATGGTAAAATCAAACTTTAACCAAACGTAATGTTTGTACCTAGGGTAAAGTTAAAAAGTTTAAACAATTTGAAAATATCACTATATTTAGGCGAGTACACGAAAAATGTTCATTTCAGACTCTAAAAACGTAGAAATCGTGTTTCAAGTTGATATACGCCTTGTAAACGAAAAATGTTTATTTCAGACTCTAAAACCGCAGAAATCGTGTTTCAAGTTGAAATACGCCTTGGTACCATATCTCACCTAAAGTAAATGGTAGAATCAAACTTTAACCAAACGTAATGTTTGTACCTAGTATAAAGTTAAAAAGTTTAAACAATTTTAAAATATCACTATATTTAGGCGAGTAAACGAAAAATGTTCATTTCAGACTCTAAAAACGTAGAAATCGTGTTTCAAGTTGAAATACGCCTTGTAAACGAAAAATGTTTATTTCAGACTCTAATAACGTAGAAATCGTGTATCAAGTTGAAATACGCCTTGGGACCATATCTCACCTAAAGTAAATGGTAGAATCAAACTTTAACCAAACGTAATGTTTGTACCTAGGGTAAAGTTAAAAAGTTTAAACAATTTTAAAATATCACTATATTTAGGCGAGTAAACGAAAAATGTTCATTTCAGACTCTAAAAACGTAGAAATCGTGTTTCAAGTTGATATACGCCTTGTAAACGAAAAATGTTTATTTCAGACTCTAATAACGTAGAAATCGTGTTTCAAGTTGAAATACGCCTTGGGACCATATCTCATCTAAAGTAAATGGTAGAATCAAACTTTAACCAAACGTAATGTTTGTACCTAGGGTAAAGTTAAAAAGTTTAAACAATTTGAAAATATCACTATATTTAGGCGAGTAAACGAAAAATGTTCGTCTCAGACTCTAAAACCGCAGAAATCGTGTTTCAAGTTGAAATACGCCTTGTAAACGAAAAATGTTTATTTCAGACTCTAATAACGTAGAAATCGTGTTTCAAGTTGAAATACGCCTTGGGACCATATCTCACCTAAAGTAAATGGTAGAATCAAACTTTAACCAAACGTAATGTTTGTACCTAGTATAAAGTTAAAAAGTTTAAACAATTTTAAAATATCACTATATTTAGGCGAGTAAACGAAAAATGTTCATTTCAGACTCTAAAAACGTAGAAATCGTGTTTCAAGTTGAAATACGCCTTGTAAACGAAAAATGTTTATTTCAGACTCTAATAACGTAGAAATCGTGTTTCAAGTTGAAATACGCCTTGGGACCATATAAATGGTAGAATCAAACTTTAACCAAACGTAATGTTTGTACCTAGGGTAAAGTTAAAAAGTTTAAACAATTTGAAAATATCACTATATTTAGGCGAGTAAACGAAAAATGTTCGTCTCAGACTCTAAAACCGCAGAAATCGTGTTTCAAGTTGATATACGCCTTGGTACCATATCTCACCTAAAGTAAATGGTAGAATCAAACTTTAACCAAACGTAATGTTTGTACCTAGGGTAAAGTTAAAAAGTTTAAACAATTTGAAAATATCACTATATTTAGGCGAGTAAACGAAAAATGTTCATTTCAGACTCTAAAAACGTAGAAATCGTGTTTCAAGTTGAAATACGCCTTGTAAACGAAAAATGTTTATTTCAGACTCTAAAAACGTAGAAATCGTGTTTCAAGTTGAAATACGCCTTGTAAACGAAAAATGTTTATTTCAGACTCTAATAACGTAGAAATCGTGTTTCAAGTTGAAATACGCCTTGAGACCATATCTCACCTAAAGTAAATGGTAGAATAAACTTTAACCAAACGTAATGTTTGTACCTAGTATAAAGTTAAAAAGTTTAAACAATTTTAAAATATCACTATATTTAGGCGAGTAAACGAAAAATGTTCATTTCAGATTCTAAAAACGTAGAAATCGTGTTTCAAGTTGAAATACGCCTTGTAAACGAAAAATGTTTATTTCAGACTCTAATAACGTAGAAATCGTGTTTCAAGTTGAAATACGCCTTGGGACCATATCTCACCTAAAGTAAATGGTAGAATCAAACTTTAACCAAACGTAATGTTTGTACCTAGGGTAAAGTTAAAAAGTTTAAACAATTTTAAAATATCACTATATTTAGGCGAGTAAACGAAAAATGTTCATTTCAGACTCTAAAAACGTAGAAATCGTGTTTCAAGTTGAAATACGCCTTGTAAACGAAAAATGTTTATTTCAGACTCTAATAACGTAGAAATCGTGTTTCAAGTTGAAATACGCCTTGGGACCATATCTCACCTAAAGTAAATGGTAGAATCAAACTTTAACCAAACGTAATGTTTGTACCTAGGGTAAAGTTAAAAAGTTTAAACAATTTGAAAATATCACTATATTTAGGCGAGTAAACGAAAAATGTTCGTCTCAGACTCTAAAACCGCAGAAATCGTGTTTCAAGTTGAAATACGCCTTGGTACCATATCTCACCTAAAGTAAATGGTAGAATCAAACTTTAACCAAACGTAATGTTTGTACCTAGTATAAAGTTAAAAAGTTTAAACAATTTTAAAATATCACTATATTTAGGCGAGTAAACGAAAAATGTTCATTTCAGACTCTAAAAACGTAGAAATCGTGTTTCAAGTTGAAATACGCCTTGTAAACGAAAAATGTTTATTTCAGACTCTAATAACGTAGAAATCGTGTATCAAGTTGAAATACGCCTTGGGACCATATCTCACCTAAAGTAAATGGTAGAATCAAACTTTAACCAAACGTAATGTTTGTACCTAGGGTAAAGTTAAAAAGTTTAAACAATTTTAAAATATCACTATATTTAGGCGAGTAAACGAAAAATGTTCATTTCAGACTCTAAAAACGTAGAAATCGTGTTTCAAGTTGATATACGCCTTGTAAACGAAAAATGTTTATTTCAGACTCTAATAACGTAGAAATCGTGTTTCAAGTTGAAATACGCCTTGGGACCATATCTCACCTAAAGTAAATGGTAGAATCAAACTTTAACCAAACGTAATGTTTGTACCTAGGGTAAAGTTAAAAAGTTTAAACAATTTGAAAATATCACTATATTTAGGCGAGTAAACGAAAAATGTTCATTTCAGGCTCTAAAAACGTAGAAATCGTGTTTCAAGTTGAAATACGCCTTGTAAACGAAAAATGTTTATTTCAGACTCTAATAACGTAGAAATCGTGTTTCAAGTTGAAATACGCCTTGGGACCATATCTCACCTAAAGTAAATGGTAGAATCAAACTTTAACCAAACGTAATGATTGTACCTAGGGTAAAGTTAAAAAGTTTAAACAATTTTAAAATATCACTATATTTAGGCGAGTAAACGAAAAATGTTCGTCTCAGACTCTAAAACCGCAGAAATCGTGTTTCAAGTTGAAATACGCCTTGGTACCATATCTCACCTAAACTAAATGGTAGAATCAAACTTTAACCAAACGTAATGTTTGTACCTAGTATAAAGTTAAAAAGTTTAAACAATTTTAAAATATCACTATATTTAGGCGAGTAAACGAAAAATGTTCATTTCAGACTCTAAAAACGTAGAAATCGTGTTTCAAGTTGAAATACGCCTTGTAAACGAAAAATGTTTATTTCAGACTCTAATAACGTAGAAATCGTGTTTCAAGTTGAAATACGCCTTGGGACCATATCTCACCTAAAGTAAATGGTAGAATCAAACTTTAACCAAACGTAATGTTTGTACCTAGGGTAAAGTTAAAAAGTTTAAACAATTTTAAAATATCACTATATTTAGGCGAGTAAACGAAAAATGTTCATTTCAGACTCTAAAAACGTAGAAATCGTGTTTCAAGTTGAAATACGCCTTGTAAACGAAAAATGTTTATTTCAGACTCTAATAACGTAGAAATCGTGTTTCAAGTTGAAATACGCCTTGGGACCATATCTCACCTAAAGTAAATGGTAGAATCAAACTTTAACCAAACGTAATGTTTGTACCTAGGGCAAAGTTAAAAAGTTTAAACAATTTTAAAATATCACTATATTTAGGCGAGTAAACGAAAAATGTTCATTTCAGACTCTAAAAACGTAGAAATCGTGTTTCAAGTTGATATACGCCTTGTAAACGAAAAATGTTTATTTCAGACTCTAATAACGTAGAAATCGTGTTTCAAGTTGAAATACGCCTTGGGACCATATCTCACCTAAAGTAAATGGTAGAATCAAACTTTAACCAAACGTAATGTTTGTACCTAGTATAAAGTTAAAAAGTTTAAACAATTTTAAAATATCACTATATTTAGGCGAGTAAACGAAAAATGTTCATTTCAGACTCTAAAAACGTAGAAATCGTGTTTCAAGTTGAAATACGCCTTGTAAACGAAAAATGTTTATTTCAGACTCTAATAACGTAGAAATCGTGTTTCAAGTTGAAATACGCCTTGGGACCATATCTCACCTAAAGTAAATGGTAGAATCAAACTTTAACCAAACGTAATGTTTGTACCTAGGGTAAAGTTAAAAAGTTTAAACAATTTGAAAATATCACTATATTTAGGCGAGTAAACGAAAAATGTTCGTCTCAGACTCTAAAACCGCAGAAATCGTGTTTCAAGTTGAAATACGCCTTGGTACCATATCTCACCTAAAGTAAATGGTAGAATCAAACTTTAACCAAACGTAATGTTTGTACCTAGTATAAAGTTAAAAAGTTTAAACAATTTTAAAATATCACTATATTTAGGCGAGTAAACGAAAAATGTTCATTTCAGACTCTAAAAACGTAGAAATCGTGTTTCAAGTTGAAATACGCCTTGTAAACGAAAAATGTTTATTTCAGACTCTAATAACGTAGAAATCGTGTATCAAGTTGAAATACGCCTTGGGACCATATCTCACCTAAAGTAAATGGTAGAATCAAACTTTAACCAAACGTAATGTTTGTACCTAGGGTAAAGTTAAAAAGTTTAAACAATTTTAAAATATCACTATATTTAGGCGAGTAAACGAAAAATGTTCATTTCAGACTCTAAAAACGTAGAAATCGTGTTTCAAGTTGATATACGCCTTGTAAACGAAAAATGTTTATTTCAGACTCTAATAACGTAGAAATCGTGTTTCAAGTTGAAATACGCCTTGGGACCATATCTCACCTAAAGTAAATGGTAGAATCAAACTTTAACCAAACGTAATGTTTGTACCTAGGGTAAAGTTAAAAAGTTTAAACAATTTGAAAATATCACTATATTTAGGCGAGTAAACGAAAAATGTTCGTCTCAGACTCTAAAACCGCAGAAATCGTGTTTCAAGTTGAAATACGCCTTGTAAACGAAAAATGTTTATTTCAGACTCTAAAAACGTAGAAATCGTGTTTCAAGTTGAAATACGCCTTGTAAACGAAAAATGTTTATTTCAGACTCTAATAACGTAGAAATCGTGTTTCAAGTTGAAATACGCCTTGGGACCATATCTCACCTAAAGTAAATGGTAGAATCAAACTTTAACCAAACGTAATGATTGTACCTAGGGTAAAGTTAAAAAGTTTAAACAATTTTAAAATATCACTATATTTAGGCGAGTAAACGAAAAATGTTCGTCTCAGACTCTAAAACCGCAGAAATCGTGTTTCAAGTTGAAATACGCCTTGGTACCATATCTCACCTAAACTAAATGGTAGAATCAAACTTTAACCAAACGTAATGTTTGTACCTAGGGTAAAGTTAAAAAGTTTAAACAATTTGCAAATATCACTATATTTAGGCGAGTAAACGAAAAATGTTCATTTCAGACTCTAAAAACGTAGAAATCGTGTTTCAAGTTGAAATACGCCTTGTAAACGAAAAATGTTTATTTCAGACTCTAATAACGTAGAAATCGTGTTTCAAGTTGAAATACGCCTTGGGACCATATCTCACCTAAAGTAAATGGTAGAATCAAACTTTAACCAAACGTAATGTTTGTACCTAGTATAAAGTTAAAAAGTTTAAACAATTTTAAAATATCACTATATTTAGGCGAGTAAACGAAAAATGTTCATTTCAGACTCTAAAAACGTAGAAATCGTGTTTCAAGTTGAAATACGCCTTGTAAACGAAAAATGTTTATTTCAGACTCTAATAACGTAGAAATCGTGTTTCAAGTTGAAATACGCCTTGGGACCATATCTCACCTAAAGTAAATGGTAGAATCAAACTTTAACCAAACGTAATGTTTGTACCTAGGGTAAAGTTAAACAGTTTAAACAATTTGAAAATATCACTATATTTAGGCGAGTAAACGAAAAATGTTCATTTCAGACTCTAAAAACGTAGAAATCGTGTTTCAAGTTGAAATACGCCTTGTAAACGAAAAATGTTTATTTCAGACTCTAATAACGTAGAAATCGTGTTTCAAGTTGAAATACGCCTTGGGACCATATCTCACCTAAAGTAAATGGTAGAATCAAACTTTAACCAAACGTAATGTTTGTACCTAGGGCAAAGTTAAAAAGTTTAAACAATTTTAAAATATCACTATATTTAGGCGAGTAAACGAAAAATGTTCATTTCAGACTCTAAAAACGTAGAAATCGTGTTTCAAGTTGATATACGCCTTGTAAACGAAAAATGTTTATTTCAGACTCTAATAACGTAGAAATCGTGTTTCAAGTTGAAATACGCCTTGGGACCATATCTCACCTAAAGTAAATGGTAGAATCAAACTTTAACCAAACGTAATGTTTGTACCTAGTATAAAGTTAAAAAGTTTAAACAATTTTAAAATATCACTATATTTAGGCGAGTAAACGAAAAATGTTCATTTCAGACTCTAAAAACGTAGAAATCGTGTTTCAAGTTGAAATACGCCTTGTAAACGAAAAATGTTTATTTCAGACTCTAATAACGTAGAAATCGTGTTTCAAGTTGAAATACGCCTTGGGACCATATCTCACCTAAAGTAAATGGTAGAATCAAACTTTAACCAAACGTAATGTTTGTACCTAGGGTAAAGTTAAAAAGTTTAAACAATTTGAAAATATCACTATATTTAGGCGAGTAAACGAAAAATGTTCGTCTCAGACTCTAAAACCGCAGAAATCGTGTTTCAAGTTGAAATACGCCTTGTAAACGAAAAATGTTTATTTCAGACTCTAAAAACGTAGAAATCGTGTTTCAAGTTGAAATACGCCTTGTAAACGAAAAATGTTTATTTCAGACTCTAATAACGTAGAAATCGTGTTTCAAGTTGAAATACGCCTTGAGACCATATCTCACCTAAAGTAAATGGTAGAATAAACTTTAACCAAACGTAATGTTTGTACCTAGTATAAAGTTAAAAAGTTTAAACAATTTTAAAATATCACTATATTTAGGCGAGTAAACGAAAAATGTTCATTTCAGATTCTAAAAACGTAGAAATCGTGTTTCAAGTTGAAATACGCCTTGTAAACGAAAAATGTTTATTTCAGACTCTAATAACGTAGAAATCGTGTTTCAAGTTGAAATACGCCTTGGGACCATATCTCACCTAAAGTAAATGGTAGAATCAAACTTTAACCAAACGTAATGTTTGTACCTAGGGTAAAGTTAAAAAGTTTAAACAATTTTAAAATATCACTATATTTAGGCGAGTAAACGAAAAATGTTCGTCTCAGACTCTAAAACCGCAGAAATCGTGTTTCAAGTTGAAATACGCCTTGGTACCATATCTCACCTAAACTAAATGGTAGAATCAAACTTTAACCAAACGTAATGTTTGTACCTAGGGTAAAGTTAAAAAGTTTAAACAATTTGAAAATATCACTATATTTAGGCGAGTAAACGAAAAATGTTCATTTCAGACTCTAAAAACGTAGAAATCGTGTTTCAAGTTGAAATACGCCTTGTAAACGAAAAATGTTTATTTCAGACTCTAATAACGTAGAAATCGTGTTTCAAGTTGAAATACGCCTTGGGACCATATCTCACCTAAAGTAAATGGTAGAATCAAACTTTAACCAAACGTAATGTTTGTACCTAGGGTAAAGTTAAAAAGTTTAAACAATTTTAAAATATCACTATATTTAGGCGAGTAAACGAAAAATGTTCATTTCAGACTCTAAAAACGTAGAAATCGTGTTTCAAGTTGAAATACGCCTTGTAAACGAAAAATGTTTATTTTAGACTCTAATAACGTAGAAATCGTGTTTCAAGTTGAAATACGCCTTGGGACCATATCTCACCTAAAGTAAATGGTAGAATCAAACTTTAACCAAACGTAATGTTTGTACCTAGGGTAAAGTTAAAAAGTTTAAACAATTTGAAAATATCACTATATTTAGGCGAGTAAACGAAAAATGTTCGTCTCAGACTCTAAAACCGCAGAAATCGTGTTTCAAGTTGAAATACGCCTTGGTACCATATCTCACCTAAAGTAAATGGTAGAATCAAACTTTAACCAAACGTAATGTTTGTACCTAGTATAAAGTTAAAAAGTTTAAACAATTTTAAAATATCACTATATTTAGGCGAGTAAACGAAAAATGTTCATTTCAGACTCTAAAAACGTAGAAATCGTGTTTCAAGTTGAAATACGCCTTGTAAACGAAAAATGTTTATTTCAGACTCTAATAACGTAGAAATCGTGTATCAAGTTGAAATACGCCTTGGGACCATATCTCACCTAAAGTAAATGGTAGAATCAAACTTTAACCAAACGTAATGTTTGTACCTAGGGTAAAGTTAAAAAGTTTAAACAATTTTAAAATATCACTATATTTAGGCGAGTAAACGAAAAATGTTCATTTCAGACTCTAAAAACGTAGAAATCGTGTTTCAAGTTGATATACGCCTTGTAAACGAAAAATGTTTATTTCAGACTCTAATAACGTAGAAATCGTGTTTCAAGTTGAAATACGCCTTGGGACCATATCTCACCTAAAGTAAATGGTAGAATCAAACTTTAACCAAACGTAATGTTTGTACCTAGGGTAAAGTTAAAAAGTTTAAACAATTTGAAAATATCACTATATTTAGGCGAGTAAACGAAAAATGTTCATTTCAGACTCTAAAAACGTAGAAATCGTGTTTCAAGTTGAAATACGCCTTGTAAACGAAAAATGTTTATTTCAGACTCTAATAACGTAGAAATCGTGTTTCAAGTTGAAATACGCCTTGGGACCATATCTCACCTAAAGTAAATGGTAGAATCAAACTTTAACCAAACGTAATGATTGTACCTAGGGTAAAGTTAAAAAGTTTAAACAATTTTAAAATATCACTATATTTAGGCGAGTAAACGAAAAATGTTCATTTCAGACTCTAAAAACGTAGAAATCGTGTTTCAAGTTGAAATACGCCTTGTAAACGAAAAATGTTTATTTCAGACTCTAATAACGTAGAAATCGTGTTTCAAGTTGAAATACGCCTTGGGACCATATCTCACCTAAAGTAAATGGTAGAATCAAACTTTAACCAAACGTAATGTTTGTACCTAGTATAAAGTTAAAAAGTTTAAACAATTTTAAAATATCACTATATTTAGGCGAGTAAACGAAAAATGTTCATTTCAGACTCTAAAAACGTAGAAATCGTGTTTCAAGTTGAAATACGCCTTGTAAACGAAAAATGTTTATTTCAGACTCTAATAACGTAGAAATCGTGTTTCAAGTTGAAATACGCCTTGGGACCATATCTCACCTAAAGTAAATGGTAGAATCAAACTTTAACCAAACGTAATGTTTGTACCTAGGGTAAAGTTAAAAAGTTTAAACAATTTGAAAATATCACTATATTTAGGCGAGTAAACGAAAAATGTTCATTTCAGACTCTAAAAACGTAGAAATCGTGTTTCAAGTTGAAATACGCCTTGTAAACGAAAAATGTTTATTTCAGACTCTAATAACGTAGAAATCGTGTTTCAAGTTGAAATACGCCTTGGGACCATATCTCACCTAAAGTAAATGGTAGAATCAAACTTTAACCAAACGTAATGTTTGTACCTAGTATAAAGTTAAAAAGTTTAAACAATTTTAAAATATCACTATATTTAGGCGAGTAAACGAAAAATGTTCATTTCAGACTCTAAAAACGTAGAAATCGTGTTTCAAGTTGAAATACGCCTTGTAAACGAAAATTGTTTATTTCAGACTCTAATAACGTAGAAATCGTGTTTCAAGTTGAAATACGCCTTGGGACCATATCTCACCTAAAGTAAATGGTAGAATCAAACTTTAACCAAACGTAATGTTTGTACCTAGGGTAAAGTTAAAAAGTTTAAACAATTTGAAAATATCACTATATTTAGGCGAGTAAACGAAAAATGTTCGTCTCAGACTCTAAAACCGCAGAAATCGTGTTTCAAGTTGAAATACGCCTTGGTACCATATCTCACCTAAAGTAAATGGTAGAATCAAACTTTAACCAAACGTAATGTTTGTACCTAGTATAAAGTTAAAAAGTTTAAACAATTTTAAAATATCACTATATTTAGGCGAGTAAACGAAAAATGTTCATTTCAGACTCTAAAAACGTAGAAATCGTGTTTCAAGTTGAAATACGCCTTGTAAACGAAAAATGTTTATTTCAGACTCTAAAACCGCAGAAATCGTGTTTCAAGTTGAAATACGCCTTGGTACCATATCTCACCTAAACTAAATGGTAGAATCAAACTTTAACCAAACGTAATGTTTGTACCTAGGGTAAAGTTAAAAAGTTTAAACAATTTGAAAATATCACTATATTTAGGCGAGTAAACGAAAAATGTTCATTTCAGACTCTAAAAACGTAGAAATCGTGTTTCAAGTTGAAATACGCCTTGTAAACGAAAAATGTTTATTTCAGACTCTAATAACGTAGAAATCGTGTTTCAAGTTGAAATACGCCTTGGGACCATATCTCACCTAAAGTAAATGGTAGAATCAAACTTTAACCAAACGTAATGTTTGTACCTAGGGTAAAGTTAAAAAGTTTAAACAATTTTAAAATATCACTATATTTAGGCGAGTAAACGAAAAATGTTCGTCTCAGACTCTAAAACCGCAGAAATCGTGTTTCAAGTTGAAATACGCCTTGGTACCATATCTCACCTAAACTAAATGGTAGAATCAAACTTTAACCAAACGTAATGTTTGTACCTAGGGTAAAGTTAAAAAGTTTAAACAATTTGAAAATATCACTATATTTAGGCGAGTAAACGAAAAATGTTCATTTCAGACTCTAAAAACGTAGAAATCGTGTTTCAAGTTGAAATACGCCTTGTAAACGAAAAATGTTTATTTCAGACTCTAATAACGTAGAAATCGTGTTTCAAGTTGAAATACGCCTTGGGACCATATCTCACCTAAAGTAAATGGTAGAATCAAACTTTAACCAAACGTAATGTTTGTACCTAGGGTAAAGTTAAAAAGTTTAAACAATTTTAAAATATCACTATATTTAGGCGAGTAAACGAAAAATGTTCATTTCAGACTCTAAAAACGTAGAAATCGTGTTTCAAGTTGAAATACGCCTTGTAAACGAAAAATGTTTATTTCAGACTCTAATAACGTAGAAATCGTGTTTCAAGTTGAAATACGCCTTGGGACCATATCTCACCTAAAGTAAATGGTAGAATCAAACTTTAACCAAACGTAATGTTTGTACCTAGGGTAAAGTTAAAAAGTTTAAACAATTTGAAAATATCACTATATTTAGGCGAGTAAACGAAAAATGTTCGTCTCAGACTCTAAAACCGCAGAAATCGTGTTTCAAGTTGAAATACGCCTTGGTACCATATCTCACCTAAAGTAAATGGTAGAATCAAACTTTAACCAAACGTAATGTTTGTACCTAGTATAAAGTTAAAAAGTTTAAACAATTTTAAAATATCACTATATTTAGGCGAGTAAACGAAAAATGTTCATTTCAGACTCTAAAAACGTAGAAATCGTGTTTCAAGTTGAAATACGCCTTGTAAACGAAAAATGTTTATTTCAGACTCTAATAACGTAGAAATCGTGTTTCAAGTTGAAATACGCCTTGGGACCATATCTCACCTAAAGTAAATGGTAGAATCAAACTTTAACCAAACGTAATGTTTGTACCTAGGGTAAAGTTAAAAAGTTTAAACAATTTGAAAATATCACTATATTTAGGCGAGTAAACGAAAAATGTTCGTCTCAGACTCTAAAACCGCAGAAATCGTGTTTCAAGTTGATATACGCCTTGGTACCATATCTCACCTAAAGTAAATGGTAGAATCAAACTTTAACCAAACGTAATGTTTGTACCTAGGGTAAAGTTAAAAAGTTTAAACAATTTGAAAATATCACTATATTTAGGCGAGTAAACGAAAAATGTTCATTTCAGACTCTAAAAACGTAGAAATCGTGTTTCAAGTTGAAATACGCCTTGTAAACGAAAAATGTTTATTTCAGACTCTAAAAACGTAGAAATCGTGTTTCAAGTTGAAATACGCCTTGTAAACGAAAAATGTTTATTTCAGACTCTAATAACGTAGAAATCGTGTTTCAAGTTGAAATACGCCTTGAGACCATATCTCACCTAAAGTAAATGGTAGAATAAACTTTAACCAAACGTAATGTTTGTACCTAGTATAAAGTTAAAAAGTTTAAACAATTTTAAAATATCACTATATTTAGGCGAGTAAACGAAAAATGTTCATTTCAGATTCTAAAAACGTAGAAATCGTGTTTCAAGTTGAAATACGCCTTGTAAACGAAAAATGTTTATTTCAGACTCTAATAACGTAGAAATCGTGTTTCAAGTTGAAATACGCCTTGGGACCATATCTCACCTAAAGTAAATGGTAGAATCAAACTTTAACCAAACGTAATGTTTGTACCTAGGGTAAAGTTAAAAAGTTTAAACAATTTTAAAATATCACTATATTTAGGCGAGTAAACGAAAAATGTTCGTCTCAGACTCTAAAACCGCAGAAATCGTGTTTCAAGTTGAAATACGCCTTGGTACCATATCTCACCTAAACTAAATGGTAGAATCAAACTTTAACCAAACGTAATGTTTGTACCTAGGGTAAAGTTAAAAAGTTTAAACAATTTGAAAATATCACTATATTTAGGCGAGTAAACGAAAAATGTTCATTTCAGACTCTAAAAACGTAGAAATCGTGTTTCAAGTTGAAATACGCCTTGTAAACGAAAAATGTTTATTTCAGACTCTAATAACGTAGAAATCGTGTTTCAAGTTGAAATACGCCTTGGGACCATATCTCACCTAAAGTAAATGGTAGAATCAAACTTTAACCAAACGTAATGTTTGTACCTAGGGTAAAGTTAAAAAGTTTAAACAATTTTAAAATATCACTATATTTAGGCGAGTAAACGAAAAATGTTCATTTCAGACTCTAAAAACGTAGAAATCGTGTTTCAAGTTGAAATACGCCTTGTAAACGAAAAATGTTTATTTCAGACTCTAATAACGTAGAAATCGTGTTTCAAGTTGAAATACGCCTTGGGACCATATCTCACCTAAAGTAAATGGTAGAATCAAACTTTAACCAAACGTAATGTTTGTACCTAGGGTAAAGTTAAAAAGTTTAAACAATTTGAAAATATCACTATATTTAGGCGAGTAAACGAAAAATGTTCGTCTCAGACTCTAAAACCACAGAAATCGTGTTTCAAGTTGAAATACGCCTTGGTACCATATCTCACCTAAAGTAAATGGTAGAATCAAACTTTAACCAAACGTAATGTTTGTACCTAGTATAAAGTTAAAAAGTTTAAACAATTTTAAAATATCACTATATTTAGGCGAGTAAACGAAAAATGTTCATTTCAGACTCTAAAAACGTAGAAATCGTGTTTCAAGTTGAAATACGCCTTGTAAACGAAAAATGTTTATTTCAGACTCTAATAACGTAGAAATCGTGTATCAAGTTGAAATACGCCTTGGGACCATATCTCACCTAAAGTAAATGGTAGAATCAAACTTTAACCAAACGTAATGTTTGTACCTAGGGTAAAGTTAAAAAGTTTAAACAATTTTAAAATATCACTATATTTAGGCGAGTAAACGAAAAATGTTCATTTCAGACTCTAAAAACGTAGAAATCGTGTTTCAAGTTGATATACGCCTTGTAAACGAAAAATGTTTATTTCAGACTCTAATAACGTAGAAATCGTGTTTCAAGTTGAAATACGCCTTGGGACCATATCTCACCTAAAGTAAATGGTAGAATCAAACTTTAACCAAACGTAATGTTTGTACCTAGGGTAAAGTTAAAAAGTTTAAACAATTTGAAAATATCACTATATTTAGGCGAGTAAACGAAAAATGTTCATTTCAGACTCTAAAAACGTAGAAATCGTGTTTCAAGTTGAAATACGCCTTGTAAACGAAAAATGTTTATTTCAGACTCTAATAACGTAGAAATCGTGTTTCAAGTTGAAATACGCCTTGGGACCATATCTCACCTAAAGTAAATGGTAGAATCAAACTTTAACCAAACGTAATGATTGTACCTAGGGTAAAGTTAAAAAGTTTAAACAATTTTAAAATATCACTATATTTAGGCGAGTAAACGAAAAATGTTCGTCTCAGACTCTAAAACCGCAGAAATCGTGTTTCAAGTTGAAATACGCCTTGGTACCATATCTCACCTAAACTAAATGGTAGAATCAAACTTTAACCAAACGTAATGTTTGTACCTAGGGTAAAGTTAAAAAGTTTAAACAATTTGCAAATATCACTATATTTAGGCGAGTAAACGAAAAATGTTCATTTCAGACTCTAAAAACGTAGAAATCGTGTTTCAAGTTGAAATACGCCTTGTAAACGAAAAATGTTTATTTCAGACTCTAATAACGTAGAAATCGTGTTTCAAGTTGAAATACGCCTTGGGACCATATCTCACCTAAAGTAAATGGTAGAATCAAACTTTAACCAAACGTAATGTTTGTACCTAGTATAAAGTTAAAAAGTTTAAACAATTTTAAAATATCACTATATTTAGGCGAGTAAACGAAAAATGTTCATTTCAGACTCTGAAAACGTAGAAATCGTGTTTCAAGTTGAAATACGCCTTGTAAACGAAAAATGTTTATTTCAGACTCTAATAACGTAGAAATCGTGTTTCAAGTTGAAATACGCCTTGGGACCATATCTCACCTAAAGTAAATGGTAGAATCAAACTTTAACCAAACGTAATGTTTGTACCTAGGGTAAAGTTAAAAAGTTTAAACAATTTGAAAATATCACTATATTTAGGCGAGTAAACGAAAAATGTTCATTTCAGACTCTAAAAACGTAGAAATCGTGTTTCAAGTTGAAATACGCCTTGTAAACGAAAAATGTTTATTTCAGACTCTAATAACGTAGAAATCGTGTTTCAAGTTGAAATACGCCTTGGGACCATATCTCACCTAAAGTAAATGGTAGAATCAAACTTTAACCAAACGTAATGTTTGTACCTAGTATAAAGTTAAAAAGTTTAAACAATTTTAAAATATCACTATATTTAGGCGAGTAAACGAAAAATGTTCATTTCAGACTCTAAAAACGTAGAAATCGTGTTTCAAGTTGAAATACGCCTTGTAAACGAAAATTGTTTATTTCAGACTCTAATAACGTAGAAATCGTGTTTCAAGTTGAAATACGCCTTGGGACCATATCTCACCTAAAGTAAATGGTAGAATCAAACTTTAACCAAACGTAATGTTTGTACCTAGGGTAAAGTTAAAAAGTTTAAACAATTTGAAAATATCACTATATTTAGGCGAGTAAACGAAAAATGTTCGTCTCAGACTCTAAAACCGCAGAAATCGTGTTTCAAGTTGAAATACGCCTTGGTACCATATCTCACCTAAAGTAAATGGTAGAATCAAACTTTAACCAAACGTAATGTTTGTACCTAGTATAAAGTTAAAAAGTTTAAACAATTTTAAAATATCACTATATTTAGGCGAGTAAACGAAAAATGTTCATTTCAGACTCTAAAAACGTAGAAATCGTGTTTCAAGTTGAAATACGCCTTGTAAACGAAAAATGTTTATTTCAGACTCTAATAACGTAGAAATCGTGTATCAAGTTGAAATACGCCTTGGGACCATATCTCACCTAAAGTAAATGGTAGAATCAAACTTTAACCAAACGTAATGTTTGTACCTAGGGTAAAGTTAAAAAGTTTAAACAATTTTAAAATATCACTATATTTAGGCGAGTAAACGAAAAATGTTCATTTCAGACTCTAAAAACGTAGAAATCGTGTTTCAAGTTGATATACGCCTTGTAAACGAAAAATGTTTATTTCAGACTCTAATAACGTAGAAATCGTGTTTCAAGTTGAAATACGCCTTGGGACCATATCTCATCTAAAGTAAATGGTAGAATCAAACTTTAACCAAACGTAATGTTTGTACCTAGGGTAAAGTTAAAAAGTTTAAACAATTTGAAAATATCACTATATTTAGGCGAGTAAACGAAAAATGTTCGTCTCAGACTCTAAAACCGCAGAAATCGTGTTTCAAGTTGAAATACGCCTTGTAAACGAAAAATGTTTATTTCAGACTCTAATAACGTAGAAATCGTGTATCAAGTTGAAATACGCCTTGGGACCATATCTCACCTAAAGTAAATGGTAGAATCAAACTTTAACCAAACGTAATGTTTGTACCTAGGGTAAAGTTAAAAAGTTTAAACAATTTTAAAATATCACTATATTTAGGCGAGTAAACGAAAAATGTTCATTTCAGACTCTAAAAACGTAGAAATCGTGTTTCAAGTTGAAATACGCCTTGTAAACGAAAAATGTTTATTTCAGACTCTAATAACGTAGAAATCGTGTTTCAAGTTGAAATACGCCTTGGGACCATATCTCACCTAAAGTAAATGGTAGAATCAAACTTTAACCAAACGTAATGTTTGTACCTAGGGTAAAGTTAAAAAGTTTAAACAATTTGAAAATATCACTATATTTAGGCGAGTAAACGAAAAATGTTCGTCTCAGACTCTAAAACCGCAGAAATCGTGTTTCAAGTTGAAATACGCCTTGGTACCATATCTCACCTAAAGTAAATGGTAGAATCAAACTTTAACCAAACGTAATGTTTGTACCTAGTATAAAGTTAAAAAGTTTAAACAATTTTAAAATATCACTATATTTAGGCGAGTAAACGAAAAATGTTCATTTCAGACTCTAAAAACGTAGAAATCGTGTTTCAAGTTGAAATACGCCTTGTAAACGAAAAATGTTTATTTCAGACTCTAATAACGTAGAAATCGTGTATCAAGTTGAAATACGCCTTGGGACCATATCTCACCTAAAGTAAATGGTAGAATCAAACTTTAACCAAACGTAATGTTTGTACCTAGGGTAAAGTTAAAAAGTTTAAACAATTTTAAAATATCACTATATTTAGGCGAGTAAACGAAAAATGTTCATTTCAGACTCTAAAAACGTAGAAATCGTGTTTCAAGTTGATATACGCCTTGTAAACGAAAAATGTTTATTTCAGACTCTAATAACGTAGAAATCGTGTTTCAAGTTGAAATACGCCTTGGGACCATATCTCACCTAAAGTAAATGGTAGAATCAAACTTTAACCAAACGTAATGTTTGTACCTAGGGTAAAGTTAAAAAGTTTAAACAATTTGAAAATATCACTATATTTAGGCGAGTAAACGAAAAATGTTCATTTCAGACTCTAAAAACGTAGAAATCGTGTTTCAAGTTGAAATACGCCTTGTAAACGAAAAATGTTTATTTCAGACTCTAATAACGTAGAAATCGTGTTTCAAGTTGAAATACGCCTTGGGACCATATCTCACCTAAAGTAAATGGTAGAATCAAACTTTAACCAAACGTAATGATTGTACCTAGGGTAAAGTTAAAAAGTTTAAACAATTTTAAAATATCACTATATTTAGGCGAGTAAACGAAAAATGTTCGTCTCAGACTCTAAAACCGCAGAAATCGTGTTTCAAGTTGAAATACGCCTTGGTACCATATCTCACCTAAACTAAATGGTAGAATCAAACTTTAACCAAACGTAATGTTTGTACCTAGGGTAAAGTTAAAAAGTTTAAACAATTTGCAAATATCACTATATTTAGGCGAGTAAACGAAAAATGTTCATTTCAGACTCTAAAAACGTAGAAATCGTGTTTCAAGTTGAAATACGCCTTGTAAACGAAAAATGTTTATTTCAGACTCTAATAACGTAGAAATCGTGTTTCAAGTTGAAATACGCCTTGGGACCATATCTCACCTAAAGTAAATGGTAGAATCAAACTTTAACCAAACGTAATGTTTGTACCTAGTATAAAGTTAAAAAGTTTAAACAATTTTAAAATATCACTATATTTAGGCGAGTAAACGAAAAATGTTCATTTCAGACTCTAAAAACGTAGAAATCGTGTTTCAAGTTGAAATACGCCTTGTAAACGAAAAATGTTTATTTCAGACTCTAATAACGTAGAAATCGTGTTTCAAGTTGAAATACGCCTTGGGACCATATCTCACCTAAAGTAAATGGTAGAATCAAACTTTAACCAAACGTAATGTTTGTACCTAGGGTAAAGTTAAAAAGTTTAAACAATTTGAAAATATCACTATATTTAGGCGAGTAAACGAAAAATGTTCATTTCAGACTCTAAAAACGTAGAAATCGTGTTTCAAGTTGAAATACGCCTTGTAAACGAAAAATGTTTATTTCAGACTCTAATAACGTAGAAATCGTGTTTCAAGTTGAAATACGCCTTGGGACCATATCTCACCTAAAGTAAATGGTAGAATCAAACTTTAACCAAACGTAATGTTTGTACCTAGTATAAAGTTAAAAAGTTTAAACAATTTTAAAATATCACTATATTTAGGCGAGTAAACGAAAAATGTTCATTTCAGACTCTAAAAACGTAGAAATCGTGTTTCAAGTTGAAATACGCCTTGTAAACGAAAATTGTTTATTTCAGACTCTAATAACGTAGAAATCGTGTTTCAAGTTGAAATACGCCTTGGGACCATATCTCACCTAAAGTAAATGGTAGAATCAAACTTTAACCAAACGTAATGTTTGTACCTAGGGTAAAGTTAAAAAGTTTAAACAATTTGAAAATATCACTATATTTAGGCGAGTAAACGAAAAATGTTCGTCTCAGACTCTAAAACCGCAGAAATCGTGTTTCAAGTTGAAATACGCCTTGGTACCATATCTCACCTAAAGTAAATGGTAGAATCAAACTTTAACCAAACGTAATGTTTGTACCTAGTATAAAGTTAAAAAGTTTAAACAATTTTAAAATATCACTATATTTAGGCGAGTAAACGAAAAATGTTCATTTCAGACTCTAAAAACGTAGAAATCGTGTTTCAAGTTGAAATACGCCTTGTAAACGAAAAATGTTTATTTCAGACTCTAATAACGTAGAAATCGTGTATCAAGTTGAAATACGCCTTGGGACCATATCTCACCTAAAGTAAATGGTAGAATCAAACTTTAACCAAACGTAATGTTTGTACCTAGGGTAAAGTTAAAAAGTTTAAACAATTTTAAAATATCACTATATTTAGGCGAGTAAACGAAAAATGTTCATTTCAGACTCTAAAAACGTAGAAATCGTGTTTCAAGTTGATATACGCCTTGTAAACGAAAAATGTTTATTTCAGACTCTAATAACGTAGAAATCGTGTTTCAAGTTGAAATACGCCTTGGGACCATATCTCATCTAAAGTAAATGGTAGAATCAAACTTTAACCAAACGTAATGTTTGTACCTAGGGTAAAGTTAAAAAGTTTAAACAATTTGAAAATATCACTATATTTAGGCGAGTAAACGAAAAATGTTCGTCTCAGACTCTAAAACCGCAGAAATCGTGTTTCAAGTTGAAATACGCCTTGTAAACGAAAAATGTTTATTTCAGACTCTAATAACGTAGAAATCGTGTATCAAGTTGAAATACGCCTTGGGACCATATCTCACCTAAAGTAAATGGTAGAATCAAACTTTAACCAAACGTAATGTTTGTACCTAGGGTAAAGTTAAAAAGTTTAAACAATTTTAAAATATCACTATATTTAGGCGAGTAAACGAAAAATGTTCATTTCAGACTCTAAAAACGTAGAAATCGTGTTTCAAGTTGAAATACGCCTTGTAAACGAAAAATGTTTATTTCAGACTCTAATAACGTAGAAATTGTGTTTCAAGTTGAAATACGCCTTGGGACCATATCTCACCTAAAGTAAATGGTAGAATCAAACTTTAACCAAACGTAATGTTTGTACCTAGTATAAAGTTAAAAAGTTTAAACAATTTTAAAATATCACTATATTTAGGCGAGTAAACGAAAAATGTTCATTTCAGACTCTAAAAACGTAGAAATCGTGTTTCAAGTTGAAATACGCCTTGTAAACGAAAAATGTTTATTTCAGACTCTAATAACGTAGAAATCGTGTTTCAAGTTGAAATACGCCTTGGGACCATATCTCACCTAAAGTAAATGGTAAAATCAAACTTTAACCAAACGTAATGTTTGTACCTAGGGTAAAGTTAAAAAGTTTAAACAATTTGAAAATATCACTATATTTAGGCGAGTAAACGAAAAATGTTCGTCTCAGACTCTAAAACCGCAGAAATCGTGTTTCAAGTTGAAATACGCCTTGGTACCATATCTCACCTAAAGTAAATGGTAGAATCAAACTTTAACCAAACGTAATGTTTGTACCTAGTATAAAGTTAAAAAGTTTAAACAATTTTAAAATATCACTATATTTAGGCGAGTAAACGAAAAATGTTCATTTCACTCTAAAATCGTAGAAATCGTGTTTCAAGTTGAAATACGCCTTGTAAACGAAAAATGTTTATTTCAGACTCTAATAACGTAGAAATCGTGTATCAAGTTGAAATACGCCTTGGGACCATATCTCACCTAAAGTAAATGGTAGAATCAAACTTTAACCAAACGTAATGTTTGTACCTAGGGTAAAGTTAAAAAGTTTAAACAATTTTAAAATATCACTATATTTAGGCGAGTAAACGAAAAATGTTCATTTCAGACTCTAAAAACGTAGAAATCGTGTTTCAAGTTGATATACGCCTTGTAAACGAAAAATGTTTATTTCAGACTCTAATAACGTAGAAATCGTGTTTCAAGTTGAAATACGCCTTGGGACCATATCTCACCTAAAGTAAATGGTAGAATCAAACTTTAACCAAACGTAATGTTTGTACCTAGGGTAAAGTTAAAAAGTTTAAACAATTTGAAAATATCACTATATTTAGGCGAGTAAACGAAAAATGTTCATTTCAGACTCTAAAAACGTAGAAATCGTGTTTCAAGTTGAAATACGCCTTGTAAACGAAAAATGTTTATTTCAGACTCTAATAACGTAGAAATCGTGTTTCAAGTTGAAATACGCCTTGGGACCATATCTCACCTAAAGTAAATGGTAGAATCAAACTTTAACCAAACGTAATGATTGTACCTAGGGTAAAGTTAAAAAGTTTAAACAATTTTAAAATATCACTATATTTAGGCGAGTAAACGAAAAATGTTCGTCTCAGACTCTAAAACCGCAGAAATCGTGTTTCAAGTTGAAATACGCCTTGGTACCATATCTCACCTAAACTAAATGGTAGAATCAAACTTTAACCAAACGTAATGTTTGTACCTAGGGTAAAGTTAAAAAGTTTAAACAATTTGCAAATATCACTATATTTAGGCGAGTAAACGAAAAATGTTCATTTCAGACTCTAAAAACGTAGAAATCGTGTTTCAAGTTGAAATACGCCTTGTAAACGAAAAATGTTTATTTCAGACTCTAATAACGTAGAAATCGTGTTTCAAGTTGAAATACGCCTTGGGACCATATCTCACCTAAAGTAAATGGTAGAATCAAACTTTAACCAAACGTAATGTTTGTACCTAGTATAAAGTTAAAAAGTTTAAACAATTTTAAAATATCACTATATTTAGGCGAGTAAACGAAAAATGTTCATTTCAGACTCTAAAAACGTAGAAATCGTGTTTCAAGTTGAAATACGCCTTGTAAACGAAAAATGTTTATTTCAGACTCTAATAACGTAGAAATCGTGTTTCAAGTTGAAATACGCCTTGGGACCATATCTCACCTAAAGTAAATGGTAGAATCAAACTTTAACCAAACGTAATGTTTGTACCTAGGGTAAAGTTAAAAAGTTTAAACAATTTGAAAATATCACTATATTTAGGCGAGTAAACGAAAAATGTTCATTTCAGACTCTAAAAACGTAGAAATCGTGTTTCAAGTTGAAATACGCCTTGTAAACGAAAAATGTTTATTTCAGACTCTAATAACGTAGAAATCGTGTTTCAAGTTGAAATACGCCTTGGGACCATATCTCACCTAAAGTAAATGGTAGAATCAAACTTTAACCAAACGTAATGTTTGTACCTAGTATAAAGTTAAAAAGTTTAAACAATTTTAAAATATCACTATATTTAGGCGAGTAAACGAAAAATGTTCATTTCAGACTCTAAAAACGTAGAAATCGTGTTTCAAGTTGAAATACGCCTTGTAAACGAAAATTGTTTATTTCAGACTCTAATAACGTAGAAATCGTGTTTCAAGTTGAAATACGCCTTGGGACCATATCTCACCTAAAGTAAATGGTAGAATCAAACTTTAACCAAACGTAATGTTTGTACCTAGGGTAAAGTTAAAAAGTTTAAACAATTTGAAAATATCACTATATTTAGGCGAGTAAACGAAAAATGTTCGTCTCAGACTCTAAAACCGCAGAAATCGTGTTTCAAGTTGAAATACGCCTTGGTACCATATCTCACCTAAAGTAAATGGTAGAATCAAACTTTAACCAAACGTAATGTTTGTACCTAGTATAAAGTTAAAAAGTTTAAACAATTTTAAAATATCACTATATTTAGGCGAGTAAACGAAAAATGTTCATTTCAGACTCTAAAAACGTAGAAATCGTGTTTCAAGTTGAAATACGCCTTGTAAACGAAAAATGTTTATTTCAGAATCTAATAACGTAGAAATCGTGTATCAAGTTGAAATACGCCTTGGGACCATATCTCACCTAAAGTAAATGGTAGAATCAAACTTTAACCAAACGTAATGTTTGTACCTAGGGTAAAGTTAAAAAGTTTAAACAATTTTAAAATATCACTATATTTAGGCGAGTAAACGAAAAATGTTCATTTCAGACTCTAAAAACGTAGAAATCGTGTTTCAAGTTGATATACGCCTTGTAAACGAAAAATGTTTATTTCAGACTCTAATAACGTAGAAATCGTGTTTCAAGTTGAAATACGCCTTGGGACCATATCTCATCTAAAGTAAATGGTAGAATCAAACTTTAACCAAACGTAATGTTTGTACCTAGGGTAAAGTTAAAAAGTTTAAACAATTTGAAAATATCACTATATTTAGGCGAGTAAACGAAAAATGTTCGTCTCAGACTCTAAAACCGCAGAAATCGTGTTTCAAGTTGAAATACGCCTTGTAAACGAAAAATGTTTATTTCAGACTCTAATAACGTAGAAATCGTGTATCAAGTTGAAATACGCCTTGGGACCATATCTCACCTAAAGTAAATGGTAGAATCAAACTTTAACCAAACGTAATGTTTGTACCTAGGGTAAAGTTAAAAAGTTTAAACAATTTTAAAATATCACTATATTTAGGCGAGTAAACGAAAAATGTTCATTTCAGACTCTAAAAACGTAGAAATCGTGTTTCAAGTTGAAATACGCCTTGTAAACGAAAAATGTTTATTTCAGACTCTAATAACGTAGAAATCGTGTTTCAAGTTGAAATACGCCTTGGGACCATATCTCACCTAAAGTAAATGGTAGAATCAAACTTTAACCAAACGTAATGTTTGTACCTAGTATAAAGTTAAAAAGTTTAAACAATTTTAAAATATCACTATATTTAGGCGAGTAAACGAAAAATGTTCATTTCAGACTCTAAAAACGTAGAAATCGTGTTTCAAGTTGAAATACGCCTTGTAAACGAAAAATGTTTATTTCAGACTCTAATAACGTAGAAATCGTGTTTCAAGTTGAAATACGCCTTGGGACCATATCTCACCTAAAGTAAATGGTAAAATCAAACTTTAACCAAACGTAATGTTTGTACCTAGGGTAAAGTTAAAAAGTTTAAACAATTTGAAAATATCACTATATTTAGGCGAGTAAACGAAAAATGTTCGTCTCAGACTCTAAAACCGCAGAAATCGTGTTTCAAGTTGAAATACGCCTTGGTACCATATCTCACCTAAAGTAAATGGTAGAATCAAACTTTAACCAAACGTAATGTTTGTACCTAGTATAAAGTTAAAAAGTTTAAACAATTTTAAAATATCACTATATTTAGGCGAGTAAACGAAAAATGTTCATTTCAGACTCTAAAAACGTAGAAATCGTGTTTCAAGTTGAAATACGCCTTGTAAACGAAAAATGTTTATTTCAGACTCTAATAACGTAGAAATCGTGTATCAAGTTGAAATACGCCTTGGGACCATATCTCACCTAAAGTAAATGGTAGAATCAAACTTTAACCAAACGTAATGTTTGTACCTAGGGTAAAGTTAAAAAGTTTAAACAATTTTAAAATATCACTATATTTAGGCGAGTAAACGAAAAATGTTCATTTCAGACTCTAAAAACGTAGAAATCGTGTTTCAAGTTGATATACGCCTTGTAAACGAAAAATGTTTATTTCAGACTCTAATAACGTAGAAATCGTGTTTCAAGTTGAAATACGCCTTGGGACCATATCTCATCTAAAGTAAATGGTAGAATCAAACTTTAACCAAACGTAATGTTTGTACCTAGGGTAAAGTTAAAAAGTTTAAACAATTTGAAAATATCACTATATTTAGGCGAGTAAACGAAAAATGTTCGTCTCAGACTCTAAAACCGCAGAAATCGTGTTTCAAGTTGAAATACGCCTTGTAAACGAAAAATGTTTATTTCAGACTCTAATAACGTAGAAATCGTGTTTCAAGTTGAAATACGCCTTGGGACCATATCTCACCTAAAGTAAATGGTAGAATCAAACTTTAACCAAACGTAATGTTTGTACCTAGTATAAAGTTAAAAAGTTTAAACAATTTTAAAATATCACTATATTTAGGCGAGTAAACGAAAAATGTTCATTTCAGACTCTAAAAACGTAGAAATCGTGTTTCAAGTTGAAATACGCCTTGTAAACGAAAAATGTTTATTTCAGACTCTAATAACGTAGAAATCGTGTTTCAAGTTGAAATACGCCTTGGGACCATATAAATGGTAGAATCAAACTTTAACCAAACGTAATGTTTGTACCTAGGGTAAAGTTAAAAAGTTTAAACAATTTGAAAATATCACTATATTTAGGCGAGTAAACGAAAAATGTTCGTCTCAGACTCTAAAACCGCAGAAATCGTGTTTCAAGTTGATATACGCCTTGGTACCATATCTCACCTAAAGTAAATGGTAGAATCAAACTTTAACCAAACGTAATGTTTGTACCTAGGGTAAAGTTAAAAAGTTTAAACAATTTGAAAATATCACTATATTTAGGCGAGTAAACGAAAAATGTTCATTTCAGACTCTAAAAACGTAGAAATCGTGTTTCAAGTTGAAATACGCCTTGTAAACGAAAAATGTTTATTTCAGACTCTAAAAACGTAGAAATCGTGTTTCAAGTTGAAATACGCCTTGTAAACGAAAAATGTTTATTTCAGACTCTAATAACGTAGAAATCGTGTTTCAAGTTGAAATACGCCTTGAGACCATATCTCACCTAAAGTAAATGGTAGAATAAACTTTAACCAAACGTAATGTTTGTACCTAGTATAAAGTTAAAAAGTTTAAACAATTTTAAAATAT
This sequence comes from Pterostichus niger, assembly GCA_947425015.1. Taxonomy (NCBI): domain Eukaryota; kingdom Metazoa; phylum Arthropoda; class Insecta; order Coleoptera; family Carabidae; genus Pterostichus; species Pterostichus niger. Next base: position 13,850,066 of record OX380352.1, on the reverse strand, counting down.
CACTATATTTAGGCGAGTAAACGAAAAATGTTCATTTCAGATTCTAAAAACGTAGAAATCGTGTTTCAAGTTGAAATACGCCTTGTAAACGAAAAATGTTTATTTCAGACTCTAATAACGTAGAAATCGTGTTTCAAGTTGAAATACGCCTTGGGACCATATCTCACCTAAAGTAAATGGTAGAATCAAACTTTAACCAAACGTAATGTTTGTACCTAGGGTAAAGTTAAAAAGTTTAAACAATTTTAAAATATCACTATATTTAGGCGAGTAAACGAAAAATGTTCATTTCAGACTCTAAAAACGTAGAAATCGTGTTTCAAGTTGAAATACGCCTTGTAAACGAAAAATGTTTATTTCAGACTCTAATAACGTAGAAATCGTGTTTCAAGTTGAAATACGCCTTGGGACCATATCTCACCTAAAGTAAATGGTAGAATCAAACTTTAACCAAACGTAATGTTTGTACCTAGGGTAAAGTTAAAAAGTTTAAACAATTTTAAAATATCACTATATTTAGGCGAGTAAACGAAAAATGTTCATTTCAGACTCTAAAAACGTAGAAATCGTGTTTCAAGTTGAAATACGCCTTGTAAACGAAAAATGTTTATTTCAGACTCTAATAACGTAGAAATCGTGTTTCAAGTTGAAATACGCCTTGGGACCATATCTCACCTAAAGTAAATGGTAGAATCAAACTTTAACCAAACGTAATGTTTGTACCTAGGGTAAAGTTAAAAAGTTTAAACAATTTGAAAATATCACTATATTTAGGCGAGTAAACGAAAAATGTTCGTCTCAGACTCTAAAACCGCAGAAATCGTGTTTCAAGTTGAAATACGCCTTGGTACCATATCTCACCTAAAGTAAATGGTAGAATCAAACTTTAACCAAACGTAATGTTTGTACCTAGTATAAAGTTAAAAAGTTTAAACAATTTTAAAATATCACTATATTTAGGCGAGTAAACGAAAAATGTTCATTTCAGACTCTAAAAACGTAGAAATCGTGTTTCAAGTTGAAATACGCCTTGTAAACGAAAAATGTTTATTTCAGACTCTAATAACGTAGAAATCGTGTATCAAGTTGAAATACGCCTTGGGACCATATCTCACCTAAAGTAAATGGTAGAATCAAACTTTAACCAAACGTAATGTTTGTACCTAGGGTAAAGTTAAAAAGTTTAAACAATTTTAAAATATCACTATATTTAGGCGAGTAAACGAAAAATGTTCATTTCAGACTCTAAAAACGTAGAAATCGTGTTTCAAGTTGATATACGCCTTGTAAACGAAAAATGTTTATTTCAGACTCTAATAACGTAGAAATCGTGTTTCAAGTTGAAATACGCCTTGGGACCATATCTCACCTAAAGTAAATGGTAGAATCAAACTTTAACCAAACGTAATGTTTGTACCTAGGGTAAAGTTAAAAAGTTTAAACAATTTGAAAATATCACTATATTTAGGCGAGTAAACGAAAAATGTTCATTTCAGGCTCTAAAAACGTAGAAATCGTGTTTCAAGTTGAAATACGCCTTGTAAACGAAAAATGTTTATTTCAGACTCTAATAACGTAGAAATCGTGTTTCAAGTTGAAATACGCCTTGGGACCATATCTCACCTAAAGTAAATGGTAGAATCAAACTTTAACCAAACGTAATGATTGTACCTAGGGTAAAGTTAAAAAGTTTAAACAATTTTAAAATATCACTATATTTAGGCGAGTAAACGAAAAATGTTCGTCTCAGACTCTAAAACCGCAGAAATCGTGTTTCAAGTTGAAATACGCCTTGGTACCATATCTCACCTAAACTAAATGGTAGAATCAAACTTTAACCAAACGTAATGTTTGTACCTAGGGTAAAGTTAAAAAGTTTAAACAATTTGCAAATATCACTATATTTAGGCGAGTAAACGAAAAATGTTCATTTCAGACTCTAAAAACGTAGAAATCGTGTTTCAAGTTGAAATACGCCTTGTAAACGAAAAATGTTTATTTCAGACTCTAATAACGTAGAAATCGTGTTTCAAGTTGAAATACGCCTTGGGACCATATCTCACCTAAAGTAAATGGTAGAATCAAACTTTAACCAAACGTAATGTTTGTACCTAGTATAAAGTTAAAAAGTTTAAACAATTTTAAAATATCACTATATTTAGGCGAGTAAACGAAAAATGTTCATTTCAGACTCTAAAAACGTAGAAATCGTGTTTCAAGTTGAAATACGCCTTGTAAACGAAAAATGTTTATTTCAGACTCTAATAACGTAGAAATCGTGTTTCAAGTTGAAATACGCCTTGGGACCATATCTCACCTAAAGTAAATGGTAGAATCAAACTTTAACCAAACGTAATGTTTGTACCTAGGGTAAAGTTAAAAAGTTTAAACAATTTTAAAATATCACTATATTTAGGCGAGTAAACGAAAAATGTTCATTTCAGACTCTAAAAACGTAGAAATCGTGTTTCAAGTTGAAATACGCCTTGTAAACGAAAAATGTTTATTTCAGACTCTAATAACGTAGAAATCGTGTTTCAAGTTGAAATACGCCTTGGGACCATATCTCACCTAAAGTAAATGGTAGAATCAAACTTTAACCAAACGTAATGTTTGTACCTAGGGCAAAGTTAAAAAGTTTAAACAATTTTAAAATATCACTATATTTAGGCGAGTAAACGAAAAATGTTCATTTCAGACTCTAAAAACGTAGAAATCGTGTTTCAAGTTGATATACGCCTTGTAAACGAAAAATGTTTATTTCAGACTCTAATAACGTAGAAATCGTGTTTCAAGTTGAAATACGCCTTGGGACCATATCTCACCTAAAGTAAATGGTAGAATCAAACTTTAACCAAACGTAATGTTTGTACCTAGTATAAAGTTAAAAAGTTTAAACAATTTTAAAATATCACTATATTTAGGCGAGTAAACGAAAAATGTTCATTTCAGACTCTAAAAACGTAGAAATCGTGTTTCAAGTTGAAATACGCCTTGTAAACAAAAATGTTTATTTCAGACTCTAATAACGTAGAAATCGTGTTTCAAGTTGAAATACGCCTTGGGACCATATCTCACCTAAAGTAAATGGTAGAATCAAACTTTAACCAAACGTAATGTTTGTACCTAGGGTAAAGTTAAAAAGTTTAAACAATTTGAAAATATCACTATATTTAGGCGAGTAAACGAAAAATGTTCGTCTCAGACTCTAAAACCGCAGAAATCGTGTTTCAAGTTGAAATACGCCTTGGTACCATATCTCACCTAAAGTAAATGGTAGAATCAAACTTTAACCAAACGTAATGTTTGTACCTAGTATAAAGTTAAAAAGTTTAAACAATTTTAAAATATCACTATATTTAGGCGAGTAAACGAAAAATGTTCATTTCAGACTCTAAAAACGTAGAAATCGTGTTTCAAGTTGAAATACGCCTTGTAAACGAAAAATGTTTATTTCAGACTCTAATAACGTAGAAATCGTGTATCAAGTTGAAATACGCCTTGGGACCATATCTCACCTAAAGTAAATGGTAGAATCAAACTTTAACCAAACGTAATGTTTGTACCTAGGGTAAAGTTAAAAAGTTTAAACAATTTTAAAATATCACTATATTTAGGCGAGTAAACGAAAAATGTTCATTTCAGACTCTAAAAACGTAGAAATCGTGTTTCAAGTTGATATACGCCTTGTAAACGAAAAATGTTTATTTCAGACTCTAATAACGTAGAAATCGTGTTTCAAGTTGAAATACGCCTTGGGACCATATCTCACCTAAAGTAAATGGTAGAATCAAACTTTAACCAAACGTAATGTTTGTACCTAGGGTAAAGTTAAAAAGTTTAAACAATTTGAAAATATCACTATATTTAGGCGAGTAAACGAAAAATGTTCATTTCAGGCTCTAAAAACGTAGAAATCGTGTTTCAAGTTGAAATACGCCTTGTAAACGAAAAATGTTTATTTCAGACTCTAATAACGTAGAAATCGTGTTTCAAGTTGAAATACGCCTTGGGACCATATCTCACCTAAAGTAAATGGTAGAATCAAACTTTAACCAAACGTAATGATTGTACCTAGGGTAAAGTTAAAAAGTTTAAACAATTTTAAAATATCACTATATTTAGGCGAGTAAACGAAAAATGTTCGTCTCAGACTCTAAAACCGCAGAAATCGTGTTTCAAGTAGAAATACGCCTTGGTACCATATCTCACCTAAACTAAATGGTAGAATCAAACTTTAACCAAACGTAATGTTTGTACCTAGGGTAAAGTTAAAAAGTTTAAACAATTTGCAAATATCACTATATTTAGGCGAGTAAACGAAAAATGTTCATTTCAGACTCTAAAAACGTAGAAATCGTGTTTCAAGTTGAAATACGCCTTGTAAACGAAAAATGTTTATTTCAGACTCTAATAACGTAGAAATCGTGTTTCAAGTTGAAATACGCCTTGGGACCATATCTCACCTAAAGTAAATGGTAGAATCAAACTTTAACCAAACGTAATGTTTGTACCTAGTATAAAGTTAAAAAGTTTAAACAATTTTAAAATATCACTATATTTAGGCGAGTAAACGAAAAATGTTCATTTCAGACTCTAAAAACGTAGAAATCGTGTTTCAAGTTGAAATACGCCTTGTAAACGAAAAATGTTTATTTCAGACTCTAATAACGTAGAAATCGTGTTTCAAGTTGAAATACGCCTTGGGACCATATCTCACCTAAAGTAAATGGTAGAATCAAACTTTAACCAAACGTAATGTTTGTACCTAGGGTAAAGTTAAAAAGTTTAAACAATTTGAAAATATCACTATATTTAGGCGAGTAAACGAAAAATGTTCATTTCAGACTCTAAAAACGTAGAAATCGTGTTTCAAGTTGAAATACGCCTTGTAAACGAAAAATGTTTATTTCAGACTCTAATAACGTAGAAATCGTGTTTCAAGTTGAAATACGCCTTGGGACCATATCTCACCTAAAGTAAATGGTAGAATCAAACTTTAACCAAACGTAATGTTTGTACCTAGGGCAAAGTTAAAAAGTTTAAACAATTTTAAAATATCACTATATTTAGGCGAGTAAACGAAAAATGTCCATTTCAGACTCTAAAAACGTAGAAATCGTGTTTCAAGTTGATATACGCCTTGTAAACGAAAAATGTTTATTTCAGACTCTAATAACGTAGAAATCGTGTTTCAAGTTGAAATACGCCTTGGGACCATATCTCACCTAAAGTAAATGGTAGAATCAAACTTTAACCAAACGTAATGTTTGTACCTAGTATAAAGTTAAAAAGTTTAAACAATTTTAAAATATCACTATATTTAGGCGAGTAAACGAAAAATGTTCATTTCAGACTCTAAAAACGTAGAAATCGTGTTTCAAGTTGAAATACGCCTTGTAAACGAAAAATGTTTATTTCAGACTCTAATAACGTAGAAATCGTGTTTCAAGTTGAAATACGCCTTGGGACCATATCTCACCTAAAGTAAATGGTAGAATCAAACTTTAACCAAACGTAATGTTTGTACCTAGGGTAAAGTTAAAAAGTTTAAACAATTTGAAAATATCACTATATTTAGGCGAGTAAACGAAAAATGTTCGTCTCAGACTCTAAAACCGCAGAAATCGTGTTTCAAGTTGAAATACGCCTTGGTACCATATCTCACCTAAAGTAAATGGTAGAATCAAACTTTAACCAAACGTAATGTTTGTACCTAGTATAAAGTTAAAAAGTTTAAACAATTTTAAAATATCACTATATTTAGGCGAGTAAACGAAAAATGTTCATTTCAGACTCTAAAAACGTAGAAATCGTGTTTCAAGTTGAAATACGCCTTGTAAACGAAAAATGTTTATTTCAGACTCTAATAACGTAGAAATCGTGTATCAAGTTGAAATACGCCTTGGGACCATATCTCACCTAAAGTAAATGGTAGAATCAAACTTTAACCAAACGTAATGTTTGTACCTAGGGTAAAGTTAAAAGTTTAAACAATTTTAAAATATCACTATATTTAGGCGAGTAAACGAAAAATGTTCATTTCAGACTCTAAAAACGTAGAAATCGTGTTTCAAGTTGATATACGCCTTGTAAACGAAAAATGTTTATTTCAGACTCTAATAACGTAGAAATCGTGTTTCAAGTTGAAATACGCCTTGGGACCATATCTCACCTAAAGTAAATGGTAGAATCAAACTTTAACCAAACGTAATGTTTGTACCTAGGGTAAAGTTAAAAAGTTTAAACAATTTGAAAATATCACTATATTTAGGCGAGTAAACGAAAAATGTTCATTTCAGACTCTAAAAACGTAGAAATCGTGTTTCAAGTTGAAATACGCCTTGTAAACGAAAAATGTTTATTTCAGACTCTAATAACGTAGAAATCGTGTTTCAAGTTGAAATACGCCTTGGGACCATATCTCACCTAAAGTAAATGGTAGAATCAAACTTTAACCAAACGTAATGATTGTACCTAGGGTAAAGTTAAAAAGTTTAAACAATTTTAAAATATCACTATATTTAGGCGAGTAAACGAAAAATGTTCATTTCAGACTCTAAAAACGTAGAAATCGTGTTTCAAGTTGAAATACGCCTTGTAAACGAAAAATGTTTATTTCAGACTCTGATAACGTAGAAATCGTGTTTCAAGTTGAAATACGCCTTGGGACCATATCTCACCTAAAGTAAATGGTAGAATCAAACTTTAACCAAACGTAATGTTTGTACCTAGTATAAAGTTAAAAAGTTTAAACAATTTTAAAATATCACTATATTTAGGCGAGTAAACGAAAAATGTTCATTTCAGACTCTAAAAACGTAGAAATCGTGTTTCAAGTTGAAATACGCCTTGTAAACGAAAAATGTTTATTTCAGACTCTAATAACGTAGAAATCGTGTTTCAAGTTGAAATACGCCTTGGGACCATATCTCACCTAAAGTAAATGGTAGAATCAAACTTTAACCAAACGTAATGTTTGTACCTAGGGTAAAGTTAAAAAGTTTAAACAATTTGAAAATATCACTATATTTAGGCGAGTAAACGAAAAATGTTCATTTCAGACTCTAAAAACGTAGAAATCGTGTTTCAAGTTGAAATACGCCTTGTAAACGAAAAATGTTTATTTCAGACTCTAATAACGTAGAAATCGTGTTTCAAGTTGAAATACGCCTTGGGACCATATCTCACCTAAAGTAAATGGTAGAATCAAACTTTAACCAAACGTAATGTTTGTACCTAGTATAAAGTTAAAAAGTTTAAACAATTTTAAAATATCACTATATTTAGGCGAGTAAACGAAAAATGTTCATTTCAGACTCTAAAAACGTAGAAATCGTGTTTCAAGTTGAAATACGCCTTGTAAACGAAAAATGTTTATTTCAGACTCTAATAACGTAGAAATCGTGTTTCAAGTTGAAATACGCCTTGGGACCATATCTCACCTAAAGTAAATGGTAGAATCAAACTTTAACCAAACGTAATGTTTGTACCTAGGGTAAAGTTAAAAAGTTTAAACAATTTGAAAATATCACTATATTTAGGCGAGTAAACGAAAAATGTTCGTCTCAGACTCTAAAACCGCAGAAATCGTGTTTCAAGTTGAAATACGCCTTGGTACCATATCTCACCTAAAGTAAATGGTAGAATCAAACTTTAACCAAACGTAATGTTTGTACCTAGTATAAAGTTAAAAAGTTTAAACAATTTTAAAATATCACTATATTTAGGCGAGTAAACGAAAAATGTTCATTTCAGACTCTAAAAACGTAGAAATCGTGTTTCAAGTTGAAATACGCCTTGTAAACGAAAAATGTTTATTTCAGACTCTAATAACGTAGAAATCGTGTATCAAGTTGAAATACGCCTTGGGACCATATCTCACCTAAAGTAAATGGTAGAATCAAACTTTAACCAAACGTAATGTTTGTACCTAGGGTAAAGTTAAAAAGTTTAAACAATTTTAAAATATCACTATATTTAGGCGAGTAAACGAAAAATGTTCATTTCAGACTCTAAAAACGTAGAAATCGTGTTTCAAGTTGATATACGCCTTGTAAACGAAAAATGTTTATTTCAGACTCTAATAACGTAGAAATCGTGTTTCAAGTTGAAATACGCCTTGGGACCATATCTCACCTAAAGTAAATGGTAGAATCAAACTTTAACCAAACGTAATGTTTGTACCTAGGGTAAAGTTAAAAAGTTTAAACAATTTGAAAATATCACTATATTTAGGCGAGTAAACGAAAAATGTTCATTTCAGACTCTAAAAACGTAGAAATCGTGTTTCAAGTTGAAATACGCCTTGTAAACGAAAAATGTTTATTTCAGACTCTAATAACGTAGAAATCGTGTTTCAAGTTGAAATACGCCTTGGGACCATATCTCACCTAAAGTAAATGGTAGAATCAAACTTTAACCAAACGTAATGATTGTACCTAGGGTAAAGTTAAAAAGTTTAAACAATTTTAAAATATCACTATATTTAGGCGAGTAAACGAAAAATGTTCATTTCAGACTCTAAAAACGTAGAAATCGTGTTTCAAGTTGAAATACGCCTTGTAAACGAAAAATGTTTATTTCAGACTCTGATAACGTAGAAATCGTGTTTCAAGTTGAAATACGCCTTGGGACCATATCTCACCTAAAGTAAATGGTAGAATCAAACTTTAACCAAACGTAATGTTTGTACCTAGTATAAAGTTAAAAAGTTTAAACAATTTTAAAATATCACTATATTTAGGCGAGTAAACGAAAAATGTTCATTTCAGACTCTAAAAACGTAGAAATCGTGTTTCAAGTTGAAATACGCCTTGTAAACGAAAAATGTTTATTTCAGACTCTAATAACGTAGAAATCGTGTTTCAAGTTGAAATACGCCTTGGGACCATATCTCACCTAAAGTAAATGGTAGAATCAAACTTTAACCAAACGTAATGTTTGTACCTAGGGTAAAGTTAAAAAGTTTAAACAATTTGAAAATATCACTATATTTAGGCGAGTAAACGAAAAATGTTCATTTCAGACTCTAAAAACGTAGAAATCGTGTTTCAAGTTGAAATACGCCTTGTAAACGAAAAATGTTTATTTCAGACTCTAATAACGTAGAAATCGTGTTTCAAGTTGAAATACGCCTTGGGACCATATCTCACCTAAAGTAAATGGTAGAATCAAACTTTAACCAAACGTAATGTTTGTACCTAGTATAAAGTTAAAAAGTTTAAACAATTTTAAAATATCACTATATTTAGGCGAGTAAACGAAAAATGTTCATTTCAGACTCTAAAAACGTAGAAATCGTGTTTCAAGTTGAAATACGCCTTGTAAACGAAAAATGTTTATTTCAGACTCTAATAACGTAGAAATCGTGTTTCAAGTTGAAATACGCCTTGGGACCATATCTCACCTAAAGTAAATGGTAGAATCAAACTTTAACCAAACGTAATGTTTGTACCTAGGGTAAAGTTAAAAAGTTTAAACAATTTGAAAATATCACTATATTTAGGCGAGTAAACGAAAAATGTTCATTTCAGACTCTAAAAACGTAGAAATCGTGTTTCAAGTTGAAATACGCCTTGTAAACGAAAAATGTTTATTTCAGACTCTAATAACGTAGAAATCGTGTTTCAAGTTGAAATACGCCTTGGGACCATATCTCACCTAAAGTAAATGGTAGAATCAAACTTTAACCAAACGTAATGTTTGTACCTAGGGCAAAGTTAAAAAGTTTAAACAATTTTAAAATATCACTATATTTAGGCGAGTAAACGAAAAATGTTCATTTCAGACTCTAAAAACGTAGAAATCGTGTTTCAAGTTGATATACGCCTTGTAAACGAAAAATGTTTATTTCAGACTCTAATAACGTAGAAATCGTGTTTCAAGTTGAAATACGCCTTGGGACCATATCTCACCTAAAGTAAATGGTAGAATCAAACTTTAACCAAACGTAATGTTTGTACCTAGTATAAAGTTAAAAAGTTTAAACAATTTTAAAATATCACTATATTTAGGCGAGTAAACGAAAAATGTTCATTTCAGACTCTAAAAACGTAGAAATCGTGTTTCAAGTTGAAATACGCCTTGTAAACGAAAAATGTTTATTTCAGACTCTAATAACGTAGAAATCGTGTTTCAAGTTGAAATACGCCTTGGGACCATATCTCACCTAAAGTAAATGGTAGAATCAAACTTTAACCAAACGTAATGTTTGTACCTAGGGTAAAGTTAAAAAGTTTAAACAATTTGAAAATATCACTATATTTAGGCGAGTAAACGAAAAATGTTCGTCTCAGACTCTAAAACCGCAGAAATCGTGTTTCAAGTTGAAATACGCCTTGGTACCATATCTCACCTAAAGTAAATGGTAGAATCAAACTTTAACCAAACGTAATGTTTGTACCTAGTATAAAGTTAAAAAGTTTAAACAATTTTAAAATATCACTATATTTAGGCGAGTAAACGAAAAATGTTCATTTCAGACTCTAAAAACGTAGAAATCGTGTTTCAAGTTGAAATACGCCTTGTAAACGAAAAATGTTTATTTCAGACTCTAATAACGTAGAAATCGTGTATCAAGTTGAAATACGCCTTGGGACCATATCTCACCTAAAGTAAATGGTAGAATCAAACTTTAACCAAACGTAATGTTTGTACCTAGGGTAAAGTTAAAAAGTTTAAACAATTTTAAAATATCACTATATTTAGGCGAGTAAACGAAAAATGTTCATTTCAGACTCTAAAAACGTAGAAATCGTGTTTCAAGTTGATATACGCCTTGTAAACGAAAAATGTTTATTTCAGACTCTAATAACGTAGAAATCGTGTTTCAAGTTGAAATACGCCTTGGGACCATATCTCACCTAAAGTAAATGGTAGAATCAAACTTTAACCAAACGTAATGTTTGTACCTAGGGTAAAGTTAAAAAGTTTAAACAATTTGAAAATATCACTATATTTAGGCGAGTAAACGAAAAATGTTCATTTCAGACTCTAAAAACGTAGAAATCGTGTTTCAAGTTGAAATACGCCTTGTAAACGAAAAATGTTTATTTCAGACTCTAATAACGTAGAAATCGTGTTTCAAGTTGAAATACGCCTTGGGACCATATCTCACCTAAAGTAAATGGTAGAATCAAACTTTAACCAAACGTAATGATTGTACCTAGGGTAAAGTTAAAAAGTTTAAACAATTTTAAAATATCACTATATTTAGGCGAGTAAACGAAAAATGTTCATTTCAGACTCTAAAAACGTAGAAATCGTGTTTCAAGTTGAAATACGCCTTGTAAACGAAAAATGTTTATTTCAGACTCTGATAACGTAGAAATCGTGTTTCAAGTTGAAATACGCCTTGGGACCATATCTCACCTAAAGTAAATGGTAGAATCAAACTTTAACCAAACGTAATGTTTGTACCTAGTATAAAGTTAAAAAGTTTAAACAATTTTAAAATATCACTATATTTAGGCGAGTAAACGAAAAATGTTCATTTCAGACTCTAAAAACGTAGAAATCGTGTTTCAAGTTGAAATACGCCTTGTAAACGAAAAATGTTTATTTCAGACTCTAATAACGTAGAAATCGTGTTTCAAGTTGAAATACGCCTTGGGACCATATCTCACCTAAAGTAAATGGTAGAATCAAACTTTAACCAAACGTAATGTTTGTACCTAGGGTAAAGTTAAAAAGTTTAAACAATTTGAAAATATCACTATATTTAGGCGAGTAAACGAAAAATGTTCATTTCAGACTCTAAAAACGTAGAAATCGTGTTTCAAGTTGAAATACGCCTTGTAAACGAAAAATGTTTATTTCAGACTCTAATAACGTAGAAATCGTGTTTCAAGTTGAAATACGCCTTGGGACCATATCTCACCTAAAGTAAATGGTAGAATCAAACTTTAACCAAACGTAATGTTTGTACCTAGTATAAAGTTAAAAAGTTTAAACAATTTTAAAATATCACTATATTTAGGCGAGTAAACGAAAAATGTTCATTTCAGACTCTAAAAACGTAGAAATCGTGTTTCAAGTTGAAATACGCCTTGTAAACGAAAATTGTTTATTTCAGACTCTAATAACGTAGAAATCGTGTTTCAAGTTGAAATACGCCTTGGGACCATATCTCACCTAAAGTAAATGGTAGAATCAAACTTTAACCAAACGTAATGTTTGTACCTAGGGTAAAGTTAAAAAGTTTAAACAATTTGAAAATATCACTATATTTAGGCGAGTAAACGAAAAATGTTCGTCTCAGACTCTAAAACCGCAGAAATCGTGTTTCAAGTTGAAATACGCCTTGGTACCATATCTCACCTAAAGTAAATGGTAGAATCAAACTTTAACCAAACGTAATGTTTGTACCTAGTATAAAGTTAAAAAGTTTAAACAATTTTAAAATATCACTATATTTAGGCGAGTAAACGAAAAATGTTCATTTCAGACTCTAAAAACGTAGAAATCGTGTTTCAAGTTGAAATACGCCTTGTAAACGAAAAATGTTTATTTCAGACTCTAAAACCGCAGAAATCGTGTTTCAAGTTGAAATACGCCTTGGTACCATATCTCACCTAAACTAAATGGTAGAATCAAACTTTAACCAAACGTAATGTTTGTACCTAGGGTAAAGTTAAAAAGTTTAAACAATTTGAAAATATCACTATATTTAGGCGAGTAAACGAAAAATGTTCATTTCAGACTCTAAAAACGTAGAAATCGTGTTTCAAGTTGAAATACGCCTTGTAAACGAAAAATGTTTATTTCAGACTCTAATAACGTAGAAATCGTGTTTCAAGTTGAAATACGCCTTGGGACCATATCTCACCTAAAGTAAATGGTAGAATCAAACTTTAACCAAACGTAATGTTTGTACCTAGGGTAAAGTTAAAAAGTTTAAACAATTTTAAAATATCACTATATTTAGGCGAGTAAACGAAAAATGTTCGTCTCAGACTCTAAAACCGCAGAAATCGTGTTTCAAGTTGAAATACGCCTTGGTACCATATCTCACCTAAACTAAATGGTAGAATCAAACTTTAACCAAACGTAATGTTTGTACCTAGGGTAAAGTTAAAAAGTTTAAACAATTTGAAAATATCACTATATTTAGGCGAGTAAACGAAAAATGTTCATTTCAGACTCTAAAAACGTAGAAATCGTGTTTCAAGTTGAAATACGCCTTGTAAACGAAAAATGTTTATTTCAGACTCTAATAACGTAGAAATCGTGTTTCAAGTTGAAATACGCCTTGGGACCATATCTCACCTAAAGTAAATGGTAGAATCAAACTTTAACCAAACGTAATGTTTGTACCTAGGGTAAAGTTAAAAAGTTTAAACAATTTGAAAATATCACTATATTTAGGCGAGTAAACGAAAAATGTTCATTTCAGACTCTAAAAACGTAGAAATCGTGTTTCAAGTTGAAATACGCCTTGTAAACGAAAAATGTTTATTTCAGACTCTAATAACGTAGAAATCGTGTTTCAAGTTGAAATACGCCTTGGGACCATATCTCACCTAAAGTAAATGGTAGAATCAAACTTTAACCAAACGTAATGTTTGTACCTAGGGTAAAGTTAAAAAGTTTAAACAATTTGAAAATATCACTATATTTAGGCGAGTAAACGAAAAATGTTCGTCTCAGACTCTAAAACCGCAGAAATCGTGTTTCAAGTTGAAATACGCCTTGGTACCATATCTCACCTAAAGTAAATGGTAGAATCAAACTTTAACCAAACGTAATGTTTGTACCTAGTATAAAGTTAAAAAGTTTAAACAATTTTAAAATATCACTATATTTAGGCGAGTAAACGAAAAATGTTCATTTCAGACTCTAAAAACGTAGAAATCGTGTTTCAAGTTGAAATACGCCTTGTAAACGAAAAATGTTTATTTCAGACTCTAATAACGTAGAAATCGTGTTTCAAGTTGAAATACGCCTTGGGACCATATCTCACCTAAAGTAAATGGTAGAATCAAACTTTAACCAAACGTAATGTTTGTACCTAGGGTAAAGTTAAAAAGTTTAAACAATTTGAAAATATCACTATATTTAGGCGAGTAAACGAAAAATGTTCATTTCAGACTCTAAAAACGTAGAAATCGTGTTTCAAGTTGAAATACGCCTTGTAAACGAAAAATGTTTATTTCAGACTCTAATAACGTAGAAATCGTGTTTCAAGTTGAAATACGCCTTGAGACCATATCTCACCTAAAGTAAATGGTAGAATAAACTTTAACCAAACGTAATGTTTGTACCTAGTATAAAGTTAAAAAGTTTAAACAATTTTAAAATATCACTATATTTAGGCGAGTAAACGAAAAATGTTCATTTCAGATTCTAAAAACGTAGAAATCGTGTTTCAAGTTGAAATACGCCTTGTAAACGAAAAATGTTTATTTCAGACTCTAATAACGTAGAAATCGTGTTTCAAGTTGAAATACGCCTTGGGACCATATCTCACCTAAAGTAAATGGTAGAATCAAACTTTAACCAAACGTAATGTTTGTACCTAGGGTAAAGTTAAAAAGTTTAAACAATTTTAAAATATCACTATATTTAGGCGAGTAAACGAAAAATGTTCGTCTCAGACTCTAAAACCGCAGAAATCGTGTTTCAAGTTGAAATACGCCTTGGTACCATATCTCACCTAAACTAAATGGTAGAATCAAACTTTAACCAAACGTAATGTTTGTACCTAGGGTAAAGTTAAAAAGTTTAAACAATTTGAAAATATCACTATATTTAGGCGAGTAAACGAAAAATGTTCATTTCAGACTCTAAAAACGTAGAAATCGTGTTTCAAGTTGAAATACGCCTTGTAAACGAAAAATGTTTATTTCAGACTCTAATAACGTAGAAATCGTGTTTCAAGTTGAAATACGCCTTGCGACCATATCTCACCTAAAGTAAATGGTAGAATCAAACTTTAACCAAACGTAATGTTTGTACCTAGTATAAAGTTAAAAAGTTTAAACAATTTTAAAATATCACTATATTTAGGCGAGTAAACGAAAAATGTTCATTTCAGACTCTAAAAACGTAGAAATCGTGTTTCAAGTTGAAATACGCCTTGTAAACGAAAAATGTTTATTTCAGACTCTAATAACGTAGAAATCGTGTATCAAGTTGAAATACGCCTTGGGACCATATCTCACCTAAAGTAAATGGTAGAATCAAACTTTAACCAAACGTAATGTTTGTACCTAGTATAAAGTTAAAAAGTTTAAACAATTTTAAAATATCACTATATTTAGGCGAGTAAACGAAAAATGTTCATTTCAGACTCTAATAACGTAGAAATCGTGTTTCAAGTTGAAATACGCCTTGGGACCATATCTCACCTAAAGTAAATGGTAGAATCAAACTTTAACCAAACGTAATGTTTGTACCTAGGGTAAAGTTAAAAAGTTTAAACAATTTGAAAATATCACTATATTTAGGCGAGTAAACGAAAAATGTTCATTTCAGACTCTAAAAACGTAGAAATCGTGTTTCAAGTTGAAATACGCCTTGTAAACGAAAAATGTTTATTTCAGACTCTAATAACGTAGAAATCGTGTTTCAAGTTGAAATACGCCTTGGGACCATATCTCACCTAAAGTAAATGGTAGAATCAAACTTTAACCAAACGTAATGATTGTACCTAGGGTAAAGTTAAAAAGTTTAAACAATTTTAAAATATCACTATATTTAGGCGAGTAAACGAAAAATGTTCGTCTCAGACTCTAAAACCGCAGAAATCGTGTTTCAAGTTGAAATACGCCTTGGTACCATATCTCACCTAAACTAAATGGTAGAATCAAACTTTAACCAAACGTAATGTTTGTACCTAGGGTAAAGTTAAAAAGTTTAAACAATTTGCAAATATCACTATATTTAGGCGAGTAAACGAAAAATGTTCATTTCAGACTCTAAAAACGTAGAAATCGTGTTTCAAGTTGAAATACGCCTTGTAAACGAAAAATGTTTATTTCAGACTCTAATAACGTAGAAATCGTGTTTCAAGTTGAAATACGCCTTGGGACCATATCTCACCTAAAGTAAATGGTAGAATCAAACTTTAACCAAACGTAATGTTTGTACCTAGTATAAAGTTAAAAAGTTTAAACAATTTTAAAATATCACTATATTTAGGCGAGTAAACGAAAAATGTTCATTTCAGACTCTGAAAACGTAGAAATCGTGTTTCAAGTTGAAATACGCCTTGTAAACGAAAAATGTTTATTTCAGACTCTAATAACGTAGAAATCGTGTTTCAAGTTGAAATACGCCTTGGGACCATATCTCACCTAAAGTAAATGGTAGAATCAAACTTTAACCAAACGTAATGTTTGTACCTAGGGTAAAGTTAAAAAGTTTAAACAATTTGAAAATATCACTATATTTAGGCGAGTAAACGAAAAATGTTCATTTCAGACTCTAAAAACGTAGAAATCGTGTTTCAAGTTGAAATACGCCTTGTAAACGAAAAATGTTTATTTCAGACTCTAATAACGTAGAAATCGTGTTTCAAGTTGAAATACGCCTTGGGACCATATCTCACCTAAAGTAAATGGTAGAATCAAACTTTAACCAAACGTAATGTTTGTACCTAGTATAAAGTTAAAAAGTTTAAACAATTTTAAAATATCACTATATTTAGGCGAGTAAAGGAAAAATGTTCATTTCAGACTCTAAAAACGTAGAAATCGTGTTTCAAGTTGAAATACGCCTTGTAAACGAAAATTGTTTATTTCAGACTCTAATAACGTAGAAATCGTGTTTCAAGTTGAAATACGCCTTGGGACCATATCTCACCTAAAGTAAATGGTAGAATCAAACTTTAACCAAACGTAATGTTTGTACCTAGGGTAAAGTTAAAAAGTTTAAACAATTTGAAAATATCACTATATTTAGGCGAGTAAACGAAAAATGTTCGTCTCAGACTCTAAAACCGCAGAAATCGTGTTTCAAGTTGAAATACGCCTTGGTACCATATCTCACCTAAAGTAAATGGTAGAATCAAACTTTAACCAAACGTAATGTTTGTACCTAGTATAAAGTTAAAAAGTTTAAACAATTTTAAAATATCACTATATTTAGGCGAGTAAACGAAAAATGTTCATTTCAGACTCTAAAAACGTAGAAATCGTGTTTCAAGTTGAAATACGCCTTGTAAACGAAAAATGTTTATTTCAGACTCTAATAACGTAGAAATCGTGTATCAAGTTGAAATACGCCTTGGGACCATATCTCACCTAAAGTAAATGGTAGAATCAAACTTTAACCAAACGTAATGTTTGTACCTAGGGTAAAGTTAAAAAGTTTAAACAATTTTAAAATATCACTATATTTAGGCGAGTAAACGAAAAATGTTCATTTCAGACTCTAATAACGTAGAAATCGTGTTTCAAGTTGAAATACGCCTTGGGACCATATCTCATCTAAAGTAAATGGTAGAATCAAACTTTAACCAAACGTAATGTTTGTACCTAGGGTAAAGTTAAAAAGTTTAAACAATTTGAAAATATCACTATATTTAGGCGAGTAAACGAAAAATGTTCGTCTCAGACTCTAAAACCGCAGAAATCGTGTTTCAAGTTGAAATACGCCTTGTAAACGAAAAATGTTTATTTCAGACTCTAATAACGTAGAAATCGTGTATCAAGTTGAAATACGCCTTGGGACCATATCTCACCTAAAGTAAATGGTAGAATCAAACTTTAACCAAACGTAATGTTTGTACCTAGGGTAAAGTTAAAAAGTTTAAACAATTTTAAAATATCACTATATTTAGGCGAGTAAACGAAAAATGTTCATTTCAGACTCTAAAAACGTAGAAATCGTGTTTCAAGTTGAAATACGCCTTGTAAACGAAAAATGTTTATTTCAGACTCTAATAACGTAGAAATCGTGTTTCAAGTTGAAATACGCCTTGGGACCATATCTCACCTAAAGTAAATGGTAGAATCAAACTTTAACCAAACGTAATGTTTGTACCTAGTATAAAGTTAAAAAGTTTAAACAATTTTAAATATCACTATATTTAGGCGAGTAAACGAAAAATGTTCATTTCAGACTCTAAAAACGTAGAAATCGTGTTTCAAGTTGAAATACGCCTTGTAAACGAAAATGTTTATTTCAGACTCTAATAACGTAGAAATCGTGTTTCAAGTTGAAATACGCCTTGGGACCATATCTCACCTAAAGTAAATGGTAGAATCAAACTTTAACCAAACGTAATGTTTGTACCTAGGGTAAAGTTAAAAAGTTTAAACAATTTGAAAATATCACTATATTTAGGCGAGTAAACGAAAAATGTTCGTCTCAGACTCTAAAACCGCAGAAATCGTGTTTCAAGTTGAAATACGCCTTGGTACCATATCTCACCTAAAGTAAATGGTAGAATCAAACTTTAACCAAACCGTAATGTTTGTACCTAGTATAAAGTTAAAAAGTTAAACAATTTTAAAATATCACTATATTTAGGCGAGTAAACGAAAAATGTTCATTCAGACTCTAAAAACGTAGAAATCGTGTTTCAAGTTGAAATACGCCTTGTAAACGAAAAATGTTTATTTCAGACTCTAATAACGTAGAAATCGTGTATCAAGTTGAAATACGCCTTGGGACCATATCTCACCTAAAGTAAATGGTAGAATCAAACTTTAACCAAACGTAATGTTTGTACCTAGGGTAGAGTTAAAAAGTTTAAAACAATTTTAAAATATCACTATATTTAGGCGAGTAAACGAAAAATGTTCATTTCAGACTCTAAAAACGTAGAAATCGTGTTTCAAGTTGATATACGCCTTGTAAACGAAAAATGTTTATTTCAGACTCTAATAACGTAGAAATCGTGTTTCAAGTTGAAATACGCCTTGGTACCATATCTCACCTAAACTAAATGGTAGAATCAAACTTTAACCAAACGTAATGTTTGTACCTAGGGTAAAGTTAAAAAGTTTAAACAATTTGCAAATATCACTATATTTAGGCGAGTAAACGAAAAATGTTCATTTCAGACTCTAAAAACGTAGAAATCGTGTTTCAAGTTGAAATACGCCTTGTAAACGAAAAATGTTTATTTCAGACTCTAATAACGTAGAAATCGTGTTTCAAGTTGAAATACGCCTTGGGACCATATCTCACCTAAAGTAAATGGTAGAATCAAACTTTAACCAAACGTAATGTTTGTACCTAGTATAAAGTTAAAAAGTTTAAACAATTTTAAAATATCACTATATTTAGGCGAGTAAACGAAAAATGTTCATTTCAGACTCTAAAAACGTAGAAATCGTGTTTCAAGTTGAAATACGCCTTGTAAACGAAAAATGTTTATTTCAGACTCTAATAACGTAGAAATCGTGTTTCAAGTTGAAATACGCCTTGGGACCATATCTCACCTAAAGTAAATGGTAGAATCAAACTTTAACCAAACGTAATGTTTGTACCTAGGGTAAAGTTAAAAAGTTTAAACAATTTGAAAATATCACTATATTTAGGCGAGTAAACGAAAAATGTTCATTTCAGACTCTAAAAACGTAGAAATCGTGTTTCAAGTTGAAATACGCCTTGTAAACGAAAAATGTTTATTTCAGACTCTAATAACGTAGAAATCGTGTTTCAAGTTGAAATACGCCTTGGGACCATATCTCACCTAAAGTAAATGGTAGAATCAAACTTTAACCAAACGTAATGTTTGTACCTAGTATAAAGTTAAAAAGTTTAAACAATTTTAAAATATCACTATATTTAGGCGAGTAAACGAAAAATGTTCATTTCAGACTCTAAAAACGTAGAAATCGTGTTTCAAGTTGAAATACGCCTTGTAAACGAAAATTGTTTATTTCAGACTCTAATAACGTAGAAATCGTGTTTCAAGTTGAAATACGCCTTGGGACCATATCTCACCTAAAGTAAATGGTAGAATCAAACTTTAACCAAACGTAATGTTTGTACCTAGGGTAAAGTTAAAAAGTTTAAACAATTTGAAAATATCACTATATTTAGGCGAGTAAACGAAAAATGTTCGTCTCAGACTCTAAAACCGCAGAAATCGTGTTTCAAGTTGAAATACGCCTTGGTACCATATCTCACCTAAAGTAAATGGTAGAATCAAACTTTAACCAAACGTAATGTTTGTACCTAGTATAAAGTTAAAAAGTTTAAACAATTTTAAAATATCACTATATTTAGGCGAGTAAACGAAAAATGTTCATTTCAGACTCTAAAAACGTAGAAATCGTGTTTCAAGTTGAAATACGCCTTGTAAACGAAAAATGTTTATTTCAGACTCTAATAACGTAGAAATCGTGTATCAAGTTGAAATACGCATTGGGACCATATCTCACCTAAAGTAAATGGTAGAATCAAACTTTAACCAAACGTAATGTTTGTACCTAGGGTAAAGTTAAAAAGTTTAAACAATTTTAAAATATCACTATATTTAGGCGAGTAAACGAAAAATGTTCATTTCAGACTCTAAAAACGTAGAAATCGTGTTTCAAGTTGATATACGCCTTGTAAACGAAAAATGTTTATTTCAGACTCTAATAACGTAGAAATCGTGTTTCAAGTTGAAATACGCCTTGGGACCATATCTCATCTAAAGTAAATGGTAGAATCAAACTTTAACCAAACGTAATGTTTGTACCTAGGGTAAAGTTAAAAAGTTTAAACAATTTGAAAATATCACTATATTTAGGCGAGTAAACGAAAAATGTTCGTCTCAGACTCTAAAACCGCAGAAATCGTGTTTCAAGTTGAAATACGCCTTGTAAACGAAAAATGTTTATTTCAGACTCTAATAACGTAGAAATCGTGTATCAAGTTGAAATACGCCTTGGGACCATATCTCACCTAAAGTAAATGGTAGAATCAAACTTTAACCAAACGTAATGTTTGTACCTAGGGTAAAGTTAAAAAGTTTAAACAATTTTAAAATATCACTATATTTAGGCGAGTAAACGAAAAATGTTCATTTCAGACTCTAAAAACGTAGAAATCGTGTTTCAAGTTGAAATACGCCTTGTAAACGAAAAATGTTTATTTCAGACTCTAATAACGTAGAAATCGTGTTTCAAGTTGAAATACGCCTTGGGACCATATCTCACCTAAAGTAAATGGTAGAATCAAACTTTAACCAAACGTAATGTTTGTACCTAGTATAAAGTTAAAAAGTTTAAACAATTTTAAAATATCACTATATTTAGGCGAGTAAACGAAAAATGTTCATTTCAGACTCTAAAAACGTAGAAATCGTGTTTCAAGTTGAAATACGCCTTGTAAACGAAAAATGTTTATTTCAGACTCTAATAACGTAGAAATCGTGTTTCAAGTTGAAATACGCCTTGGGACCATATCTCACCTAAAGTAAATGGTAAAATCAAACTTTAACCAAACGTAATGTTTATACCTAGGGTAAAGTTAAAAAGTTTAAACAATTTGAAAATATCACTATATTTAGGCGAGTAAACGAAAAATGTTCGTCTCAGACTCTAAAACCGCAGAAATCGTGTTTCAAGTTGAAATACGCCTTGGTACCATATCTCACCTAAAGTAAATGGTAGAATCAAACTTTAACCAAACGTAATGTTTGTACCTAGTATAAAGTTAAAAAGTTTAAACAATTTTAAAATATCACTATATTTAGGCGAGTAAACGAAAAATGTTCATTTCAGACTCTAAAAACGTAGAAATCGTGTTTCAAGTTGAAATACGCCTTGTAAACGAAAAATGTTTATTTCAGACTCTAATAACGTAGAAATCGTGTATCAAGTTGAAATACGCCTTGGGACCATATCTCACCTAAAGTAAATGGTAGAATCAAACTTTAACCAAACGTAATGTTTGTACCTAGGGTAAAGTTAAAAAGTTTAAACAATTTTAAAATATCACTATATTTAGGCGAGTAAACGAAAAATGTTCATTTCAGACTCTAAAAACGTAGAAATCGTGTTTCAAGTTGATATACGCCTTGTAAACGAAAAATGTTTATTTCAGACTCTAATAACGTAGAAATCGTGTTTCAAGTTGAAATACGCCTTGGGACCATATCTCATCTAAAGTAAATGGTAGAATCAAACTTTAACCAAACGTAATGTTTGTACCTAGGGTAAAGTTAAAAAGTTTAAACAATTTGAAAATATCACTATATTTAGGCGAGTAAACGAAAAATGTTCGTCTCAGACTCTAAAACCGCAGAAATCGTGTTTCAAGTTGAAATACGCCTTGTAAACGAAAAATGTTTATTTCAGACTCTAATAACGTAGAAATCGTGTTTCAAGTTGAAATACGCCTTGGGACCATATCTCACCTAAAGTAAATGGTAGAATCAAACTTTAACCAAACGTAATGTTTGTACCTAGTATAAAGTTAAAAAGTTTAAACAATTTTAAAATATCACTATATTTAGGCGAGTAAACGAAAAATGTTCATTTCAGACTCTAAAAACGTAGAAATCGTGTTTCAAGTTGAAATACGCCTTGTAAACGAAAAATGTTTATTTCAGACTCTAATAACGTAGAAATCGTGTTTCAAGTTGAAATACGCCTTGGGACCATATAAATGGTAGAATCAAACTTTAACCAAACGTAATGTTTGTACCTAGGGTAAAGTTAAAAAGTTTAAACAATTTGAAAATATCACTATATTTAGGCGAGTAAACGAAAAATGTTCGTCTCAGACTCTAAAACCGCAGAAATCGTGTTTCAAGTTGATATACGCCTTGGTACCATATCTCACCTAAAGTAAATGGTAGAATCAAACTTTAACCAAACGTAATGTTTGTACCTAGGGTAAAGTTAAAAAGTTTAAACAATTTGAAAATATCACTATATTTAGGCGAGTAAACGAAAAATGTTCATTTCAGACTCTAAAAACGTAGAAATCGTGTTTCAAGTTGAAATACGCCTTGTAAACGAAAAATGTTTATTTCAGACTCTAAAAACGTAGAAATCGTGTTTCAAGTTGAAATACGCCTTGTAAACGAAAAATGTTTATTTCAGACTCTAATAACGTAGAAATCGTGTTTCAAGTTGAAATACGCCTTGAGACCATATCTCACCTAAAGTAAATGGTAGAATAAACTTTAACCAAACGTAATGTTTGTACCTAGTATAAAGTTAAAAAGTTTAAACAATTTTAAAATATCACTATATTTAGGCGAGTAAACGAAAAATGTTCATTTCAGATTCTAAAAACGTAGAAATCGTGTTTCAAGTTGAAATACGCCTTGTAAACGAAAAATGTTTATTTCAGACTCTAATAACGTAGAAATCGTGTTTCAAGTTGAAATACGCCTTGGGACCATATCTCACCTAAAGTAAATGGTAGAATCAAACTTTAACCAAACGTAATGTTTGTACCTAGGGTAAAGTTAAAAAGTTTAAACAATTTTAAAATATCACTATATTTAGGCGAGTAAACGAAAAATGTTCATTTCAGACTCTAAAAACGTAGAAATCGTGTTTCAAGTTGAAATACGCCTTGTAAACGAAAAATGTTTATTTCAGACTCTAATAACGTAGAAATCGTGTTTCAAGTTGAAATACGCCTTGGGACCATATCTCACCTAAAGTAAATGGTAGAATCAAACTTTAACCAAACGTAATGTTTGTACCTAGGGTAAAGTTAAAAAGTTTAAACAATTTTAAAATATCACTATATTTAGGCGAGTAAACGAAAAATGTTCATTTCAGACTCTAAAAACGTAGAAATCGTGTTTCAAGTTGAAATACGCCTTGTAAACGAAAAATGTTTATTTCAGACTCTAATAACGTAGAAATCGTGTTTCAAGTTGAAATACGCCTTGGGACCATATCTCACCTAAAGTAAATGGTAGAATCAAACTTTAACCAAACGTAATGTTTGTACCTAGGGTAAAGTTAAAAAGTTTAAACAATTTGAAAATATCACTATATTTAGGCGAGTAAACGAAAAATGTTCGTCTCAGACTCTAAAACCGCAGAAATCGTGTTTCAAGTTGAAATACGCCTTGGTACCATATCTCACCTAAAGTAAATGGTAGAATCAAACTTTAACCAAACGTAATGTTTGTACCTAGTATAAAGTTAAAAAGTTTAAACAATTTTAAAATATCACTATATTTAGGCGAGTAAACGAAAAATGTTCATTTCAGACTCTAAAAACGTAGAAATCGTGTTTCAAGTTGAAATACGCCTTGTAAACGAAAAATGTTTATTTCAGACTCTAATAACGTAGAAATCGTGTATCAAGTTGAAATACGCCTTGGGACCATATCTCACCTAAAGTAAATGGTAGAATCAAACTTTAACCAAACGTAATGTTTGTACCTAGGGTAAAGTTAAAAAGTTTAAACAATTTTAAAATATCACTATATTTAGGCGAGTAAACGAAAAATGTTCATTTCAGACTCTAAAAACGTAGAAATCGTGTTTCAAGTTGATATACGCCTTGTAAACGAAAAATGTTTATTTCAGACTCTAATAACGTAGAAATCGTGTTTCAAGTTGAAATACGCCTTGGGACCATATCTCACCTAAAGTAAATGGTAGAATCAAACTTTAACCAAACGTAATGTTTGTACCTAGGGTAAAGTTAAAAAGTTTAAACAATTTGAAAATATCACTATATTTAGGCGAGTAAACGAAAAATGTTCATTTCAGGCTCTAAAAACGTAGAAATCGTGTTTCAAGTTGAAATACGCCTTGTAAACGAAAAATGTTTATTTCAGACTCTAATAACGTAGAAATCGTGTTTCAAGTTGAAATACGCCTTGGGACCATATCTCACCTAAAGTAAATGGTAGAATCAAACTTTAACCAAACGTAATGATTGTACCTAGGGTAAAGTTAAAAAGTTTAAACAATTTTAAAATATCACTATATTTAGGCGAGTAAACGAAAAATGTTCGTCTCAGACTCTAAAACCGCAGAAATCGTGTTTCAAGTTGAAATACGCCTTGGTACCATATCTCACCTAAACTAAATGGTAGAATCAAACTTTAACCAAACGTAATGTTTGTACCTAGGGTAAAGTTAAAAAGTTTAAACAATTTGCAAATATCACTATATTTAGGCGAGTAAACGAAAAATGTTCATTTCAGACTCTAAAAACGTAGAAATCGTGTTTCAAGTTGAAATACGCCTTGTAAACGAAAAATGTTTATTTCAGACTCTAATAACGTAGAAATCGTGTTTCAAGTTGAAATACGCCTTGGGACCATATCTCACCTAAAGTAAATGGTAGAATCAAACTTTAACCAAACGTAATGTTTGTACCTAGTATAAAGTTAAAAAGTTTAAACAATTTTAAAATATCACTATATTTAGGCGAGTAAACGAAAAATGTTCATTTCAGACTCTAAAAACGTAGAAATCGTGTTTCAAGTTGAAATACGCCTTGTAAACGAAAAATGTTTATTTCAGACTCTAATAACGTAGAAATCGTGTTTCAAGTTGAAATACGCCTTGGGACCATATCTCACCTAAAGTAAATGGTAGAATCAAACTTTAACCAAACGTAATGTTTGTACCTAGGGTAAAGTTAAAAAGTTTAAACAATTTGAAAATATCACTATATTTAGGCGAGTAAACGAAAAATGTTCATTTCAGACTCTAAAAACGTAGAAATCGTGTTTCAAGTTGAAATACGCCTTGTAAACGAAAAATGTTTATTTCAGACTCTAATAACGTAGAAATCGTGTTTCAAGTTGAAATACGCCTTGGGACCATATCTCACCTAAAGTAAATGGTAGAATCAAACTTTAACCAAACGTAATGTTTGTACCTAGGGCAAAGTTAAAAAGTTTAAACAATTTTAAAATATCACTATATTTAGGCGAGTAAACGAAAAATGTTCATTTCAGACTCTAAAAACGTAGAAATCGTGTTTCAAGTTGATATACGCCTTGTAAACGAAAAATGTTTATTTCAGACTCTAATAACGTAGAAATCGTGTTTCAAGTTGAAATACGCCTTGGGACCATATCTCACCTAAAGTAAATGGTAGAATCAAACTTTAACCAAACGTAATGTTTGTACCTAGTATAAAGTTAAAAAGTTTAAACAATTTTAAAATATCACTATATTTAGGCGAGTAAACGAAAAATGTTCATTTCAGACTCTAAAAACGTAGAAATCGTGTTTCAAGTTGAAATACGCCTTGTAAACGAAAAATGTTTATTTCAGACTCTAATAACGTAGAAATCGTGTTTCAAGTTGAAATACGCCTTGGGACCATATCTCACCTAAAGTAAATGGTAGAATCAAACTTTAACCAAACGTAATGTTTGTACCTAGGGTAAAGTTAAAAAGTTTAAACAATTTGAAAATATCACTATATTTAGGCGAGTAAACGAAAAATGTTCGTCTCAGACTCTAAAACCGCAGAAATCGTGTTTCAAGTTGAAATACGCCTTGGTACCATATCTCACCTAAAGTAAATGGTAGAATCAAACTTTAACCAAACGTAATGTTTGTACCTAGTATAAAGTTAAAAAGTTTAAACAATTTTAAAATATCACTATATTTAGGCGAGTAAACGAAAAATGTTCATTTCAGACTCTAAAAACGTAGAAATCGTGTTTCAAGTTGAAATACGCCTTGTAAACGAAAAATGTTTATTTCAGACTCTAATAACGTAGAAATCGTGTATCAAGTTGAAATACGCCTTGGGACCATATCTCACCTAAAGTAAATGGTAGAATCAAACTTTAACCAAACGTAATGTTTGTACCTAGGGTAAAGTTAAAAAGTTTAAACAATTTTAAAATATCACTATATTTAGGCGAGTAAACGAAAAATGTTCATTTCAGACTCTAAAAACGTAGAAATCGTGTTTCAAGTTGATATACGCCTTGTAAACGAAAAATGTTTATTTCAGACTCTAATAACGTAGAAATCGTGTTTCAAGTTGAAATACGCCTTGGGACCATATCTCACCTAAAGTAAATGGTAGAATCAAACTTTAACCAAACGTAATGTTTGTACCTAGGGTAAAGTTAAAAAGTTTAAACAATTTGAAAATATCACTATATTTAGGCGAGTAAACGAAAAATGTTCATTTCAGGCTCTAAAAACGTAGAAATCGTGTTTCAAGTTGAAATACGCCTTGTAAACGAAAAATGTTTATTTCAGACTCTAATAACGTAGAAATCGTGTTTCAAGTTGAAATACGCCTTGGGACCATATCTCACCTAAAGTAAATGGTAGAATCAAACTTTAACCAAACGTAATGATTGTACCTAGGGTAAAGTTAAAAAGTTTAAACAATTTTAAAATATCACTATATTTAGGCGAGTAAACGAAAAATGTTCGTCTCAGACTCTAAAACCGCAGAAATCGTGTTTCAAGTAGAAATACGCCTTGGTACCATATCTCACCTAAACTAAATGGTAGAATCAAACTTTAACCAAACGTAATGTTTGTACCTAGGGTAAAGTTAAAAAGTTTAAACAATTTGCAAATATCACTATATTTAGGCGAGTAAACGAAAAATGTTCATTTCAGACTCTAAAAACGTAGAAATCGTGTTTCAAGTTGAAATACGCCTTGTAAACGAAAAATGTTTATTTCAGACTCTAATAACGTAGAAATCGTGTTTCAAGTTGAAATACGCCTTGGGACCATATCTCACCTAAAGTAAATGGTAGAATCAAACTTTAACCAAACGTAATGTTTGTACCTAGTATAAAGTTAAAAAGTTTAAACAATTTTAAAATATCACTATATTTAGGCGAGTAAACGAAAAATGTTCATTTCAGACTCTAAAAACGTAGAAATCGTGTTTCAAGTTGAAATACGCCTTGTAAACGAAAAATGTTTATTTCAGACTCTAATAACGTAGAAATCGTGTTTCAAGTTGAAATACGCCTTGGGACCATATCTCACCTAAAGTAAATGGTAGAATCAAACTTTAACCAAACGTAATGTTTGTACCTAGGGTAAAGTTAAAAAGTTTAAACAATTTGAAAATATCACTATATTTAGGCGAGTAAACGAAAAATGTTCATTTCAGACTCTAAAAACGTAGAAATCGTGTTTCAAGTTGAAATACGCCTTGTAAACGAAAAATGTTTATTTCAGACTCTAATAACGTAGAAATCGTGTTTCAAGTTGAAATACGCCTTGGGACCATATCTCACCTAAAGTAAATGGTAGAATCAAACTTTAACCAAACGTAATGTTTGTACCTAGGGCAAAGTTAAAAAGTTTAAACAATTTTAAAATATCACTATATTTAGGCGAGTAAACGAAAAATGTCCATTTCAGACTCTAAAAACGTAGAAATCGTGTTTCAAGTTGATATACGCCTTGTAAACGAAAAATGTTTATTTCAGACTCTAATAACGTAGAAATCGTGTTTCAAGTTGAAATACGCCTTGGGACCATATCTCACCTAAAGTAAATGGTAGAATCAAACTTTAACCAAACGTAATGTTTGTACCTAGTATAAAGTTAAAAAGTTTAAACAATTTTAAAATATCACTATATTTAGGCGAGTAAACGAAAAATGTTCATTTCAGACTCTAAAAACGTAGAAATCGTGTTTCAAGTTGAAATACGCCTTGTAAACGAAAAATGTTTATTTCAGACTCTAATAACGTAGAAATCGTGTTTCAAGTTGAAATACGCCTTGGGACCATATCTCACCTAAAGTAAATGGTAGAATCAAACTTTAACCAAACGTAATGTTTGTACCTAGGGTAAAGTTAAAAAGTTTAAACAATTTGAAAATATCACTATATTTAGGCGAGTAAACGAAAAATGTTCATTTCAGACTCTAAAAACGTAGAAATCGTGTTTCAAGTTGATATACGCCTTGTAAACGAAAAATGTTTATTTCAGACTCTAATAACGTAGAAATCGTGTTTCAAGTTGAAATACGCCTTGGGACCATATCTCATCTAAAGTAAATGGTAGAATCAAACTTTAACCAAACGTAATGTTTGTACCTAGGGTAAAGTTAAAAAGTTTCAACAATTTGAAAATATCACTATATTTAGGCGAGTAAACGAAAAATGTTCGTCTCAGACTCTAAAACCGCAGAAATCGTGTTTCAAGTTGAAATACGCCTTGTAAACGAAAAATGTTTATTTCAGACTCTAATAACGTAGAAATCGTGTTTCAAGTTGAAATACGCCTTGGGACCATATCTCACCTAAAGTAAATGGTAGAATCAAACTTTAACCAAACGTAATGTTTGTACCTAGGGTAAAGTTAAAAAGTTTAAACAATTTGAAAATATCACTATATTTAGGCGAGTAAACGAAAAATGTTCGTCTCAGACTCTAAAACCGCAGAAATCGTGTTTCAAGTTGAAATACGCCTTGGTACCATATCTCACCTAAAGTAAATGGTAGAATCAAACTTTAACCAAACGTAATGTTTGTACCTAGGGTAAAGTTAAAAAGTTTAAACAATTTGAAAATATCACTATATTTAGGCGAGTAAACGAAAAATGTTCATTTCAGACTCTAAAAACGTAGAAATCGTGTTTCAAGTTGAAATACGCCTTGTAAACGAAAAATGTTTATTTCAGACTCTAATAACGTAGAAATCGTGTTTCAAGTTGAAATACGCCTTAGGACCATATCTCACCTAAAGTAAATGGTAGAATCAAACTTTAACCAAACGTAATGTTTGTACCTAGGGTAAAGTTAAAAAGTTTAAACAATTTGAAAATATCACTATATTTAGGCGAGTAAACGAAAAATGTTCGTCTCAGACTCTAAAACCGCAGAAATCGTGTTTCAAGTTGAAATACGCCTTGGTACCATATCTCACCTAAAGTAAATGGTAGAATCAAATTTTAACCAAACGTAATGTTTGTACCTAGTATAAAGTTAATAAGTTTAAACAATTTTAAAATATCACTATATTTAGGCGAGTAAACGAAAAATGTTCATTTCAGACTCTAAAAACGTAGAAATCGTGTTTCAAGTTGAAATACGCCTTGTAAACGAAAAATGTTTATTTCAGACTCTAATAACGTAGAAATCGTGTTTCAAGTTGAAATACGCCTTGGGACCATATCTCACCTAAAGTAAATGGTAGAATCAAACTTTAACCAAACGTAATGTTTGTACCTAGGGTAAAGTTAAAAAGTTTAAACAATTTGAAAATATCACTATATTTAGGCGAGTAAACGAAAAATGTTCGTCTCAGACTCTAAAACCGCAGAAATCGTGTTTCAAGTTGAAATACGCCTTGGTACCATATCTCACCTAAAGTAAATGGTAGAATCAAACTTTAACCAAACGTAATGTTTGTACCTAGGGTAAAGTTAAAAAGTTTAAACAATTTTAAAATATCACTATATTTAGGCGAGTAAACGAAAAATGTTCAGTTCAGACTCTAAAAACGTAGAAATCGTGTTTCAAGTTGAAATACGCCTTGTAAACGAAAAATGTTTATTTCAGACTCTAATAACGTAGAAATCGTGTTTCAAGTTGAAATACGCCTTGGGACCATATCTCACCTAAAGTAAATGGTAGAATCAAACTTTAACCAAACGTAATGTTTGTACCTAGTATAAAGTTAAAAAGTTTAAACAATTTTAAAATATCACTATATTTAGGCGAGTAAACGAAAAATGTTCATTTCAGACTCTAAAAACGTAGAAATCGTGTTTCAAGTTGAAATACGCCTTGGGACCATATCTCACCTAAAGTAAATGGTAGAATCAAACTTTAACCAAACGTAATGTTTGTACCTAGGGTAAAGTTAAAAAGTTTAAACAATTTGAAAATATCACTATATTTAGGCGAGTAAACGAAAAATGTTCGTCTCAGACTCTAAAACCGCAGAAATCGTGTTTCAAGTTGAAATACGCCTTGGTACCATATCTCACCTAAAGTAAATGGTAGAATCAAACTTTAACCAAACGTAATGTTTGTACCTAGGGTAAAGTTAAAAAGTTTAAACAATTTGAAAATATCACTATATTTAGGCGAGTAAACGAAAAATGTTCGTCTCAGACTCTAAAACCGCAGAAATCGTGTTTCAAGTTGAAATACGCCTTGGTACGATATCTCACCTAAAGTAAATGGTAGAATCAAACTTTAACCAAACGTAATGTTTGTACCTAGTATAAAGTTAAAAAGTTTAAACAATTTTAAAATATCACTATATTTAGGCGAGTAAACGAAAAATGTTCATTTCAGACTCTAAAAACGTAGAAATCGTGTTTCAAGTTGAAATCCGCCTTGTAAACGAAAAATGTTTATTTCAGACTCTAATAACGTAGAAATCGTGTTTCAAGTTGAAATACGCCTTGGGACCATATCTCACCTAAAGTAAATGGTAGAATCAAACTTTAACCAAACGTAATGTTTGTACCTAGGGTAAAGTTAAAAAGTTTAAACAATTTGAAAATATCACTATATTTAGGCGAGTAAACGAAAAATGTTCATTTCAGACTCTAAAAACGTAGAAATCGTGTTTCAAGTTGAAATACGCCTTGTAAACGAAAAATGTTTATTTCAGACTCTAATAACGTAGAAATCGTGTTTCAAGTTGAAATACGCCTTGGGACCATATCTCACCTAAAGTAAATGGTAGAATCAAACTTTAACCAAACGTAATGTTTGTACCTAGGGTAAAGTTAAAAAGTTTAAACAATTTGAAAATATCACTATATTTAGGCGAGTAAACGAAAAATGTTCGTCTCAGACTCTAAAACCGCAGAAATCGTGTTTCAAGTTGAAATACGCCTTGGTACCATATCTCACCTACAGTAAATGGTAGAATCAAACTTTAACCAAACGTAATGTTTGTACCTAGGGTAAAGTTAAAAAGTTTAAACAATTTTAAAATATCACTATATTTAGGCGAGTAAACGAAAAATGTTCATTTCAGACTCTAAAAACGTAGAAATCGTGTTTCAAGTTGAAATACGCCTTGTAAACGAAAAATGTTTATTTCAGACTCTAATAACGTAGAAATCGTGTTTCAAGTTGAAATACGCCTTGGGACCATATCTCACCTAAAGTAAATGGTAGAATCAAACTTTAACCAAACGTAATGTTTGTACCTAGTATAAAGTTAAAAAGTTTAAACAATTTTAAAATATCACTATATTTAGGCGAGTAAACGAAAAATGTTCATTTCAGACTCTAAAAACGTAGAAATCGTGTTTCAAGTTGAAATACGCCTTGTAAACGAAAAATGTTTATTTCAGACTCTAATAACGTAGAAATCGTGTTTCAAGTTGAAATACGCCTTGGGACCATATCTCACCTAAAGTAAATGGTAGAATCAAACTTTAACCAAACGTAATGTTTGTACCTAGGGTAAAGTTAAAAAGTTTAAACAATTTTAAAATATCACTATATTTAGGCGAGTAAACGAAAAATGTTCGTCTCAGACTCTAAAACCGCAGAAATCGTGTTTCAAGTTGAAATACGCCTTGGTACCATATCTCACCTAAAGTAAATGGTAGAATCAAACTTTAACCAAACGTAATGTTTGTACCTAGTATAAAGTTAAAAAGTTTAAACAATTTGAAAATATCACTATATTTAGGCGAGTAAACGAAAAATGTTCATTTCAGACTCTAAAAACGTAGAAATCGTGTTTCAAGTTGAAATACGCCTTGGGACCATATCTCACCTAAAGTAAATGGTAGAATCAAACTTTAACCAAACGTAATGTTTGTACCTAGGGTAAAGTTAAAAAGTTTAAACAATTTGAAAATATCACTATATTTAGGCGAGTAAACGAAAAATGTTCGTCTCAGACTCTAAAATTGCAGAAATCGTGTTTCAAGTTGAAATACGCCTTGTAAACGAAAAATGTTTATTTCAGACTCTAATAACGTAGAAATCGTGTTTCAAGTTGAAATACGCCTTGGGACCATATCTCACCTAAAGTAAATGGTAGAATCAAACTTTAACCAAACGTAATGTTTGTACCTAGGGTAAAGTTAAAAAGTTTAAACAATTTGAAAATATCACTATATTTAGGCGAGTAAACGAAAAATGTTCGTCTCAGACTCTAAAACCGCAGAAATCGTGTTTCAAGTTGAAATACGCCTTGGTACCATATCTCACCTAAAGTAAATGGTAGAATCAAACTTTAACCAAACGTAATGTTTGTACCTAGGGTAAAGTTAAAAAGTTTAAACAATTTGAAAATATCACTATATTTAGGCGAGTAAACGAAAAATGTTCGTCTCAGACTCTAAAACCGCAGAAATCGTGTTTCAAGTTGAAATACGCCTTGGTACCATATCTCACCTAAAGTAAATGGTAGAATCAAATTTTAACCAAACGTAATGTTTGTACCTAGTATAAAGTTAAAAAGTTTAAACAATTTTAAAATATCACTATATTTAGGCGAGTAAACGAAAAATGTTCATTTCAGACTCTAAAAACGTAGAAATCGTGTTTCAAGTTGAAATACGCCTTGTAAACGAAAAATGTTTATTTCAGACTCTAATAACGTAGAAATCGTGTTTCAAGTTGAAATACGCCTTGGGACCATATCTCACCTAAAGTAAATGGTAGAATCAAACTTTAACCAAACGTAATGTTTGTACCTAGGGTAAAGTTAAAAAGTTTAAACAATTTGAAAATATCACTATATTTAGGCGAGTAAACGAAAAATGTTCGTCTCAGACTCTAAAACCGCAGAAATCGTGTTTCAAGTTGAAATACGCCTTGGTACCATATCTCACCTAAAGTAAATGGTAGAATCAAACTTTAACCAAACGTAATGTTTGTACCTAGGGTAAAGTTAAAAAGTTTAAACAATTTTAAAATATCACTATATTTAGGCGAGTAAACGAAAAATGTTCATTTCAGACTCTAAAAACGTAGAAATCGTGTTTCAAGTTGAAATACGCCTTGTAAACGAAAAATGTTTATTTCAGACTCTAATAACGTAGAAATCGTGTTTCAAGTTGAAATACGCCTTGGGACCATATCTCACCTAAAGTAAATGGTAGAATCAAACTTTAACCAAACGTAATGTTTGTACCTAGGGTAAAGTTAAAAAGTTTAAACAATTTGAAAATATCACTATATTTAGGCGAGTAAACGAAAAATGTTCGTCTCAGACTCTAAAACCGCAGAAATCGTGTTTCAAGTTGAAATACGCCTTGGTACCATATCTCACCTAAAGTAAATGGTAGAATCAAACTTTAACCAAACGTAATGTTTGTACCTAGGGTAAAGTTAAAAAGTTTAAACAATTTTAAAATATCACTATATTTAGGCGAGTAAACGAAAAATGTTCATTTCAGACTCTAAAAACGTAGAAATCGTGTTTCAAGTTGAAATACGCCTTGTAAACGAAAAATGTTTATTTCAGACTCTAATAACGTAGAAATCGTGTTTCAAGTTGAAATACGCCTTGGGACCATATCTCACCTAAAGTAAATGGTAGAATCAAACTTTAACCAAACGTAATGTTTGTACCTAGGGTAAAGTTAAAAAGTTTAAACAATTTGAAAATATCACTATATTTAGGCGAGTAAACGAAAAATGTTCATTTCAGACTCTAAAAACGTAGAAATCGTGTTTCAAGTTGAAATACGCCTTGTAAACGAAAAATGTTTATTTCAGACTCTAATAACGTAGAAATCGTGTTTCAAGTTGAAATACGCCTTGGGACCATATCTCACCTAAAGTAAATGGTAGAATCAAACTTTAACCAAACGTAATGTTTGTACCTAGGGTAAAGTTAAAAAGTTTAAACAATTTGAAAATATCACTATATTTAGGCGAGTAAACGAAAAATGTTCGTCTCAGACTCTAAAACCGCAGAAATCGTGTTTCAAGTTGAAATACGCCTTGGTACCATATCTCACCTAAAGTAAATGGTAGAATCAAACTTTAACCAAACGTAATGTTTGTACCTAGGGTAAAGTTAAAAAGTTTAAACAATTTTAAAATATCACTATATTTAGGCGAGTAAACGAAAAATGTTCATTTCAGACTCTAAAAACGTAGAAATCGTGTTTCAAGTTGAAATACGCCTTGTAAACGAAAAATGTTTATTTCAGACTCTAATAACGTAGAAATCGTGTTTCAAGTTGAAATACGCCTTGGGACCATATCTCACCTAAAGTAAATGGTAGAATCAAACTTTAACCAAACGTAATGTTTGTACCTAGTATAAAGTTAAAAAGTTTAAACAATTTTAAAATATCACTATATTTAGGCGAGTAAACGAAAAATGTTCATTTCAGACTCTAAAAACGTAGAAATCGTGTTTCAAGTTGAAATACGCCTTGTAAACGAAAAATGTTTATTTCAGACTCTAATAACGTAGAAATCGTGTTTCAAGTTGAAATACGCCTTGGGACCATATCTCACCTAAAGTAAATGGTAGAATCAAACTTTAACCAAACGTAATGTTTGTACCTAGGGTAAAGTTAAAAAGTTTAAACAATTTTAAAATATCACTATATTTAGGCGAGTAAACGAAAAATGTTCATTTCAGACTCTAAAAACGTAGAAATCGTGTTTCAAGTTGAAATCCGCCTTGTAAACGAAAAATGTTTATTTCAGACTCTAATAACGTAGAAATCGTGTTTCAAGTTGAAATACGCCTTGGGACCATATCTCACCTAAAGTAAATGGTAGAATCAAACTTTAACCAAACGTAATGTTTGTACCTAGGGTAAAGTTAAAAAGTTTAAACAATTTGAAAATATCACTATATTTAGGCGAGTAAACGAAAAATGTTCATTTCAGACTCTAAAAACGTAGAAATCGTGTTTCAAGTTGAAATACGCCTTGTAAACGAAAAATGTTTATTTCAGACTCTAATAACGTAGAAATCGTGTTTCAAGTTGAAATACGCCTTGGGACCATATCTCACCTAAAGTAAATGGTAGAATCAAACTTTAACCAAACGTAATGTTTGTACCTAGGGTAAAGTTAAAAAGTTTAAACAATTTGAAAATATCACTATATTTAGGCGAGTAAACGAAAAATGTTCGTCTCAGACTCTAAAACCGCAGAAATCGTGTTTCAAGTTGAAATACGCCTTGGTACCATATCTCACCTAAAGTAAATGGTAGAATCAAACTTTAACCAAACGTAATGTTTGTACCTAGGGTAAAGTTAAAAAGTTTAAACAATTTTAAAATATCACTATATTTAGGCGAGTAAACGAAAAATGTTCATTTCAGACTCTAAAAACGTAGAAATCGTGTTTCAAGTTGAAATACGCCTTGTAAACGAAAAATGTTTATTTCAGACTCTAATAACGTAGAAATCGTGTTTCAAGTTGAAATACGCCTTGGGACCATATCTCACCTAAAGTAAATGGTAGAATCAAACTTTAACCAAACGTAATGTTTGTACCTAGTATAAAGTTAAAAAGTTTAAACAATTTTAAAATATCACTATATTTAGGCGAGTAAACGAAAAATGTTCATTTCAGACTCTAAAAACGTAGAAATCGTGTTTCAAGTTGAAATACGCCTTGTAAACGAAAAATGTTTATTTCAGACTCTAATAACGTAGAAATCGTGTTTCAAGTTGAAATACGCCTTGGGACCATATCTCACCTAAAGTAAATGGTAGAATCAAACTTTAACCAAACGTAATGTTTGTACCTAGGGTAAAGTTAAAAAGTTTAAACAATTTTAAAATATCACTATATTTAGGCGAGTAAACGAAAAATGTTCGTCTCAGACTCTAAAACCGCAGAAATCGTGTTTCAAGTTGAAATACGCCTTGGTACCATATCTCACCTAAAGTAAATGGTAGAATCAAACTTTAACCAAACGTAATGTTTGTACCTAGTATAAAGTTAAAAAGTTTAAACAATTTGAAAATATCACTATATTTAGGCGAGTAAACGAAAAATGTTCATTTCAGACTCTAAAAACGTAGAAATCGTGTTTCAAGTTGAAATACGCCTTGGGACCATATCTCACCTAAAGTAAATGGTAGAATCAAACTTTAACCAAACGTAATGTTTGTACCTAGGGTAAAGTTAAAAAGTTTAAACAATTTGAAAATATCACTATATTTAGGCGAGTAAACGAAAAATGTTCGTCTCAGACTCTAAAATTGCAGAAATCGTGTTTCAAGTTGAAATACGCCTTGTAAACGAAAAATGTTTATTTCAGACTCTAATAACGTAGAAATCGTGTTTCAAGTTGAAATACGCCTTGGGACCATATCTCACCTAAAGTAAATGGTAGAATCAAACTTTAACCAAACGTAATGTTTGTACCTAGGGTAAAGTTAAAAAGTTTAAACAATTTGAAAATATCACTATATTTAGGCGAGTAAACGAAAAATGTTCGTCTCAGACTCTAAAACCGCAGAAATCGTGTTTCAAGTTGAAATACGCCTTGGTACCATATCTCACCTAAAGTAAATGGTAGAATCAAACTTTAACCAAACGTAATGTTTGTACCTAGGGTAAAGTTAAAAAGTTTAAACAATTTGAAAATATCACTATATTTAGGCGAGTAAACGAAAAATGTTCGTCTCAGACTCTAAAACCGCAGAAATCGTGTTTCAAGTTGAAATACGCCTTGGTACCATATCTCACCTAAAGTAAATGGTAGAATCAAATTTTAACCAAACGTAATGTTTGTACCTAGTATAAAGTTAAAAAGTTTAAACAATTTTAAAATATCACTATATTTAGGCGAGTAAACGAAAAATGTTCATTTCAGACTCTAAAAACGTAGAAATCGTGTTTCAAGTTGAAATACGCCTTGTAAACGAAAAATGTTTATTTCAGACTCTAATAACGTAGAAATCGTGTTTCAAGTTGAAATACGCCTTGGGACCATATCTCACCTAAAGTAAATGGTAGAATCAAACTTTAACCAAACGTAATGTTTGTACCTAGGGTAAAGTTAAAAAGTTTAAACAATTTGAAAATATCACTATATTTAGGCGAGTAAACGAAAAATGTTCGTCTCAGACTCTAAAACCGCAGAAATCGTGTTTCAAGTTGAAATACGCCTTGGTACCATATCTCACCTAAAGTAAATGGTAGAATCAAACTTTAACCAAACGTAATGTTTGTACCTAGGGTAAAGTTAAAAAGTTTAAACAATTTTAAAATATCACTATATTTAGGCGAGTAAACGAAAAATGTTCATTTCAGACTCTAAAAACGTAGAAATCGTGTTTCAAGTTGAAATACGCCTTGTAAACGAAAAATGTTTATTTCAGACTCTAATAACGTAGAAATCGTGTTTCAAGTTGAAATACGCCTTGGGACCATATCTCACCTAAAGTAAATGGTAGAATCAAACTTTAACCAAACGTAATGTTTGTACCTAGGGTAAAGTTAAAAAGTTTAAACAATTTGAAAATATCACTATATTTAGGCGAGTAAACGAAAAATGTTCGTCTCAGACTCTAAAACCGCAGAAATCGTGTTTCAAGTTGAAATACGCCTTGGTACCATATCTCACCTAAAGTAAATGGTAGAATCAAACTTTAACCAAACGTAATGTTTGTACCTAGGGTAAAGTTAAAAAGTTTAAACAATTTTAAAATATCACTATATTTAGGCGAGTAAACGAAAAATGTTCATTTCAGACTCTAAAAACGTAGAAATCGTGTTTCAAGTTGAAATACGCCTTGTAAACGAAAAATGTTTATTTCAGACTCTAATAACGTAGAAATCGTGTTTCAAGTTGAAATACGCCTTGGGACCATATCTCACCTAAAGTAAATGGTAGAATCAAACTTTAACCAAACGTAATGTTTGTACCTAGTATAAAGTTAAAAAGTTTAAACAATTTTAAAATATCACTATATTTAGGCGAGTAAACGAAAAATGTTCATTTCAGACTCTAAAAACGTAGAAATCGTGTTTCAAGTTGAAATACGCCTTGTAAACGAAAAATGTTTATTTCAGACTCTAATAACGTAGAAATCGTGTTTCAAGTTGAAATACGCCTTGGGACCATATCTCACCTAAAGTAAATGGTAGAATCAAACTTTAACCAAACGTAATGTTTGTACCTAGGGTAAAGTTAAAAAGTTTAAACAATTTTAAAATATCACTATATTTAGGCGAGTAAACGAAAAATGTTCATTTCAGACTCTAAAAACGTAGAAATCGTGTTTCAAGTTGAAATCCGCCTTGTAAACGAAAAATGTTTATTTCAGACTCTAATAACGTAGAAATCGTGTTTCAAGTTGAAATACGCCTTGGGACCATATCTCACCTAAAGTAAATGGTAGAATCAAACTTTAACCAAACGTAATGTTTGTACCTAGGGTAAAGTTAAAAAGTTTAAACAATTTGAAAATATCACTATATTTAGGCGAGTAAACGAAAAATGTTCATTTCAGACTCTAAAAACGTAGAAATCGTGTTTCAAGTTGAAATACGCCTTGTAAACGAAAAATGTTTATTTCAGACTCTAATAACGTAGAAATCGTGTTTCAAGTTGAAATACGCCTTGGGACCATATCTCACCTAAAGTAAATGGTAGAATCAAACTTTAACCAAACGTAATGTTTGTACCTAGTATAAAGTTAAAAAGTTTAAACAATTTTAAAATATCACTATATTTAGGCGAGTAAACGAAAAATGTTCATTTCAGACTCTAAAAACGTAGAAATCGTGTTTCAAGTTGAAATACGCCTTGTAAACGAAAAATGTTTATTTCAGACTCTAATAACGTAGAAATCGTGTTTCAAGTTGAAATACGCCTTGGGACCATATCTCACCTAAAGTAAATGGTAGAATCAAACTTTAACCAAACGTAATGTTTGTACCTAGGGTAAAGTTAAAAAGTTTAAACAATTTTAAAATATCACTATATTTAGGCGAGTAAACGAAAAATGTTCGTCTCAGACTCTAAAACCGCAGAAATCGTGTTTCAAGTTGAAATACGCCTTGGTACCATATCTCACCTAAAGTAAATGGTAGAATCAAACTTTAACCAAACGTAATGTTTGTACCTAGTATAAAGTTAAAAAGTTTAAACAATTTGAAAATATCACTATATTTAGGCGAGTAAACGAAAAATGTTCATTTCAGACTCTAAAAACGTAGAAATCGTGTTTCAAGTTGAAATACGCCTTGGGACCATATCTCACCTAAAGTAAATGGTAGAATCAAACTTTAACCAAACGTAATGTTTGTACCTAGGGTAAAGTTAAAAAGTTTAAACAATTTGAAAATATCACTATATTTAGGCGAGTAAACGAAAAATGTTCGTCTCAGACTCTAAAATTGCAGAAATCGTGTTTCAAGTTGAAATACGCCTTGTAAACGAAAAATGTTTATTTCAGACTCTAATAACGTAGAAATCGTGTTTCAAGTTGAAATACGCCTTGGGACCATATCTCACCTAAAGTAAATGGTAGAATCAAACTTTAACCAAACGTAATGTTTGTACCTAGGGTAAAGTTAAAAAGTTTAAACAATTTGAAAATATCACTATATTTAGGCGAGTAAACGAAAAATGTTCGTCTCAGACTCTAAAACCGCAGAAATCGTGTTTCAAGTTGAAATACGCCTTGGTACCATATCTCACCTAAAGTAAATGGTAGAATCAAACTTTAACCAAACGTAATGTTTGTACCTAGGGTAAAGTTAAAAAGTTTAAACAATTTTAAAATATCACTATATTTAGGCGAGTAAACGAAAAATGTTCGTCTCAGACTCTAAAACCGCAGAAATCGTGTTTCAAGTTGAAATACGCCTTGGTACCATATCTCACCTAAAGTAAATGGTAGAATCAAATTTTAACCAAACGTAATGTTTGTACCTAGTATAAAGTTAAAAAGTTTAAACAATTTTAAAATATCACTATATTTAGGCGAGTAAACGAAAAATGTTCATTTCAGACTCTAAAAACGTAGAAATCGTGTTTCAAGTTGAAATACGCCTTGTAAACGAAAAATGTTTATTTCAGACTCTAATAACGTAGAAATCGTGTTTCAAGTTGAAATACGCCTTGGGACCATATCTCACCTAAAGTAAATGGTAGAATCAAACTTTAACCAAACGTAATGTTTGTACCTAGGGTAAAGTTAAAAAGTTTAAACAATTTGAAAATATCACTATATTTAGGCGAGTAAACGAAAAATGTTCGTCTCAGACTCTAAAACCGCAGAAATCGTGTTTCAAGTTGAAATACGCCTTGGTACCATATCTCACCTAAAGTAAATGGTAGAATCAAACTTTAACCAAACGTAATGTTTGTACCTAGGGTAAAGTTAAAAAGTTTAAACAATTTGAAAATATCACTATATTTAGGCGAGTAAACGAAAAATGTTCGTCTCAGACTCTAAAACCGCAGAAATCGTGTTTCAAGTTGAAATACGCCTTGGTACCATATCTCACCTAAAGTAAATGGTAGAATCAAACTTTAACCAAACGTAATGTTTGTACCTAGGGTAAAGTTAAAAAGTTTAAACAATTTTAAAATATCACTATATTTAGGCGAGTAAACGAAAAATGTTCATTTCAGACTCTAAAAACGTAGAAATCGTGTTTCAAGTTGAAATACGCCTTGTAAACGAAAAATGTTTATTTCAGACTCTAATAACGTAGAAATCGTGTTTCAAGTTGAAATACGCCTTGGGACCATATCTCACCTAAAGTAAATGGTAGAATCAAACTTTAACCAAACGTAATGTTTGTACCTAGTATAAAGTTAAAAAGTTTAAACAATTTTAAAATATCACTATATTTAGGCGAGTAAACGAAAAATGTTCATTTCAGACTCTAAAAACGTAGAAATCGTGTTTCAAGTTGAAATACGCCTTGTAAACGAAAAATGTTTATTTCAGACTCTAATAACGTAGAAATCGTGTTTCAAGTTGAAATACGCCTTGGGACCATATCTCACCTAAAGTAAATGGTAGAATCAAACTTTAACCAAACGTAATGTTTGTACCTAGGGTAAAGTTAAAAAGTTTAAACAATTTTAAAATATCACTATATTTAGGCGAGTAAACGAAAAATGTTCATTTCAGACTCTAAAAACGTAGAAATCGTGTTTCAAGTTGAAATCCGCCTTGTAAACGAAAAATGTTTATTTCAGACTCTAATAACGTAGAAATCGTGTTTCAAGTTGAAATACGCCTTGGGACCATATCTCACCTAAAGTAAATGGTAGAATCAAACTTTAACCAAACGTAATGTTTGTACCTAGGGTAAAGTTAAAAAGTTTAAACAATTTGAAAATATCACTATATTTAGGCGAGTAAACGAAAAATGTTCATTTCAGACTCTAAAAACGTAGAAATCGTGTTTCAAGTTGAAATACGCCTTGTAAACGAAAAATGTTTATTTCAGACTCTAATAACGTAGAAATCGTGTTTCAAGTTGAAATACGCCTTGGGACCATATCTCACCTAAAGTAAATGGTAGAATCAAACTTTAACCAAACGTAATGTTTGTACCTAGTATAAAGTTAAAAAGTTTAAACAATTTTAAAATATCACTATATTTAGGCGAGTAAACGAAAAATGTTCATTTCAGACTCTAAAAACGTAGAAATCGTGTTTCAAGTTGAAATACGCCTTGTAAACGAAAAATGTTTATTTCAGAC
The DNA here is from genome assembly GCA_947425015.1 of Pterostichus niger. NCBI lineage: Eukaryota > Metazoa > Arthropoda > Insecta > Coleoptera > Carabidae > Pterostichus > Pterostichus niger. The sequence goes on along the minus strand of OX380352.1, from coordinate 13,807,586 downwards.
TCTAATAACGTAGAAATCGTGTTTCAAGTTGAAATACGCCTTGGGACCATATCTCACCTAAAGTAAATGGTAGAATCAAACTTTAACCAAACGTAATGTTTGTACCTAGGGTAAAGTTAAAAAGTTTAAACAATTTTAAAATATCACTATATTTAGGCGAGTAAACGAAAAATGTTCGTCTCAGACTCTAAAACCGCAGAAATCGTGTTTCAAGTTGAAATACGCCTTGGTACCATATCTCACCTAAAGTAAATGGTAGAATCAAACTTTAACCAAACGTAATGTTTGTACCTAGTATAAAGTTAAAAAGTTTAAACAATTTGAAAATATCACTATATTTAGGCGAGTAAACGAAAAATGTTCATTTCAGACTCTAAAAACGTAGAAATCGTGTTTCAAGTTGAAATACGCCTTGGGACCATATCTCACCTAAAGTAAATGGTAGAATCAAACTTTAACCAAACGTAATGTTTGTACCTAGGGTAAAGTTAAAAAGTTTAAACAATTTGAAAATATCACTATATTTAGGCGAGTAAACGAAAAATGTTCGTCTCAGACTCTAAAATTGCAGAAATCGTGTTTCAAGTTGAAATACGCCTTGTAAACGAAAAATGTTTATTTCAGACTCTAATAACGTAGAAATCGTGTTTCAAGTTGAAATACGCCTTGGGACCATATCTCACCTAAAGTAAATGGTAGAATCAAACTTTAACCAAACGTAATGTTTGTACCTAGGGTAAAGTTAAAAAGTTTAAACAATTTGAAAATATCACTATATTTAGGCGAGTAAACGAAAAATGTTCGTCTCAGACTCTAAAACCGCAGAAATCGTGTTTCAAGTTGAAATACGCCTTGGTACCATATCTCACCTAAAGTAAATGGTAGAATCAAACTTTAACCAAACGTAATGTTTGTACCTAGGGTAAAGTTAAAAAGTTTAAACAATTTTAAAATATCACTATATTTAGGCGAGTAAACGAAAAATGTTCGTCTCAGACTCTAAAACCGCAGAAATCGTGTTTCAAGTTGAAATACGCCTTGGTACCATATCTCACCTAAAGTAAATGGTAGAATCAAATTTTAACCAAACGTAATGTTTGTACCTAGTATAAAGTTAAAAAGTTTAAACAATTTTAAAATATCACTATATTTAGGCGAGTAAACGAAAAATGTTCATTTCAGACTCTAAAAACGTAGAAATCGTGTTTCAAGTTGAAATACGCCTTGTAAACGAAAAATGTTTATTTCAGACTCTAATAACGTAGAAATCGTGTTTCAAGTTGAAATACGCCTTGGGACCATATCTCACCTAAAGTAAATGGTAGAATCAAACTTTAACCAAACGTAATGTTTGTACCTAGGGTAAAGTTAAAAAGTTTAAACAATTTGAAAATATCACTATATTTAGGCGAGTAAACGAAAAATGTTCGTCTCAGACTCTAAAACCGCAGAAATCGTGTTTCAAGTTGAAATACGCCTTGGTACCATATCTCACCTAAAGTAAATGGTAGAATCAAACTTTAACCAAACGTAATGTTTGTACCTAGGGTAAAGTTAAAAAGTTTAAACAATTTTAAAATATCACTATATTTAGGCGAGTAAACGAAAAATGTTCATTTCAGACTCTAAAAACGTAGAAATCGTGTTTCAAGTTGAAATACGCCTTGTAAACGAAAAATGTTTATTTCAGACTCTAATAACGTAGAAATCGTGTTTCAAGTTGAAATACGCCTTGGGACCATATCTCACCTAAAGTAAATGGTAGAATCAAACTTTAACCAAACGTAATGTTTGTACCTAGGGTAAAGTTAAAAAGTTTAAACAATTTGAAAATATCACTATATTTAGGCGAGTAAACGAAAAATGTTCGTCTCAGACTCTAAAACCGCAGAAATCGTGTTTCAAGTTGAAATACGCCTTGGTACCATATCTCACCTAAAGTAAATGGTAGAATCAAACTTTAACCAAACGTAATGTTTGTACCTAGGGTAAAGTTAAAAAGTTTAAACAATTTTAAAATATCACTATATTTAGGCGAGTAAACGAAAAATGTTCATTTCAGACTCTAAAAACGTAGAAATCGTGTTTCAAGTTGAAATACGCCTTGTAAACGAAAAATGTTTATTTCAGACTCTAATAACGTAGAAATCGTGTTTCAAGTTGAAATACGCCTTGGGACCATATCTCACCTAAAGTAAATGGTAGAATCAAACTTTAACCAAACGTAATGTTTGTACCTAGGGTAAAGTTAAAAAGTTTAAACAATTTGAAAATATCACTATATTTAGGCGAGTAAACGAAAAATGTTCATTTCAGACTCTAAAAACGTAGAAATCGTGTTTCAAGTTGAAATACGCCTTGTAAACGAAAAATGTTTATTTCAGACTCTAATAACGTAGAAATCGTGTTTCAAGTTGAAATACGCCTTGGGACCATATCTCACCTAAAGTAAATGGTAGAATCAAACTTTAACCAAACGTAATGTTTGTACCTAGGGTAAAGTTAAAAAGTTTAAACAATTTGAAAATATCACTATATTTAGGCGAGTAAACGAAAAATGTTCGTCTCAGACTCTAAAACCGCAGAAATCGTGTTTCAAGTTGAAATACGCCTTGGTACCATATCTCACCTAAAGTAAATGGTAGAATCAAACTTTAACCAAACGTAATGTTTGTACCTAGGGTAAAGTTAAAAAGTTTAAACAATTTTAAAATATCACTATATTTAGGCGAGTAAACGAAAAATGTTCATTTCAGACTCTAATAACGTAGAAATCGTGTTTCAAGTTGAAATACGCCTTGTAAACGAAAAATGTTTATTTCAGACTCTAATAACGTAGAAATCGTGTTTCAAGTTGAAATACGCCTTGGGACCATATCTCACCTAAAGTAAATGGTAGAATCAAACTTTAACCAAACGTAATGTTTGTACCTAGGGTAAAGTTAAAAAGTTTAAACAATTTGAAAATATCACTATATTTAGGCGAGTAAACGAAAAATGTTCGTCTCAGACTCTAAAACCGCAGAAATCGTGTTTCAAGTTGAAATACGCCTTGGTACCATATCTCACCTAAAGTAAATGGTAGAATCAAACTTTAACCAAACGTAATGTTTGTACCTAGGGTAAAGTTAAAAAGTTTAAACAATTTTAAAATATCACTATATTTAGGCGAGTAAACGAAAAATGTTCGTCTCAGACTCTAAAACCGCAGAAATCGTGTTTCAAGTTGAAATACGCCTTGGTACCATATCTCACCTAAAGTAAATGGTAGAATCAAATTTTAACCAAACGTAATGTTTGTACCTAGTATAAAGTTAAAAAGTTTAAACAATTTTAAAATATCACTATATTTAGGCGAGTAAACGAAAAATGTTCATTTCAGACTCTAAAAACGTAGAAATCGTGTTTCAAGTTGAAATACGCCTTGTAAACGAAAAATGTTTATTTCAGACTCTAAAACCGCAGAAATCGTGTTTCAAGTTGAAATACGCCTTGGTACCATATCTCACCTAAAGTAAATGGTAGAATCAAACTTTAACCAAACGTAATGTTTGTACCTAGTATAAAGTTAAAAAGTTTAAACAATTTGAAAATATCACTATATTTAGGCGAGTAAACGAAAAATGTTCATTTCAGACTCTAAAAACGTAGAAATCGTGTTTCAAGTTGAAATACGCCTTGGGACCATATCTCACCTAAAGTAAATGGTAGAATCAAACTTTAACCAAACGTAATGTTTGTACCTAGGGTAAAGTTAAAAAGTTTAAACAATTTGAAAATATCACTATATTTAGGCGAGTAAACGAAAAATGTTCGTCTCAGACTCTAAAATTGCAGAAATCGTGTTTCAAGTTGAAATACGCCTTGTAAACGAAAAATGTTTATTTCAGACTCTAATAACGTAGAAATCGTGTTTCAAGTTGAAATACGCCTTGGGACCATATCTCACCTAAAGTAAATGGTAGAATCAAACTTTAACCAAACGTAATGTTTGTACCTAGGGTAAAGTTAAAAAGTTTAAACAATTTGAAAATATCACTATATTTAGGCGAGTAAACGAAAAATGTTCGTCTCAGACTCTAAAACCGCAGAAATCGTGTTTCAAGTTGAAATACGCCTTGGTACCATATCTCACCTAAAGTAAATGGTAGAATCAAACTTTAACCAAACGTAATGTTTGTACCTAGGGTAAAGTTAAAAAGTTTAAACAATTTTAAAATATCACTATATTTAGGCGAGTAAACGAAAAATGTTCGTCTCAGACTCTAAAACCGCAGAAATCGTGTTTCAAGTTGAAATACGCCTTGGTACCATATCTCACCTAAAGTAAATGGTAGAATCAAATTTTAACCAAACGTAATGTTTGTACCTAGTATAAAGTTAAAAAGTTTAAACAATTTTAAAATATCACTATATTTAGGCGAGTAAACGAAAAATGTTCATTTCAGACTCTAAAAACGTAGAAATCGTGTTTCAAGTTGAAATACGCCTTGTAAACGAAAAATGTTTATTTCAGACTCTAATAACGTAGAAATCGTGTTTCAAGTTGAAATACGCCTTGGGACCATATCTCACCTAAAGTAAATGGTAGAATCAAACTTTAACCAAACGTAATGTTTGTACCTAGGGTAAAGTTAAAAAGTTTAAACAATTTGAAAATATCACTATATTTAGGCGAGTAAACGAAAAATGTTCGTCTCAGACTCTAAAACCGCAGAAATCGTGTTTCAAGTTGAAATACGCCTTGGTACCATATCTCACCTAAAGTAAATGGTAGAATCAAACTTTAACCAAACGTAATGTTTGTACCTAGGGTAAAGTTAAAAAGTTTAAACAATTTTAAAATATCACTATATTTAGGCGAGTAAACGAAAAATGTTCATTTCAGACTCTAAAAACGTAGAAATCGTGTTTCAAGTTGAAATACGCCTTGTAAACGAAAAATGTTTATTTCAGACTCTAATAACGTAGAAATCGTGTTTCAAGTTGAAATACGCCTTGGGACCATATCTCACCTAAAGTAAATGGTAGAATCAAACTTTAACCAAACGTAATGTTTGTACCTAGGGTAAAGTTAAAAAGTTTAAACAATTTGAAAATATCACTATATTTAGGCGAGTAAACGAAAAATGTTCGTCTCAGACTCTAAAACCGCAGAAATCGTGTTTCAAGTTGAAATACGCCTTGGTACCATATCTCACCTAAAGTAAATGGTAGAATCAAACTTTAACCAAACGTAATGTTTGTACCTAGGGTAAAGTTAAAAAGTTTAAACAATTTTAAAATATCACTATATTTAGGCGAGTAAACGAAAAATGTTCATTTCAGACTCTAAAAACGTAGAAATCGTGTTTCAAGTTGAAATACGCCTTGTAAACGAAAAATGTTTATTTCAGACTCTAATAACGTAGAAATCGTGTTTCAAGTTGAAATACGCCTTGGGACCATATCTCACCTAAAGTAAATGGTAGAATCAAACTTTAACCAAACGTAATGTTTGTACCTAGGGTAAAGTTAAAAAGTTTAAACAATTTGAAAATATCACTATATTTAGGCGAGTAAACGAAAAATGTTCGTCTCAGACTCTAAAACCGCAGAAATCGTGTTTCAAGTTGAAATACGCCTTGGTACCATATCTCACCTAAAGTAAATGGTAGAATCAAACTTTAACCAAACGTAATGTTTGTACCTAGGGTAAAGTTAAAAAGTTTAAACAATTTTAAAATATCACTATATTTAGGCGAGTAAACGAAAAATGTTCATTTCAGACTCTAAAAACGTAGAAATCGTGTTTCAAGTTGAAATACGCCTTGTAAACGAAAAATGTTTATTTCAGACTCTAATAACGTAGAAATCGTGTTTCAAGTTGAAATACGCCTTGGGACCATATCTCACCTAAAGTAAATGGTAGAATCAAACTTTAACCAAACGTAATGTTTGTACCTAGGGTAAAGTTAAAAAGTTTAAACAATTTGAAAATATCACTATATTTAGGCGAGTAAACGAAAAATGTTCATTTCAGACTCTAAAAACGTAGAAATCGTGTTTCAAGTTGAAATACGCCTTGTAAACGAAAAATGTTTATTTCAGACTCTAATAACGTAGAAATCGTGTTTCAAGTTGAAATACGCCTTGGGACCATATCTCACCTAAAGTAAATGGTAGAATCAAACTTTAACCAAACGTAATGTTTGTACCTAGGGTAAAGTTAAAAAGTTTAAACAATTTGAAAATATCACTATATTTAGGCGAGTAAACGAAAAATGTTCGTCTCAGACTCTAAAACCGCAGAAATCGTGTTTCAAGTTGAAATACGCCTTGGTACCATATCTCACCTAAAGTAAATGGTAGAATCAAACTTTAACCAAACGTAATGTTTGTACCTAGGGTAAAGTTAAAAAGTTTAAACAATTTTAAAATATCACTATATTTAGGCGAGTAAACGAAAAATGTTCATTTCAGACTCTAAAAACGTAGAAATCGTGTTTCAAGTTGAAATACGCCTTGTAAACGAAAAATGTTTATTTCAGACTCTAATAACGTAGAAATCGTGTTTCAAGTTGAAATACGCCTTGGGACCATATCTCACCTAAAGTAAATGGTAGAATCAAACTTTAACCAAACGTAATGTTTGTACCTAGGGTAAAGTTAAAAAGTTTAAACAATTTGAAAATATCACTATATTTAGGCGAGTAAACGAAAAATGTTCATTTCAGACTCTAAAAACGTAGAAATCGTGTTTCAAGTTGAAATACGCCTTGTAAACGAAAAATGTTTATTTCAGACTCTAATAACGTAGAAATCGTGTTTCAAGTTGAAATACGCCTTGGGACCATATCTCACCTAAAGTAAATGGTAGAATCAAACTTTAACCAAACGTAATGTTTGTACCTAGGGTAAAGTTAAAAAGTTTAAACAATTTGAAAATATCACTATATTTAGGCGAGTAAACGAAAAATGTTCGTCTCAGACTCTAAAACCGCAGAAATCGTGTTTCAAGTTGAAATACGCCTTGGTACCATATCTCACCTAAAGTAAATGGTAGAATCAAACTTTAACCAAACGTAATGTTTGTACCTAGGGTAAAGTTAAAAAGTTTAAACAATTTTAAAATATCACTATATTTAGGCGAGTAAACGAAAAATGTTCATTTCAGACTCTAAAAACGTAGAAATCGTGTTTCAAGTTGAAATACGCCTTGTAAACGAAAAATGTTTATTTCAGACTCTAATAACGTAGAAATCGTGTTTCAAGTTGAAATACGCCTTGGGACCATATCTCACCTAAAGTAAATGGTAGAATCAAACTTTAACCAAACGTAATGTTTGTACCTAGGGTAAAGTTAAAAAGTTTAAACAATTTGAAAATATCACTATATTTAGGCGAGTAAACGAAAAATGTTCGTCTCAGACTCTAAAACCGCAGAAATCGTGTTTCAAGTTGAAATACGCCTTGGTACCATATCTCACCTAAAGTAAATGGTAGAATCAAACTTTAACCAAACGTAATGTTTGTACCTAGTATAAAGTTAAAAAGTTTAAACAATTTGAAAATATCACTATATTTAGGCGAGTAAACGAAAAATGTTCATTTCAGACTCTAAAAACGTAGAAATCGTGTTTCAAGTTGAAATACGCCTTGTAAACGAAAAATGTTTATTTCAGACTCTAATAACGTAGAAATCGTGTTTCAAGTTGAAATACGCCTTGGGACCATATCTCACCTAAAGTAAATGGTAGAATCAAACTTTAACCAAACGTAATGTTTGTACCTAGTATAAAGTTAAAAAGTTTAAACAATTTTAAAATATCACTATATTTAGGCGAGTAAACGAAAAATGTTCATTTCAGACTCTAAAAACGTAGAAATCGTGTTTCAAGTTGAAATACGCCTTGTAAACGAAAAATGTTTATTTCAGACTCTAATAACGTAGAAATCGTGTTTCAAGTTGAAATACGCCTTGGGACCATATCTCACCTAAAGTAAATGGTAGAATCAAACTTTAACCAAACGTAATGTTTGTACCTAGGGTAAAGTTAAAAAGTTTAAACAATTTTAAAATATCACTATATTTAGGCGAGTAAACGAAAAATGTTCGTCTCAGACTCTAAAACCGCAGAAATCGTGTTTCAAGTTGAAATACGCCTTGGTACCATATCTCACCTAAAGTAAATGGTAGAATCAAATTTTAACCAAACGTAATGTTTGTACCTAGTATAAAGTTAAAAAGTTTAAACAATTTTAAAATATCACTATATTTAGGCGAGTAAACGAAAAATGTTCATTTCAGACTCTAAAAACGTAGAAATCGTGTTTCAAGTTGAAATACGCCTTGTAAACGAAAAATGTTTATTTCAGACTCTAAAACCGCAGAAATCGTGTTTCAAGTTGAAATACGCCTTGGTACCATATCTCACCTAAAGTAAATGGTAGAATCAAACTTTAACCAAACGTAATGTTTGTACCTAGTATAAAGTTAAAAAGTTTAAACAATTTGAAAATATCACTATATTTAGGCGAGTAAACGAAAAATGTTCATTTCAGACTCTAAAAACGTAGAAATCGTGTTTCAAGTTGAAATACGCCTTGGGACCATATCTCACCTAAAGTAAATGGTAGAATCAAACTTTAACCAAACGTAATGTTTGTACCTAGGGTAAAGTTAAAAAGTTTAAACAATTTGAAAATATCACTATATTTAGGCGAGTAAACGAAAAATGTTCGTCTCAGACTCTAAAATTGCAGAAATCGTGTTTCAAGTTGAAATACGCCTTGTAAACGAAAAATGTTTATTTCAGACTCTAATAACGTAGAAATCGTGTTTCAAGTTGAAATACGCCTTGGGACCATATCTCACCTAAAGTAAATGGTAGAATCAAACTTTAACCAAACGTAATGTTTGTACCTAGGGTAAAGTTAAAAAGTTTAAACAATTTGAAAATATCACTATATTTAGGCGAGTAAACGAAAAATGTTCGTCTCAGACTCTAAAACCGCAGAAATCGTGTTTCAAGTTGAAATACGCCTTGGTACCATATCTCACCTAAAGTAAATGGTAGAATCAAACTTTAACCAAACGTAATGTTTGTACCTAGGGTAAAGTTAAAAAGTTTAAACAATTTTAAAATATCACTATATTTAGGCGAGTAAACGAAAAATGTTCGTCTCAGACTCTAAAACCGCAGAAATCGTGTTTCAAGTTGAAATACGCCTTGGTACCATATCTCACCTAAAGTAAATGGTAGAATCAAATTTTAACCAAACGTAATGTTTGTACCTAGTATAAAGTTAAAAAGTTTAAACAATTTTAAAATATCACTATATTTAGGCGAGTAAACGAAAAATGTTCATTTCAGACTCTAAAAACGTAGAAATCGTGTTTCAAGTTGAAATACGCCTTGTAAACGAAAAATGTTTATTTCAGACTCTAATAACGTAGAAATCGTGTTTCAAGTTGAAATACGCCTTGGGACCATATCTCACCTAAAGTAAATGGTAGAATCAAACTTTAACCAAACGTAATGTTTGTACCTAGGGTAAAGTTAAAAAGTTTAAACAATTTGAAAATATCACTATATTTAGGCGAGTAAACGAAAAATGTTCGTCTCAGACTCTAAAACCGCAGAAATCGTGTTTCAAGTTGAAATACGCCTTGGTACCATATCTCACCTAAAGTAAATGGTAGAATCAAACTTTAACCAAACGTAATGTTTGTACCTAGGGTAAAGTTAAAAAGTTTAAACAATTTTAAAATATCACTATATTTAGGCGAGTAAACGAAAAATGTTCATTTCAGACTCTAAAAACGTAGAAATCGTGTTTCAAGTTGAAATACGCCTTGTAAACGAAAAATGTTTATTTCAGACTCTAATAACGTAGAAATCGTGTTTCAAGTTGAAATACGCCTTGGGACCATATCTCACCTAAAGTAAATGGTAGAATCAAACTTTAACCAAACGTAATGTTTGTACCTAGGGTAAAGTTAAAAAGTTTAAACAATTTGAAAATATCACTATATTTAGGCGAGTAAACGAAAAATGTTCGTCTCAGACTCTAAAACCGCAGAAATCGTGTTTCAAGTTGAAATACGCCTTGGTACCATATCTCACCTAAAGTAAATGGTAGAATCAAACTTTAACCAAACGTAATGTTTGTACCTAGGGTAAAGTTAAAAAGTTTAAACAATTTTAAAATATCACTATATTTAGGCGAGTAAACGAAAAATGTTCATTTCAGACTCTAAAAACGTAGAAATCGTGTTTCAAGTTGAAATACGCCTTGTAAACGAAAAATGTTTATTTCAGACTCTAATAACGTAGAAATCGTGTTTCAAGTTGAAATACGCCTTGGGACCATATCTCACCTAAAGTAAATGGTAGAATCAAACTTTAACCAAACGTAATGTTTGTACCTAGGGTAAAGTTAAAAAGTTTAAACAATTTGAAAATATCACTATATTTAGGCGAGTAAACGAAAAATGTTCATTTCAGACTCTAAAAACGTAGAAATCGTGTTTCAAGTTGAAATACGCCTTGTAAACGAAAAATGTTTATTTCAGACTCTAATAACGTAGAAATCGTGTTTCAAGTTGAAATACGCCTTGGGACCATATCTCACCTAAAGTAAATGGTAGAATCAAACTTTAACCAAACGTAATGTTTGTACCTAGGGTAAAGTTAAAAAGTTTAAACAATTTGAAAATATCACTATATTTAGGCGAGTAAACGAAAAATGTTCGTCTCAGACTCTAAAACCGCAGAAATCGTGTTTCAAGTTGAAATACGCCTTGGTACCATATCTCACCTAAAGTAAATGGTAGAATCAAACTTTAACCAAACGTAATGTTTGTACCTAGGGTAAAGTTAAAAAGTTTAAACAATTTTAAAATATCACTATATTTAGGCGAGTAAACGAAAAATGTTCATTTCAGACTCTAAAAACGTAGAAATCGTGTTTCAAGTTGAAATACGCCTTGTAAACGAAAAATGTTTATTTCAGACTCTAATAACGTAGAAATCGTGTTTCAAGTTGAAATACGCCTTGGGACCATATCTCACCTAAAGTAAATGGTAGAATCAAACTTTAACCAAACGTAATGTTTGTACCTAGGGTAAAGTTAAAAAGTTTAAACAATTTGAAAATATCACTATATTTAGGCGAGTAAACGAAAAATGTTCATTTCAGACTCTAAAAACGTAGAAATCGTGTTTCAAGTTGAAATACGCCTTGTAAACGAAAAATGTTTATTTCAGACTCTAATAACGTAGAAATCGTGTTTCAAGTTGAAATACGCCTTGGGACCATATCTCACCTAAAGTAAATGGTAGAATCAAACTTTAACCAAACGTAATGTTTGTACCTAGGGTAAAGTTAAAAAGTTTAAACAATTTGAAAATATCACTATATTTAGGCGAGTAAACGAAAAATGTTCGTCTCAGACTCTAAAACCGCAGAAATCGTGTTTCAAGTTGAAATACGCCTTGGTACCATATCTCACCTAAAGTAAATGGTAGAATCAAACTTTAACCAAACGTAATGTTTGTACCTAGGGTAAAGTTAAAAAGTTTAAACAATTTTAAAATATCACTATATTTAGGCGAGTAAACGAAAAATGTTCATTTCAGACTCTAAAAACGTAGAAATCGTGTTTCAAGTTGAAATACGCCTTGTAAACGAAAAATGTTTATTTCAGACTCTAATAACGTAGAAATCGTGTTTCAAGTTGAAATACGCCTTGGGACCATATCTCACCTAAAGTAAATGGTAGAATCAAACTTTAACCAAACGTAATGTTTGTACCTAGGGTAAAGTTAAAAAGTTTAAACAATTTGAAAATATCACTATATTTAGGCGAGTAAACGAAAAATGTTCGTCTCAGACTCTAAAACCGCAGAAATCGTGTTTCAAGTTGAAATACGCCTTGGTACCATATCTCACCTAAAGTAAATGGTAGAATCAAACTTTAACCAAACGTAATGTTTGTACCTAGTATAAAGTTAAAAAGTTTAAACAATTTGAAAATATCACTATATTTAGGCGAGTAAACGAAAAATGTTCATTTCAGACTCTAAAAACGTAGAAATCGTGTTTCAAGTTGAAATACGCCTTGTAAACGAAAAATGTTTATTTCAGACTCTAATAACGTAGAAATCGTGTTTCAAGTTGAAATACGCCTTGGGACCATATCTCACCTAAAGTAAATGGTAGAATCAAACTTTAACCAAACGTAATGTTTGTACCTAGTATAAAGTTAAAAAGTTTAAACAATTTTAAAATATCACTATATTTAGGCGAGTAAACGAAAAATGTTCATTTCAGACTCTAAAAACGTAGAAATCGTGTTTCAAGTTGAAATACGCCTTGTAAACGAAAAATGTTTATTTCAGACTCTAATAACGTAGAAATCGTGTTTCAAGTTGAAATACGCCTTGGGACCATATCTCACCTAAAGTAAATGGTAGAATCAAACTTTAACCAAACGTAATGTTTGTACCTAGGGTAAAGTTAAAAAGTTTAAACAATTTTAAAATATCACTATATTTAGGCGAGTAAACGAAAAATGTTCGTCTCAGACTCTAAAACCGCAGAAATCGTGTTTCAAGTTGAAATACGCCTTGGTACCATATCTCACCTAAAGTAAATGGTAGAATCAAACTTTAACCAAACGTAATGTTTGTACCTAGTATAAAGTTAAAAAGTTTAAACAATTTGAAAATATCACTATATTTAGGCGAGTAAACGAAAAATGTTCATTTCAGACTCTAAAAACGTAGAAATCGTGTTTCAAGTTGAAATACGCCTTGGGACCATATCTCACCTAAAGTAAATGGTAGAATCAAACTTTAACCAAACGTAATGTTTGTACCTAGGGTAAAGTTAAAAAGTTTAAACAATTTGAAAATATCACTATATTTAGGCGAGTAAACGAAAAATGTTCGTCTCAGACTCTAAAATTGCAGAAATCGTGTTTCAAGTTGAAATACGCCTTGTAAACGAAAAATGTTTATTTCAGACTCTAATAACGTAGAAATCGTGTTTCAAGTTGAAATACGCCTTGGGACCATATCTCACCTAAAGTAAATGGTAGAATCAAACTTTAACCAAACGTAATGTTTGTACCTAGGGTAAAGTTAAAAAGTTTAAACAATTTGAAAATATCACTATATTTAGGCGAGTAAACGAAAAATGTTCGTCTCAGACTCTAAAACCGCAGAAATCGTGTTTCAAGTTGAAATACGCCTTGGTACCATATCTCACCTAAAGTAAATGGTAGAATCAAACTTTAACCAAACGTAATGTTTGTACCTAGGGTAAAGTTAAAAAGTTTAAACAATTTGAAAATATCACTATATTTAGGCGAGTAAACGAAAAATGTTCGTCTCAGACTCTAAAACCGCAGAAATCGTGTTTCAAGTTGAAATACGCCTTGGTACCATATCTCACCTAAAGTAAATGGTAGAATCAAATTTTAACCAAACGTAATGTTTGTACCTAGTATAAAGTTAAAAAGTTTAAACAATTTTAAAATATCACTATATTTAGGCGAGTAAACGAAAAATGTTCATTTCAGACTCTAAAAACGTAGAAATCGTGTTTCAAGTTGAAATACGCCTTGTAAACGAAAAATGTTTATTTCAGACTCTAATAACGTAGAAATCGTGTTTCAAGTTGAAATACGCCTTGGGACCATATCTCACCTAAAGTAAATGGTAGAATCAAACTTTAACCAAACGTAATGTTTGTACCTAGGGTAAAGTTAAAAAGTTTAAACAATTTGAAAATATCACTATATTTAGGCGAGTAAACGAAAAATGTTCGTCTCAGACTCTAAAATTGCAGAAATCGTGTTTCAAGTTGAAATACGCCTTGTAAACGAAAAATGTTTATTTCAGACTCTAATAACGTAGAAATCGTGTTTCAAGTTGAAATACGCCTTGGGACCATATCTCACCTAAAGTAAATGGTAGAATCAAACTTTAACCAAACGTAATGTTTGTACCTAGGGTAAAGTTAAAAAGTTTAAACAATTTGAAAATATCACTATATTTAGGCGAGTAAACGAAAAATGTTCGTCTCAGACTCTAAAACCGCAGAAATCGTGTTTCAAGTTGAAATACGCCTTGGTACCATATCTCACCTAAAGTAAATGGTAGAATCAAACTTTAACCAAACGTAATGTTTGTACCTAGGGTAAAGTTAAAAAGTTTAAACAATTTGAAAATATCACTATATTTAGGCGAGTAAACGAAAAATGTTCGTCTCAGACTCTAAAACCGCAGAAATCGTGTTTCAAGTTGAAATACGCCTTGGTACCATATCTCACCTAAAGTAAATGGTAGAATCAAATTTTAACCAAACGTAATGTTTGTACCTAGTATAAAGTTAAAAAGTTTAAACAATTTTAAAATATCACTATATTTAGGCGAGTAAACGAAAAATGTTCATTTCAGACTCTAAAAACGTAGAAATCGTGTTTCAAGTTGAAATACGCCTTGTAAACGAAAAATGTTTATTTCAGACTCTAATAACGTAGAAATCGTGTTTCAAGTTGAAATACGCCTTGGGACCATATCTCACCTAAAGTAAATGGTAGAATCAAACTTTAACCAAACGTAATGTTTGTACCTAGGGTAAAGTTAAAAAGTTTAAACAATTTGAAAATATCACTATATTTAGGCGAGTAAACGAAAAATGTTCGTCTCAGACTCTAAAACCGCAGAAATCGTGTTTCAAGTTGAAATACGCCTTGGTACCATATCTCACCTAAAGTAAATGGTAGAATCAAACTTTAACCAAACGTAATGTTTGTACCTAGGGTAAAGTTAAAAAGTTTAAACAATTTTAAAATATCACTATATTTAGGCGAGTAAACGAAAAATGTTCATTTCAGACTCTAAAAACGTAGAAATCGTGTTTCAAGTTGAAATACGCCTTGTAAACGAAAAATGTTTATTTCAGACTCTAATAACGTAGAAATCGTGTTTCAAGTTGAAATACGCCTTGGGACCATATCTCACCTAAAGTAAATGGTAGAATCAAACTTTAACCAAACGTAATGTTTGTACCTAGGGTAAAGTTAAAAAGTTTAAACAATTTGAAAATATCACTATATTTAGGCGAGTAAACGAAAAATGTTCGTCTCAGACTCTAAAACCGCAGAAATCGTGTTTCAAGTTGAAATACGCCTTGGTACCATATCTCACCTAAAGTAAATGGTAGAATCAAACTTTAACCAAACGTAATGTTTGTACCTAGGGTAAAGTTAAAAAGTTTAAACAATTTTAAAATATCACTATATTTAGGCGAGTAAACGAAAAATGTTCATTTCAGACTCTAAAAACGTAGAAATCGTGTTTCAAGTTGAAATACGCCTTGGTACCATATCTCACCTAAAGTAAATGGTAGAATCAAATTTTAACCAAACGTAATGTTTGTACCTAGTATAAAGTTAAAAAGTTTAAACAATTTTAAAATATCACTATATTTAGGCGAGTAAACGAAAAATGTTCATTTCAGACTCTAAAAACGTAGAAATCGTGTTTCAAGTTGAAATACGCCTTGTAAACGAAAAATGTTTATTTCAGACTCTAATAACGTAGAAATCGTGTTTCAAGTTGAAATACGCCTTGGGACCATATCTCACCTAAAGTAAATGGTAGAATCAAACTTTAACCAAACGTAATGTTTGTACCTAGGGTAAAGTTAAAAAGTTTAAACAATTTGAAAATATCACTATATTTAGGCGAGTAAACGAAAAATGTTCGTCTCAGACTCTAAAACCGCAGAAATCGTGTTTCAAGTTGAAATACGCCTTGGTACCATATCTCACCTAAAGTAAATGGTAGAATCAAACTTTAACCAAACGTAATGTTTGTACCTAGGGTAAAGTTAAAAAGTTTAAACAATTTTAAAATATCACTATATTTAGGCGAGTAAACGAAAAATGTTCATTTCAGACTCTAAAAACGTAGAAATCGTGTTTCAAGTTGAAATACGCCTTGTAAACGAAAAATGTTTATTTCAGACTCTAATAACGTAGAAATCGTGTTTCAAGTTGAAATACGCCTTGGGACCATATCTCACCTAAAGTAAATGGTAGAATCAAACTTTAACCAAACGTAATGTTTGTACCTAGGGTAAAGTTAAAAAGTTTAAACAATTTGAAAATATCACTATATTTAGGCGAGTAAACGAAAAATGTTCGTCTCAGACTCTAAAACCGCAGAAATCGTGTTTCAAGTTGAAATACGCCTTGGTACCATATCTCACCTAAAGTAAATGGTAGAATCAAACTTTAACCAAACGTAATGTTTGTACCTAGGGTAAAGTTAAAAAGTTTAAACAATTTTAAAATATCACTATATTTAGGCGAGTAAACGAAAAATGTTCATTTCAGACTCTAAAAACGTAGAAATCGTGTTTCAAGTTGAAATACGCCTTGTAAACGAAAAATGTTTATTTCAGACTCTAATAACGTAGAAATCGTGTTTCAAGTTGAAATACGCCTTGGGACCATATCTCACCTAAAGTAAATGGTAGAATCAAACTTTAACCAAACGTAATGTTTGTACCTAGGGTAAAGTTAAAAAGTTTAAACAATTTGAAAATATCACTATATTTAGGCGAGTAAACGAAAAATGTTCGTCTCAGACTCTAAAATTGCAGAAATCGTGTTTCAAGTTGAAATACGCCTTGTAAACGAAAAATGTTTATTTCAGACTCTAATAACGTAGAAATCGTGTTTCAAGTTGAAATACGCCTTGGGACCATATCTCACCTAAAGTAAATGGTAGAATCAAACTTTAACCAAACGTAATGTTTGTACCTAGGGTAAAGTTAAAAAGTTTAAACAATTTGAAAATATCACTATATTTAGGCGAGTAAACGAAAAATGTTCGTCTCAGACTCTAAAACCGCAGAAATCGTGTTTCAAGTTGAAATACGCCTTGGTACCATATCTCACCTAAAGTAAATGGTAGAATCAAACTTTAACCAAACGTAATGTTTGTACCTAGGGTAAAGTTAAAAAGTTTAAACAATTTTAAAATATCACTATATTTAGGCGAGTAAACGAAAAATGTTCATTTCAGACTCTAAAAACGTAGAAATCGTGTTTCAAGTTGAAATACGCCTTGTAAACGAAAAATGTTTATTTCAGACTCTAATAACGTAGAAATCGTGTTTCAAGTTGAAATACGCCTTGGGACCATATCTCACCTAAAGTAAATGGTAGAATCAAACTTTAACCAAACGTAATGTTTGTACCTAGGGTAAAGTTAAAAAGTTTAAACAATTTGAAAATATCACTATATTTAGGCGAGTAAACGAAAAATGTTCGTCTCAGACTCTAAAACCGCAGAAATCGTGTTTCAAGTTGAAATACGCCTTGGTACCATATCTCACCTAAAGTAAATGGTAGAATCAAACTTTAACCAAACGTAATGTTTGTACCTAGGGTAAAGTTAAAAAGTTTAAACAATTTTAAAATATCACTATATTTAGGCGAGTAAACGAAAAATGTTCATTTCAGACTCTAAAAACGTAGAAATCGTGTTTCAAGTTGAAATACGCCTTGGTACCATATCTCACCTAAAGTAAATGGTAGAATCAAATTTTAACCAAACGTAATGTTTGTACCTAGTATAAAGTTAAAAAGTTTAAACAATTTTAAAATATCACTATATTTAGGCGAGTAAACGAAAAATGTTCATTTCAGACTCTAAAAACGTAGAAATCGTGTTTCAAGTTGAAATACGCCTTGTAAACGAAAAATGTTTATTTCAGACTCTAATAACGTAGAAATCGTGTTTCAAGTTGAAATACGCCTTGGGACCATATCTCACCTAAAGTAAATGGTAGAATCAAACTTTAACCAAACGTAATGTTTGTACCTAGGGTAAAGTTAAAAAGTTTAAACAATTTGAAAATATCACTATATTTAGGCGAGTAAACGAAAAATGTTCGTCTCAGACTCTAAAACCGCAGAAATCGTGTTTCAAGTTGAAATACGCCTTGGTACCATATCTCACCTAAAGTAAATGGTAGAATCAAACTTTAACCAAACGTAATGTTTGTACCTAGGGTAAAGTTAAAAAGTTTAAACAATTTTAAAATATCACTATATTTAGGCGAGTAAACGAAAAATGTTCATTTCAGACTCTAAAAACGTAGAAATCGTGTTTCAAGTTGAAATACGCCTTGTAAACGAAAAATGTTTATTTCAGACTCTAATAACGTAGAAATCGTGTTTCAAGTTGAAATACGCCTTGGGACCATATCTCACCTAAAGTAAATGGTAGAATCAAACTTTAACCAAACGTAATGTTTGTACCTAGGGTAAAGTTAAAAAGTTTAAACAATTTGAAAATATCACTATATTTAGGCGAGTAAACGAAAAATGTTCGTCTCAGACTCTAAAACCGCAGAAATCGTGTTTCAAGTTGAAATACGCCTTGGTACCATATCTCACCTAAAGTAAATGGTAGAATCAAACTTTAACCAAACGTAATGTTTGTACCTAGGGTAAAGTTAAAAAGTTTAAACAATTTTAAAATATCACTATATTTAGGCGAGTAAACGAAAAATGTTCATTTCAGACTCTAAAAACGTAGAAATCGTGTTTCAAGTTGAAATACGCCTTGTAAACGAAAAATGTTTATTTCAGACTCTAATAACGTAGAAATCGTGTTTCAAGTTGAAATACGCCTTGGGACCATATCTCACCTAAAGTAAATGGTAGAATCAAACTTTAACCAAACGTAATGTTTGTACCTAGGGTAAAGTTAAAAAGTTTAAACAATTTGAAAATATCACTATATTTAGGCGAGTAAACGAAAAATGTTCGTCTCAGACTCTAAAATTGCAGAAATCGTGTTTCAAGTTGAAATACGCCTTGTAAACGAAAAATGTTTATTTCAGACTCTAATAACGTAGAAATCGTGTTTCAAGTTGAAATACGCCTTGGGACCATATCTCACCTAAAGTAAATGGTAGAATCAAACTTTAACCAAACGTAATGTTTGTACCTAGGGTAAAGTTAAAAAGTTTAAACAATTTGAAAATATCACTATATTTAGGCGAGTAAACGAAAAATGTTCGTCTCAGACTCTAAAACCGCAGAAATCGTGTTTCAAGTTGAAATACGCCTTGGTACCATATCTCACCTAAAGTAAATGGTAGAATCAAACTTTAACCAAACGTAATGTTTGTACCTAGGGTAAAGTTAAAAAGTTTAAACAATTTTAAAATATCACTATATTTAGGCGAGTAAACGAAAAATGTTCATTTCAGACTCTAAAAACGTAGAAATCGTGTTTCAAGTTGAAATACGCCTTGTAAACGAAAAATGTTTATTTCAGACTCTAATAACGTAGAAATCGTGTTTCAAGTTGAAATACGCCTTGGGACCATATCTGACCTAAAGTAAATGGTAGAATCAAACTTTAACCAAACGTAATGTTTGTACCTAGGGTAAAGTTAAAAAGTTTAAACAATTTGAAAATATCACTATATTTAGGCGAGTAAACGAAAAATGTTCGTCTCAGACTCTAAAACCGCAGAAATCGTGTTTCAAGTTGAAATACGCCTTGGTACCATATCTCACCTAAAGTAAATGGTAGAATCAAACTTTAACCAAACGTAATGTTTGTACCTAGGGTAAAGTTAAAAAGTTTAAACAATTTTAAAATATCACTATATTTAGGCGAGTAAACGAAAAATGTTCATTTCAGACTCTAAAAACGTAGAAATCGTGTTTCAAGTTGAAATACGCCTTGGTACCATATCTCACCTAAAGTAAATGGTAGAATCAAATTTTAACCAAACGTAATGTTTGTACCTAGTATAAAGTTAAAAAGTTTAAACAATTTTAAAATATCACTATATTTAGGCGAGTAAACGAAAAATGTTCATTTCAGACTCTAAAAACGTAGAAATCGTGTTTCAAGTTGAAATACGCCTTGTAAACGAAAAATGTTTATTTCAGACTCTAATAACGTAGAAATCGTGTTTCAAGTTGAAATACGCCTTGGGACCATATCTCACCTAAAGTAAATGGTAGAATCAAACTTTAACCAAACGTAATGTTTGTACCTAGGGTAAAGTTAAAAAGTTTAAACAATTTGAAAATATCACTATATTTAGGCGAGTAAACGAAAAATGTTCGTCTCAGACTCTAAAACCGCAGAAATCGTGTTTCAAGTTGAAATACGCCTTGGTACCATATCTCACCTAAAGTAAATGGTAGAATCAAACTTTAACCAAACGTGATGTTTGTACCTAGGGTAAAGTTAAAAAGTTTAAACAATTTTAAAATATCACTATATTTAGGCGAGTAAACGAAAAATGTTCATTTCAGACTCTAAAAACGTAGAAATCGTGTTTCAAGTTGAAATACGCCTTGTAAACGAAAAATGTTTATTTCAGACTCTAATAACGTAGAAATCGTGTTTCAAGTTGAAATACGCCTTGGGACCATATCTCACCTAAAGTAAATGGTAGAATCAAACTTTAACCAAACGTAATGTTTGTACCTAGGGTAAAGTTAAAAAGTTTAAACAATTTGAAAATATCACTATATTTAGGCGAGTAAACGAAAAATGTTCGTCTCAGACTCTAAAACCGCAGAAATCGTGTTTCAAGTTGAAATACGCCTTGGTACCATATCTCACCTAAAGTAAATGGTAGAATCAAACTTTAACCAAACGTAATGTTTGTACCTAGGGTAAAGTTAAAAAGTTTAAACAATTTTAAAATATCACTATATTTAGGCGAGTAAACGAAAAATGTTCATTTCAGACTCTAAAAACGTAGAAATCGTGTTTCAAGTTGAAATACGCCTTGTAAACGAAAAATGTTTATTTCAGACTCTAATAACGTAGAAATCGTGTTTCAAGTTGAAATACGCCTTGGGACCATATCTCACCTAAAGTAAATGGTAGAATCAAACTTTAACCAAACGTAATGTTTGTACCTAGGGTAAAGTTAAAAAGTTTAAACAATTTGAAAATATCACTATATTTAGGCGAGTAAACGAAAAATGTTCGTCTCAGACTCTAAAATTGCAGAAATCGTGTTTCAAGTTGAAATACGCCTTGTAAACGAAAAATGTTTATTTCAGACTCTAATAACGTAGAAATCGTGTTTCAAGTTGAAATACGCCTTGGGACCATATCTCACCTAAAGTAAATGGTAGAATCAAACTTTAACCAAACGTAATGTTTGTACCTAGGGTAAAGTTAAAAAGTTTAAACAATTTGAAAATATCACTATATTTAGGCGAGTAAACGAAAAATGTTCGTCTCAGACTCTAAAACCGCAGAAATCGTGTTTCAAGTTGAAATACGCCTTGGTACCATATCTCACCTAAAGTAAATGGTAGAATCAAACTTTAACCAAACGTAATGTTTGTACCTAGGGTAAAGTTAAAAAGTTTAAACAATTTTAAAATATCACTATATTTAGGCGAGTAAACGAAAAATGTTCATTTCAGACTCTAAAAACGTAGAAATCGTGTTTCAAGTTGAAATACGCCTTGTAAACGAAAAATGTTTATTTCAGACTCTAATAACGTAGAAATCGTGTTTCAAGTTGAAATACGCCTTGGGACCATATCTCACCTAAAGTAAATGGTAGAATCAAACTTTAACCAAACGTAATGTTTGTACCTAGGGTAAAGTTAAAAAGTTTAAACAATTTGAAAATATCACTATATTTAGGCGAGTAAACGAAAAATGTTCGTCTCAGACTCTAAAACCGCAGAAATCGTGTTTCAAGTTGAAATACGCCTTGGTACCATATCTCACCTAAAGTAAATGGTAGAATCAAACTTTAACCAAACGTAATGTTTGTACCTAGGGTAAAGTTAAAAAGTTTAAACAATTTTAAAATATCACTATATTTAGGCGAGTAAACGAAAAATGTTCATTTCAGACTCTAAAAACGTAGAAATCGTGTTTCAAGTTGAAATACGCCTTGGTACCATATCTCAC
Organism: Pterostichus niger; assembly: GCA_947425015.1. Taxonomy (NCBI): domain Eukaryota; kingdom Metazoa; phylum Arthropoda; class Insecta; order Coleoptera; family Carabidae; genus Pterostichus; species Pterostichus niger. The sequence goes on along the minus strand of OX380352.1, from coordinate 13,785,597 downwards.
CTAAAGTAAATGGTAGAATCAAATTTTAACCAAACGTAATGTTTGTACCTAGTATAAAGTTAAAAAGTTTAAACAATTTTAAAATATCACTATATTTAGGCGAGTAAACGAAAAATGTTCATTTCAGACTCTAAAAACGTAGAAATCGTGTTTCAAGTTGAAATACGCCTTGTAAACGAAAAATGTTTATTTCAGACTCTAATAACGTAGAAATCGTGTTTCAAGTTGAAATACGCCTTGGGACCATATCTCACCTAAAGTAAATGGTAGAATCAAACTTTAACCAAACGTAATGTTTGTACCTAGGGTAAAGTTAAAAAGTTTAAACAATTTGAAAATATCACTATATTTAGGCGAGTAAACGAAAAATGTTCGTCTCAGACTCTAAAACCGCAGAAATCGTGTTTCAAGTTGAAATACGCCTTGGTACCATATCTCACCTAAAGTAAATGGTAGAATCAAACTTTAACCAAACGTAATGTTTGTACCTAGGGTAAAGTTAAAAAGTTTAAACAATTTTAAAATATCACTATATTTAGGCGAGTAAACGAAAAATGTTCATTTCAGACTCTAAAAACGTAGAAATCGTGTTTCAAGTTGAAATACGCCTTGTAAACGAAAAATGTTTATTTCAGACTCTAATAACGTAGAAATCGTGTTTCAAGTTGAAATACGCCTTGGGACCATATCTCACCTAAAGTAAATGGTAGAATCAAACTTTAACCAAACGTAATGTTTGTACCTAGGGTAAAGTTAAAAAGTTTAAACAATTTGAAAATATCACTATATTTAGGCGAGTAAACGAAAAATGTTCGTCTCAGACTCTAAAACCGCAGAAATCGTGTTTCAAGTTGAAATACGCCTTGGTACCATATCTCACCTAAAGTAAATGGTAGAATCAAACTTTAACCAAACGTAATGTTTGTACCTAGGGTAAAGTTAAAAAGTTTAAACAATTTTAAAATATCACTATATTTAGGCGAGTAAACGAAAAATGTTCATTTCAGACTCTAAAAACGTAGAAATCGTGTTTCAAGTTGAAATACGCCTTGTAAACGAAAAATGTTTATTTCAGACTCTAATAACGTAGAAATCGTGTTTCAAGTTGAAATACGCCTTGGGACCATATCTCACCTAAAGTAAATGGTAGAATCAAACTTTAACCAAACGTAATGTTTGTACCTAGGGTAAAGTTAAAAAGTTTAAACAATTTGAAAATATCACTATATTTAGGCGAGTAAACGAAAAATGTTCATTTCAGACTCTAAAAACGTAGAAATCGTGTTTCAAGTTGAAATACGCCTTGTAAACGAAAAATGTTTATTTCAGACTCTAATAACGTAGAAATCGTGTTTCAAGTTGAAATACGCCTTGGGACCATATCTCACCTAAAGTAAATGGTAGAATCAAACTTTAACCAAACGTAATGTTTGTACCTAGGGTAAAGTTAAAAAGTTTAAACAATTTGAAAATATCACTATATTTAGGCGAGTAAACGAAAAATGTTCGTCTCAGACTCTAAAACCGCAGAAATCGTGTTTCAAGTTGAAATACGCCTTGGTACCATATCTCACCTAAAGTAAATGGTAGAATCAAACTTTAACCAAACGTAATGTTTGTACCTAGGGTAAAGTTAAAAAGTTTAAACAATTTTAAAATATCACTATATTTAGGCGAGTAAACGAAAAATGTTCATTTCAGACTCTAAAAACGTAGAAATCGTGTTTCAAGTTGAAATACGCCTTGTAAACGAAAAATGTTTATTTCAGACTCTAATAACGTAGAAATCGTGTTTCAAGTTGAAATACGCCTTGGGACCATATCTCACCTAAAGTAAATGGTAGAATCAAACTTTAACCAAACGTAATGTTTGTACCTAGGGTAAAGTTAAAAAGTTTAAACAATTTGAAAATATCACTATATTTAGGCGAGTAAACGAAAAATGTTCGTCTCAGACTCTAAAACCGCAGAAATCGTGTTTCAAGTTGAAATACGCCTTGGTACCATATCTCACCTAAAGTAAATGGTAGAATCAAACTTTAACCAAACGTAATGTTTGTACCTAGGGTAAAGTTAAAAAGTTTAAACAATTTTAAAATATCACTATATTTAGGCGAGTAAACGAAAAATGTTCATTTCAGACTCTAAAAACGTAGAAATCGTGTTTCAAGTTGAAATACGCCTTGTAAACGAAAAATGTTTATTTCAGACTCTAATAACGTAGAAATCGTGTTTCAAGTTGAAATACGCCTTGGGACCATATCTCACCTAAAGTAAATGGTAGAATCAAACTTTAACCAAACGTAATGTTTGTACCTAGGGTAAAGTTAAAAAGTTTAAACAATTTGAAAATATCACTATATTTAGGCGAGTAAACGAAAAATGTTCATTTCAGACTCTAAAAACGTAGAAATCGTGTTTCAAGTTGAAATACGCCTTGTAAACGAAAAATGTTTATTTCAGACTCTAATAACGTAGAAATCGTGTTTCAAGTTGAAATACGCCTTGGGACCATATCTCACCTAAAGTAAATGGTAGAATCAAACTTTAACCAAACGTAATGTTTGTACCTAGGGTAAAGTTAAAAAGTTTAAACAATTTGAAAATATCACTATATTTAGGCGAGTAAACGAAAAATGTTCATTTCAGACTCTAAAAACGTAGAAATCGTGTTTCAAGTTGAAATACGCCTTGTAAACGAAAAATGTTTATTTCAGACTCTAATAACGTAGAAATCGTGTTTCAAGTTGAAATACGCCTTGGGACCATATCTCACCTAAAGTAAATGGTAGAATCAAACTTTAACCAAACGTAATGTTTGTACCTAGGGTAAAGTTAAAAAGTTTAAACAATTTGAAAATATCACTATATTTAGGCGAGTAAACGAAAAATGTTCATTTCAGACTCTAAAAACGTAGAAATCGTGTTTCAAGTTGAAATACGCCTTGTAAACGAAAAATGTTTATTTCAGACTCTAATAACGTAGAAATCGTGTTTCAAGTTGAAATACGCCTTGGGACCATATCTCACCTAAAGTAAATGGTAGAATCAAACTTTAACCAAACGTAATGTTTGTACCTAGGGTAAAGTTAAAAAGTTTAAACAATTTGAAAATATCACTATATTTAGGCGAGTAAACGAAAAATGTTCGTCTCAGACTCTAAAACCGCAGAAATCGTGTTTCAAGTTGAAATACGCCTTGGTACCATATCTCACCTAAAGTAAATGGTAGAATCAAACTTTAACCAAACGTAATGTTTGTACCTAGGGTAAAGTTAAAAAGTTTAAACAATTTTAAAATATCACTATATTTAGGCGAGTAAACGAAAAATGTTCATTTCAGACTCTAAAAACGTAGAAATCGTGTTTCAAGTTGAAATACGCCTTGTAAACGAAAAATGTTTATTTCAGACTCTAATAACGTAGAAATCGTGTTTCAAGTTGAAATACGCCTTGGGACCATATCTCACCTAAAGTAAATGGTAGAATCAAACTTTAACCAAACGTAATGTTTGTACCTAGGGTAAAGTTAAAAAGTTTAAACAATTTGAAAATATCACTATATTTAGGCGAGTAAACGAAAAATGTTCATTTCAGACTCTAAAAACGTAGAAATCGTGTTTCAAGTTGAAATACGCCTTGTAAACGAAAAATGTTTATTTCAGACTCTAATAACGTAGAAATCGTGTTTCAAGTTGAAATACGCCTTGGGACCATATCTCACCTAAAGTAAATGGTAGAATCAAACTTTAACCAAACGTAATGTTTGTACCTAGGGTAAAGTTAAAAAGTTTAAACAATTTGAAAATATCACTATATTTAGGCGAGTAAACGAAAAATGTTCATTTCAGACTCTAAAAACGTAGAAATCGTGTTTCAAGTTGAAATACGCCTTGTAAACGAAAAATGTTTATTTCAGACTCTAATAACGTAGAAATCGTGTTTCAAGTTGAAATACGCCTTGGGACCATATCTCACCTAAAGTAAATGGTAGAATCAAACTTTAACCAAACGTAATGTTTGTACCTAGGGTAAAGTTAAAAAGTTTAAACAATTTTAAAATATCACTATATTTAGGCGAGTAAACGAAAAATGTTCGTCTCAGACTCTAAAACCGCAGAAATCGTGTTTCAAGTTGAAATACGCCTTGGTACCATATCTCACCTAAAGTAAATGGTAGAATCAAACTTTAACCAAACGTAATGTTTGTACCTAGGGTAAAGTTAAAAAGTTTAAACAATTTTAAAATATCACTATATTTAGGCGAGTAAACGAAAAATGTTCATTTCAGACTCTAAAAACGTAGAAATCGTGTTTCAAGTTGAAATACGCCTTGTAAACGAAAAATGTTTATTTCAGACTCTAATAACGTAGAAATCGTGTTTCAAGTTGAAATACGCCTTGGGACCATATCTCACCTAAAGTAAATGGTAGAATCAAACTTTAACCAAACGTAATGTTTGTACCTAGGGTAAAGTTAAAAAGTTTAAACAATTTTAAAATATCACTATATTTAGGCGAGTAAACGAAAAATGTTCATTTCAGACTCTAAAAACGTAGAAATCGTGTTTCAAGTTGAAATACGCCTTGTAAACGAAAAATGTTTATTTCAGACTCTAATAACGTAGAAATCGTGTTTCAAGTTGAAATACGCCTTGGGACCATATCTCACCTAAAGTAAATGGTAGAATCAAACTTTAACCAAACGTAATGTTTGTACCTAGGGTAAAGTTAAAAAGTTTAAACAATTTGAAAATATCACTATATTTAGGCGAGTAAACGAAAAATGTTCGTCTCAGACTCTAAAACCGCAGAAATCGTGTTTCAAGTTGAAATACGCCTTGGTACCATATCTCACCTAAAGTAAATGGTAGAATCAAACTTTAACCAAACGTAATGTTTGTACCTAGGGTAAAGTTAAAAAGTTTAAACAATTTTAAAATATCACTATATTTAGGCGAGTAAACGAAAAATGTTCATTTCAGACTCTAAAAACGTAGAAATCGTGTTTCAAGTTGAAATACGCCTTGTAAACGAAAAATGTTTATTTCAGACTCTAATAACGTAGAAATCGTGTTTCAAGTTGAAATACGCCTTGGGACCATATCTCACCTAAAGTAAATGGTAGAATCAAACTTTAACCAAACGTAATGTTTGTACCTAGGGTAAAGTTAAAAAGTTTAAACAATTTGAAAATATCACTATATTTAGGCGAGTAAACGAAAAATGTTCATTTCAGACTCTAAAAACGTAGAAATCGTGTTTCAAGTTGAAATACGCCTTGTAAACGAAAAATGTTTATTTCAGACTCTAATAACGTAGAAATCGTGTTTCAAGTTGAAATACGCCTTGGGACCATATCTCACCTAAAGTAAATGGTAGAATCAAACTTTAACCAAACGTAATGTTTGTACCTAGGGTAAAGTTAAAAAGTTTAAACAATTTGAAAATATCACTATATTTAGGCGAGTAAACGAAAAATGTTCGTCTCAGACTCTAAAACCGCAGAAATCGTGTTTCAAGTTGAAATACGCCTTGGTACCATATCTCACCTAAAGTAAATGGTAGAATCAAACTTTAACCAAACGTAATGTTTGTACCTAGGGTAAAGTTAAAAAGTTTAAACAATTTTAAAATATCACTATATTTAGGCGAGTAAACGAAAAATGTTCATTTCAGACTCTAAAAACGTAGAAATCGTGTTTCAAGTTGAAATACGCCTTGTAAACGAAAAATGTTTATTTCAGACTCTAATAACGTAGAAATCGTGTTTCAAGTTGAAATACGCCTTGGGACCATATCTCACCTAAAGTAAATGGTAGAATCAAACTTTAACCAAACGTAATGTTTGTACCTAGGGTAAAGTTAAAAAGTTTAAACAATTTGAAAATATCACTATATTTAGGCGAGTAAACGAAAAATGTTCGTCTCAGACTCTAAAACCGCAGAAATCGTGTTTCAAGTTGAAATACGCCTTGGTACCATATCTCACCTAAAGTAAATGGTAGAATCAAACTTTAACCAAACGTAATGTTTGTACCTAGTATAAAGTTAAAAAGTTTAAACAATTTGAAAATATCACTATATTTAGGCGAGTAAACGAAAAATGTTCATTTCAGACTCTAAAAACGTAGAAATCGTGTTTCAAGTTGAAATACGCCTTGTAAACGAAAAATGTTTATTTCAGACTCTAATAACGTAGAAATCGTGTTTCAAGTTGAAATACGCCTTGGGACCATATCTCACCTAAAGTAAATGGTAGAATCAAACTTTAACCAAACGTAATGTTTGTACCTAGGGTAAAGTTAAAAAGTTTAAACAATTTGAAAATATCACTATATTTAGGCGAGTAAACGAAAAATGTTCGTCTCAGACTCTAAAACCGCAGAAATCGTGTTTCAAGTTGAAATACGCCTTGGTACCATATCTCACCTAAAGTAAATGGTAGAATCAAACTTTAACCAAACGTAATGTTTGTACCTAGGGTAAAGTTAAAAAGTTTAAACAATTTTAAAATATCACTATATTTAGGCGAGTAAACGAAAAATGTTCATTTCAGACTCTAAAAACGTAGAAATCGTGTTTCAAGTTGAAATACGCCTTGTAAACGAAAAATGTTTATTTCAGACTCTAATAACGTAGAAATCGTGTTTCAAGTTGAAATACGCCTTGGGACCATATCTCACCTAAAGTAAATGGTAGAATCAAACTTTAACCAAACGTAATGTTTGTACCTAGGGTAAAGTTAAAAAGTTTAAACAATTTTAAAATATCACTATATTTAGGCGAGTAAACGAAAAATGTTCGTCTCAGACTCTAAAACCGCAGAAATCGTGTTTCAAGTTGAAATACGCCTTGGTACCATATCTCACCTAAAGTAAATGGTAGAATCAAACTTTAACCAAACGTAATGTTTGTACCTAGTATAAAGTTAAAAAGTTTAAACAATTTGAAAATATCACTATATTTAGGCGAGTAAACGAAAAATGTTCATTTCAGACTCTAAAAACGTAGAAATCGTGTTTCAAGTTGAAATACGCCTTGTAAACGAAAAATGTTTATTTCAGACTCTAATAACGTAGAAATCGTGTTTCAAGTTGAAATACGCCTTGGGACCATATCTCACCTAAAGTAAATGGTAGAATCAAACTTTAACCAAACGTAATGTTTGTACCTAGGGTAAAGTTAAAAAGTTTAAACAATTTTAAAATATCACTATATTTAGGCGAGTAAACGAAAAATGTTCGTCTCAGACTCTAAAACCGCAGAAATCGTGTTTCAAGTTGAAATACGCCTTGGTACCATATCTCACCTAAAGTAAATGGTAGAATCAAACTTTAACCAAACGTAATGTTTGTACCTAGGGTAAAGTTAAAAAGTTTAAACAATTTTAAAATATCACTATATTTAGGCGAGTAAACGAAAAATGTTCATTTCAGACTCTAAAAACGTAGAAATCGTGTTTCAAGTTGAAATACGCCTTGTAAACGAAAAATGTTTATTTCAGACTCTAATAACGTAGAAATCGTGTTTCAAGTTGAAATACGCCTTGGGACCATATCTCACCTAAAGTAAATGGTAGAATCAAACTTTAACCAAACGTAATGTTTGTACCTAGGGTAAAGTTAAAAAGTTTAAACAATTTTAAAATATCACTATATTTAGGCGAGTAAACGAAAAATGTTCGTCTCAGACTCTAAAACCGCAGAAATCGTGTTTCAAGTTGAAATACGCCTTGGTACCATATCTCACCTAAAGTAAATGGTAGAATCAAACTTTAACCAAACGTAATGTTTGTACCTAGTATAAAGTTAAAAAGTTTAAACAATTTGAAAATATCACTATATTTAGGCGAGTAAACGAAAAATGTTCATTTCAGACTCTAAAAACGTAGAAATCGTGTTTCAAGTTGAAATACGCCTTGTAAACGAAAAATGTTTATTTCAGACTCTAATAACGTAGAAATCGTGTTTCAAGTTGAAATACGCCTTGGGACCATATCTCACCTAAAGTAAATGGTAGAATCAAACTTTAACCAAACGTAATGTTTGTACCTAGGGTAAAGTTAAAAAGTTTAAACAATTTTAAAATATCACTATATTTAGGCGAGTAAACGAAAAATGTTCGTCTCAGACTCTAAAACCGCAGAAATCGTGTTTCAAGTTGAAATACGCCTTGGTACCATATCTCACCTAAAGTAAATGGTAGAATCAAACTTTAACCAAACGTAATGTTAGTACCTAGTATAAAGTTAAAAAGTTTAAACAATTTTAAAATATCACTATATTTAGGCGAGTAAACGAAAAATGTTCATTTCAGACTCTAAAAACGTAGAAATCGTGTTTCAAGTTGAAATACGCCTTGTAAACGAAAAATGTTTATTTCAGACTCTAATAACGTAGAAATCGTGTTTCAAGTTGAAATACGCCTTGGGACCATATCTCACCTAAAGTAAATGGTAGAATCAAACTTTAACCAAACGTAATGTTTGTACCTAGGGTAAAGTTAAAAAGTTTAAACAATTTTAAAATATCACTATATTTAGGCGAGTAAACGAAAAATGTTCATTTCAGACTCTAAAAACGTAGAAATCGTGTTTCAAGTTGATATACGCCTTGTAAACGAAAAATGTTTATTTCAGACTCTAATAACGTAGAAATCGTGTTTCAAGTTGAAATACGCCTTGGGACCATATCTCACCTAAAGTAAATGGTAGAATCAAACTTTAACCAAACGTAATGTTTGTACCTAGGGTAAAGTTAAAAAGTTTAAACAATTTGAAAATATCACTATATTTAGGCGAGTAAACGAAAAATGTTCGTCTCAGACTCTAAAACCGCAGAAATCGTGTTTCAAGTTGAAATACGCCTTGTAAACGAAAAATGTTTATTTCAGACTCTAATAACGTAGAAATCGTGTTTCAAGTTGAAATACGCCTTGGGACCATATCTCACCTAAAGTAAATGGTAGAATCAAACTTTAACCAAACGTAATGTTTGTACCTAGGGTAAAGTTAAAAAGTTTAAACAATTTTAAAATATCACTATATTTAGGCGAGTAATCGAAAAATGTTCATTTCAGACTCTAAAATCGTAGAAATCGTGTTTCAAGTTGAAATACGCCTTGTAAACGAAAAATGTTTATTTCAGACTCTAATAACGTAGAAATCGTGTTTCAAGTTGAAATACGCCTTGGGACCATATCTCACCTAAAGTAAATGGTAGAATCAAACTTTAACCAAACGTAATGTTAGTACCTAGTATAAAGTTAAAAAGTTTAAAAAATTTTAAAATATCACTATATTTAGGCGAGTAAACGAAAAATGTTCATTTCAGACTCTAAAAACGTAGAAATCGTGTTTCAAGTTGAAATACGCCTTGTAAAAGAAAAATGTTTATTTCAGACTCTAATAACGTAGAAATCGTGTTTCAAGTTGAAATACGCCTTGGGACCATATCTCACCTAAAGTAAATGGTAGAATCAAACTTTAACCAAACGTAATGTTTGTACCTAGGGTAAAGTTAAAAAGTTTAAACAATTTTAAAATATCACTATATTTAGGCGAGTAAACGAAAAATGTTCGTCTCAGACTCTAAAACCGCAGAAATCGTGTTGCAAGTTGAAATACGCCTTGGTACCATATCTCACCTAAAGTAAATGGTAGAATCAAACTTTAACCAAACGTAATGTTTGTACCTAGGGTAAAGTTAAAAAGTTTAAACAATTTTAAAATATCACTATATTTAGGCGAGTAATCGAAAAATGTTCATTTCAGACTCTAAAATCGTAGAAATCGTGTTTCAAGTTGAAATACGCCTTGTAAACGAAAAATGTTTATTTCAGACTCTAATAACGTAGAAATCGTGTTTCAAGTTGAAATACGCCTTGGGACCATATCTCACCTAAAGTAAATGGTAGAATCAAACTTTAACCAAACGTAATGTTTGTACCTAGGGTAAAGTTAAAAAGTTTAAACAATTTTAAAATATCACTATATTTAGGCGAGTAAACGAAAAATGTTCGTCTCAGACTCTAAAACCGCAGAAATCGTGTTTCAAGTTGAAATACGCCTTGGTACCATATCTCACCTAAAGTAAATGGTAGAATCAAATTTTAACCAAACGTAATGTTTGTACCTAGTATAAAGTTAAAAAGTGTAAACAATTTTAAAATATCACTATATTTAGGCGAGTAAACGAAAAATGTTCATTTCAGACTCTAAAAACGTAGAAATCGTGTTTCAAGTTGAAATACGCCTTGTAAACGAAAAATGTTTATTTCAGACTCTAATAACGTAGAAATCGTGTTTCAAGTTGAAATACGCCTTGGGACCATATCTCACCTAAAGTAAATGGTAGAATCAAACTTTAACCAAACGTAATGTTTGTACCTAGTATAAAGTTAAAAAGTTTAAACAATTTTAAAATATCACTATATTTAGGCGAGTAAACGAAAAATGTTCATTTCAGACTCTAAAAACGTAGAAATCGTGTTTCAAGTTGAAATACGCCTTGGGACCATATCTCACCTAAAGTAAATGGTAGAATCAAACTTTAACCAAACGTAATGTTTGTACCTAGGGTAAAGTTAAAAAGTTTAAACAATTTGAAAATATCACTATATTTAGGCGAGTAAACGAAAAATGTTCGTCTCAGACTCTAAAACCGCAGAAATCGTGTTTCAAGTTGAAATACGCCTTGGTACCATATCTCACCTAAAGTAAATGGTAGAATCAAACTTTAACCAAACGTAATGTTTGTACCTAGGGTAAAGTTAAAAAGTTTAAACAATTTGAAAATATCACTATATTTAGGCGAGTAAACGAAAAATGTTCATTTCAGACTCTAAAAACGTAGAAATCGTGTTTCAAGTTGAAATACGCCTTGTAAACGAAAAATGTTTATTTCAGACTCTAATAACGTAGAAATCGTGTTTCAAGTTGAAATACGCCTTGGGACCATATCTCACCTAAAGTAAATGGTAGAATCAAACTTTAACCAAACGTAATGTTTGTACCTAGGGTAAAGTTAAAAAGTTTAAACAATTTTAAAATATCACTATATTTAGGCGAGTAAACGAAAAATGTTCGTCTCAGACTCTAAAACCGCAGAAATCGTGTTTCAAGTTGAAATACGCCTTGGTACCATATCTCACCTAAAGTAAATGGTAGAATCAAACTTTAACCAAACGTAATGTTTGTACCTAGGGTAAAGTTAAAAAGTTTAAACAATTTTAAAATATCACTATATTTAGGCGAGTAAACGAAAAATGTTCATTTCAGACTCTAAAAACGTAGAAATCGTGTTTCAAGTTGAAATACGCCTTGTAAACGAAAAATGTTTATTTCAGACTCTAATAACGTAGAAATCGTGTTTCAAGTTGAAATACGCCTTGGGACCATATCTCACCTAAAGTAAATGGTAGAATCAAACTTTAACCAAACGTAATGTTTGTACCTAGTATAAAGTTAAAAAGTTTAAACAATTTTAAAATATCACTATATTTAGGCGAGTAAACGAAAAATGTTCATTTCAGACTCTAAAAACGTAGAAATCGTGTTTCAAGTTGAAATACGCCTTGGGACCATATCTCACCTAAAGTAAATGGTAGAATCAAACTTTAACCAAACGTAATGTTTGTACCTAGGGTAAAGTTAAAAAGTTTAAACAATTTGAAAATATCACTATATTTAGGCGAGTAAACGAAAAATGTTCGTCTCAGACTCTAAAACCGCAGAAATCGTGTTTCAAGTTGAAATACGCCTTGGTACCATATCTCACCTAAAGTAAATGGTAGAATCAAACTTTAACCAAACGTAATGTTTGTACCTAGGGTAAAGTTAAAAAGTTTAAACAATTTTAAAATATCACTATATTTAGGCGAGTAAACGAAAAATGTTCATTTCAGACTCTAAAAACGTAGAAATCGTGTTTCAAGTTGAAATACGCCTTGTAAACGAAAAATGTTTATTTCAGACTCTAATAACGTAGAAATCGTGTTTCAAGTTGAAATACGCCTTGAGACCATATCTCACCTAAAGTAAATGGTAGAATCAAACTTTAACCAAACGTAATGTTTGTACCTAGGGTAAAGTTAAAAAGTTTAAACAATTTTAAAATATCACTATATTTAGGCGAGTAAACGAAAAATGTTCGTCTCAGACTCTAAAACCGCAGAAATCGTGTTTCAAGTTGAAATACGCCTTGGTACCATATCTCACCTAAAGTAAATGGTAGAATCAAACTTTAACCAAACGTAATGTTTGTACCTAGGGTAAAGTTAAAAAGTTTAAACAATTTTAAAATATCACTATATTTAGGCGAGTAAACGAAAAATGTTCATTTCAGACTCTAAAAACGTAGAAATCGTGTTTCAAGTTGAAATACGCCTTGTAAACGAAAAATGTTTATTTCAGACTCTAATAACGTAGAAATCGTGTTTCAAGTTGAAATACGCCTTGGGACCATATCTCACCTAAAGTAAATGGTAGAATCAAACTTTAACCAAACGTAATGTTTGTACCTAGGGTAAAGTTAAAAAGTTTAAACAATTTTAAAATATCACTATATTTAGGCGAGTAAACGAAAAATGTTCGTCTCAGACTCTAAAACCGCAGAAATCGTGTTTCAAGTTGAAATACGCCTTGGTACCATATCTCACCTAAAGTAAATGGTAGAATCAAACTTTAACCAAACGTAATGTTTGTACCTAGTATAAAGTTAAAAAGTTTAAACAATTTGAAAATATCACTATATTTAGGCGAGTAAACGAAAAATGTTCATTTCAGACTCTAAAAACGTAGAAATCGTGTTTCAAGTTGAAATACGCCTTGTAAACGAAAAATGTTTATTTCAGACTCTAATAACGTAGAAATCGTGTTTCAAGTTGAAATACGCCTTGGGACCATATCTCACCTAAAGTAAATGGTAGAATCAAACTTTAACCAAACGTAATGTTTGTACCTAGGGTAAAGTTAAAAAGTTTAAACAATTTTAAAATATCACTATATTTAGGCGAGTAAACGAAAAATGTTCGTCTCAGACTCTAAAACCGCAGAAATCGTGTTTCAAGTTGAAATACGCCTTGGTACCATATCTCACCTAAAGTAAATGGTAGAATCAAACTTTAACCAAACGTAATGTTAGTACCTAGTATAAAGTTAAAAAGTTTAAACAATTTTAAAATATCACTATATTTAGGCGAGTAAACGAAAAATGTTCATTTCAGACTCTAAAAACGTAGAAATCGTGTTTCAAGTTGAAATACGCCTTGTAAACGAAAAATGTTTATTTCAGACTCTAATAACGTAGAAATCGTGTTTCAAGTTGAAATACGCCTTGGGACCATATCTCACCTAAAGTAAATGGTAGAATCAAACTTTAACCAAACGTAATGTTTGTACCTAGGGTAAAGTTAAAAAGTTTAAACAATTTTAAAATATCACTATATTTAGGCGAGTAAACGAAAAATGTTCATTTCAGACTCTAAAAACGTAGAAATCGTGTTTCAAGTTGATATACGCCTTGTAAACGAAAAATGTTTATTTCAGACTCTAATAACGTAGAAATCGTGTTTCAAGTTGAAATACGCCTTGGGACCATATCTCACCTAAAGTAAATGGTAGAATCAAACTTTAACCAAACGTAATGTTTGTACCTAGGGTAAAGTTAAAAAGTTTAAACAATTTGAAAATATCACTATATTTAGGCGAGTAAACGAAAAATGTTCGTCTCAGACTCTAAAACCGCAGAAATCGTGTTTCAAGTTGAAATACGCCTTGTAAACGAAAAATGTTTATTTCAGACTCTAATAACGTAGAAATCGTGTTTCAAGTTGAAATACGCCTTGGAACCATATCTCACCTAAAGTAAATGGTAGAATCAAACTTTAACCAAACGTAATGTTTGTACCTAGGGTAAAGTTAAAAAGTTTAAACAATTTTAAAATATCACTATATTTAGGCGAGTAATCGAAAAATGTTCATTTCAGACTCTAAAATCGTAGAAATCGTGTTTCAAGTTGAAATACGCCTTGTAAACGAAAAATGTTTATTTCAGACTCTAATAACGTAGAAATCGTGTTTCAAGTTGAAATACGCCTTGGGACCATATCTCACCTAAAGTAAATGGTAGAATCAAACTTTAACCAAACGTAATGTTTGTACCTAGGGTAAAGTTAAAAAGTTTAAACAATTTGAAAATATCACTATATTTAGGCGAGTAAACGAAAAATGTTCGTCTCAGACTCTAAAACCGCAGAAATCGTGTTTCAAGTTGAAATACGCCTTGGTACCATATCTCACCTAAAGTAAATGGTAGAATCAAACTTTAACCAAACGTAATGTTTGTACCTAGTATAAAGTTAAAAAGTTTAAACAATTTGAAAATATCACTATATTTAGGCGAGTAAACGAAAAATGTTCATTTCAGACTCTAAAAACGTAGAAATCGTGTTTCAAGTTGAAATACGCCTTGTAAACGAAAAATGTTTATTTCAGACTCTAATAACGTAGAAATCGTGTTTCAAGTTGAAATACGCCTTGGTACCATATCTCACCTAAAGTAAATGGTAGAATCAAACTTTAACCAAACGTAATGTTTGTACCTAGGGTAAAGTTAAAAAGTTTAAACAATTTTAAAATATCACTATATTTAGGCGAGTAAACGAAAAATGTTCATTTCAGACTCTAAAAACGTAGAAATCGTGTTTCAAGTTGAAATACGCCTTGTAAACGAAAAATGTTTATTTCAGACTCTAATAACGTAGAAATCGTGTTTCAAGTTGAAATACGCCTTGGGACCATATCTCACCTAAAGTAAATGGTAGAATCAAACTTTAACCAAACGTAATGTTTGTACCTAGGGTAAAGTTAAAAAGTTTAAACAATTTTAAAATATCACTATATTTAGGCGAGTAAACGAAAAATGTTCGTCTCAGACTCTAAAACCGCAGAAATCGTGTTTCAAGTTGAAATACGCCTTGGTACCATATCTCACCTAAAGTAAATGGTAGAATCAAACTTTAACCAAACGTAATGTTTGTACCTAGTATAAAGTTAAAAAGTTTAAACAATTTGAAAATATCACTATATTTAGGCGAGTAAACGAAAAATGTTCATTTCAGACTCTAAAAACGTAGAAATCGTGTTTCAAGTTGAAATACGCCTTGTAAACGAAAAATGTTTATTTCAGACTCTAATAACGTAGAAATCGTGTTTCAAGTTGAAATACGCCTTGGGACCATATCTCACCTAAAGTAAATGGTAGAATCAAACTTTAACCAAACGTAATGTTTGTACCTAGGGTAAAGTTAAAAAGTTTAAACAATTTTAAAATATCACTATATTTAGGCGAGTAAACGAAAAATGTTCGTCTCAGACTCTAAAACCGCAGAAATCGTGTTTCAAGTTGAAATACGCCTTGGTACCATATCTCACCTAAAGTAAATGGTAGAATCAAACTTTAACCAAACGTAATGTTAGTACCTAGTATAAAGTTAAAAAGTTTAAACAATTTTAAAATATCACTATATTTAGGCGAGTAAACGAAAAATGTTCATTTCAGACTCTAAAAACGTAGAAATCGTGTTTCAAGTTGAAATACGCCTTGTAAACGAAAAATGTTTATTTCAGACTCTAATAACGTAGAAATCGTGTTTCAAGTTGAAATACGCCTTGGGACCATATCTCACCTAAAGTAAATGGTAGAATCAAACTTTAACCAAACGTAATGTTTGTACCTAGGGTAAAGTTAAAAAGTTTAAACAATTTTAAAATATCACTATATTTAGGCGAGTAAACGAAAAATGTTCATTTCAGACTCTAAAAACGTAGAAATCGTGTTTCAAGTTGATATACGCCTTGTAAACGAAAAATGTTTATTTCAGACTCTAATAACGTAGAAATCGTGTTTCAAGTTGAAATACGCCTTGGGACCATATCTCACCTAAAGTAAATGGTAGAATCAAACTTTAACCAAACGTAATGTTTGTACCTAGGGTAAAGTTAAAAAGTTTAAACAATTTGAAAATATCACTATATTTAGGCGAGTAAACGAAAAATGTTCGTCTCAGACTCTAAAACCGCAGAAATCGTGTTTCAAGTTGAAATACGCCTTGTAAACGAAAAATGTTTATTTCAGACTCTAATAACGTAGAAATCGTGTTTCAAGTTGAAATACGCCTTGGAACCATATCTCACCTAAAGTAAATGGTAGAATCAAACTTTAACCAAACGTAATGTTTGTACCTAGGGTAAAGTTAAAAAGTTTAAACAATTTTAAAATATCACTATATTTAGGCGAGTAATCGAAAAATGTTCATTTCAGACTCTAAAATCGTAGAAATCGTGTTTCAAGTTGAAATACGCCTTGTAAACGAAAAATGTTTATTTCAGACTCTAATAACGTAGAAATCGTGTTTCAAGTTGAAATACGCCTTGGGACCATATCTCACCTAAAGTAAATGGTAGAATCAAACTTTAACCAAACGTAATGTTAGTACCTAGTATAAAGTTAAAAAGTTTAAAAAATTTTAAAATATCACTATATTTAGGCGAGTAAACGAAAAATGTTCATTTCAGACTCTAAAAACGTAGAAATCGTGTTTCAAGTTGAAATACGCCTTGTAAAAGAAAAATGTTTATTTCAGACTCTAATAACGTAGAAATCGTGTTTCAAGTTGAAATACGCCTTGGGACCATATCTCACCTAAAGTAAATGGTAGAATCAAACTTTAACCAAACGTAATGTTTGTACCTAGGGTAAAGTTAAAAAGTTTAAACAATTTTAAAATATCACTATATTTAGGCGAGTAAACGAAAAATGTTCGTCTCAGACTCTAAAACCGCAGAAATCGTGTTGCAAGTTGAAATACGCCTTGGTACCATATCTCACCTAAAGTAAATGGTAGAATCAAACTTTAACCAAACGTAATGTTTGTACCTAGGGTAAAGTTAAAAAGTTTAAACAATTTTAAAATATCACTATATTTAGGCGAGTAATCGAAAAATGTTCATTTCAGACTCTAAAATCGTAGAAATCGTGTTTCAAGTTGAAATACGCCTTGTAAACGAAAAATGTTTATTTCAGACTCTAATAACGTAGAAATCGTGTTTCAAGTTGAAATACGCCTTGGGACCATATCTCACCTAAAGTAAATGGTAGAATCAAACTTTAACCAAACGTAATGTTTGTACCTAGGGTAAAGTTAAAAAGTTTAAACAATTTTAAAATATCACTATATTTAGGCGAGTAAACGAAAAATGTTCGTCTCAGACTCTAAAACCGCAGAAATCGTGTTTCAAGTTGAAATACGCCTTGGTACCATATCTCACCTAAAGTAAATGGTAGAATCAAATTTTAACCAAACGTAATGTTTGTACCTAGTATAAAGTTAAAAAGTGTAAACAATTTTAAAATATCACTATATTTAGGCGAGTAAACGAAAAATGTTCATTTCAGACTCTAAAAACGTAGAAATCGTGTTTCAAGTTGAAATACGCCTTGTAAACGAAAAATGTTTATTTCAGACTCTAATAACGTAGAAATCGTGTTTCAAGTTGAAATACGCCTTGGGACCATATCTCACCTAAAGTAAATGGTAGAATCAAACTTTAACCAAACGTAATGTTTGTACCTAGTATAAAGTTAAAAAGTTTAAACAATTTTAAAATATCACTATATTTAGGCGAGTAAACGAAAAATGTTCATTTCAGACTCTAAAAACGTAGAAATCGTGTTTCAAGTTGAAATACGCCTTGGGACCATATCTCACCTAAAGTAAATGGTAGAATCAAACTTTAACCAAACGTAATGTTTGTACCTAGTATAAAGTTAAAAAGTTTAAACAATTTGAAAATATCACTATATTTAGGCGAGTAAACGAAAAATGTTCATTTCAGACTCTAAAAACGTAGAAATCGTGTTTCAAGTTGAAATACGCCTTGTAAACGAAAAATGTTTATTTCAGACTCTAATAACGTAGAAATCGTGTTTCAAGTTGAAATACGCCTTGGGACCATATCTCACCTAAAGTAAATGGTAGAATCAAACTTTAACCAAACGTAATGTTTGTACCTAGGGTAAAGTTAAAAAGTTTAAACAATTTGAAAATATCACTATATTTAGGCGAGTAAACGAAAAATGTTCATTTCAGACTCTAAAAACGTAGAAATCGTGTTTCAAGTTGAAATACGCCTTGGGACCATATCTCACCTAAAGTAAATGGTAGAATCAAACTTTAACCAAACGTAATGTTTGTACCTAGTATAAAGTTAAAAAGTTTAAATAATTTGAAAATATCACTATATTTAGGCGAGTAAACGAAAAATGTTCATTTCAGACTCTAAAAACGTAGAAATCGTGTTTCAAGTTGAAATACGCCTTGTAAACGAAAAATGTTTATTTCAGACTCTAATAACGTAGAAATCGTGTTTCAAGTTGAAATACGCCTTGGGACCATATCTCACCTAAAGTAAATGGTAGAATCAAACTTTAACCAAACGTAATGTTTGTACCTAGGGTAAAGTTAAAAAGTTTAAACAATTTTAAAATATCACTATATTTAGGCGAGTAAACGAAAAATGTTCGTCTCAGACTCTAAAACCGCAGAAATCGTGTTTCAAGTTGAAATACGCCTTGGTACCATATCTCACCTAAAGTAAATGGTAGAATCAAACTTTAACCAAACGTAATGTTTGTACCTAGGGTAAAGTTAAAAAGTTTAAACAATTTTAAAATATCACTATATTTAGGCGAGTAAACGAAAAATGTTCATTTCAGACTCTAAAAACGTAGAAATCGTGTTTCAAGTTGAAATACGCCTTGTAAACGAAAAATGTTTATTTCAGACTCTAATAACGTAGAAATCGTGTTTCAAGTTGAAATACGCCTTGGGACCATATCTCACCTAAAGTAAATGGTAGAATCAAACTTTAACCAAACGTAATGTTTGTACCTAGGGTAAAGTTAAAAAGTTTAAACAATTTGAAAATATCACTATATTTAGGCGAGTAAACGAAAAATGTTCGTCTCAGACTCTAAAACCGCAGAAATTGTGTTTCAAGTTGAAATACGCCTTGGTACCATATCTCACCTAAAGTAAATGGTAGAATCAAACTTTAACCAAACGTAATGTTTGTACCTAGTATAAAGTTAAAAAGTTTAAACAATTTGAAAATATCACTATATTTAGGCGAGTAAACGAAAAATGTTCATTTCAGACTCTAAAAACGTAGAAATCGTGTTTCAAGTTGAAATACGCCTTGTAAACGAAAAATGTTTATTTCAGACTCTAATAACGTAGAAATCGTGTTTCAAGTTGAAATACGCCTTGGGACCATATCTCACCTAAAGTAAATGGTAGAATCAAACTTTAACCAAACGTAATGTTTGTACCTAGGGTAAAGTTAAAAAGTTTAAACAATTTGAAAATATCACTATATTTAGGCGAGTAAACGAAAAATGTTCGTCTCAGACTCTAAAACCGCAGAAATCGTGTTTCAAGTTGAAATACGCCTTGGTACCATATCTCACCTAAAGTAAATGGTAGAATCAAACTTTAACCAAACGTAATGTTTGTACCTAGGGTAAAGTTAAAAAGTTTAAACAATTTTAAAATATCACTATATTTAGGCGAGTAAACGAAAAATGTTCATTTCAGACTCTAAAAACGTAGAAA
Source organism: Pterostichus niger (assembly GCA_947425015.1). Lineage (NCBI taxonomy): Eukaryota > Metazoa > Arthropoda > Insecta > Coleoptera > Carabidae > Pterostichus > Pterostichus niger. The sequence continues at coordinate 13,765,920 of OX380352.1, read as the reverse complement.
TCGTGTTTCAAGTTGAAATACGCCTTGTAAACGAAAAATGTTTATTTCAGACTCTAATAACGTAGAAATCGTGTTTCAAGTTGAAATACGCCTTGGGACCATATCTCACCTAAAGTAAATGGTAGAATCAAACTTTAACCAAACGTAATGTTTGTACCTAGGGTAAAGTTAAAAAGTTTAAACAATTTTAAAATATCACTATATTTAGGCGAGTAAACGAAAAATGTTCGTCTCAGACTCTAAAACCGCAGAAATCGTGTTTCAAGTTGAAATACGCCTTGGTACCATATCTCACCTAAAGTAAATGGTAGAATCAAACTTTAACCAAACGTAATGTTTGTACCTAGTATAAAGTTAAAAAGTTTAAACAATTTTAAAATATCACTATATTTAGGCGAGTAAACGAAAAATGTTCATTTCAGACTCTAAAAACGTAGAAATCGTGTTTCAAATTGAAATACGCCTTGTAAACGAAAAATGTTTATTTCAGACTCTAATAACGTAGAAATCGTGTTTCAAGTTGAAATACGCCTTGGGACCATATCTCACCTAAAGTAAATGGTAGAATCAAACTTTAACCAAACGTAATGTTTGTACCTAGGGTAAAGTTAAAAAGTTTAAACAATTTTAAAATATCACTATATTTAGGCGAGTAAACGAAAAATGTTCATTTCAGACTCTAAAAACGTAGAAATCGTGTTTCAAGTTGAAATACGCCTTGGGACCATATCTCACCTAAAGTAAATGGTAGAATCAAACTTTAACCAAACGTAATGTTTGTACCTAGGGTAAAGTTAAAAAGTTTAAACAATTTGAAAATATCACTATATTTAGGCGAGTAAACGAAAAATGTTCGTCTCAGACTCTAAAACCGCAGAAATCGTGTTTCAAGTTGAAATACGCCTTGGTACCATATCTCACCTAAAGTAAATGGTAGAATCAAACTTTAACCAAACGTAATGTTTGTACCTAGGGTAAAGTTAAAAAGTTTAAACAATTTGAAAATATCACTATATTTAGGCGAGTAAACGAAAAATGTTCGTCTCAGACTCTAAAACCGCAGAAATCGTGTTTCAAGTTGAAATACGCCTTGGTACGATATCTCACCTAAAGTAAATGGTAGAATCAAACTTTAACCAAACGTAATGTTTGTACCTAGTATAAAGTTAAAAAGTTTAAACAATTTTAAAATATCACTATATTTAGGCGAGTAAACGAAAAATGTTCATTTCAGACTCTAAAAACGTAGAAATCGTGTTTCAAGTTGAAATCCGCCTTGTAAACGAAAAATGTTTATTTCAGACTCTAATAACGTAGAAATCGTGTTTCAAGTTGAAATACGCCTTGGGACCATATCTCACCTAAAGTAAATGGTAGAATCAAACTTTAACCAAACGTAATGTTTGTACCTAGGGTAAAGTTAAAAAGTTTAAACAATTTGAAAATATCACTATATTTAGGCGAGTAAACGAAAAATGTTCATTTCAGACTCTAAAAACGTAGAAATCGTGTTTCAAGTTGAAATACGCCTTGTAAACGAAAAATGTTTATTTCAGACTCTAATAACGTAGAAATCGTGTTTCAAGTTGAAATACGCCTTGGGACCATATCTCACCTAAAGTAAATGGTAGTATCAAACTTTAACCAAACGTAATGTTTGTACCTAGGGTAAAGTTAAAAAGTTTAAACAATTTGAAAATATCACTATATTTAGGCGAGTAAACGAAAAATGTTCGTCTCAGACTCTAAAACCGCAGAAATCGTGTTTCAAGTTGAAATACGCCTTGGTACCATATCTCACCTAAAGTAAATGGTAGAATCAAACTTTAACCAAACGTAATGTTTGTACCTAGTATAAAGTTAAAAAGTTTAAACAATTTGAAAATATCACTATATTTAGGCGAGTAAACGAAAAATGTTCATTTCAGACTCTAAAAACGTAGAAATCGTGTTTCAAGTTGAAATACGCCTTGTAAACGAAAAATGTTTATTTCAGACTCTAATAACGTAGAAATCGTGTTTCAAGTTGAAATACGCCTTGGGACCATATCTCACCTAAAGTAAATGGTAGAATCAAACTTTAACCAAACGTAATGTTTGTACCTAGGGTAAAGTTAAAAAGTTTAAACAATTTGAAAATATCACTATATTTAGGCGAGTAAACGAAAAATGTTCGTCTCAGACTCTAAAACCGCAGAAATCGTGTTTCAAGTTGAAATACGCCTTGGTACCATATCTCACCTAAAGTAAATGGTAGAATCAAACTTTAACCAAACGTAATGTTTGTACCTAGTATAAAGTTAAAAAGTTTAAACAATTTGAAAATATCACTATATTTAGGCGAGTAAACGAAAAATGTTCATTTCAGACTCTAAAAACGTAGAAATCGTGTTTCAAGTTGAAATACGCCTTGTAAACGAAAAATGTTTATTTCAGACTCTAATAACGTAGAAATCGTGTTTCAAGTTGAAATACGCCTTGGGACCATATCTCACCTAAAGTAAATGGTAGAATCAAACTTTAACCAAACGTAATGTTTGTACCTAGGGTAAAGTTAAAAAGTTTAAACAATTTTAAAATATCACTATATTTAGGCGAGTAAACGAAAAATGTTCGTCTCAGACTCTAAAACCGCAGAAATCGTGTTTCAAGTTGAAATACGCCTTGGTACCATATCTCACCTAAAGTAAATGGTAGAATCAAACTTTAACCAAACGTAATGTTTGTACCTAGTATAAAGTTAAAAAGTTTAAACAATTTGAAAATATCACTATATTTAGGCGAGTAAACGAAAAATGTTCATTTCAGACTCTAAAAACGTAGAAATCGTGTTTCAAGTTGAAATACGCCTTGTAAACGAAAAATGTTTATTTCAGACTCTAATAACGTAGAAATCGTGTTTCAAGTTGAAATACGCCTTGGGACCATATCTCACCTAAAGTAAATGGTAGAATCAAACTTTAACCAAACGTAATGTTTGTACCTAGGGTAAAGTTAAAAAGTTTAAACAATTTGAAAATATCACTATATTTAGGCGAGTAAACGAAAAATGTTCATTTCAGACTCTAAAAACGTAGAAATCGTGTTTCAAGTTGAAATACGCCTTGTAAACGAAAAATGTTTATTTCAGACTCTAATAACGTAGAAATCGTGTTTCAAGTTGAAATACGCCTTGGGACCATATCTCACCTAAAGTAAATGGTAGAATCAAACTTTAACCAAACGTAATGTTTGTACCTAGGGTAAAGTTAAAAAGTTTAAACAATTTGAAAATATCACTATATTTAGGCGAGTAAACGAAAAATGTTCGTCTCAGACTCTAAAACCGCAGAAATCGTGTTTCAAGTTGAAATACGCCTTGGTACCATATCTCACCTAAAGTAAATGGTAGAATCAAACTTTAACCAAACGTAATGTTTGTACCTAGTATAAAGTTAAAAAGTTTAAACAATTTGAAAATATCACTATATTTAGGCGAGTAAACGAAAAATGTTCATTTCAGACTCTAAAAACGTAGAAATCGTGTTTCAAGTTGAAATACGCCTTGTAAACGAAAAATGTTTATTTCAGACTCTAATAACGTAGAAATCGTGTTTCAAGTTGAAATACGCCTTGGGACCATATCTCACCTAAAGTAAATGGTAGAATCAAACTTTAACCAAACGTAATGTTTGTACCTAGGGTAAAGTTAAAAAGTTTAAACAATTTGAAAATATCACTATATTTAGGCGAGTAAACGAAAAATGTTCATTTCAGACTCTAAAAACGTAGAAATCGTGTTTCAAGTTGAAATACGCCTTGTAAACGAAAAATGTTTATTTCAGACTCTAATAACGTAGAAATCGTGTTTCAAGTTGAAATACGCCTTGGGACCATATCTCACCTAAAGTAAATGGTAGTATCAAACTTTAACCAAACGTAATGTTTGTACCTAGGGTAAAGTTAAAAAGTTTAAACAATTTGAAAATATCACTATATTTAGGCGAGTAAACGAAAAATGTTCGTCTCAGACTCTAAAACCGCAGAAATCGTGTTTCAAGTTGAAATACGCCTTGGTACCATATCTCACCTAAAGTAAATGGTAGAATCAAACTTTAACCAAACGTAATGTTTGTACCTAGTATAAAGTTAAAAAGTTTAAACAATTTGAAAATATCACTATATTTAGGCGAGTAAACGAAAAATGTTCATTTCAGACTCTAAAAACGTAGAAATCGTGTTTCAAGTTGAAATACGCCTTGTAAACGAAAAATGTTTATTTCAGACTCTAATAACGTAGAAATCGTGTTTCAAGTTGAAATACGCCTTGGGACCATATCTCACCTAAAGTAAATGGTAGAATCAAACTTTAACCAAACGTAATGTTTGTACCTAGGGTAAAGTTAAAAAGTTTAAACAATTTGAAAATATCACTATATTTAGGCGAGTAAACGAAAAATGTTCGTCTCAGACTCTAAAACCGCAGAAATCGTGTTTCAAGTTGAAATACGCCTTGGTACCATATCTCACCTAAAGTAAATGGTAGAATCAAACTTTAACCAAACGTAATGTTTGTACCTAGTATAAAGTTAAAAAGTTTAAACAATTTGAAAATATCACTATATTTAGGCGAGTAAACGAAAAATGTTCATTTCAGACTCTAAAAACGTAGAAATCGTGTTTCAAGTTGAAATACGCCTTGTAAACGAAAAATGTTTATTTCAGACTCTAATAACGTAGAAATCGTGTTTCAAGTTGAAATACGCCTTGGGACCATATCTCACCTAAAGTAAATGGTAGAATCAAACTTTAACCAAACGTAATGTTTGTACCTAGGGTAAAGTTAAAAAGTTTAAACAATTTTAAAATATCACTATATTTAGGCGAGTAAACGAAAAATGTTCGTCTCAGACTCTAAAACCGCAGAAATCGTGTTTCAAGTTGAAATACGCCTTGGTACCATATCTCACCTAAAGTAAATGGTAGAATCAAACTTTAACCAAACGTAATGTTTGTACCTAGTATAAAGTTAAAAAGTTTAAACAATTTGAAAATATCACTATATTTAGGCGAGTAAACGAAAAATGTTCATTTCAGACTCTAAAAACGTAGAAATCGTGTTTCAAGTTGAAATACGCCTTGTAAACGAAAAATGTTTATTTCAGACTCTAATAACGTAGAAATCGTGTTTCAAGTTGAAATACGCCTTGGGACCATATCTCACCTAAAGTAAATGGTAGAATCAAACTTTAACCAAACGTAATGTTTGTACCTAGGGTAAAGTTAAAAAGTTTAAACAATTTGAAAATATCACTATATTTAGGCGAGTAAACGAAAAATGTTCATTTCAGACTCTAAAAACGTAGAAATCGTGTTTCAAGTTGAAATACGCCTTGTAAACGAAAAATGTTTATTTCAGACTCTAATAACGTAGAAATCGTGTTTCAAGTTGAAATACGCCTTGGGACCATATCTCACCTAAAGTAAATGGTAGAATCAAACTTTAACCAAACGTAATGTTTGTACCTAGGGTAAAGTTAAAAAGTTTAAACAATTTGAAAATATCACTATATTTAGGCGAGTAAACGAAAAATGTTCGTCTCAGACTCTAAAACCGCAGAAATCGTGTTTCAAGTTGAAATACGCCTTGGTACCATATCTCACCTAAAGTAAATGGTAGAATCAAACTTTAACCAAACGTAATGTTTGTACCTAGGGTAAAGTTAAAAAGTTTAAACAATTTTAAAATATCACTATATTTAGGCGAGTAAACGAAAAATGTTCATTTCAGACTCTAAAAACGTAGAAATCGTGTTTCAAGTTGAAATACGCCTTGTAAACGAAAAATGTTTATTTCAGACTCTAATAACGTAGAAATCGTGTTTCAAGTTGAAATACGCCTTGGGACCATATCTCACCTAAAGTAAATGGTAGAATCAAACTTTAACCAAACGTAATGTTTGTACCTAGGGTAAAGTTAAAAAGTTTAAACAATTTGAAAATATCACTATATTTAGGCGAGTAAACGAAAAATGTTCGTCTCAGACTCTAAAACCGCAGAAATCGTGTTTCAAGTTGAAATACGCCTTGGTACCATATCTCACCTAAAGTAAATGGTAGAATCAAACTTTAACCAAACGTAATGTTTGTACCTAGTATAAAGTTAAAAAGTTTAAACAATTTGAAAATATCACTATATTTAGGCGAGTAAACGAAAAATGTTCATTTCAGACTCTAAAAACGTAGAAATCGTGTTTCAAGTTGAAATACGCCTTGTAAACGAAAAATGTTTATTTCAGACTCTAATAACGTAGAAATCGTGTTTCAAGTTGAAATACGCCTTGGGACCATATCTCACCTAAAGTAAATGGTAGAATCAAACTTTAACCAAACGTAATGTTTGTACCTAGGGTAAAGTTAAAAAGTTTAAACAATTTTAAAATATCACTATATTTAGGCGAGTAAACGAAAAATGTTCGTCTCAGACTCTAAAACCGCAGAAATCGTGTTTCAAGTTGAAATACGCCTTGGTACCATATCTCACCTAAAGTAAATGGTAGAATCAAACTTTAACCAAACGTAATGTTTGTACCTAGTATAAAGTTAAAAAGTTTAAACAATTTTAAAATATCACTATATTTAGGCGAGTAAACGAAAAATGTTCATTTCAGACTCTAAAAACGTAGAAATCGTGTTTCAAGTTGAAATACGCCTTGGGACCATATCTCACCTAAAGTAAATGGTAGAATCAAACTTTAACCAAACGTAATGTTTGTACCTAGGGTAAAGTTAAAAAGTTTAAACAATTTGAAAATATCACTATATTTAGGCGAGTAAACGAAAAATGTTCGTCTCAGACTCTAAAATTGCAGAAATCGTGTTTCAAGTTGAAATACGCCTTGTAAACGAAAAATGTTTATTTCAGACTCTAATAACGTAGAAATCGTGTTTCAAGTTGAAATACGCCTTGGGACCATATCTCACCTAAAGTAAATGGTAGAATCAAACTTTAACCAAACGTAATGTTTGTACCTAGGGTAAAGTTAAAAAGTTTAAACAATTTGAAAATATCACTATATTTAGGCGAGTAAACGAAAAATGTTCGTCTCAGACTCTAAAACCGCAGAAATCGTGTTTCAAGTTGAAATACGCCTTGGTACCATATCTCACCTAAAGTAAATGGTAGAATCAAACTTTAACCAAACGTAATGTTTGTACCTAGGGTAAAGTTAAAAAGTTTAAACAATTTGAAAATATCACTATATTTAGGCGAGTAAACGAAAAATGTTCGTCTCAGACTCTAAAACCGCAGAAATCGTGTTTCAAGTTGAAATACGCCTTGGTACCATATCTCACCTAAAGTAAATGGTAGAATCAAATTTTAACCAAACGTAATGTTTGTACCTAGTATAAAGTTAAAAAGTTTAAACAATTTTAAAATATCACTATATTTAGGCGAGTAAACGAAAAATGTTCATTTCAGACTCTAAAAACGTAGAAATCGTGTTTCAAGTTGAAATACGCCTTGTAAACGAAAAATGTTTATTTCAGACTCTAATAACGTAGAAATCGTGTTTCAAGTTGAAATACGCCTTGGGACCATATCTCACCTAAAGTAAATGGTAGAATCAAACTTTAACCAAACGTAATGTTTGTACCTAGGGTAAAGTTAAAAAGTTTAAACAATTTGAAAATATCACTATATTTAGGCGAGTAAACGAAAAATGTTCGTCTCAGACTCTAAAACCGCAGAAATCGTGTTTCAAGTTGAAATACGCCTTGGTACCATATCTCACCTAAAGTAAATGGTAGAATCAAACTTTAACCAAACGTAATGTTTGTACCTAGGGTAAAGTTAAAAAGTTTAAACAATTTTAAAATATCACTATATTTAGGCGAGTAAACGAAAAATGTTCATTTCAGACTCTAAAAACGTAGAAATCGTGTTTCAAGTTGAAATACGCCTTGGGACCATATCTCACCTAAAGTAAATGGTAGAATCAAACTTTAACCAAACGTAATGTTTGTACCTAGGGTAAAGTTAAAAAGTTTAAACAATTTGAAAATATCACTATATTTAGGCGAGTAAACGAAAAATGTTCGTCTCAGACTCTAAAACCGCAGAAATCGTGTTTCAAGTTGAAATACGCCTTGGTACCATATCTCACCTAAAGTAAATGGTAGAATCAAACTTTAACCAAACGTAATGTTTGTACCTAGGGTAAAGTTAAAAAGTTTAAACAATTTGAAAATATCACTATATTTAGGCGAGTAAACGAAAAATGTTCGTCTCAGACTCTAAAACCGCAGAAATCGTGTTTCAAGTTGAAATACGCCTTGGTACGATATCTCACCTAAAGTAAATGGTAGAATCAAACTTTAACCAAACGTAATGTTTGTACCTAGTATAAAGTTAAAAAGTTTAAACAATTTTAAAATATCACTATATTTAGGCGAGTAAACGAAAAATGTTCATTTCAGACTCTAAAAACGTAGAAATCGTGTTTCAAGTTGAAATCCGCCTTGTAAACGAAAAATGTTTATTTCAGACTCTAATAACGTAGAAATCGTGTTTCAAGTTGAAATACGCCTTGGGACCATATCTCACCTAAAGTAAATGGTAGAATCAAACTTTAACCAAACGTAATGTTTGTACCTAGGGTAAAGTTAAAAAGTTTAAACAATTTGAAAATATCACTATATTTAGGCGAGTAAACGAAAAATGTTCATTTCAGACTCTAAAAACGTAGAAATCGTGTTTCAAGTTGAAATACGCCTTGTAAACGAAAAATGTTTATTTCAGACTCTAATAACGTAGAAATCGTGTTTCAAGTTGAAATACGCCTTGGGACCATATCTCACCTAAAGTAAATGGTAGTATCAAACTTTAACCAAACGTAATGTTTGTACCTAGGGTAAAGTTAAAAAGTTTAAACAATTTGAAAATATCACTATATTTAGGCGAGTAAACGAAAAATGTTCGTCTCAGACTCTAAAACCGCAGAAATCGTGTTTCAAGTTGAAATACGCCTTGGTACCATATCTCACCTAAAGTAAATGGTAGAATCAAACTTTAACCAAACGTAATGTTTGTACCTAGGGTAAAGTTAAAAAGTTTAAACAATTTTAAAATATCACTATATTTAGGCGAGTAAACGAAAAATGTTCATTTCAGACTCTAAAAACGTAGAAATCGTGTTTCAAGTTGAAATACGCCTTGTAAACGAAAAATGTTTATTTCAGACTCTAATAACGTAGAAATCGTGTTTCAAGTTGAAATACGCCTTGGGACCATATCTCACCTAAAGTAAATGGTAGAATCAAACTTTAACCAAACGTAATGTTTGTACCTAGGGTAAAGTTAAAAAGTTTAAACAATTTGAAAATATCACTATATTTAGGCGAGTAAACGAAAAATGTTCGTCTCAGACTCTAAAACCGCAGAAATCGTGTTTCAAGTTGAAATACGCCTTGGTACCATATCTCACCTAAAGTAAATGGTAGAATCAAACTTTAACCAAACGTAATGTTTGTACCTAGTATAAAGTTAAAAAGTTTAAACAATTTGAAAATATCACTATATTTAGGCGAGTAAACGAAAAATGTTCATTTCAGACTCTAAAAACGTAGAAATCGTGTTTCAAGTTGAAATACGCCTTGTAAACGAAAAATGTTTATTTCAGACTCTAATAACGTAGAAATCGTCTTTCAAGTTGAAATACGCCTTGGGACCATATCTCACCTAAAGTAAATGGTAGAATCAAACTTTAACCAAACGTAATGTTTGTACCTAGGGTAAAGTTAAAAAGTTTAAACAATTTTAAAATATCACTATATTTAGGCGAGTAAACGAAAAATGTTCGTCTCAGACTCTAAAACCGCAGAAATCGTGTTTCAAGTTGAAATACGCCTTGGTACCATATCTCACCTAAAGTAAATGGTAGAATCAAACTTTAACCAAACGTAATGTTTGTACCTAGTATAAAGTTAAAAAGTTTAAACAATTTGAAAATATCACTATATTTAGGCGAGTAAACGAAAAATGTTCATTTCAGACTCTAAAAACGTAGAAATCGTGTTTCAAGTTGAAATACGCCTTGTAAACGAAAAATGTTTATTTCAGACTCTAATAACGTAGAAATCGTGTTTCAAGTTGAAATACGCCTTGGGACCATATCTCACCTAAAGTAAATGGTAGAATCAAACTTTAACCAAACGTAATGTTTGTACCTAGGGTAAAGTTAAAAAGTTTAAACAATTTGAAAATATCACTATATTTAGGCGAGTAAACGAAAAATGTTCATTTCAGACTCTAAAAACGTAGAAATCGTGTTTCAAGTTGAAATACGCCTTGTAAACGAAAAATGTTTATTTCAGACTCTAATAACGTAGAAATCGTGTTTCAAGTTGAAATACGCCTTGGGACCATATCTCACCTAAAGTAAATGGTAGAATCAAACTTTAACCAAACGTAATGTTTGTACCTAGGGTAAAGTTAAAAAGTTTAAACAATTTGAAAATATCACTATATTTAGGCGAGTAAACGAAAAATGTTCGTCTCAGACTCTAAAACCGCAGAAATCGTGTTTCAAGTTGAAATACGCCTTGGTACCATATCTCACCTAAAGTAAATGGTAGAATCAAACTTTAACCAAACGTAATGTTTGTACCTAGGGTAAAGTTAAAAAGTTTAAACAATTTTAAAATATCACTATATTTAGGCGAGTAAACGAAAAATGTTCATTTCAGACTCTAAAAACGTAGAAATCGTGTTTCAAGTTGAAATACGCCTTGTAAACGAAAAATGTTTATTTCAGACTCTAATAACGTAGAAATCGTGTTTCAAGTTGAAATACGCCTTGGGACCATATCTCACCTAAAGTAAATGGTAGAATCAAACTTTAACCAAACGTAATGTTTGTACCTAGGGTAAAGTTAAAAAGTTTAAACAATTTGAAAATATCACTATATTCAGGCGAGTAAACGAAAAATGTTCGTCTCAGACTCTAAAACCGCAGAAATCGTGTTTCAAGTTGAAATACGCCTTGGTACCATATCTCACCTAAAGTAAATGGTAGAATCAAACTTTAACCAAACGTAATGTTTGTACCTAGTATAAAGTTAAAAAGTTTAAACAATTTGAAAATATCACTATATTTAGGCGAGTAAACGAAAAATGTTCATTTCAGACTCTAAAAACGTAGAAATCGTGTTTCAAGTTGAAATACGCCTTGTAAACGAAAAATGTTTATTTCAGACTCTAATAACGTAGAAATCGTGTTTCAAGTTGAAATACGCCTTGGGACCATATCTCACCTAAAGTAAATGGTAGAATCAAACTTTAACCAAACGTAATGTTTGTACCTAGGGTAAAGTTAAAAAGTTTAAACAATTTTAAAATATCACTATATTTAGGCGAGTAAACGAAAAATGTTCGTCTCAGACTCTAAAACCGCAGAAATCGTGTTTCAAGTTGAAATACGCCTTGGTACCATATCTCACCTAAAGTAAATGGTAGAATCAAACTTTAACCAAACGTAATGTTTGTACCTAGTATAAAGTTAAAAAGTTTAAACAATTTTAAAATATCACTATATTTAGGCGAGTAAACGAAAAATGTTCATTTCAGACTCTAAAAACGTAGAAATCGTGTTTCAAGTTGAAATACGCCTTGGGACCATATCTCACCTAAAGTAAATGGTAGAATCAAACTTTAACCAAACGTAATGTTTGTACCTAGGGTAAAGTTAAAAAGTTTAAACAATTTGAAAATATCACTATATTTAGGCGAGTAAACGAAAAATGTTCGTCTCAGACTCTAAAATTGCAGAAATCGTGTTTCAAGTTGAAATACGCCTTGTAAACGAAAAATGTTTATTTCAGACTCTAATAACGTAGAAATCGTGTTTCAAGTTGAAATACGCCTTGGGACCATATCTCACCTAAAGTAAATGGTAGAATCAAACTTTAACCAAACGTAATGTTTGTACCTAGGGTAAAGTTAAAAAGTTTAAACAATTTGAAAATATCACTATATTTAGGCGAGTAAACGAAAAATGTTCGTCTCAGACTCTAAAACCGCAGAAATCGTGTTTCAAGTTGAAATACGCCTTGGTACCATATCTCACCTAAAGTAAATGGTAGAATCAAACTTTAACCAAACGTAATGTTTGTACCTAGGGTAAAGTTAAAAAGTTTAAACAATTTGAAAATATCACTATATTTAGGCGAGTAAACGAAAAATGTTCGTCTCAGACTCTAAAACCGCAGAAATCGTGTTTCAAGTTGAAATACGCCTTGGTACCATATCTCACCTAAAGTAAATGGTAGAATCAAATTTTAACCAAACGTAATGTTTGTACCTAGTATAAAGTTAAAAAGTTTAAACAATTTTAAAATATCACTATATTTAGGCGAGTAAACGAAAAATGTTCATTTCAGACTCTAAAAACGTAGAAATCGTGTTTCAAGTTGAAATACGCCTTGTAAACGAAAAATGTTTATTTCAGACTCTAATAACGTAGAAATCGTGTTTCAAGTTGAAATACGCCTTGGGACCATATCTCACCTAAAGTAAATGGTAGAATCAAACTTTAACCAAACGTAATGTTTGTACCTAGGGTAAAGTTAAAAAGTTTAAACAATTTGAAAATATCACTATATTTAGGCGAGTAAACGAAAAATGTTCGTCTCAGACTCTAAAACCGCAGAAATCGTGTTTCAAGTTGAAATACGCCTTGGTACCATATCTCACCTAAAGTAAATGGTAGAATCAAACTTTAACCAAACGTAATGTTTGTACCTAGGGTAAAGTTAAAAAGTTTAAACAATTTTAAAATATCACTATATTTAGGCGAGTAAACGAAAAATGTTCATTTCAGACTCTAAAAACGTAGAAATCGTGTTTCAAGTTGAAATACGCCTTGTAAACGAAAAATGTTTATTTCAGACTCTAATAACGTAGAAATCGTGTTTCAAGTTGAAATACGCCTTGGGACCATATCTCACCTAAAGTAAATGGTAGAATCAAACTTTAACCAAACGTAATGTTTGTACCTAGGGTAAAGTTAAAAAGTTTAAACAATTTGAAAATATCACTATATTTAGGCGAGTAAACGAAAAATGTTCGTCTCAGACTCTAAAACCGCAGAAATCGTGTTTCAAGTTGAAATACGCCTTGGTACCATATCTCACCTAAAGTAAATGGTAGAATCAAACTTTAACCAAACGTAATGTTTGTACCTAGTATAAAGTTAAAAAGTTTAAACAATTTTAAAATATCACTATATTTAGGCGAGTAAACGAAAAATGTTCATTTCAGACTCTAAAAACGTAGAAATCGTGTTTCAAGTTGAAATACGCCTTGGGACCATATCTCACCTAAAGTAAATGGTAGAATCAAACTTTAACCAAACGTAATGTTTGTACCTAGGGTAAAGTTAAAAAGTTTAAACAATTTGAAAATATCACTATATTTAGGCGAGTAAACGAAAAATGTTCGTCTCAGACTCTAAAATTGCAGAAATCGTGTTTCAAGTTGAAATACGCCTTGTAAACGAAAAATGTTTATTTCAGACTCTAATAACGTAGAAATCGTGTTTCAAGTTGAAATACGCCTTGGGACCATATCTCACCTAAAGTAAATGGTAGAATCAAACTTTAACCAAACGTAATGTTTGTACCTAGGGTAAAGTTAAAAAGTTTAAACAATTTTAAAATATCACTATATTTAGGCGAGTAAACGAAAAATGTTCGTCTCAGACTCTAAAACCGCAGAAATCGTGTTTCAAGTTGAAATACGCCTTGGTACCATATCTCACCTAAAGTAAATGGTAGAATCAAACTTTAACCAAACGTAATGTTTGTACCTAGTATAAAGTTAAAAAGTTTAAACAATTTGAAAATATCACTATATTTAGGCGAGTAAACGAAAAATGTTCATTTCAGACTCTAAAAACGTAGAAATCGTGTTTCAAGTTGAAATACGCCTTGTAAACGAAAAATGTTTATTTCAGACTCTAATAACGTAGAAATCGTGTTTCAAGTTGAAATACGCCTTGGGACCATATCTCACCTAAAGTAAATGGTAGAATCAAACTTTAACCAAACGTAATGTTTGTACCTAGGGTAAAGTTAAAAAGTTTAAACAATTTGAAAATATCACTATATTTAGGCGAGTAAACGAAAAATGTTCATTTCAGACTCTAAAAACGTAGAAATCGTGTTTCAAGTTGAAATACGCCTTGTAAACGAAAAATGTTTATTTCAGACTCTAATAACGTAGAAATCGTGTTTCAAGTTGAAATACGCCTTGGGACCATATCTCACCTAAAGTAAATGGTAGAATCAAACTTTAACCAAACGTAATGTTTGTACCTAGGGTAAAGTTAAAAAGTTTAAACAATTTGAAAATATCACTATATTTAGGCGAGTAAACGAAAAATGTTCGTCTCAGACTCTAAAACCGCAGAAATCGTGTTTCAAGTTGAAATACGCCTTGGTACCATATCTCACCTAAAGTAAATGGTAGAATCAAACTTTAACCAAACGTAATGTTTGTACCTAGGGTAAAGTTAAAATTTTAAACAATTTTAAAATATCACTATATTTAGGCGAGTAAACGAAAAATGTTCATTTCAGACTCTAAAAACGTAGAAATCGTGTTTCAAGTTGAAATACGCCTTGTAAACGAAAAATGTTTATTTCAGACTCTAATAACGTAGAAATCGTGTTTCAAGTTGAAATACGCCTTGGGACCATATCTCACCTAAAGTAAATGGTAGAATCAAACTTTAACCAAACGTAATGTTTGTACCTAGGGTAAAGTTAAAAAGTTTAAACAATTTGAAAATATCACTATATTCAGGCGAGTAAACGAAAAATGTTCGTCTCAGACTCTAAAACCGCAGAAATCGTGTTTCAAGTTGAAATACGCCTTGGTACCATATCTCACCTAAAGTAAATGGTAGAATCAAACTTTAACCAAACGTAATGTTTGTACCTAGTATAAAGTTAAAAAGTTTAAACAATTTGAAAATATCACTATATTTAGGCGAGTAAACGAAAAATGTTCATTTCAGACTCTAAAAACGTAGAAATCGTGTTTCAAGTTGAAATACGCCTTGTAAACGAAAAATGTTTATTTCAGACTCTAATAACGTAGAAATCGTGTTTCAAGTTGAAATACGCCTTGGGACCATATCTCACCTAAAGTAAATGGTAGAATAAAACTTTAACCAAACGTAATGTTTGTACCTAGGGTAAAGTTAAAAAGTTTAAACAATTTTAAAATATCACTATATTTAGGCGAGTAAACGAAAAATGTTCGTCTCAGACTCTAAAACCGCAGAAATCGTGTTTCAAGTTGAAATACGCCTTGGTACCATATCTCACCTAAAGTAAATGGTAGAATCAAACTTTAACCAAACGTAATGTTTGTACCTAGTATAAAGTTAAAAAGTTTAAACAATTTTAAAATATCACTATATTTAGGCGAGTAAACGAAAAATGTTCATTTCAGACTCTAAAAACGTAGAAATCGTGTTTCAAGTTGAAATACGCCTTGGGACCATATCTCACCTAAAGTAAATGGTAGAATCAAACTTTAACCAAACGTAATGTTTGTACCTAGGGTAAAGTTAAAAAGTTTAAACAATTTGAAAATATCACTATATTTAGGCGAGTAAACGAAAAATGTTCGTCTCAGACTCTAAAATTGCAGAAATCGTGTTTCAAGTTGAAATACGCCTTGTAAACGAAAAATGTTTATTTCAGACTCTAATAACGTAGAAATCGTGTTTCAAGTTGAAATACGCCTTGGGACCATATCTCACCTAAAGTAAATGGTAGAATCAAACTTTAACCAAACGTAATGTTTGTACCTAGGGTAAAGTTAAAAAGTTTAAACAATTTGAAAATATCACTATATTTAGGCGAGTAAACGAAAAATGTTCGTCTCAGACTCTAAAACCGCAGAAATCGTGTTTCAAGTTGAAATACGCCTTGGTACCATATCTCACCTAAAGTAAATGGTAGAATCAAACTTTAACCAAACGTAATGTTTGTACCTAGGGTAAAGTTAAAAAGTTTAAACAATTTGAAAATATCACTATATTTAGGCGAGTAAACGAAAAATGTTCGTCTCAGACTCTAAAACCGCAGAAATCGTGTTTCAAGTTGAAATACGCCTTGGTACCATATCTCACCTAAAGTAAATGGTAGAATCAAATTTTAACCAAACGTAATGTTTGTACCTAGTATAAAGTTAAAAAGTTTAAACAATTTTAAAATATCACTATATTTAGGCGAGTAAACGAAAAATGTTCATTTCAGACTCTAAAAACGTAGAAATCGTGTTTCAAGTTGAAATACGCCTTGTAAACGAAAAATGTTTATTTCAGACTCTAATAACGTAGAAATCGTGTTTCAAGTTGAAATACGCCTTGGGACCATATCTCACCTAAAGTAAATGGTAGAATCAAACTTTAACCAAACGTAATGTTTGTACCTAGGGTAAAGTTAAAAAGTTTAAACAATTTGAAAATATCACTATATTTAGGCGAGTAAACGAAAAATGTTCGTCTCAGACTCTAAAACCGCAGAAATCGTGTTTCAAGTTGAAATACGCCTTGGTACCATATCTCACCTAAAGTAAATGGTAGAATCAAACTTTAACCAAACGTAATGTTTGTACCTAGGGTAAAGTTAAAAAGTTTAAACAATTTTAAAATATCACTATATTTAGGCGAGTAAACGAAAAATGTTCATTTCAGACTCTAAAAACGTAGAAATCGTGTTTCAAGTTGAAATACGCCTTGTAAACGAAAAATGTTTATTTCAGACTCTAATAACGTAGAAATCGTGTTTCAAGTTGAAATACGCCTTGGGACCATATCTCACCTAAAGTAAATGGTAGAATCAAACTTTAACCAAACGTAATGTTTGTACCTAGGGTAAAGTTAAAAAGTTTAAACAATTTGAAAATATCACTATATTTAGGCGAGTAAACGAAAAATGTTCGTCTCAGACTCTAAAACCGCAGAAATCGTGTTTCAAGTTGAAATACGCCTTGGTACCATATCTCACCTAAAGTAAATGGTAGAATCAAACTTTAACCAAACGTAATGTTTGTACCTAGTATAAAGTTAAAAAGTTTAAACAATTTTAAAATATCACTATATTTAGGCGAGTAAACGAAAAATGTTCATTTCAGACTCTAAAAACGTAGAAATCGTGTTTCAAGTTGAAATACGCCTTGGGACCATATCTCACCTAAAGTAAATGGTAGAATCAAACTTTAACCAAACGTAATGTTTGTACCTAGGGTAAAGTTAAAAAGTTTAAACAATTTGAAAATATCACTATATTTAGGCGAGTAAACGAAAAATGTTCGTCTCAGACTCTAAAATTGCAGAAATCGTGTTTCAAGTTGAAATACGCCTTGTAAACGAAAAATGTTTATTTCAGACTCTAATAACGTAGAAATCGTGTTTCAAGTTGAAATACGCCTTGGGACCATATCTCACCTAAAGTAAATGGTAGAATCAAACTTTAACCAAACGTAATGTTTGTACCTAGGGTAAAGTTAAAAAGTTTAAACAATTTGAAAATATCACTATATTTAGGCGAGTAAACGAAAAATGTTCGTCTCAGACTCTAAAACCGCAGAAATCGTGTTTCAAGTTGAAATACGCCTTGGTACCATATCTCACCTAAAGTAAATGGTAGAATCAAACTTTAACCAAACGTAATGTTTGTACCTAGGGTAAAGTTAAAAAGTTTAAACAATTTGAAAATATCACTATATTTAGGCGAGTAAACGAAAAATGTTAATTTCAGACTCTAAAAACGTAGAAATCGTGTTTCAAGTTGAAATACGCCTTGTAAACGAAAAATGTTTATTTCAGACTCTAATAACGTAGAAATCGTGTTTCAAGTTGAAATACGCCTTGGGACCATATCTCACCTAAAGTAAATGGTAGAATCAAACTTTAACCAAACGTAATGTTTGTACCTAGGGTAAAGTTAAAAAGTTTAAACAATTTTAAAATATCACTATATTTAGGCGAGTAAACGAAAAATGTTCATTTCAGACTCTAAAAACGTAGAAATCGTGTTTCAAGTTGAAATACGCCTTGTAAACGAAAAATGTTTATTTCAGACTCTAATAACGTAGAAATCGTGTTTCAAGTTGAAATACGCCTTGGGACCATATCTCACCTAAAGTAAATGGTAGAATCAAACTTTAACCAAACGTAATGTTTGTACCTAGGGTAAAGTTAAAAAGTTTAAACAATTTGAAAATATCACTATATTTAGGCGAGTAAACGAAAAATGTTCATTTCAGACTCTAAAAACGTAGAAATCGTGTTTCAAGTTGAAATACGCCTTGTAAACGAAAAATGTTTATTTCAGACTCTAATAACGTAGAAATCGTGTTTCAAGTTGAAATACGCCTTGGGACCATATCTCACCTAAAGTAAATGGTAGAATCAAACTTTAACCAAACGTAATGTTTGTACCTAGGGTAAAGTTAAAAAGTTTAAACAATTTGAAAATATCACTATATTTAGGCGAGTAAACGAAAAATGTTCGTCTCAGACTCTAAAACCGCAGAAATCGTGTTTCAAGTTGAAATACGCCTTGGTACCATATCTCACCTAAAGTAAATGGTAGAATCAAACTTTAACCAAACGTAATGTTTGTACCTAGGGTAAAGTTAAAAAGTTTAAACAATTTTAAAATATCACTATATTTAGGCGAGTAAACGAAAAATGTTCATTTCAGACTCTAAAAACGTAGAAATCGTGTTTCAAGTTGAAATACGCCTTGTAAACGAAAAATGTTTATTTCAGACTCTAATAACGTAGAAATCGTGTTTCAAGTTGAAATACGCCTTGGGACCATATCTCACCTAAAGTAAATGGTAGAATCAAACTTTAACCAAACGTAATGTTTGTACCTAGGGTAAAGTTAAAAAGTTTAAACAATTTGAAAATATCACTATATTTAGGCGAGTAAACGAAAAATGTTCGTCTCAGACTCTAAAACCGCAGAAATCGTGTTTCAAGTTGAAATACGCCTTGGTACCATATCTCACCTAAAGTAAATGGTAGAATCAAACTTTAACCAAACGTAATGTTTGTACCTAGTATAAAGTTAAAAAGTTTAAACAATTTGAAAATATCACTATATTTAGGCGAGTAAACGAAAAATGTTCATTTCAGACTCTAAAAACGTAGAAATCGTGTTTCAAGTTGAAATACGCCTTGTAAACGAAAAATGTTTATTTCAGACTCTAATAACGTAGAAATCGTGTTTCAAGTTGAAATACGCCTTGGGACCATATCTCACCTAAAGTAAATGGTAGAATCAAACTTTAACCAAACGTAATGTTTGTACCTAGGGTAAAGTTAAAAAGTTTAAACAATTTTAAAATATCACTATATTTAGGCGAGTAAACGAAAAATGTTCGTCTCAGACTCTAAAACCGCAGAAATCGTGTTTCAAGTTGAAATACGCCTTGGTACCATATCTCACCTAAAGTAAATGGTAGAATCAAACTTTAACCAAACGTAATGTTTGTACCTAGTATAAAGTTAAAAAGTTTAAACAATTTTAAAATATCACTATATTTAGGCGAGTAAACGAAAAATGTTCATTTCAGACTCTAAAAACGTAGAAATCGTGTTTCAAGTTGAAATACGCCTTGGGACCATATCTCACCTAAAGTAAATGGTAGAATCAAACTTTAACCAAACGTAATGTTTGTACCTAGGGTAAAGTTAAAAAGTTTAAACAATTTGAAAATATCACTATATTTAGGCGAGTAAACGAAAAATGTTCGTCTCAGACTCTAAAACCGCAGAAATCGTGTTTCAAGTTGAAATACGCCTTGGTACCATATCTCACCTAAAGTAAATGGTAGAATCAAACTTTAACCAAACGTAATGTTTGTACCTAGGGTAAAGTTAAAAAGTTTAAACAATTTTAAAATATCACTATATTTAGGCGAGTAAACGAAAAATGTTCATTTCAGACTCTAAAAACGTAGAAATCGTGTTTCAAGTTGAAATACGCCTTGTAAACGAAAAATGTTTATTTCAGACTCTAATAACGTAGAAATCGTGTTTCAAGTTGAAATACGCCTTGGGACCATATCTCACCTAAAGTAAATGGTAGAATCAAACTTTAACCAAACGTAATGTTTGTACCTAGGGTAAAGTTAAAAAGTTTAAACAATTTGAAAATATCACTATATTTAGGCGAGTAAACGAAAAATGTTCGTCTCAGACTCTAAAACCGCAGAAATCGTGTTTCAAGTTGAAATACGCCTTGGTACCATATCTCACCTAAAGTAAATGGTAGAATCAAACTTTAACCAAACGTAATGTTTGTACCTAGGGTAAAGTTAAAAAGTTTAAACAATTTTAAAATATCACTATATTTAGGCGAGTAAACGAAAAATGTTCATTTCAGACTCTAAAAACGTAGAAATCGTGTTTCAAGTTGAAATACGCCTTGTAAACGAAAAATGTTTATTTCAGACTCTAATAACGTAGAAATCGTGTTTCAAGTTGAAATACGCCTTGGGACCATATCTCACCTAAAGTAAATGGTAGAATCAAACTTTAACCAAACGTAATGTTTGTACCTAGGGTAAAGTTAAAAAGTTTAAACAATTTGAAAATATCACTATATTTAGGCGAGTAAACGAAAAATGTTCGTCTCAGACTCTAAAATTGCAGAAATCGTGTTTCAAGTTGAAATACGCCTTGTAAACGAAAAATGTTTATTTCAGACTCTAATAACGTAGAAATCGTGTTTCAAGTTGAAATACGCCTTGGGACCATATCTCACCTAAAGTAAATGGTAGAATCAAACTTTAACCAAACGTAATGTTTGTACCTAGGGTAAAGTTAAAAAGTTTAAACAATTTGAAAATATCACTATATTTAGGCGAGTAAACGAAAAATGTTCGTCTCAGACTCTAAAACCGCAGAAATCGTGTTTCAAGTTGAAATACGCCTTGGTACCATATCTCACCTAAAGTAAATGGTAGAATCAAACTTTAACCAAACGTAATGTTTGTACCTAGGGTAAAGTTAAAAAGTTTAAACAATTTTAAAATATCACTATATTTAGGCGAGTAAACGAAAAATGTTCATTTCAGACTCTAAAAACGTAGAAATCGTGTTTCAAGTTGAAATACGCCTTGTAAACGAAAAATGTTTATTTCAGACTCTAATAACGTAGAAATCGTGTTTCAAGTTGAAATACGCCTTGGGACCATATCTCACCTAAAGTAAATGGTAGAATCAAACTTTAACCAAACGTAATGTTTGTACCTAGGGTAAAGTTAAAAAGTTTAAACAATTTGAAAATATCACTATATTTAGGCGAGTAAACGAAAAATGTTCGTCTCAGACTCTAAAACCGCAGAAATCGTGTTTCAAGTTGAAATACGCCTTGGTACCATATCTCACCTAAAGTAAATGGTAGAATCAAACTTTAACCAAACGTAATGTTTGTACCTAGTATAAAGTTAAAAAGTTTAAACAATTTGAAAATATCACTATATTTAGGCGAGTAAACGAAAAATGTTCATTTCAGACTCTAAAAACGTAGAAATCGTGTTTCAAGTTGAAATACGCCTTGTAAACGAAAAATGTTTATTTCAGACTCTAATAACGTAGAAATCGTGTTTCAAGTTGAAATACGCCTTGGGACCATATCTCACCTAAAGTAAATGGTAGAATCAAACTTTAACCAAACGTAATGTTTGTACCTAGGGTAAAGTTAAAAAGTTTAAACAATTTTAAAATATCACTATATTTAGGCGAGTAAACGAAAAATGTTCGTCTCAGACTCTAAAACCGCAGAAATCGTGTTTCAAGTTGAAATACGCCTTGGTACCATATCTCACCTAAAGTAAATGGTAGAATCAAACTTTAACCAAACGTAATGTTTGTACCTAGTATAAAGTTAAAAAGTTTAAACAATTTTAAAATATCACTATATTTAGGCGAGTAAACGAAAAATGTTCATTTCAGACTCTAAAAACGTAGAAATCGTGTTTCAAGTTGAAATACGCCTTGGGACCATATCTCACCTAAAGTAAATGGTAGAATCAAACTTTAACCAAACGTAATGTTTGTACCTAGGGTAAAGTTAAAAAGTTTAAACAATTTGAAAATATCACTATATTTAGGCGAGTAAACGAAAAATGTTCGTCTCAGACTCTAAAATTGCAGAAATCGTGTTTCAAGTTGAAATACGCCTTGTAAACGAAAAATGTTTATTTCAGACTCTAATAACGTAGAAATCGTGTTTCAAGTTGAAATACGCCTTGGGACCATATCTCACCTAAAGTAAATGGTAGAATCAAACTTTAACCAAACGTAATGTTTGTACCTAGGGTAAAGTTAAAAAGTTTAAACAATTTGAAAATATCACTATATTTAGGCGAGTAAACGAAAAATGTTCGTCTCAGACTCTAAAACCGCAGAAATCGTGTTTCAAGTTGAAATACGCCTTGGTACCATATCTCACCTAAAGTAAATGGTAGAATCAAACTTTAACCAAACGTAATGTTTGTACCTAGGGTAAAGTTAAAAAGTTTAAACAATTTGAAAATATCACTATATTTAGGCGAGTAAACGAAAAATGTTCATTTCAGACTCTAAAAACGTAGAAATCGTGTTTCAAGTTGAAATACGCCTTGTAAACGAAAAATGTTTATTTCAGACTCTAATAACGTAGAAATCGTGTTTCAAGTTGAAATACGCCTTGGGACCATATCTCACCTAAAGTAAATGGTAGAATCAAACTTTAACCAAACGTAATGTTTGTACCTAGGGTAAAGTTAAAAAGTTTAAACAATTTGAAAATATCACTATATTTAGGCGAGTAAACGAAAAATGTTCGTCTCAGACTCTAAAACCGCAGAAATCGTGTTTCAAGTTGAAATACGCCTTGGTACCATATCTCACCTAAAGTAAATGGTAGAATCAAACTTTAACCAAACGTAATGTTTGTACCTAGGGTAAAGTTAAAAAGTTTAAACAATTTTAAAATATCACTATATTTAGGCGAGTAAACGAAAAATGTTCATTTCAGACTCTAAAAACGTAGAAATCGTGTTTCAAGTTGAAATACGCCTTGTAAACGAAAAATGTTTATTTCAGACTCTAATAACGTAGAAATCGTGTTTCAAGTTGAAATACGCCTTGGGACCATATCTCACCTAAAGTAAATGGTAGAATCAAACTTTAACCAAACGTAATGTTTGTACCTAGGGTAAAGTTAAAAAGTTTAAACAATTTGAAAATATCACTATATTTAGGCGAGTAAACGAAAAATGTTCATTTCAGACTCTAAAAACGTAGAAATCGTGTTTCAAGTTGAAATACGCCTTGTAAACGAAAAATGTTTATTTCAGACTCTAATAACGTAGAAATCGTGTTTCAAGTTGAAATACGCCTTGGGACCATATCTTACCTAAAGTAAATGGTAGAATCAAACTTTAACCAAACGTAATGTTTGTACCTAGGGTAAAGTTAAAAAGTTTAAACAATTTGAAAATATCACTATATTTAGGCGAGTAAACGAAAAATGTTCGTCTCAGACTCTAAAACCGCAGAAATCGTGTTTCAAGTTGAAATACGCCTTGGTACCATATCTCACCTAAAGTAAATGGTAGAATCAAACTTTAACCAAACGTAATGTTTGTACCTAGGGTAAAGTTAAAAAGTTTAAACAATTTTAAAATATCACTATATTTAGGCGAGTAAACGAAAAATGTTCATTTCAGACTCTAAAAACGTAGAAATCGTGTTTCAAGTTGAAATACGCCTTGTAAACGAAAAATGTTTATTTCAGACTCTAATAACGTAGAAATCGTGTTTCAAGTTGAAATACGCCTTGGGACCATATCTCACCTAAAGTAAATGGTAGAATCAAACTTTAACCAAACGTAATGTTTGTACCTAGGGTAAAGTTAAAAAGTTTAAACAATTTGAAAATATCACTATATTTAGGCGAGTAAACGAAAAATGTTCGTCTCAGACTCTAAAACCGCAGAAATCGTGTTTCAAGTTGAAATACGCCTTGGTACCATATCTCACCTAAAGTAAATGGTAGAATCAAACTTTAACCAAACGTAATGTTTGTACCTAGTATAAAGTTAAAAAGTTTAAACAATTTGAAAATATCACTATATTTAGGCGAGTAAACGAAAAATGTTCATTTCAGACTCTTAAAACGTAGAAATCGTGTTTCAAGTTGAAATACGCCTTGTAAACGAAAAATGTTTATTTCAGACTCTAATAACGTAGAAATCGTGTTTCAAGTTGAAATACGCCTTGGGACCATATCTCACCTAAAGTAAATGGTAGAATCAAACTTTAACCAAACGTAATGTTTGTACCTAGGGTAAAGTTAAAAAGTTTAAACAATTTTAAAATATCACTATATTTAGGCGAGTAAACGAAAAATGTTCGTCTCCGACTCTAAAACCGCAGAAATCGTGTTTCAAGTTGAAATACGCCTTGGTACCATATCTCACCTAAAGTAAATGGTAGAATCAAACTTTAACCAAACGTAATGTTTGTACCTAGTATAAAGTTAAAAAGTTTAAACAATTTTAAAATATCACTATATTTAGGCGAGTAAACGAAAAATGTTCATTTCAGACTCTAAAAACGTAGAAATCGTGTTTCAAGTTGAAATACGCCTTGGGACCATATCTCACCTAAAGTAAATGGTAGAATCAAACTTTAACCAAACGTAATGTTTGTACCTAGGGTAAAGTTAAAAAGTTTAAACAATTTGAAAATATCACTATATTTAGGCGAGTAAACGAAAAATGTTCGTCTCAGACTCTAAAATTGCAGAAATCGTGTTTCAAGTTGAAATACGCCTTGTAAACGAAAAATGTTTATTTCAGACTCTAATAACGTAGAAATCGTGTTTCAAGTTGAAATACGCCTTGGGACCATATCTCACCTAAAGTAAATGGTAGAATCAAACTTTAACCAAACGTAATGTTTGTACCTAGGGTAAAGTTAAAAAGTTTAAACAATTTGAAAATATCACTATATTTAGGCGAGTAAACGAAAAATGTTCGTCTCAGACTCTAAAACCGCAGAAATCGTGTTTCAAGTTGAAATACGCCTTGGTACCATATCTCACCTAAAGTAAATGGTAGAATCAAACTTTAACCAAACGTAATGTTTGTACCTAGTATAAAGTTAAAAAGTTTAAACAATTTGAAAATATCACTATATTTAGGCGAGTAAACGAAAAATGTTCATTTCAGACTCTAAAAACGTAGAAATCGTGTTTCAAGTTGAAATACGCCTTGTAAACGAAAAATGTTTATTTCAGACTCTAATAACGTAGAAATCGTGTTTCAAGTTGAAATACGCCTTGGGACCATATCTCACCTAAAGTAAATGGTAGAATCAAACTTTAACCAAACGTAATGTTTGTACCTAGGGTAAAGTTAAAAAGTTTAAACAATTTTAAAATATCACTATATTTAGGCGAGTAAACGAAAAATGTTCGTCTCAGGCTCTAAAACCGCAGAAATCGTGTTTCAAGTTGAAATACGCCTTGGTACCATATCTCACCTAAAGTAAATGGTAGAATCAAACTTTAACCAAACGTAATGTTTGTACCTAGTATAAAGTTAAAAAGTTTAAACAATTTTAAAATATCACTATATTTAGGCGAGTAAACGAAAAATGTTCGTCTCAGACTCTAAAACCGCAGAAATCGTGTTTCAAGTTGAAATACGCCTTGGTACCATATCTCACCTAAAGTAAATGGTAGAATCAAATTTTAACCAAACGTAATGTTTGTACCTAGTATAAAGTTAAAAAGTTTAAACAATTTTAAAATATCACTATATTTAGGCGAGTAAACGAAAAATGTTCATTTCAGACTCTAAAAACGTAGAAATCGTGTTTCAAGTTGAAATACGCCTTGTAAACGAAAAATGTTTATTACAGACTCTAATAACGTAGAAATCGTGTTTCAAGTTGAAATACGCCTTGGGACCATATCTCACCTAAAGTAAATGGTAGAATCAAACTTTAACCAAACGTAATGTTTGTACCTAGGGTAAAGTTAAAAAGTTTAAACAATTTGAAAATATCACTATATTTAGGCGAGTAAACGAAAAATGTTCGTCTCAGACTCTAAAACCGCAGAAATCGTGTTTCAAGTTGAAATACGCCTTGGTACCATATCTCACCTAAAGTAAATGGTAGAATCAAACTTTAACCAAACGTAATGTTTGTACCTAGTATAAAGTTAAAAAGTTTAAACAATTTGAAAATATCACTATATTTAGGCGAGTAAACGAAAAATGTTCATTTCAGACTCTAAAAACGTAGAAATCGTGTTTCAAGTTGAAATACGCCTTGTAAACGAAAAATGTTTATTTCAGACTCTAATAACGTAGAAATCGTGTTTCAAGTTGAAATACGCCTTGGGACCATATCTCACCTAAAGTAAATGGTAGAATCAAACTTTAACCAAACGTAATGTTTGTACCTAGGGTAAAGTTAAAAAGTTTAAACAATTTTAAAATATCACTATATTTAGGCGAGTAAACGAAAAATGTTCGTCTCAGGCTCTAAAACCGCAGAAATCGTGTTTCAAGTTGAAATACGCCTTGGTACCATATCTCACCTAAAGTAAATGGTAGAATCAAACTTTAACCAAACGTAATGTTTGTACCTAGTATAAAGTTAAAAAGTTTAAACAATTTTAAAATATCACTATATTTAGGCGAGTAAACGAAAAATGTTCATTTCAGACTCTAAAAACGTAGAAATCGTGTTTCAAGTTGAAATACGCCTTGTAAACGAAAAATGTTTATTACAGACTCTAATAACGTAGAAATCGTGTTTCAAGTTGAAATACGCCTTGGGACCATATCTCACCTAAAGTAAATGGTAGAATCAAACTTTAACCAAACGTAATGTTTGTACCTAGGGTAAAGTTAAAAAGTTTAAACAATTTGAAAATATCACTATATTTAGGCGAGTAAACGAAAAATGTTCGTCTCAGACTCTAAAACCGCAGAAATCGTGTTTCAAGTTGAAATACGCCTTGGTACCATATCTCACCTAAAGTAAATGGTAGAATCAAACTTTAACCAAACGTAATGTTTGTACCTAGTATAAAGTTAAAAAGTTTAAACAATTTGAAAATATCACTATATTTAGGCGAGTAAACGAAAAATGTTCATTTCAGACTCTAAAAACGTAGAAATCGTGTTTCAAGTTGAAATACGCCTTGTAAACGAAAAATGTTTATTTCAGACTCTAATAACGTAGAAATCGTGTTTCAAGTTGAAATACGCCTTGGGACCATATCTCACCTAAAGTAAATGGTAGAATCAAACTTTAACCAAACGTAATGTTTGTACCTAGGGTAAAGTTAAAAAGTTTAAACAATTTTAAAATATCACTATATTTAGGCGAGTAAACGAAAAATGTTCGTCTCAGGCTCTAAAACCGCAGAAATCGTGTTTCAAGTTGAAATACGCCTTGGTACCATATCTCACCTAAAGTAAATGGTAGAATCAAACTTTAACCAAACGTAATGTTTGTACCTAGTATAAAGTTAAAAAGTTTAAACAATTTTAAAATATCACTATATTTAGGCGAGTAAACGAAAAATGTTCGTCTCAGACTCTAAAACCGCAGAAATCGTGTTTCAAGTTGAAATACGCCTTGGTACCATATCTCACCTAAAGTAAATGGTAGAATCAAATTTTAACCAAACGTAATGTTTGTACCTAGTATAAAGTTAAAAAGTTTAAACAATTTTAAAATATCACTATATTTAGGCGAGTAAACGAAAAATGTTCATTTCAGACTCTAAAAACGTAGAAATCGTGTTTCAAGTTGAAATACGCCTTGTAAACGAAAAATGTTTATTACAGACTCTAATAACGTAGAAATCGTGTTTCAAGTTGAAATACGCCTTGGGACCATATCTCACCTAAAGTAAATGGTAGAATCAAACTTTAACCAAACGTAATGTTTGTACCTAGGGTAAAGTTAAAAAGTTTAAACAATTTGAAAATATCACTATATTTAGGCGAGTAAACGAAAAATGTTCGTCTCAGACTCTAAAACCGCAGAAATCGTGTTTCAAGTTGAAATACGCCTTGGTACCATATCTCACCTAAAGTAAATGGTAGAATCAAACTTTAACCAAACGTAATGTTTGTACCTAGGGTAAAGTTAAAAAGTTTAAACAATTTTAAAATATCACTATATTTAGGCGAGTAAACGAAAAATGTTCATTTCAGACTCTAAAAACGTAGAAATCGTGTTTCAAGTTGAAATACGCCTTGTAAACGAAAAATGTTTATTTCAGACTCTAATAACGTAGAAATCGTGTTTCAAGTTGAAATACGCCTTGGGACCATATCTCACCTAAAGTAAATGGTAGAATCAAACTTTAACCAAACGTAATGTTTGTACCTAGGGTAAAGTTAAAAAGTTTAAACAATTTGAAAATATCACTATATTTAGGCGAGTAAACGAAAAATGTTCGTCTCAGACTCTAAAACCGCAGAAATCGTGTTTCAAGTTGAAATACGCCTTGGTACCATATCTCACCTAAAGTAAATGGTAGAATCAAACTTTAACCAAACGTAATGTTTGTACCTAGGGTAAAGTTAAAAAGTTTAAACAATTTTAAAATATCACTATATTTAGGCGAGTAAACGAAAAATGTTCATTTCAGACTCTAAAAACGTAGAAATCGTGTTTCAAGTTGAAATACGCCTTGGTACCATATCTCACCTAAAGTAAATGGTAGAATCAAACTTTAACCAAACGTAATGTTTGTACCTAGTATAAAGTTAAAAAGTTTAAACAATTTTAAAATATCACTATATTTAGGCGAGTAAACGAAAAATGTTCATTTCAGACTCTAAAAACGTAGAAATCGTGTTTCAAGTTGAAATACGCCTTGGGACCATATCTCACCTAAAGTAAATGGTAGAATCAAACTTTAACCAAACGTAATGTTTGTACCTAGGGTAAAGTTAAAAAGTTTAAACAATTTGAAAATATCACTATATTTAGGCGAGTAAACGAAAAATGTTCGTCTCAGACTCTAAAATTGCAGAAATCGTGTTTCAAGTTGAAATACGCCTTGTAAACGAAAAATGTTTATTTCAGACTCTAATAACGTAGAAATCGTGTTTCAAGTTGAAATACGCCTTGGGACCATATCTCACCTAAAGTAAATGGTAGAATCAAACTTTAACCAAACGTAATGTTTGTACCTAGGGTAAAGTTAAAAAGTTTAAACAATTTGAAAATATCACTATATTTAGGCGAGTAAACGAAAAATGTTCGTCTCAGACTCTAAAACCGCAGAAATCGTGTTTCAAGTTGAAATACGCCTTGGTACCATATCTCACCTAAAGTAAATGGTAGAATCAAACTTTAACCAAACGTAATGTTTGTACCTAGGGTAAAGTTAAAAAGTTTAAACAATTTGAAAATATCACTATATTTAGGCGAGTAAACGAAAAATGTTCGTCTCAGACTCTAAAACCGCAGAAATCGTGTTTCAAGTTGAAATACGCCTTGGTACCATATTTCACCTAAAGTAAATGGTAGAATCAAATTTTAACCAAACGTAATGTTTGTACCTAGTATAAAGTTAAAAAGTTTAAACAATTTTAAAATATCACTATATTTAGGCGAGTAAACGAAAAATGTTCATTTCAGACTCTAAAAACGTAGAAATCGTGTTTCAAGTTGAAATACGCCTTGTAAACGAAAAATGTTTATTTCAGACTCTAATAACGTAGAAATCGTGTTTCAAGTTGAAATACGCCTTGGGACCATATCTCACCTAAAGTAAATGGTAGAATCAAACTTTAACCAAACGTAATGTTTGTACCTAGGGTAAAGTTAAAAAGTTTAAACAATTTGAAAATATCACTATATTTAGGCGAGTAAACGAAAAATGTTCGTCTCAGACTCTAAAACCGCAGAAATCGTGTTTCAAGTTGAAATACGCCTTGGTACCATATCTCACCTAAAGTAAATGGTAGAATCAAACTTTAACCAAACGTAATGTTTGTACCTAGGGTAAAGTTAAAAAGTTTAAACAATTTTAAAATATCACTATATTTAGGCGAGTAAACGAAAAATGTTCATTTCAGACTCTAAAAACGTAGAAATCGTGTTTCAAGTTGAAATACGCCTTGTAAACGAAAAATGTTTATTTCAGACTCTAATAACGTAGAAATCGTGTTTCAAGTTGAAATACGCCTTGGGACCATATCTCACCTAAAGTAAATGGTAGAATCAAACTTTAACCAAACGTAATGTTTGTACCTAGGGTAAAGTTAAAAAGTTTAAACAATTTGAAAATATCACTATATTTAGGCGAGTAAACGAAAAATGTTCGTCTCAGACTCTAAAACCGCAGAAATCGTGTTTCAAGTTGAAATACGCCTTGGTACCATATCTCACCTAAAGTAAATGGTAGAATCAAACTTTAACCAAACGTAATGTTTGTACCTAGGGTAAAGTTAAAAAGTTTAAACAATTTTAAAATATCACTATATTTAGGCGAGTAAACGAAAAATGTTCATTTCAGACTCTAAAAACGTAGAAATCGTGTTTCAAGTTGAAATACGCCTTGTAAACGAAAAATGTTTATTTCAGACTCTAATAACGTAGAAATCGTGTTTCAAGTTGAAATACGCCTTGGGACCATATCTCACCTAAAGTAAATGGTAGAATCAAACTTTAACCAAACGTAATGTTTGTACCTAGGGTAAAGTTAAAAAGTTTAAACAATTTGAAAATATCACTATATTTAGGCGAGTAAACGAAAAATGTTCATTTCAGACTCTAAAAACGTAGAAATCGTGTTTCAAGTTGAAATACGCCTTGTAAACGAAAAATGTTTATTTCAGACTCTAATAACGTAGAAATCGTGTTTCAAGTTGAAATACGCCTTGGGACCATATCTCACCTAAAGTAAATGGTAGAATCAAACTTTAACCAAACGTAATGTTTGTACCTAGGGTAAAGTTAAAAAGTTTAAACAATTTGAAAATATCACTATATTTAGGCGAGTAAACGAAAAATGTTCGTCTCAGACTCTAAAACCGCAGAAATCGTGTTTCAAGTTGAAATACGCCTTGGTACCATATCTCACCTAAAGTAAATGGTAGAATCAAACTTTAACCAAACGTAATGTTTGTACCTAGGGTAAAGTTAAAAAGTTTAAACAATTTTAAAATATCACTATATTTAGGCGAGTAAACGAAAAATGTTCATTTCAGACTCTAAAAACGTAGAAATCGTGTTTCAAGTTGAAATACGCCTTGTAAACGAAAAATGTTTATTTCAGACTCTAATAACGTAGAAATCGTGTTTCAAGTTGAAATACGCCTTGGGACCATATCTCACCTAAAGTAAATGGTAGAATCAAACTTTAACCAAACGTAATGTTTGTACCTAGGGTAAAGTTAAAAAGTTTAAACAATTTTAAAATATCACTATATTTAGGCGAGTAAACGAAAAATGTTCATTTCAGACTCTAAAAACGTAGAAATCGTGTTTCAAGTTGAAATACGCCTTGTAAACGAAAAATGTTTATTTCAGACTCTAATAACGTAGAAATCGTGTTTCAAGTTGAAATACGCCTTGGGACCATATCTCACCTAAAGTAAATGGTAGAATCAAACTTTAACCAAACGTAATGTTTGTACCTAGGGTAAAGTTAAAAAGTTTAAACAATTTGAAAATATCACTATATTTAGGCGAGTAAACGAAAAATGTTCATTTCAGACTCTAAAAACGTAGAAATCGGGTTTCAAGTTGAAATACGCCTTGTAAACGAAAAATGTTTATTTCAGACTCTAATAACGTAGAAATCGTGTTTCAAGTTGAAATACGCCTTGGGACCATATCTCACCTAAAGTAAATGGTAGAATCAAACTTTAACCAAACGTAATGTTTGTACCTAGGGTAAAGTTAAAAAGTTTAAACAATTTGAAAATATCACTATATTTAGGCGAGTAAACGAAAAATGTTCATTTCAGACTCTAAAAACGTAGAAATCGTGTTTCAAGTTGAAATACGCCTTGTAAACGAAAAATGTTTATTTCAGACTCTAATAACGTAGAAATCGTGTTTCAAGTTGAAATACGCCTTGGGACCATATCTCACCTAAAGTAAATGGTAGAATCAAACTTTAACCAAACGTAATGTTTGTACCTAGGGTAAAGTTAAAAAGTTTAAACAATTTGAAAATATCACTATATTTAGGCGAGTAAACGAAAAATGTTCGTCTCAGACTCTAAAACCGCAGAAATCGTGTTTCAAGTTGAAATACGCCTTGGTACCATATCTCACCTAAAGTAAATGGTAGAATCAAACTTTAACCAAACGTAATGTTTGTACCTAGGGTAAAGTTAAAAAGTTTAAACAATTTTAAAATATCACTATATTTAGGCGAGTAAACGAAAAATGTTCATTTCAGACTCTAAAAACGTAGAAATCGTGTTTCAAGTTGAAATACGCCTTGTAAACGAAAAATGTTTATTTCAGACTCTAATAACGTAGAAATCGTGTTTCAAGTTGAAATACGCCTTGGGACCATATCTCACCTAAAGTAAATGGTAGAATCAAACTTTAACCAAACGTAATGTTTGTACCTAGGGTAAAGTTAAAAAGTTTAAACAATTTGAAAATATCACTATATTTAGGCGAGTAAACGAAAAATGTTCATTTCAGACTCTAAAAACGTAGAAATCGTGTTTCAAGTTGAAATACGCCTTGTAAACGAAAAATGTTTATTTCAGACTCTAATAACGTAGAAATCGTGTTTCAAGTTGAAATACGCCTTGGGACCATATCTCACCTAAAGTAAATGGTAGAATCAAACTTTAACCAAACGTAATGTTTGTACCTAGGGTAAAGTTAAAAAGTTTAAACAATTTGAAAATATCACTATATTTAGGCGAGTAAACGAAAAATGTTCGTCTCAGACTCTAAAACCGCAGAAATCGTGTTTCAAGTTGAAATACGCCTTGGTACCATATCTCACCTAAAGTAAATGGTAGAATCAAACTTTAACCAAACGTAATGTTTGTACCTAGGGTAAAGTTAAAAAGTTTAAACAATTTTAAAATATCACTATATTTAGGCGAGTAAACGAAAAATGTTCGTCTCAGACTCTAAAACCGCAGAAATCGTGTTTCAAGTTGAAATACGCCTTGGTACCATATCTCACCTAAAGTAAATGGTAGAATCAAACTTTAACCAAACGTAATGTTTGTACCTAGTATAAAGTTAAAAAGTTTAAACAATTTGAAAATATCACTATATTTAGGCGAGTAAACGAAAAATGTTCATTTCAGACTCTAAAAACGTAGAAATCGTGTTTCAAGTTGAAATACGCCTTGTAAACGAAAAATGTTTATTTCAGACTCTAATAACGTAGAAATCGTGTTTCAAGTTGAAATACGCCTTGGGACCATATCTCACCTAAAGTAAATGGTAGAATCAAACTTTAACCAAACGTAATGTTTGTACCTAGGGTAAAGTTAAAAAGTTTAAACAATTTTAAAATATCACTATATTTAGGCGAGTAAACGAAAAATGTTCGTCTCAGACTCTAAAACCGCAGAAATCGTGTTTCAAGTTGAAATACGCCTTGGTACCATATCTCACCTAAAGTAAATGGTAGAATCAAACTTTAACCAAACGTAATGTTTGTACCTAGTATAAAGTTAAAAAGTTTAAACAATTTTAAAATATCACTATATTTAGG
Organism: Pterostichus niger; assembly: GCA_947425015.1. NCBI lineage: Eukaryota > Metazoa > Arthropoda > Insecta > Coleoptera > Carabidae > Pterostichus > Pterostichus niger. The sequence goes on along the minus strand of OX380352.1, from coordinate 13,732,104 downwards.
CGAGTAAACGAAAAATGTTCATTTCAGACTCTAAAAACGTAGAAATCGTGTTTCAAGTTGAAATACGCCTTGGGACCATATCTCACCTAAAGTAAATGGTAGAATCAAACTTTAACCAAACGTTATGTTTGTACCTAGGGTAAAGTTAAAAAGTTTAAACAATTTGAAAATATCACTATATTTAGGCGAGTAAACGAAAAATGTTCGTCTCAGACTCTAAAATTGCAGAAATCGTGTTTCAAGTTGAAATACGCCTTGTAAACGAAAAATGTTTATTTCAGACTCTAATAACGTAGAAATCGAGTTTCAAGTTGAAATACGCCTTGGGACCATATCTCACCTAAAGTAAATGGTAGAATCAAACTTTAACCAAACGTAATGTTTGTACCTAGGGTAAAGTTAAAAAGTTTAAACAATTTGAAAATATCACTATATTTAGGCGAGTAAACGAAAAATGTTCGTCTCAGACTCTAAAACCGCAGAAATCGTGTTTCAAGTTGAAATACGCCTTGGTACCATATCTCACCTAAAGTAAATGGTAGAATCAAACTTTAACCAAACGTAATGTTTGTACCTAGGGTAAAGTTAAAAAGTTTAAACAATTTGAAAATATCACTATATTTAGGCGAGTAAACGAAAAATGTTCATTTCAGACTCTAAAAACGTAGAAATCGTGTTTCAAGTTGAAATACGCCTTGTAAACGAAAAATGTTTATTTCAGACTCTAATAACGTAGAAATCGTGTTTCAAGTTGAAATACGCCTTGGGACCATATCTCACCTAAAGTAAATGGTAGAATCAAACTTTAACCAAACGTAATGTTTGTACCTAGGGTAAAGTTAAAAAGTTTAAACAATTTTAAAATATCACTATATTTAGGCGAGTAAACGAAAAATGTTCATTTCAGACTCTAAAAACGTAGAAATCGTGTTTCAAGTTGAAATACGCCTTGTAAACGAAAAATGTTTATTTCAGACTCTAATAACGTAGAAATCGTGTTTCAAGTTGAAATACGCCTTGGGACCATATCTCACCTAAAGTAAATGGTAGAATCAAACTTTAACCAAACGTAATGTTTGTACCTAGGGTAAAGTTAAAAAGTTTAAACAATTTCAAAATATCACTATATTTAGGCGAGTAAACGAAAAATGTTCGTCTCAGACTCTAAAACCGCAGAAATCGTGTTTCAAGTTGAAATACGCCTTGGTACCATATCTCACCTAAAGTAAATGGTAGAATCAAACTTTAACCAAACGTAATGTTTGTACCTAGTATAAAGTTAAAAAGTTTAAACAATTTGAAAATATCACTATATTTAGGCGAGTAAACGAAAAATGTTCATTTCAGACTCTAAAAACGTAGAAATCGTGTTTCAAGTTGAAATACGCCTTGTAAACGAAAAATGTTTATTTCAGACTCTAATAACGTAGAAATCGTGTTTCAAGTTGAAATACGCCTTGGGACCATATCTCACCTAAAGTAAATGGTAGAATCAAACTTTAACCAAACGTAATGTTTGTACCTAGGGTAAAGTTAAAAAGTTTAAACAATTTGAAAATATCACTATATTTAGGCGAGTAAACGAAAAATGTTCGTCTCAGACTCTAAAACCGCAGAAATCGTGTTTCAAGTTGAAATACGCCTTGGTACCATATCTCACCTAAAGTAAATGGTAGAATCAAACTTTAACCAAACGTAATGTTTGTACCTAGGGTAAAGTTAAAAAGTTTAAACAATTTTAAAATATCACTATATTTAGGCGAGTAAACGAAAAATGTTCGTCTCAGACTCTAAAACCGCAGAAATCGTGTTTCAAGTTGAAATACGCCTTGGTACCATATCTCACCTAAAGTAAATGGTAGAATCAAACTTTAACCAAACGTAATGTTTGTACCTAGTATAAAGTTAAAAAGTTTAAACAATTTGAAAATATCACTATATTTAGGCGAGTAAACGAAAAATGTTCATTTCAGACTCTAAAAACGTAGAAATCGTGTTTCAAGTTGAAATACGCCTTGTAAACGAAAAATGTTTATTTCAGACTCTAATAACGTAGAAATCGTGTTTCAAGTTGAAATACGCCTTGGGACCATATCTCACCTAAAGTAAATGGTAGAATCAAACTTTAACCAAACGTAATGTTTGTACCTAGGGTAAAGTTAAAAAGTTTAAACAATTTTAAAATATCACTATATTTAGGCGAGTAAACGAAAAATGTTCGTCTCAGACTCTAAAACCGCAGAAATCGTGTTTCAAGTTGAAATACGCCTTGGTACCATATCTCACCTAAAGTAAATGGTAGAATCAAACTTTAACCAAACGTAATGTTTGTACCTAGTATAAAGTTAAAAAGTTTAAACAATTTTAAAATATCACTATATTTAGGCGAGTAAACGAAAAATGTTCATTTCAGACTCTAAAAACGTAGAAATCGTGTTTCAAGTTGAAATACGCCTTGGGACCATATCTCACCTAAAGTAAATGGTAGAATCAAACTTTAACCAAACGTTATGTTTGTACCTAGGGTAAAGTTAAAAAGTTTAAACAATTTGAAAATATCACTATATTTAGGCGAGTAAACGAAAAATGTTCGTCTCAGACTCTAAAATTGCAGAAATCGTGTTTCAAGTTGAAATACGCCTTGTAAACGAAAAATGTTTATTTCAGACTCTAATAACGTAGAAATCGAGTTTCAAGTTGAAATACGCCTTGGGACCATATCTCACCTAAAGTAAATGGTAGAATCAAACTTTAACCAAACGTAATGTTTGTACCTAGGGTAAAGTTAAAAAGTTTAAACAATTTGAAAATATCACTATATTTAGGCGAGTAAACGAAAAATGTTCGTCTCAGACTCTAAAACCGCAGAAATCGTGTTTGAAGTTGAAATACGCCTTGGTACCATATCTCACCTAAAGTAAATGGTAGAATCAAACTTTAACCAAACGTAATGTTTGTACCTAGGGTAAAGTTAAAAAGTTTAAACAATTTGAAAATATCACTATATTTAGGCGAGTAAACGAAAAATGTTCATTTCAGACTCTAAAAACGTAGAAATCGTGTTTCAAGTTGAAATACGCCTTGTAAACGAAAAATGTTTATTTCAGACTCTAATAACGTAGAAATCGTGTTTCAAGTTGAAATACGCCTTGGGACCATATCTCACCTAAAGTAAATGGTAGAATCAAACTTTAACCAAACGTAATGTTTGTACCTAGGGTAAAGTTAAAAAGTTTAAACAATTTTAAAATATCACTATATTTAGGCGAGTAAACGAAAAATGTTCATTTCAGACTCTAAAAACGTAGAAATCGTGTTTCAAGTTGAAATACGCCTTGTAAACGAAAAATGTTTATTTCAGACTCTAATAACGTAGAAATCGTGTTTCAAGTTGAAATACGCCTTGGGACCATATCTCACCTAAAGTAAATGGTAGAATCAAACTTTAACCAAACGTAATGTTTGTACCTAGGGTAAAGTTAAAAAGTTTAAACAATTTCAAAATATCACTATATTTAGGCGAGTAAACGAAAAATGTTCGTCTCAGACTCTAAAACCGCAGAAATCGTGTTTCAAGTTGAAATACGCCTTGGTACCATATCTCACCTAAAGTAAATGGTAGAATCAAACTTTAACCAAACGTAATGTTTGTACCTAGTATAAAGTTAAAAAGTTTAAACAATTTGAAAATATCACTATATTTAGGCGAGTAAACGAAAAATGTTCATTTCAGACTCTAAAAACGTAGAAATCGTGTTTCAAGTTGAAATACGCCTTGTAAACGAAAAATGTTTATTTCAGACTCTAATAAAGTAGAAATCGTGTTTCAAGTTGAAATACGCCTTGGGACCATATCTCACCTAAAGTAAATGGTAGAATCAAACTTTAACCAAACGTAATGTTTGTACCTAGGGTAAAGATAAAAAGTTTAAACAATTTTAAAATATCACTATATTTAGGCGAGTAAACGAAAAATGTTCGTCTCAGACTCCAAAACGCAGAAATCGTGTTTCAAGTTGAAATACGCCTTGGTACCATATCTCACCTAAAGTAAATGGTAGAATCAAACTTTAACCAAACGTAATGTTTGTACCTAGGGTAAAGTTAAAAAGTTTAAACAATTTTAAAATATCACTATATTTAGGCGAGTAAACGAAAAATGTTCATTTCAGACTCTAAAAACGTAGAAATCGTGTTTCAAGTTGAAATACGCCTTGTAAACGAAAAATGTTTATTTCAGACTCTAATAACGTAGAAATCGTGTTTCAAGTTGAAATACGCCTTGGGACCATATCTCACCTAAAGTAAATGGTAGAATCAAACTTTAACCAAACGTAATGTTTGTACCTAGGGTAAAGTTAAAAAGTTTAAACAATTTGAAAATATCACTATATTTAGGCGAGTAAACGAAAAATGTTCGTCTCAGACTCTAAAACCGCAGAAATCGTGTTTCAAGTTGAAATACGCCTTGGTACCATATCTCACCTAAAGTAAATGGTAGAATCAAACTTTAACCAAACGTAATGTTTGTACCTAGGGTAAAGTTAAAAAGTTTAAACAATTTGAAAATATCACTATATTTAGGCGAGTAAACGAAAAATGTTCGTCTCAGACTCTAAAACCGCAGAAATCGTGTTTCAAGTTGAAATACGCCTTGGTACCATATCTCACCTAAAGTAAATGGTAGAATCAAACTTTAACCAAACGTAATGTTTGTACCTAGGGTAAAGTTAAAAAGTTTAAACAATTTGAAAATATCACTATATTTAGGCGAGTAAACGAAAAATGTTCGTCTCAGACTCTAAAACCGCAGAAATCGTGTTTCAAGTTGAAATACGCCTTGGTACCATATCTCACCTAAAGTAAATGGTAGAATCAAATTTTAACCAAACGTAATGTTTGTACCTAGTATAAAGTTAAAAAGTTTAAACAATTTTAAAATATCACTATATTTAGGCGAGTAAACGAAAAATGTTCATTTCAGACTCTAAAAACGTAGAAATCGTGTTTCAAGTTGAAATACGCCTTGTAAACGAAAAATGTTTATTTCAGACTCTAATAACGTAGAAATCGTGTTTCAAGTTGAAATACGCCTTGGGACCATATCTCACCTAAAGTAAATGGTAGAATCAAACTTTAACCAAACGTAATGTTTGTACCTAGGGTAAAGTTAAAAAGTTTAAACAATTTGAAAATATCACTATATTTAGGCGAGTAAACGAAAAATGTTCGTCTCAGACTCTAAAACCGCAGAAATCGTGTTTCAAGTTGAAATACGCCTTGGTACCATATCTCACCTAAAGTAAATGGTAGAATCAAACTTTAACCAAACGTAATGTTTGTACCTAGGGTAAAGTTAAAAAGTTTAAACAATTTTAAAATATCACTATATTTAGGCGAGTAAACGAAAAATGTTCATTTCAGACTCTAAAAACGTAGAAATCGTGTTTCAAGTTGAAATACGCCTTGTAAACGAAAAATGTTTATTTCAGACTCTAATAACGTAGAAATCGTGTTTCAAGTTGAAATACGCCTTGGGACCATATCTCACCTAAAGTAAATGGTAGAATCAAACTTTAACCAAACGTAATGTTTGTACCTAGGGTAAAGTTAAAAAGTTTAAACAATTTGAAAATATCACTATATTTAGGCGAGTAAACGAAAAATGTTCGTCTCAGACTCTAAAACCGCAGAAATCGTGTTTCAAGTTGAAATACGCCTTGGTACCATATCTCACCTAAAGTAAATGGTAGAATCAAACTTTAACCAAACGTAATGTTTGTACCTAGGGTAAAGTTAAAAAGTTTAAACAATTTGAAAATATCACTATATTTAGGCGAGTAAACGAAAAATGTTCATTTCAGACTCTAAAAACGTAGAAATCGTGTTTCAAGTTGAAATACGCCTTGTAAACGAAAAATGTTTATTTCAGACTCTAATAACGTAGAAATCGTGTTTCAAGTTGAAATACGCCTTGGGACCATATCTCACCTAAAGTAAATGGTAGAATCAAACTTTAACCAAACGTAATGTTTGTACCTAGGGTAAAGTTAAAAAGTTTAAACAATTTGAAAATATCACTATATTTAGGCGAGTAAACGAAAAATGTTCGTCTCAGACTCTAAAACCGCAGAAATCGTGTTTCAAGTTGAAATACGCCTTGGTACCATATCTCACCTAAAGTAAATGGTAGAATCAAACTTTAACCAAACGTAATGTTTGTACCTAGGGTAAAGTTAAAAAGTTTAAACAATTTGAAAATATCACTATATTTAGGCGAGTAAACGAAAAATGTTCGTCTCAGACTCTAAAACCGCAGAAATCGTGTTTCAAGTTGAAATACGCCTTGGTACCATATCTCACCTAAAGTAAATGGTAGAATCAAACTTTAACCAAACGTAATGTTTGTACCTAGGGTAAAGTTAAAAAGTTTAAACAATTTGAAAATATCACTATATTTAGGCGAGTAAACGAAAAATGTTCGTCTCAGACTCTAAAACCGCAGAAATCGTGTTTCAAGTTGAAATACGCCTTGGTACCATATCTCACCTAAAGTAAATGGTAGAATCAAATTTTAACCAAACGTAATGTTTGTACCTAGTATAAAGTTAAAAAGTTTAAACAATTTTAAAATATCACTATATTTAGGCGAGTAAACGAAAAATGTTCATTTCAGACTCTAAAAACGTAGAAATCGTGTTTCAAGTTGAAATACGCCTTGTAAACGAAAAATGTTTATTTCAGACTCTAATAACGTAGAAATCGTGTTTCAAGTTGAAATACGCCTTGGGACCATATCTCACCTAAAGTAAATGGTAGAATCAAACTTTAACCAAACGTAATGTTTGTACCTAGGGTAAAGTTAAAAAGTTTAAACAATTTGAAAATATCACTATATTTAGGCGAGTAAACGAAAAATGTTCGTCTCAGACTCTAAAACCGCAGAAATCGTGTTTCAAGTTGAAATACGCCTTGGTACCATATCTCACCTAAAGTAAATGGTAGAATCAAACTTTAACCAAACGTAATGTTTGTACCTAGGGTAAAGTTAAAAAGTTTAAACAATTTTAAAATATCACTATATTTAGGCGAGTAAACGAAAAATGTTCATTTCAGACTCTAAAAACGTAGAAATCGTGTTTCAAGTTGAAATACGCCTTGTAAACGAAAAATGTTTATTTCAGACTCTAATAACGTAGAAATCGTGTTTCAAGTTGAAATACGCCTTGGGACCATATCTCACCTAAAGTAAATGGTAGAATCAAACTTTAACCAAACGTAATGTTTGTACCTAGGGTAAAGTTAAAAAGTTTAAACAATTTGAAAATATCACTATATTTAGGCGAGTAAACGAAAAATGTTCGTCTCAGACTCTAAAACCGCAGAAATCGTGTTTCAAGTTGAAATACGCCTTGGTACCATATCTCACCTAAAGTAAATGGTAGAATCAAACTTTAACCAAACGTAATGTTTGTACCTAGGGTAAAGTTAAAAAGTTTAAACAATTTTAAAATATCACTATATTTAGGCGAGTAAACGAAAAATGTTCATTTCAGACTCTAAAAACGTAGAAATCGTGTTTCAAGTTGAAATACGCCTTGTAAACGAAAAATGTTTATTTCAGACTCTAATAACGTAGAAATCGTGTTTCAAGTTGAAATACGCCTTGGGACCATATCTCACCTAAAGTAAATGGTAGAATCAAACTTTAACCAAACGTAATGTTTGTACCTAGGGTAAAGTTAAAAAGTTTAAACAATTTCAAAATATCACTATATTTAGGCGAGTAAACGAAAAATGTTCGTCTCAGACTCTAAAACCGCAGAAATCGTGTTTCAAGTTGAAATACGCCTTGGTACCATATCTCACCTAAAGTAAATGGTAGAATCAAACTTTAACCAAACGTAATGTTTGTACCTAGTATAAAGTTAAAAAGTTTAAACAATTTGAAAATATCACTATATTTAGGCGAGTAAACGAAAAATGTTCATTTCAGACTCTAAAAACGTAGAAATCGTGTTTCAAGTTGAAATACGCCTTGTAAACGAAAAATGTTTATTTCAGACTCTAATAACGTAGAAATCGTGTTTCAAGTTGAAATACGCCTTGGGACCATATCTCACCTAAAGTAAATGGTAGAATCAAACTTTAACCAAACGTAATGTTTGTACCTAGGGTAAAGTTACTTACTAACTTACTTAATCTTCACCTCTTATACCCGTTTGGGTATCGAGGTTTGGAGCTTTCTTCATTAAAGCTCCGCTTGGTGGAATTTTTTCCATTTCGTCCTGTCCCTCGCCATATTCTTTGCTGTACTCCATTTGACATCTCTCTTCGACAGTGTTGCCGCCACATTTTGATCCCACGATTTTCTCGGTCTGCCCCTGGATCTTCTTCCGTAGACTCCCATTTCCCACACTCGTTTCACCACTCTGTTATCCGCCATGCGCACTAAATGTCCGAACCATCGTAATTGACTGCTCTCTATTATTTTCAATACCGAGGTAGCACCGAGTCTTCTTCTCACCTCGTCGTTTTTTATTCTGTCCCTTCTGGTCACTCCTTCAATTCTCCTCAGTACCTTCATTTCGCACGCTTGGATTTTGGATTTTTGCCTCTCCGTTAAAACCCACGATTCGCTGCCATATATCAGGATAGGTATGATGACCGATTTGTACACTCTTGTTTTTGTGTCCTTTGAAATCTCTTTTTTCCAAAAGAAGGAATTTCCCATGGCGTAATATGCCTTAGTGGCGCTGCTTATTCTACTGTTCAACTCGCAATCTAAATGACCAACTTGGTCTAACTTGGCCCCGAGGTATTTGAAAGTATCTACTTGTTTCACCTCAGAGTTTCCTAACATGATGTTTAAACTTTTTGCTTCTTTTGCTACTAGCATCACTTCTGTTTTAGTTACGTTGATCTTTAAGCCGTTCTCTGTCAGAATTTTGTTCCATGCGTTTATTATGTTTTGCAGTTGAGCTTCATTATCTGCCATGAGTACCATATCGTCGGCATACATTAATTCTCTTATTATTACTGTCTCCAGCTTTCGAACTCCAACTTTTGCTCCCCGGGCTTCTTTGTCTACCATCTTAGCTAAGTCGTCCATTAAGATAATGAATAGTAGGGGGCTAAGAATTCCTCCTTGCCTCACCCCTTTTGTTGTTACAAATTCTTCAGACCTGGTATTACATGATCTTACATAATTTCTACATTTAGTGTACATCGACTGTATTGCCTCGGCGAGGTGCTCACTTACGCCTTTTTTATTTAATGCTTGCCATAGTCTGTCCCGAGGGACACTATCGAACGCCTTTTGCAGGTCGACAAAACACATAAACAGTTCTTTATTGTGCTCTAAGGTTTTGGCGATCAGTTGTCGTAAGCCGAAGATCAGGTCTTGCGTCCCTCTACCAGCAAGGAAGCCATGTTGACTGTCATTTATTTTGCCCTCTATCTCCCCACGTAACTTTCTTTCTAATATGCGTTCGTATATTTTGCTCGCTTGACTCAATAAGGAAATGCCTCTGTAATTATCACATATCATAGCGTCCCCTTTTTTAAATATAGGCACAATGACCGCTATTTCCCAGTCTTTTGGAATATTCTTATTCTTCCAGGCAGCATTTATTACCTTATGCAGTAAGATCGCCCCATCTTCTCCCATTGCCTTAATTAGTTCAATGCCAATTCCGTCATCCCCCGCAGCTTTCCCATTTTTACACATTTCAATTGCATTTTTGACTTCAGTGAGCTCAATATTTTTCAAATCAATATTTACAGAACATTTAGCATTAATTATACGTTCTTCTGTTTCGTCGCACTCCAGTATACGTTTAAAATGATCACGCCACACTTCTACCGCTTTATCTTCGTTTGTGACTATCTCTCCATTTTCATTTCTTATGTACTTCACTGCTTGTTTCTGTCCATTCCTACTATTCTTCAGAACTCTGAAGAACAATTTTTGGTTTCCCCTATAATCTGATTCCATTTTTCTGCCGAATTCTTCCCAGTTATCTCTTTTTGCCACCTTAATAATGTCTTTCACCATTTTTCTTTGTTCTGTATATTCCGTATAAGTGCTTGTAGTTTTATTAGCTAGATATTTTCTCCATAGCAACTTTTTCTTTTTAACACATGCTCTGATTTCTTCCGACCACCACGACGTTTGTTTCCTGTTATTTGACGATATCTTAGTTCCACATACTTCTTCTGCTGATGGGAGGCAGATTTTTTTAAAATACTGCCACTGTACTTCCGTATCTTCCGGCTCTATTTCATATTTGTGCTTCTCGATTTCTTCCCGGATCCGTTTTTGGAACTTCTTTTTATATTTTTCCATTTTTAACTTTTGAACGTCTATGGCCGTTCTTCGTTTTTCTTTGCTGGGAGTTTTTTCTTGATTTCTCCGTTTTTTTAAGTGAGCCACCACAAGAAAATGGTCAGTGCCTAATTCTGCCCCTCTTTTAACTCTTATATCCTTCAAGTTTTTTAGTTCTCCCGCTTCGACTAGCACATAATCAATAATTGATTTTATATCTCTATTTTTCTCCCATCTTGTGAATTGATGAATTGCTTTATGTTGAAAGAATGAGTTTCCTATTATCAAATTGTTCATGAGACAAAATTCTATTATCCTTTTCCCATTAGAGTTTCTAAATGTTTCACCGAATTGGCCCAACACATCTACTGTCTCTTCATCCATTACTCCCACTCTCCCATTCAGGTCTCCAGCTATAATCGCTTTTCCCTTTTTACTCTCCACTGCTTCCTGCATTTCTTCCCAAAATTCATCCTTGCTTTCTTTAGCATCGTTTTCGCCTGGCCCGTAAGCTGCTATGATAGTGTGTACTTCGCCTGCTAGATCCAATATCACATACATTACCCTGTCTGATATAAATCTCCAATCTTTTACGTTTTTAATCATCTCTTTTCTTACTAAACAGGCTGCTCCAGAACTAGCATGCTTATTCATCCCCACTCCACAGTGCCATACTCTGGTTCCCCCTTCCATGTCAAAAATCCCATTACCTTTCCTTTTTGTTTCTGTGATTATTAGAACATCTAAGTTTGCTTTCGTGAATTCATTTTCCAATTCAATTTCCTTGTCTTTAAGCCCCCTGATATTCCAGTTACCTATTCTCAAATTACTATCCTTTTTGTTTAAATCAGTTATTCCATTCCCATTGTTTTTACTCTCTTCACCGATAATTAAATAATTTTTCTTTGCCTTATTCGTTGCCAAGTTGTTCATCTTCTTTTCCTCCTTATTTTCCTCCTCTCTAGCTAGTTTTTTGGCTCTGTAAGCCTTTGTTCACGCTCATTCCACTTCCAAACTTTTCCATCTACTATTAACTTTTTATATGCAATTTTCACTGATTTGCCCGTTGTTCGTAATTCTTTGGCTTTCGTCCTTATTATTGTTTGGATGTCTCTCTCTATTTTTGTCATATCACTGTCGATAAAGATGGCCTCTCCACGAAACGTTCTTAATTTAGGTTTGATTTTTAGTACTTTCATTTTTTCTTCGAAGTTTTCCATTACTAGAATTCCTTGTTTAGGACCAAGTTTACGTATCTCTTTAATTTTACCCTCACAACCCATAAATTCTGCCAGGAAATTATTGACGTCTTCTTTTAATTTATTTTTGTCCTCTGAATCCAATTTAAATCCGGTGATAATCAGATTATTTTTAATTTTTTCTCTCTCCAAATAATCCACTTTTGTTGTTAGTTCTGACAACTTATATTTTAGTTCGTCTTTTTCTTTATTCCAATTCTTTTCCTTCTCCTGGAAATCCTTTTGCATTTTTTCAATTGCAGCTATCGTTATGCTGTTCTTACTTATTTCTTCTTTTATTTCTTTGAGTTCGTTTTTTATTTCTTTATTATTAGATATCATTTCTTCTTTAAATTCTTTCATGGTTTCCTTGAGCATTTTCTTTATTTCCTCCATATCTTCTACGTTATCCTCCTTTTCTGTGTGTATAACTTCCGGTTTTTCGGGTGATCTGGTAGTTTTTCTGCTTTTCTTAAATATATTATTAAATTCTTCCCTTATTTGCTCTCTTTTACGTTTATTAATTTCACTTAGATCCGCAATTGAGTGACTTTTATCCCTAAACTCTGAATTCATTTGCCCCGTCCGCACGCCACTGTTAGATTATTCGAAGGCCACAGCTGTCACTTACCGCTGTTTAATGTTCTAACCTATCCACTGCCCAATTTATTTAACACTAACTATTATATATTTATGATACACTCACACACTTCCCTTTATTTGTACACATGCACTAATTATTGCACTTGCTAGTGAGTTCTAATTTGTTGTTGTTTCCGCAACGATTCCCGTATTTTGAGTTTATCGTTGGCGTGTAACAAAAACGCGTGTAACCGGCACTAATACAATTAATTGTTTTCTAGGGTAAAGTTAAAAAGTTTAAACAATTTTAAAATATCACTATATTTAGGCGAGTAAACGAAAAATGTTCGTCTCAGACTCTAAAACCGCAGAAATCGTGTTTCAAGTTGAAATACGCCTTTGTACCATATCTCACCTAAAGTAAATGGTAGAATCAAACTTTAACCAAACGTAATGTTTGTACCTAGTATAAAGTTAAAAAGTTTAAACAATTTGAAAATATCACTATATTTAGGCGAGTAAACGAAAAATGTTCATTTCAGACTCTAAAAACGTAGAAATCGTGTTTCAAGTTGAAATACGCCTTGGTACCATATCTCACCTAAAGTAAATGGTAGAATCAAACTTTAACCAAACGTAATGTTTGTACCTAGTATAAAGTTAAAAAGTTTAAACAATTTTAAAATATCACTATATTTAGGCGAGTAAACGAAAAATGTTCATTTCAGACTCTAAAAACGTAGAAATCGTGTTTCAAGTTGAAATACGCCTTGGTACCATATCTCACCTAAAGTAAATGGTAGAATCAAACTTTAACCAAACGTAATGTTTGTACCTAGTATAAAGTTAAAAAGTTTAAACAATTTGAAAATATCACTATATTTAGGCGAGTAAACGAAAAATGTTCATTTCAGACTCTAAAAACGTAGAAATCGTGTTTCAAGTTGAAATACGCCTTGTAAACGAAAAATGTTTATTTCAGACTCTAATAACGTAGAAATCGTGTTTCAAGTTGAAATACGCCTTGGGACCATATCTCACCTAAAGTAAATGGTAGAATCAAACTTTAACCAAACGTAATGTTTGTACCTAGGGTAAAGTTAAAAAGTTTAAACAATTTTAAAATATCACTATATTTAGGCGAGTAAACGAAAAATGTTCGTCTCAGACTCTAAAACCGCAGAAATCGTGTTTCAAGTTGAAATACGCCTTGGTACCATATCTCACCTAAAGTAAATGGTAGAATCAAACTTTAACCAAACGTAATGTTAGTACCTAGTATAAAGTTAAAAAGTTTAAACAATTTTAAAATATCACTATATTTAGGCGAGTAAACGAAAAATGTTCATTTCAGACTCTAAAAACGTAGAAATCGTGTTTCAAGTTGAAATACGCCTTGTAAACGAAAAATGTTTATTTCAGACTCTAATAACGTAGAAATCGTGTTTCAAGTTGAAATACGCCTTGGGACCATATCTCACCTAAAGTAAATGGTAGAATCAAACTTTAACCAAACGTAATGTTTGTACCTAGGGTAAAGTTAAAAAGTTTAAACAATTTTAAAATATCACTATATTTAGGCGAGTAAACGAAAAATGTTCATTTCAGACTCTAAAAACGTAGAAATCGTGTTTCAAGTTGATATACGCCTTGTAAACGAAAAATGTTTATTTCAGACTCTAATAACGTAGAAATCGTGTTTCAAGTTGAAATACGCCTTGGGACCATATCTCACCTAAAGTAAATGGTAGAATCAAACTTTAACCAAACGTAATGTTTGTACCTAGGGTAAAGTTAAAAAGTTTAAACAATTTGAAAATATCACTATATTTAGGCGAGTAAACGAAAAATGTTCGTCTCAGACTCTAAAACCGCAGAAATCGTGTTTCAAGTTGAAATACGCCTTGGTACCATATCTCACCTAAAGTAAATGGTAGAATCAAACTTTAACCAAACGTAATGTTAGTACCTAGTATAAAGTTAAAAAGTTTAAACAATTTTAAAATATCACTATATTTAGGCGAGTAAACGAAAAATGTTCATTTCAGACTCTAAAAACGTAGAAATCGTGTTTCAAGTTGAAATACGCCTTGTAAACGAAAAATGTTTATTTCAGACTCTAATAACGTAGAAATCGTGTTTCAAGTTGAAATACGCCTTGGGACCATATCTCACCTAAAGTAAATGGTAGAATCAAACTTTAACCAAACGTAATGTTTGTACCTAGGGTAAAGTTAAAAAGTTTAAACAATTTTAAAATATCACTATATTTAGGCGAGTAAACGAAAAATGTTCGTCTCAGACTCTAAAACCGCAGAAATCGTGTTTCAAGTTGAAATACGCCTTGGTACCATATCTCACCTAAAGTAAATGGTAGAATCAAATTTTAACCAAACGTAATGTTTGTACCTAGTATAAAGTTAAAAAGTTTAAACAATTTTAAAATATCACTATATTTAGGCGAGTAAACGAAAAATGTTCATTTCAGACTCTAAAAACGTAGAAATCGTGTTTCAAGTTGAAATACGCCTTGTAAACGAAAAATGTTTATTTCAGACTCTAATAACGTAGAAATCGTGTTTCAAGTTGAAATACGCCTTGGGACCATATCTCACCTAAAGTAAATGGTAGAATCAAACTTTAACCAAACTTAATGTTTGTACCTAGTATAAAGTTAAAAAGTTTAAACAATTTTAAAATATCACTATATTTAGGCGAGTAAACGAAAAATGTTCATTTCAGACTCTAAAAACGTAGAAATCGTGTTTCAAGTTGAAATACGCCTTGGGACCATATCTCACCTAAAGTAAATGGTAGAATCAAACTTTAACCAAACGTAATGTTTGTACCTAGTATAAAGTTAAAAAGTTTAAACAATTTGAAAATATCACTATATTTAGGCGAGTAAACGAAAAATGTTCATTTCAGACTCTAAAAACGTAGAAATCGTGTTTCAAGTTGAAATACGCCTTGTAAACGAAAAATGTTTATTTCAGACTCTAATAACGTAGAAATCGTGTTTCAAGTTGAAATACGCCTTGGGACCATATCTCACCTAAAGTAAATGGTAGAATCAAACTTTAACCAAACGTAATGTTTGTACCTAGGGTAAAGTTAAAAAGTTTAAACAATTTGAAAATATCACTATATTTAGGCGAGTAAACGAAAAATGTTCATTTCAGACTCTAAAAACGTAGAAATCGTGTTTCAAGTTGAAATACGCCTTGGGACCATATCTCACCTAAAGTAAATGGTAGAATCAAACTTTAACCAAACGTAATGTTTGTACCTAGTATAAAGTTAAAAAGTTTAAATAATTTGAAAATATCACTATATTTAGGCGAGTAAACGAAAAATGTTCATTTCAGACTCTAAAAACGTAGAAATCGTGTTTCAAGTTGAAATACGCCTTGTAAACGAAAAATGTTTATTTCAGACTCTAATAACGTAGAAATCGTGTTTCAAGTTGAAATACGCCTTGGGACCATATCTCACCTAAAGTAAATGGTAGAATCAAACTTTAACCAAACGTAATGTTTGTACCTAGGGTAAAGTTAAAAAGTTTAAACAATTTTAAAATATCACTATATTTAGGCGAGTAAACGAAAAATGTTCGTCTCAGACTCTAAAACCGCAGAAATCGTGTTTCAAGTTGAAATACGCCTTGGTACCATATCTCACCTAAAGTAAATGGTAGAATCAAACTTTAACCAAACGTAATGTTTGTACCTAGTATAAAGTTAAAAAGTTTAAACAATTTGAAAATATCACTATATTTAGGCGAGTAAACGAAAAATGTTCATTTCAGACTCTAAAAACGTAGAAATCGTGTTTCAAGTTGAAATACGCCTTGTAAACGAAAAATGTTTATTTCAGACTCTAATAACGTAGAAATCGTGTTTCAAGTTGAAATACGCCTTGGGACCATATCTCACCTAAAGTAAATGGTAGAATCAAACTTTAACCAAACGTAATGTTTGTACCTAGGGTAAAGTTAAAAAGTTTAAACAATTTTAAAATATCACTATATTTAGGCGAGTAAACGAAAAATGTTCGTCTCAGACTCTAAAACCGCAGAAATCGTGTTTCAAGTTGAAATACGCCTTGGTACCATATCTCACCTAAAGTAAATGGTAGAATCAAACTTTAACCAAACGTAATGTTTGTACCTAGGGTAAAGTTAAAAAGTTTAAACAATTTTAAAATATCACTATATTTAGGCGAGTAAACGAAAAATGTTCATTTCAGACTCTAAAAACGTAGAAATCGTGTTTCAAGTTGAAATACGCCTTGTAAACGAAAAATGTTTATTTCAGACTCTAATAACGTAGAAATCGTGTTTCAAGTTGAAATACGCCTTGGGACCATATCTCACCTAAAGTAAATGGTAGAATCAAACTTTAACCAAACGTAATGTTTGTACCTAGGGTAAAGTTAAAAAGTTTAAACAATTTTAAAATATCACTATATTTAGGCGAGTAAACGAAAAATGTTCGTCTCAGACTCTAAAACCGCAGAAATCGTGTTTCAAGTTGAAATACGCCTTGGTACCATATCTCACCTAAAGTAAATGGTAGAATCAAATTTTAACCAAACGTAATGTTTGTACCTAGTATAAAGTTAAAAAGTTTAAACAATTTTAAAATATCACTATATTTAGGCGAGTAAACGAAAAATGTTCATTTCAGACTCTAAAAACGTAGAAATCGTGTTTCAAGTTGAAATACGCCTTGTAAACGAAAAATGTTTATTTCAGACTCTAATAACGTAGAAATCGTGTTTCAAGTTGAAATACGCCTTGGGACCATATCTCACCTAAAGTAAATGGTAGAATCAAACTTTAACCAAACGTAATGTTTGTACCTAGGGTAAAGTTAAAAAGTTTAAACAATTTTAAAATATCACTATATTTAGGCGAGTAAACGAAAAATGTTCATTTCAGACTCTAAAAACGTAGAAATCGTGTTTCAAGTTGATATACGCCTTGTAAACGAAAAATGTTTATTTCAGACTCTAATAACGTAGAAATCGTGTTTCAAGTTGAAATACGCCTTGGGACCATATCTCACCTAAAGTAAATGGTAGAATCAAACTTTAACCAAACGTAATGTTTGTACCTAGGGTAAAGTTAAAAAGTTTAAACAATTTGAAAATATCACTATATTTAGGCGAGTAAACGAAAAATGTTCGTCTCAGACTCTAAAACCGCAGAAATCGTGTTTCAAGTTGAAATACGCCTTGTAAACGAAAAATGTTTATTTCAGACTCTAATAACGTAGAAATCGTGTTTCAAGTTGAAATACGCCTTGGGACCATATCTCACCTAAAGTAAATGGTAGAATCAAACTTTAACCAAACGTAATGTTTGTACCTAGGGTAAAGTTAAAAAGTTTAAACAATTTTAAAATATCACTATATTTAGGCGAGTAATCGAAAAATGTTCATTTCAGACTCTAAAATCGTAGAAATCGTGTTTCAAGTTGAAATACGCCTTGTAAACGAAAAATGTTTATTTCAGACTCTAATAACGTAGAAATCGTGTTTCAAGTTGAAATACGCCTTGGGACCATATCTCACCTAAAGTAAATGGTAGAATCAAACTTTAACCAAACGTAATGTTTGTACCTAGTATAAAGTTAAAAAGTTTAAACAATTTGAAAATATCACTATATTTAGGCGAGTAAACGAAAAATGTTCATTTCAGACTCTAAAAACGTAGAAATCGTGTTTCAAGTTGAAATACGCCTTGTAAACGAAAAATGTTTATTTCAGACTCTAATAACGTAGAAATCGTGTTTCAAGTTGAAATACGCCTTGGGACCATATCTCACCTAAAGTAAATGGTAGAATCAAACTTTAACCAAACGTAATGTTTGTACCTAGGGTAAAGTTAAAAAGTTTAAACAATTTGAAAATATCACTATATTTAGGCGAGTAAACGAAAAATGTTCATTTCAGACTCTAAAAACGTAGAAATCGTGTTTCAAGTTGAAATACGCCTTGGGACCATATCTCACCTAAAGTAAATGGTAGAATCAAACTTTAACCAAACGTAATGTTTGTACCTAGTATAAAGTTAAAAAGTTTAAATAATTTGAAAATATCACTATATTTAGGCGAGTAAACGAAAAATGTTCATTTCAGACTCTAAAAACGTAGAAATCGTGTTTCAAGTTGAAATACGCCTTGTAAACGAAAAATGTTTATTTCAGACTCTAATAACGTAGAAATCGTGTTTCAAGTTGAAATACGCCTTGGGACCATATCTCACCTAAAGTAAATGGTAGAATCAAACTTTAACCAAACGTAATGTTTGTACCTAGGGTAAATTTAAAAAGTTTAAACAATTTGAAAATATCACTATATTTAGGCGAGTAAACGAAAAATGTTCGTCTCAGACTCTAAAACCGCAGAAATCGTGTTTCAAGTTGAAATACGCCTTGGTACCATATCTCACCTAAAGTAAATGGTAGAATCAAACTTTAACCAAACGTAATGTTTGTACCTAGGGTAAAGTTAAAAAGTTTAAACAATTTTAAAATATCACTATATTTAGGCGAGTAAACGAAAAATGTTCATTTCAGACTCTAAAAACGTAGAAATCGTGTTTCAAGTTGAAATACGCCTTGTAAACGAAAAATGTTTATTTCAGACTCTAATAACGTAGAAATCGTGTTTCAAGTTGAAATACGCCTTGGGACCATATCTCACCTAAAGTAAATGGTAGAATCAAACTTTAACCAAACGTAATGTTTGTACCTAGGGTAAAGTTAAAAAGTTTAAACAATTTGAAAATATCACTATATTTAGGCGAGTAAACGAAAAATGTTCGTCTCAGACTCTAAAACCGCAGAAATTGTGTTTCAAGTTGAAATACGCCTTGGTACCATATCTCACCTAAAGTAAATGGTAGAATCAAACTTTAACCAAACGTAATGTTTGTACCTAGTATAAAGTTAAAAAGTTTAAACAATTTGAAAATATCACTATATTTAGGCGAGTAAACGAAAAATGTTCATTTCAGACTCTAAAAACGTAGAAATCGTGTTTCAAGTTGAAATACGCCTTGTAAACGAAAAATGTTTATTTCAGACTCTAATAACGTAGAAATCGTGTTTCAAGTTGAAATACGCCTTGGGACCATATCTCACCTAAAGTAAATGGTAGAATCAAACTTTAACCAAACGTAATGTTTGTACCTAGGGTAAAGTTAAAAAGTTTAAACAATTTGAAAATATCACTATATTTAGGCGAGTAAACGAAAAATGTTCGTCTCAGACTCTAAAACCGCAGAAATCGTGTTTCAAGTTGAAATACGCCTTGGTACCATATCTCACCTAAAGTAAATGGTAGAATCAAACTTTAACCAAACGTAATGTTTGTACCTAGGGTAAAGTTAAAAAGTTTAAACAATTTTAAAATATCACTATATTTAGGCGAGTAAACGAAAAATGTTCATTTCAGACTCTAAAAACGTAGAAATCGTGTTTCAAGTTGAAATACGCCTTGTAAACGAAAAATGTTTATTTCAGACTCTAATAACGTAGAAATCGTGTTTCAAGTTGAAATACGCCTTGGGACCATATCTCACCTAAAGTAAATGGTAGAATCAAACTTTAACCAAACGTAATGTTTGTACCTAGGGTAAAGTTAAAAAGTTTAAACAATTTTAAAATATCACTATATTTAGGCGAGTAAACGAAAAATGTTCGTCTCAGACTCTAAAACCGCAGAAATCGTGTTTCAAGTTGAAATACGCCTTGGTACCATATCTCACCTAAAGTAAATGGTAGAATCAAACTTTAACCAAACGTAATGTTTGTACCTAGTATAAAGTTAAAAAGTTTAAACAATTTGAAAATATCACTATATTTAGGCGAGTAAACGAAAAATGTTCATTTCAGACTCTAAAAACGTAGAAATCGTGTTTCAAGTTGAAATACGCCTTGTAAACGAAAAATGTTTATTTCAGACTCTAATAACGTAGAAATCGTGTTTCAAGTTGAAATACGCCTTGGGACCATATCTCACCTAAAGTAAATGGTAGAATCAAACTTTAACCAAACGTAATGTTTGTACCTAGGGTAAAGTTAAAAAGTTTAAACAATTTTAAAATATCACTATATTTAGGCGAGTAAACGAAAAATGTTCGTCTCAGACTCTAAAACCGCAGAAATCGTGTTTCAAGTTGAAATACGCCTTGGTACCATATCTCACCTAAAGTAAATGGTAGAATCAAACTTTAACCAAACGTAATGTTAGTACCTAGTATAAAGTTAAAAAGTTTAAACAATTTTAAAATATCACTATATTTAGGCGAGTAAACGAAAAATGTTCATTTCTGACTCTAAAAACGTAGAAATCGTGTTTCAAATTGAAATACGCCTTGTAAACGAAAAATGTTTATTTCAGACTCTAATAACGTAGAAATCGTGTTTCAAGTTGAAATACGCCTTGGGACCATATCTCACCTAAAGTAAATAGTAGAATCAAACTTTAACCAAACGTAATGTTTGTACCTAGGGTAAAGTTAAAAAGTTTAAACAATTTTAAAATATCACTATATTTAGGCGAGTAAACGAAAAATGTTCATTTCAGACTCTAAAAACGTAGAAATCGTGTTTCAAGTTGATATACGCCTTGTAAACGAAAAATGTTTATTTCAGACTCTAATAACGTAGAAATCGTGTTTCAAGTTGAAATACGCCTTGGGACCATATCTCACCTAAAGTAAATGGTAGAATCAAACTTTAACCAAACGTAATGTTTGTACCTAGGGTAAAGTTAAAAAGTTTAAACAATTTGAAAATATCACTATATTTAGGCGAGTAAACGAAAAATGTTCGTCTCAGACTCTAAAACCGCAGAAATCGTGTTTCAAGTTGAAATACGCCTTGGTACCATATCTCACCTAAAGTAAATGGTAGAATCAAATTTTAACCAAACGTAATGTTTGTACCTAGTATAAAGTTAAAAAGTTTAAACAATTTTAAAATATCACTATATTTAGGCGAGTAAACGAAAAATGTTCATTTCAGACTCTAAAAACGTAGAAATCGTGTTTCAAGTTGAAATACGCCTTGTAAACGAAAAATGTTTATTTCAGACTCTAATAACGTAGAAATCGTGTTTCAAGTTGAAATACGCCTTGGGACCATATCTCACCTAAAGTAAATGGTAGAATCAAACTTTAACCAAACGTAATGTTTGTACCTAGTATAAAGTTAAAAAGTTTAAACAATTTTAAAATATCACTATATTTAGGCGAGTAAACGAAAAATGTTCATTTCAGACTCTAAAAACGTAGAAATCGTGTTTCAAGTTGAAATACGCCTTGGGACCATATCTCACCTAAAGTAAATGGTAGAATCAAACTTTAACCAAACGTAATGTTTGTACCTAGGGTAAAGTTAAAAAGTTTAAACAATTTGAAAATATCACTATATTTAGGCGAGTAAACGAAAAATGTTCATTTCAGACTCTAAAAACGTAGAAATCGTGTTTCAAGTTGAAATACGCCTTGTAAACGAAAAATGTTTATTTCAGACTCTAATAACGTAGAAATCGTGTTTCAAGTTGAAATACGCCTTGGGACCATATCTCACCTAAAGTAAATGGTAGAATCAAACTTTAACCAAACGTAATGTTTGTACCTAGTATAAAGTTAAAAAGTTTAAACAATTTTAAAATATCACTATATTTAGGCGAGTAAACGAAAAATGTTCATTTCAGACTCTAAAAACGTAGAAATCGTGTTTCAAGTTGAAATACGCCTTGTAAACGAAAAATGTTTATTTCAGACTCTAATAACGTAGAAAACGTGTTTCAAGTTGAAATACGCCTTGGGACCATATCTCACCTAAAGTAAATGGTAGAATCAAACTTTAACCAAACGTAATGTTTGTACCTAGGGTAAAGTTAAAAAGTTTAAACAATTTGAAAATATCACTATATTTAGGCGAGTAAACGAAAAATGTTCGTCTCAGACTCTAAAACCGCAGAAATCGTGTTTCAAGTTGAAATACGCCTTGGTACCATATCTCACCTAAAGTAAATGGTAGAATCAAACTTTAACCAAACGTAATGTTTGTACCTAGTATAAAGTTAAAAAGTTTAAACAATTTTAAAATATCACTATATTTAGGCGAGTAAACGAAAAATGTTCATTTCAGACTCTAAAAAAGTAGAAATCGTGTTTCAAGTTGAAATACGCCTTGTAAACGAAAAATGTTTATTTCAGACTCTAATAACGTAGAAATCGTGTATCAAGTTGAAATACGCCTTGGGACCATATCTCACCTAAAGTAAATGGTAGAATCAAACTTTAACCAAACGTAATGTTTGTACCTAGGGTAAAGTTAAAAAGTTTAAACAATTTTAAAATATCACTATATTTAGGCGAGTAAACGAAAAATGTTCATTTCAGACTCTAAAAACGTAGAAATCATGTTTCAAGTTGATATACGCCTTGTAAACGAAAAATGTTTATTTCAGACTCTAATAACGTAGAAATCGTGTTTCAAGTTGAAATACGCCTTGGGACCATATCTCACCTAAAGTAAATGGTAGAATCAAACTTTAACCAAACGTAATGTTTGTACCTAGGGTAAAGTTAAAAAGTTTAAACAATTTGAAAATATCACTATATTTAGGCGAGTAAACGAAAAATGTTCGTCTCAGACTCTAAAACCGCAGAAATCGTGTTTCAAGTTGAAATACGCCTTGGTACCATATCTCACCTAAAGTAAATGGTAGAATCAAACTTTAACCAAACGTAATGTTTGTACCTAGGGTAAAGTTAAAAAGTTTAAACAATTTTAAAATATCACTATATTTAGGCGAGTAAACGAAAAATGTTCATTTCAGACTCTAAAAACGTAGAAATCGTGTTTCAAGTTGAAATACGCCTTGTAAACGAAAAATGTTTATTTCAGACTCTAATAACGTAGAAATCGTGTTTCAAGTTGAAATACGCCTTGGGACCATATCTCACCTAAAGTAAATGGTAGAATCAAACTTTAACCAAACGTAATGTTTGTACCTAGGGTAAAGTTAAAAAGTTTAAACAATTTGAAAATATCACTATATTTAGGCGAGTAAACGAAAAATGTTCGTCTCAGACTCTAAAACCGCAGAAATCGTGTTTCAAGTTGAAATACGCCTTGGTACCATATCTCACCTAAAGTAAATGGTAGAATCAAACTTTAACCAAACGTAATGTTTGTACCTAGTATAAAGTTAAAAAGTTTAAACAATTTGAAAATATCACTATATTTAGGCGAGTAAACGAAAAATGTTCATTTCAGACTCTAAAAACGTAGAAATCGTGTTTCAAGTTGAAATACGCCTTGTAAACGAAAAATGTTTATTTCAGACTCTAATAACGTAGAAATCGTGTTTCAAGTTGAAATACGCCTTGGGACCATATCTCACCTAAAGTAAATGGTAGAATCAAACTTTAACCAAACGTAATGTTTGTACCTAGGGTAAAGTTAAAAAGTTTAAACAATTTTAAAATATCACTATATTTAGGCGAGTAAACGAAAAATGTTCATTTCAGACTCTAAAAACGTAGAAATCGTGTTTCAAGTTGAAATACGCCTTGTAAACGAAAAATGTTTATTTCAGACTCTAATAACGTAGAAATCGTGTTTCAAGTTGAAATACGCCTTGGTACCATATCTCACCTAAAGTAAATGGTAGAATCAAACTTTAACCAAACGTAATGTTTGTACCTAGTATAAAGTTAAAAAGTTTAAACAATTTTAAAATATCACTATATTTAGGCGAGTAAACGAAAAATGTTCATTTCAGACTCTAAAAACGTAGAAATCGTGTTTCAAGTTGAAATACGCCTTGTAAACGAAAAATGTTTATTTCAGACTCTAATAACGTAGAAATCGTGTATCAAGTTGAAATACGCCTTGGGACCATATCTCACCTAAAGTAAATGGTAGAATCAAACTTTAACCAAACGTAATGTTTGTACCTAGGGTAAAGTTAAAAAGTTTAAACAATTTTAAAATATCACTATATTTAGGCGAGTAAACGAAAAATGTTCATTTCAGACTCTAAAAACGTAGAAATCGTGTTTCAAGTTGAAATACGCCTTGTAAACGAAAAATGTTTATTTCAGACTCTAATAACGTAGAAATCGTGTATCAAGTTGAAATACGCCTTGGGACCATATCTCACCTAAAGTAAATGGTAGAATCAAACTTTAACCAAACGTAATGTTTGTACCTAGGGTAAAGTTAAAAAGTTTAAACAATTTTAAAATATCACTATATTTAGGCGAGTAAACGAAAAATGTTCGTCTCAGACTCTAAAACCGCAGAAATCGTGTTTCAAGTTGAAATACGCCTTGGTACCATATCTCACCTAAAGTAAATGGTAGAATCAAACTTTAACCAAACGTAATGTTTGTACCTAGGGTAAAGTTAAAAAGTTTAAACAATTTTAAAATATCACTATATTTAGGCGAGTAAACGAAAAATGTTCATTTCAGACTCTAAAAACGTAGAAATCGTGTTTCAAGTTGAAATACGCCTTGTAAACGAAAAATGTTTATTTCAGACTCTAATAACGTAGAAATCGTGTTTCAAGTTGAAATACGCCTTGGGACCATATCTCACCTAAAGTAAATGGTAGAATCAAACTTTAACCAAACGTAATGTTTGTACCTAGGGTAAAGTTAAAAAGTTTAAACAATTTGAAAATATCACTATATTTAGGCGAGTAAACGAAAAATGTTCGTCTCAGACTCTAAAACCGCAGAAATCGTGTTTCAAGTTGAAATACGCCTTGGTACCATATCTCACCTAAAGTAAATGGTAGAATCAAACTTTAACCAAACGTAATGTTTGTACCTAGTATAAAGTTAAAAAGTTTAAACAATTTGAAAATATCACTATATTTAGGCGAGTAAACGAAAAATGTTCATTTCAGACTCTAAAAACGTAGAAATCGTGTTTCAAGTTGAAATACGCCTTGTAAACGAAAAATGTTTATTTCAGACTCTAATAACGTAGAAATCGTGTTTCAAGTTGAAATACGCCTTGGGACCATATCTCACCTAAAGTAAATGGTAGAATCAAACTTTAACCAAACGTAATGTTTGTACCTAGGGTAAAGTTAAAAAGTTTAAACAATTTTAAAATATCACTATATTTAGGCGAGTAAACGAAAAATGTTCGTCTCAGTCTCTAAAACCGCAGAAATCGTGTTTCAAGTTGAAATACGCCTTGGTACCATATCTCACCTAAAGTAAATGGTAGAATCAAACTTTAACCAAACGTAATGTTAGTACCTAGTATAAAGTTAAAAAGTTTAAACAATTTTAAAATATCACTATATTTAGGCGAGTAAACGAAAAATGTTCATTTCAGACTCTAAAAACGTAGAAATCGTGTTTCAAGTTGAAATACGCCTTGTAAACGAAAAATGTTTATTTCAGACTCTAATAACGTAGAAATCGTGTTTCAAGTTGAAATACGCCTTGGGACCATATCTCACCTAAAGTAAATGGTAGAATCAAACTTTAACCAAACGTAATGTTTGTACCTAGGGTAAAGTTAAAAAGTTTAAACAATTTTAAAATATCACTATATTTAGGCGAGTAAACGAAAAATGTTCATTTCAGACTCTAAAAACGTAGAAATCGTGTTTCAAGTTGATATACGCCTTGTAAACGAAAAATGTTTATTTCAGACTCTAATAACGTAGAAATCGTGTTTCAAGTTGAAATACGCCTTGGGACCATATCTCACCTAAAGTAAATGGTAGAATCAAACTTTAACCAAACGTAATGTTTGTACCTAGGGTAAAGTTAAAAAGTTTAAACAATTTGAAAATATCACTATATTTAGGCGAGTAAACGAAAAATGTTCGTCTCAGACTCTAAAACCGCAGAAATCGTGTTTCAAGTTGAAATACGCCTTGTAAACGAAAAATGTTTATTTCAGACTCTAATAACGTAGAAATCGTGTTTCAAGTTGAAATACGCCTTGGGACCATATCTCACCTAAAGTAAATGGTAGAATCAAACTTTAACCAAACGTAATGTTTGTACCTAGGGTAAAGTTAAAAAGTTTAAACAATTTGAAAATATCACTATATTTAGGCGAGTAAACGAAAAATGTTCATTTCAGACTCTAAAAACGTAGAAATCGTGTTTCAAGTTGAAATACGCCTTGTAAACGAAAAATGTTTATTTCAGACTCTAATAACGTAGAAATCGTGTTTCAAGTTGAAATACGCCTTGGGACCATATCTCACCTAAAGTAAATGGTAGAATCAAACTTTAACCAAACGTAATGTTTGTACCTAGGGTAAAGTTAAAAAGTTTAAACAATTTGAAAATATCACTATATTTAGGCGAGTAAACGAAAAATGTTCGTCTCAGACTCTAAAACCGCAGAAATCGTGTTTCAAGTTGAAATACGCCTTGGTACCATATCTCACCTAAAGTAAATGGTAGAATCAAACTTTAACCAAACGTAATGTTTGTACCTAGTATAAAGTTAAAAAGTTTAAACAATTTGAAAATATCACTATATTTAGGCGAGTAAACGAAAAATGTTCATTTCAGACTCTAAAAACGTAGAAATCGTGTTTCAAGTTGAAATACGCCTTGTAAACGAAAAATGTTTATTTCAGACTCTAATAACGTAGAAATCGTGTTTCAAGTTGAAATACGCCTTGGGACCATATCTCACCTAAAGTAAATGGTAGAATCAAACTTTAACCAAACGTAATGTTTGTACCTAGGGTAAAGTTAAAAAGTTTAAACAATTTTAAAATATCACTATATTTAGGCGAGTAAACGAAAAATGTTCATTTCAGACTCTAAAAACGTAGAAATCGTGTTTCAAGTTGAAATACGCCTTGTAAACGAAAAATGTTTATTTCAGACTCTAATAACGTAGAAATCGTGTTTCAAGTTGAAATACGCCTTGGTACCATATCTCACCTAAAGTAAATGGTAGAATCAAACTTTAACCAAACGTAATGTTTGTACCTAGTATAAAGTTAAAAAGTTTAAACAATTTTAAAATATCACTATATTTAGGCGAGTAAACGAAAAATGTTCATTTCAGACTCTAAAAACGTAGAAATCGTGTTTCAAGTTGAAATACGCCTTGTAAACGAAAAATGTTTATTTCAGACTCTAATAACGTAGAAATCGTGTATCAAGTTGAAATACGCCTTGGGACCATATCTCACCTAAAGTAAATGGTAGAATCAAACTTTAACCAAACGTAATGTTTGTACCTAGGGTAAAGTTAAAAAGTTTAAACAATTTTAAAATATCACTATATTTAGGCGAGTAAACGAAAAATGTTCATTTCAGACTCTAAAAACGTAGAAATCGTGTTTCAAGTTGAAATACGCCTTGTAAACGAAAAATGTTTATTTCAGACTCTAATAACGTAGAAATCGTGTATCAAGTTGAAATACGCCTTGGGACCATATCTCACCTAAAGTAAATGGTAGAATCAAACTTTAACCAAACGTAATGTTTGTACCTAGGGTAAAGTTAAAAAGTTTAAACAATTTTAAAATATCACTATATTTAGGCGAGTAAACGAAAAATGTTCGTCTCAGACTCTAAAACCGCAGAAATCGTGTTTCAAGTTGAAATACGCCTTGGTACCATATCTCACCTAAAGTAAATGGTAGAATCAAACTTTAACCAAACGTAATGTTTGTACCTAGGGTAAAGTTAAAAAGTTTAAACAATTTTAAAATATCACTATATTTAGGCGAGTAAACGAAAAATGTTCATTTCAGACTCTAAAAACGTAGAAATCGTGTTTCAAGTTGAAATACGCCTTGTAAACGAAAAATGTTTATTTCAGACTCTAATAACGTAGAAATCGTGTTTCAAGTTGAAATACGCCTTGGGACCATATCTCACCTAAAGTAAATGGTAGAATCAAACTTTAACCAAACGTAATGTTTGTACCTAGGGTAAAGTTAAAAAGTTTAAACAATTTGAAAATATCACTATATTTAGGCGAGTAAACGAAAAATGTTCGTCTCAGACTCTAAAACCGCAGAAATCGTGTTTCAAGTTGAAATACGCCTTGGTACCATATCTCACCTAAAGTAAATGGTAGAATCAAACTTTAACCAAACGTAATGTTTGTACCTAGTATAAAGTTAAAAAGTTTAAACAATTTGAAAATATCACTATATTTAGGCGAGTAAACGAAAAATGTTCATTTCAGACTCTAAAAACGTAGAAATCGTGTTTCAAGTTGAAATACGCCTTGTAAACGAAAAATGTTTATTTCAGACTCTAATAACGTAGAAATCGTGTTTCAAGTTGAAATACGCCTTGGGACCATATCTCACCTAAAGTAAATGGTAGAATCAAACTTTAACCAAACGTAATGTTTGTACCTAGGGTAAAGTTAAAAAGTTTAAACAATTTTAAAATATCACTATATTTAGGCGAGTAAACGAAAAATGTTCGTCTCAGTCTCTAAAACCGCAGAAATCGTGTTTCAAGTTGAAATACGCCTTGGTACCATATCTCACCTAAAGTAAATGGTAGAATCAAACTTTAACCAAACGTAATGTTAGTACCTAGTATAAAGTTAAAAAGTTTAAACAATTTTAAAATATCACTATATTTAGGCGAGTAAACGAAAAATGTTCATTTCAGACTCTAAAAACGTAGAAATCGTGTTTCAAGTTGAAATACGCCTTGTAAACGAAAAATGTTTATTTCAGACTCTAATAACGTAGAAATCGTGTTTCAAGTTGAAATACGCCTTGGGACCATATCTCACCTAAAGTAAATGGTAGAATCAAACTTTAACCAAACGTAATGTTTGTACCTAGGGTAAAGTTAAAAAGTTTAAACAATTTTAAAATATCACTATATTTAGGCGAGTAAACGAAAAATGTTCATTTCAGACTCTAAAAACGTAGAAATCGTGTTTCAAGTTGATATACGCCTTGTAAACGAAAAATTTTTATTTCAGACTCTAATAACGTAGAAATCGTGTTTCAAGTTGAAATACGCCTTGGGACCATATCTCACCTAAAGTAAATGGTAGAATCAAACTTTAACCAAACGTAATGTTTGTACCTAGGGTAAAGTTAAAAAGTTTAAACAATTTGAAAATATCACTATATTTAGGCGAGTAAACGAAAAATGTTCGTCTCAGACTCTAAAACCGCAGAAATCGTGTTTCAAGTTGAAATACGCCTTGTAAACGAAAAATGTTTATTTCAGACTCTAATAACGTAGAAATCGTGTTTCAAGTTGAAATACGCCTTGGGACCATATCTCACCTAAAGTAAATGGTAGAATCAAACTTTAACCAAACGTAATGTTTGTACCTAGGGTAAAGTTAAAAAGTTTAAACAATTTGAAAATATCACTATATTTAGGCGAGTAAACGAAAAATGTTCATTTCAGACTCTAAAAACGTAGAAATCGTGTTTCAAGTTGAAATACGCCTTGGTACCATATCTCACCTAAAGTAAATGGTAGAATCAAACTTTAACCAAACGTAATGTTAGTACCTAGTATAAAGTTAAAAAGTTTAAAAAATTTTAAAATATCACTATATTTAGGCGAGTAAACGAAAAATGTTCATTTCAGACTCTAAAAACGTAGAAATCGTGTTTCAAGTTGAAATACGCCTTGTAAAAGAAAAATGTTTATTTCAGACTCTAATAACGTAGAAATCGTGTTTCAAGTTGAAATACGCCTTGGGACCATATCTCACCTAAAGTAAATGGTAGAATCAAACTTTAACCAAACGTAATGTTTGTACCTAGGGTAAAGTTAAAAAGTTTAAACAATTTTAAAATATCACTATATTTAGGCGAGTAAACGAAAAATGTTCGTCTCAGACTCTAAAACCGCAGAAATCGTGTTGCAAGTTGAAATACGCCTTGGTACCATATCTCACCTAAAGTAAATGGTAGAATCAAACTTTAACCAAACGTAATGTTTGTACCTAGGGTAAAGTTAAAAAGTTTAAACAATTTTAAAATATCACTATATTTAGGCGAGTAATCGAAAAATGTTCATTTCAGACTCTAAAATCGTAGAAATCGTGTATCAAGTTGAAATACGCCTTTAAACGAAAAATGTTTATTTCAGACTCTAATAACGTAGAAATCGTGTTTCAAGTTGAAATACGCCTTGGGACCATATCTCACCTAAAGTAAATGGTAGAATCAAACTTTAACCAAACGTAATGTTTGTACCTAGGGTAAAGTTAAAAAGTTTAAACAATTTTAAAATATCACTATATTTAGGCGAGTAAACGAAAAATGTTCGTCTCAGACTCTAAAACCGCAGAAATCGTGTTTCAAGTTGAAATACGCCTTGGTACCATATCTCACCTAAAGTAAATGGTAGAATCAAACTTTAACCAAACGTAATGTTTGTACCTAGTATAAAGTTAAAAAGTTTAAACAATTTGAAAATATCACTATATTTAGGCGAGTAAACGAAAAATGTTCATTTCAGACTCTAAAAACGTAGAAATCGTGTTTCAAGTTGAAATACGCCTTGTAAACGAAAAATGTTTATTTCAGACTCTAATAACGTAGAAATAGTGTTTCAAGTTGAAATACGCCTTGGGACCATATCTCACCTAAAGTAAATGGTAGAATCAAACTTTAACCAAACGTAATGTTTGTACCTAGGGTAAAGTTAAAAAGTTTAAACAATTTTAAAATATCACTATATTTAGGCGAGTAAACGAAAAATGTTCGTCTCAGTCTCTAAAACCGCAGAAATCGTGTTTCAAGTTGAAATACGCCTTGGTACCATATCTCACCTAAAGTAAATGGTAGAATCAAACTTTAACCAAACGTAATGTTAGTACCTAGTATAAAGTTAAAAAGTTTAAACAATTTTAAAATATCACTATATTTAGGCGAGTAAACGAAAAATGTTCATTTCAGACTCTAAAAACGTAGAAATCGTGTTTCAAGTTGAAATACGCCTTGTAAACGAAAAATGTTTATTTCAGACTCTAATAACGTAGAAATCGTGTTTCAAGTTGAAATACGCCTTGGGACCATATCTCACCTAAAGTAAATGGTAGAATCAAACTTTAACCAAACGTAATGTTTGTACCTAGGGTAAAGTTAAAAAGTTTAAACAATTTTAAAATATCACTATATTTAGGCGAGTAAACGAAAAATGTTCATTTCAGACTCTAAAAACGTAGAAATCGTGTTTCAAGTTGATATACGCCTTGTAAACGAAAAATGTTTATTTCAGACTCTAATAACGTAGAAATCGTGTTTCAAGTTGAAATACGCCTTGGGACCATATCTCACCTAAAGTAAATGGTAGAATCAAACTTTAACCAAACGTAATGTTTGTACCTAGGGTAAAGTTAAAAAGTTTAAACAATTTGAAAATATCACTATATTTAGGCGAGTAAACGAAAAATGTTCGTCTCAGACTCTAAAACCGCAGAAATCGTGTTTCAAGTTGAAATACGCCTTGTAAACGAAAAATGTTTATTTCAGACTCTAATAACGTAGAAATCGTGTTTCAAGTTGAAATACGCCTTGGGACCATATCTCACCTAAAGTAAATGGTAGAATCAAACTTTAACCAAACGTAATGTTTGTACCTAGGGTAAAGTTAAAAAGTTTAAACAATTTGAAAATATCACTATATTTAGGCGAGTAAACGAAAAATGTTCATTTCAGACTCTAAAAACGTAGAAATCGTGTTTCAAGTTGAAATACGCCTTGGTACCATATCTCACCTAAAGTAAATGGTAGAATCAAACTTTAACCAAACGTAATGTTAGTACCTAGTATAAAGTTAAAAAGTTTAAAAAATTTTAAAATATCACTATATTTAGGCGAGTAAACGAAAAATGTTCATTTCAGACTCTAAAAACGTAGAAATCGTGTTTCAAGTTGAAATACGCCTTGTAAAAGAAAAATGTTTATTTCAGACTCTAATAACGTAGAAATCGTGTTTCAAGTTGAAATACGCCTTGGGACCATATCTCACCTAAAGTAAATGGTAGAATCAAACTTTAACCAAACGTAATGTTTGTACCTAGGGTAAAGTTAAAAAGTTTAAACAATTTTAAAATATCACTATATTTAGGCGAGTAAACGAAAAATGTTCGTCTCAGACTCTAAAACCGCAGAAATCGTGTTGCAAGTTGAAATACGCCTTGGTACCATATCTCACCTAAAGTAAATGGTAGAATCAAACTTTAACCAAACGTAATGTTTGTACCTAGGGTAAAGTTAAAAAGTTTAAACAATTTTAAAATATCACTATATTTAGGCGAGTAATCGAAAAATGTTCATTTCAGACTCTAAAATCGTAGAAATCGTGTTTCAAGTTGAAATACGCCTTTAAACGAAAAATGTTTATTTCAGACTCTAATAACGTAGAAATCGTGTTTCAAGTTGAAATACGCCTTGGGACCATATCTCACCTAAAGTAAATGGTAGAATCAAACTTTAACCAAACGTAATGTTTGTACCTAGGGTAAAGTTAAAAAGTTTAAACAATTTTAAAATATCACTATATTTAGGCGAGTAAACGAAAAATGTTCGTCTCAGACTCTAAAACCGCAGAAATCGTGTTTCAAGTTGAAATACGCCTTGGTACCATATCTCACCTAAAGTAAATGGTAGAATCAAATTTTAACCAAACGTAATGTTTGTACCTAGTATAAAGTTAAAAAGTTTAAACAATTTTAAAATATCACTATATTTAGGCGAGTAAACGAAAAATGTTCATTTCAGACTCTAAAAACGTAGAAATCGTGTTTCAAGTTGAAATACGCCTTGTAAACGAAAAATGTTTATTTCAGACTCTAATAACGTAGAAATCGTGTTTCAAGTTGAAATACGCCTTGGGACCATATCTCACCTAAAGTAAATGGTAGAATCAAACTTTAACCAAACGTAATGTTTGTACCTAGTATAAAGTTAAAAAGTTTAAACAATTTTAAAATATCACTATATTTAGGCGAGTAAACGAAAAATGTTCATTTCAGACTCTAAAAACGTAGAAATCGTGTTTCAAGTTGAAATACGCCTTGGGACCATATCTCACCTAAAGTAAATGGTAGAATCAAACTTTAACCAAACGTAATGTTTGTACCTAGGGTAAAGTTAAAAAGTTTAAACAATTTGAAAATATCACTATATTTAGGCGAGTAAACGAAAAATGTTCATTTCAGACTCTAAAAACGTAGAAATCGTGTTTCAAGTTGAAATACGCCTTGTAAACGAAAAATGTTTATTTCAGACTCTAATAACGTAGAAATCGTGTTTCAAGTTGAAATACGCCTTGGGACCATATCTCACCTAAAGTAAATGGTAGAATCAAACTTTAACCAAACGTAATGTTTGTACCTAGTATAAAGTTAAAAAGTTTAAACAATTTTAAAATATCACTATATTTAGGCGAGTAAACGAAAAATGTTCATTTCAGACTCTAAAAACGTAGAAATCGTGTTTCAAGTTGAAATACGCCTTGGGACCATATCTCACCTAAAGTAAATGGTAGAATCAAACTTTAACCAAACGTAATGTTTGTACCTAGGGTAAAGTTAAAAAGTTTAAACAATTTGAAAATATCACTATATTTAGGCGAGTAAACGAAAAATGTTCATTTCAGACTCTAAAAACGTAGAAATCGTGTTTCAAGTTGAAATACGCCTTGTAAACGAAAAATGTTTATTTCAGACTCTAATAACGTAGAAATCGTGTTTCAAGTTGAAATACGCCTTGGGACCATATCTCACCTAAAGTAAATGGTAGAATCAAACTTTAACCAAACGTAATGTTTGTACCTAGTATAAAGTTAAAAAGTTTAAACAATTTTAAAATATCACTATATTTAGGCGAGTAAACGAAAAATGTTCATTTCAGACTCTAAAAACGTAGAAATCGTGTTTCAAGTTGAAATACGCCTTGTAAACGAAAAATGTTTATTTCAGACTCTAATAACGTAGAAAACGTGTTTCAAGTTGAAATACGCCTTGGGACCATATCTCACCTAAAGTAAATGGTAGAATCAAACTTTAACCAAACGTAATGTTTGTACCTAGGGTAAAGTTAAAAAGTTTAAACAATTTGAAAATATCACTATATTTAGGCGAGTAAACGAAAAATGTTCGTCTCAGACTCTAAAACCGCAGAAATCGTGTTTCAAGTTGAAATACGCCTTGGTACCATATCTCACCTAAAGTAAATGGTAGAATCAAACTTTAACCAAACGTAATGTTTGTACCTAGTATAAAGTTAAAAAGTTTAAACAATTTTAAAATATCACTATATTTAGGCGAGTAAACGAAAAATGTTCATTTCAGACTCTAAAAAAGTAGAAATCGTGTTTCAAGTTGAAATACGCCTTGTAAACGAAAAATGTTTATTTCAGACTCTAATAACGTAGAAATCGTGTATCAAGTTGAAATACGCCTTGGGACCATATCTCACCTAAAGTAAATGGTAGAATCAAACTTTAACCAAACGTAATGTTTGTACCTAGGGTAAAGTTAAAAAGTTTAAACAATTTTAAAATATCACTATATTTAGGCGAGTAAACGAAAAATGTTCATTTCAGACTCTAAAAACGTAGAAATCATGTTTCAAGTTGATATACGCCTTGTAAACGAAAAATGTTTATTTCAGACTCTAATAACGTAGAAATCGTGTTTCAAGTTGAAATACGCCTTGGGACCATATCTCACCTAAAGTAAATGGTAGAATCAAACTTTAACCAAACGTAATGTTTGTACCTAGGGTAAAGTTAAAAAGTTTAAACAATTTGAAAATATCACTATATTTAGGCGAGTAAACGAAAAATGTTCGTCTCAGACTCTAAAACCGCAGAAATCGTGTTTCAAGTTGAAATACGCCTTGGTACCATATCTCACCTAAAGTAAATGGTAGAATCAAACTTTAACCAAACGTAATGTTTGTACCTAGGGTAAAGTTAAAAAGTTTAAACAATTTTAAAATATCACTATATTTAAGCGAGTAAACGAAAAATGTTCATTTCAGACTCTAAAAACGTAGAAATCGTGTTTCAAGTTGAAATACGCCTTGTAAACGAAAAATGTTTATTTCAGACTCTAATAACGTAGAAATCGTGTTTCAAGTTGAAATACGCCTTGGGACCATATCTCACCTAAAGTAAATGGTAGAATCAAACTTTAACCAAACGTAATGTTTGTACCTAGGGTAAAGTTAAAAAGTTTAAACAATTTGAAAATATCACTATATTTAGGCGAGTAAACGAAAAATGTTCGTCTCAGACTCTAAAACCGCAGAAATCGTGTTTCAAGTTGAAATACGCCTTGGTACCATATCTCACCTAAAGTAAATGGTAGAATCAAACTTTAACCAAACGTAATGTTTGTACCTAGTATAAAGTTAAAAAGTTTAAACAATTTGAAAATATCACTATATTTAGGCGAGTAAACGAAAAATGTTCATTTCAGACTCTAAAAACGTAGAAATCGTGTTTCAAGTTGAAATACGCCTTGTAAACGAAAAATGTTTATTTCAGACTCTAATAACGTAGAAATCGTGTTTCAAGTTGAAATACGCCTTGGGACCATATCTCACCTAAAGTAAATGGTAGAATCAAACTTTAACCAAACGTAATGTTTGTACCTAGGGTAAAGTTAAAAAGTTTAAACAATTTTAAAATATCACTATATTTAGGCGAGTAAACGAAAAATGTTCATTTCAGACTCTAAAAACGTAGAAATCGTGTTTCAAGTTGAAATACGCCTTGTAAACGAAAAATGTTTATTTCAGACTCTAATAACGTAGAAATCGTGTTTCAAGTTGAAATACGCCTTGGTACCATATCTCACCTAAAGTAAATGGTAGAATCAAACTTTAACCAAACGTAATGTTTGTACCTAGTATAAAGTTAAAAAGTTTAAACAATTTTAAAATATCACTATATTTAGGCGAGTAAACGAAAAATGTTCATTTCAGACTCTAAAAACGTAGAAATCGTGTTTCAAGTTGAAATACGCCTTGTAAACGAAAAATGTTTATTTCAGACTCTAATAACGTAGAAATCGTGTATCAAGTTGAAATACGCCTTGGGACCATATCTCACCTAAAGTAAATGGTAGAATCAAACTTTAACCAAACGTAATGTTTGTACCTAGGGTAAAGTTAAAAAGTTTAAACAATTTTAAAATATCACTATATTTAGGCGAGTAAACGAAAAATGTTCATTTCAGACTCTAAAAACGTAGAAATCATGTTTCAAGTTGATATACGCCTTGTAAACGAAAAATGTTTATTTCAGACTCTAATAACGTAGAAATCGTGTTTCAAGTTGAAATACGCCTTGGGACCATATCTCACCTAAAGTAAATGGTAGAATCAAACTTTAACCAAACGTAATGTTTGTACCTAGGGTAAAGTTAAAAAGTTTAAACAATTTGAAAATATCACTATATTTAGGCGAGTAAACGAAAAATGTTCGTCTCAGACTCTAAAACCGCAGAAATCGTGTTTCAAGTTGAAATACGCCTTGGTACCATATCTCACCTAAAGTAAATGGTAGAATCAAACTTTAACCAAACGTAATGTTTGTACCTAGGGTAAAGTTAAAAAGTTTAAACAATTTTAAAATATCACTATATTTAAGCGAGTAAACGAAAAATGTTCATTTCAGACTCTAAAAACGTAGAAATCGTGTTTCAAGTTGAAATACGCCTTGTAAACGAAAAATGTTTATTTCAGACTCTAATAACGTAGAAATCGTGTTTCAAGTTGAAATACGCCTTGGGACCATATCTCACCTAAAGTAAATGGTAGAATCAAACTTTAACCAAACGTAATGTTTGTACCTAGGGTAAAGTTAAAAAGTTTAAACAATTTGAAAATATCACTATATTTAGGCGAGTAAACGAAAAATGTTCGTCTCAGACTCTAAAACCGCAGAAATCGTGTTTCAAGTTGAAATACGCCTTGGTACCATATCTCACCTAAAGTAAATGGTAGAATCAAACTTTAACCAAACGTAATGTTTGTACCTAGTATAAAGTTAAAAAGTTTAAACAATTTGAAAATATCACTATATTTAGGCGAGTAAACGAAAAATGTTCATTTCAGACTCTAAAAACGTAGAAATCGTGTTTCAAGTTGAAATACGCCTTGTAAACGAAAAATGTTTATTTCAGACTCTAATAACGTAGAAATCGTGTTTCAAGTTGAAATACGCCTTGGGACCATATCTCACCTAAAGTAAATGGTAGAATCAAACTTTAACCAAACGTAATGTTTGTACCTAGGGTAAAGTTAAAAAGTTTAAACAATTTTAAAATATCACTATATTTAGGCGAGTAAACGAAAAATGTTCATTTCAGACTCTAAAAACGTAGAAATCGTGTTTCAAGTTGAAATACGCCTTGTAAACGAAAAATGTTTATTTCAGACTCTAATAACGTAGAAATCGTGTTTCAAGTTGAAATACGCCTTGTAAACGAAAAATGTTTATTTCAGACTCTAATAACGTAGAAATCGTGTATCAAGTTGAAATACGCCTTGGGACCATATCTCACCTAAAGTAAATGGTAGAATCAAACTTTAACCAAACGTAATGTTTGTACCTAGGGTAAAGTTAAAAAGTTTAAACAATTTTAAAATATCACTATATTTAGGCGAGTAAACGAAAAATGTTCATTTCAGACTCTAAAAACGTAGAAATCGTGTTTCAAGTTGAAATACGCCTTGTAAACGAAAAATGTTTATTTCAGACTCTAATAACGTAGAAATCGTGTATCAAGTTGAAATACGCCTTGGGACCATATCTCACCTAAAGTAAATGGTAGAATCAAACTTTAACCAAACGTAATGTTTGTACCTAGGGTAAAGTTAAAAAGTTTAAACAATTTTAAAATATCACTATATTTAGGCGAGTAAACGAAAAATGTTCGTCTCAGACTCTAAAACCGCAGAAATCGTGTTTCAAGTTGAAATACGCCTTGGTACCATATCTCACCTAAAGTAAATGGTAGAATCAAACTTTAACCAAACGTAATGTTTGTACCTAGGGTAAAGTTAAAAAGTTTAAACAATTTTAAAATATCACTATATTTAGGCGAGTAAACGAAAAATGTTCATTTCAGACTCTAAAAACGTA
Organism: Pterostichus niger; assembly: GCA_947425015.1. Lineage (NCBI taxonomy): Eukaryota > Metazoa > Arthropoda > Insecta > Coleoptera > Carabidae > Pterostichus > Pterostichus niger. Next base: position 13,693,811 of record OX380352.1, on the reverse strand, counting down.
GAAATCGTGTTTCAAGTTGAAATACGCCTTGTAAACGAAAAATGTTTATTTCAGACTCTAATAACGTAGAAATCGTGTTTCAAGTTGAAATACGCCTTGGGACCATATCTCACCTAAAGTAAATGGTAGAATCAAACTTTAACCAAACGTAATGTTTGTACCTAGGGTAAAGTTAAAAAGTTTAAACAATTTGAAAATATCACTATATTTAGGCGAGTAAACGAAAAATGTTCGTCTCAGACTCTAAAACCGCAGAAATCGTGTTTCAAGTTGAAATACGCCTTGGTACCATATCTCACCTAAAGTAAATGGTAGAATCAAACTTTAACCAAACGTAATGTTTGTACCTAGGGTAAAGTTAAAAAGTTTAAACAATTTTAAAATATCACTATATTTAGGCGAGTAAACGAAAAATGTTCATTTCAGACTCTAAAAACGTAGAAATCGTGTTTCAAGTTGAAATACGCCTTGTAAACGAAAAATGTTTATTTCAGACTCTAATAACGTAGAAATCGTGTTTCAAGTTGAAATACGCCTTGGGACCATATCTCACCTAAAGTAAATGGTAGAATCAAACTTTAACCAAACGTAATGTTTGTACCTAGGGTAAAGTTAAAAAGTTTAAACAATTTTAAAATATCACTATATTTAGGCGAGTAAACGAAAAATGTTCGTCTCAGACTCTAAAACCGCAGAAATCGTGTTTCAAGTTGAAATACGCCTTGGTACCATATCTCACCTAAAATAAATGGTAGAATCAAACTTTAACCAAACGTAATGTTTGTACCTAGTATAAAGTTAAAAAGTTTAAACAATTTGAAAATATCACTATATTTAGGCGAGTAAACGAAAAATGTTCATTTCAGACTCTAAAAACGTAGAAATCGTGTTTCAAGTTGAAATACGCCTTGTAAACGAAAAATGTTTATTTCAGACTCTAATAACGTAGAAATCGTGTTTCAAGTTGAAATACGCCTTGGGACCATATCTCACCTAAAGTAAATGGTAGAATCAAACTTTAACCAAACGTAATGTTTGTACCTAGGGTAAAGTTAAAAAGTTTAAACAATTTTAAAATATCACTATATTTAGGCGAGTAAACGAAAAATGTTCATTTCAGACTCTAAAAACTTAGAAATCGTCTTTCAAGTTGAAATACGCCTTGTAAACGAAAAATGTTTATTTCAGACTCTAATAACGTAGAAATCGTGTTTCAAGTTGAAATACGCCTTGGGACCATATCTCACCTAAAGTAAATGGTAGAATCAAACTTTAACCAAACGTAATGTTTGTACCTAGGGTAAAGTTAAAAAGTTTAAACAATTTGAAAATATCACTATATTTAGGCGAGTAAACGAAAAATGTTCGTCTCAGACTCTAAAACCGCAGAAATCGTGTTTCAAGTTGAAATACGCCTTGGTACCATATCTCACCTAAAGTAAATGGTAGAATCAAACTTTAACCAAACGTAATGTTTGTACCTAGTATAAAGTTAAAAAGTTTAAACAATTTGAAAATATCACTATATTTAGGCGAGTAAACGAAAAATGTTCATTTCAGACTCTAAAAACGTAGAAATCGTGTTTCAAGTTGAAATACGCCTTGTAAACGAAAAATGTTTATTTCAGACTCTAATAACGTAGAAATCGTGTTTCAAGTTGAAATACGCCTTGGGACCATATCTCACCTAAAGTAAATGGTAGAATCAAACTTTAACCAAACGTAATGTTTGTACCTAGGGTAAAGTTAAAAAGTTTAAACAATTTTAAAATATCACTATATTTAGGCGAGTAAACGAAAAATGTTCATTTCAGACTCTAAAAACGTAGAAATCGTGTTTCAAGTTGAAATACGCCTTGTAAACGAAAAATGTTTATTTCAGACTCTAATAACGTAGAAATCGTGTTTCAAGTTGAAATACGCCTTGGTACCATATCTCACCTAAAGTAAATGGTAGAATCAAACTTTAACCAAACGTAATGTTTGTACCTAGTATAAAGTTAAAAAGTTTAAACAATTTTAAAATATCACTATATTTAGGCGAGTAAACGAAAAATGTTCATTTCAGACTCTAAAAACGTAGAAATCGTGTTTCAAGTTGAAATACGCCTTGTAAACGAAAAATGTTTATTTCAGACTCTAATAACGTAGAAATCGTGTATCAAGTTGAAATACGCCTTGGGACCATATCTCACCTAAAGTAAATGGTAGAATCAAACTTTAACCAAACGTAATGTTTGTACCTAGGGTAAAGTTAAAAAGTTTAAACAATTTTAAAATATCACTATATTTAGGCGAGTAAACGAAAAATGTTCATTTCAGACTCTAAAAACGTAGAAATCATGTTTCAAGTTGATATACGCCTTGTAAACGAAAAATGTTTATTTCAGACTC